>CM042143.1:57873773-57962277 GCA_023376005.1 Doryteuthis pealeii | reverse complement strand
AAGGAGGATGTATGTATGTCTTATAAAATCGTATTTTTGGTTCTATTTGGGCCAGAGTTGCTGATAGACGACTTTGCAAGACTTTCTAATGGTCTCCTTGTTTAAATTGGTAAATGGCACCATTATCACTGCCTTCTGTTAATCTTTGGTGCTTCCTAGAGTTTTGTATCCTTGCCTTCAGTTCCTCTTTGGTGTTGTGTAGAGTTTTGCCCCACTGTGCCCCACACACAATAACTAGGGAATTGCAAACTAAGGAATTAGGTGGTCAGATGCTTGGGGTGAAGTGGTAGCAGAAAGTTTCTCACTGCCAACATTGAGTTCTCCTGATAGATGTAGGCTCTGCCAGCAGCACCCTCTTGATCCAGAGCAGCACTACTTCCTCCAAGCACTTACTTATATACATATATATATATACCTATGCATATAGATATATATGCACACATATATACACACAATCTATGAATACACACACACACACATATATATACATGTATATACACACACACACATACAGGGTCCTAATTACACAAAAATGAAATAACACTGACATCTCACTTTAACAGATATATTTACCAAAAGTACACAAAAAAATATCTTGAAATCCTATAAATTAAATGTATTCAAATAAATTGCCATTGTCTTTAATCACGACCCCTGGGTGACATCAGAATCTCCTGCAAGACTTTCTGAGAGTCTCTTTGTTTAAATTGATAAATACTGCCATTATTCTTTTCCTTCAGTTCACCTTTGGTGTTTCATGAGTTTTGCTGATCTCTTGATCAACTGTGCAACCCACACATAATAACGAAGGGGATTACAATCTAGGAAGTTAGGTGGTCAGATGCTTGGGGTTAAGTGGTTGCAGAAATTTCTCACAGCCAACACTGGGTTTCTCCTGCTTGGTACTGAGTCCTGTTGCCAGATGTAGCTTCTTCCAGCAGTGACTATCTCAATCATGTAAGCCTCTGTGTTGAGTCTGAGGCCATATAGGAAGCATAACATACCACCCCAAACACAACATGTGGGTTGTGTGTTCGTTTTCTTCACTATTGGTACATCTTGTGGGGACAGACATATAAAAATCTAAAAGGACACAGTAAAATCATATCCATGCATCCCAGTGTTTTTCTTTTTCCCTCCCCACCATTTAAAGCTAACTTTAATACATTTCAATATTTTCTTAGAGACGAATTACACAGGATGAGGTATAAGGTAGGTGTTACACAGATTTAGTTGTTTCATCAAAGAAAACTTTCTTATCACCTTTCCCATTTCCTAAATAAAAACCTTATAATTTATTAAAAAAATCCAGTTGGAACCCACCAAATTTTCTGGGGACTCATTCAAATCAAATATATGTGTCCCAGGATGCACTAAATCAAAAAGCTATCAGTATCACTGTTTGGCATTAATTTTTGGGTTTAAATATTTGATATTCAAAAATAGACATATGCACGCTTATATATGGTTATAAAGTTGCAGTAAAGGGCTATCGAAGGTGTTATATAGTCATTGTCTTTGTCCGATGACCCATCTTGTCTCTTTATATGTCTTCTCTGGCTGTCATCTTATTTTCTTGCCATGCCATCTTTTATTGTGACCCCCATGCTGTTTCATTGGGATGAATATCAATGACATTCTCCTGTGCATATAACTTTATTTCTTTGACAACTGTTACACAAATAAAACTTTATCGACCGTAATGTCTGGAATTGGGCGTCCGATCACAGGTGGAAATTAGATCCACGCTCTCTGCTGTTTTTCAACTGATTAATTAAAGTTCAACCTGAACTTCTAAGCTTTTAGAATCACTGATTCCCCTGACTGAGAGTATATATAGATTCTCATATTTGTATGTATTTACCCAACCCCTCCACGATAGGTAGTATGGGACACAAAGTCAATGTTTTTACAGCAGAGTAAACTCAGTTGTAGAGTGTCGAGCTAGGACCACAAAGTTCCAAGTCCGATACCGGCCCTCACCCACTCAGGGTGTGAGTAGCACAGGTCTGTGCGGTAAAGTGAGGAGTTGATGGTAGGTGTGGCGCTCCACCTCATACGCCAAAAACAATCTCTTGGTCTAGTGCTAGTGAAAAGGGGATAGACTCCCTCGCTGTCTGGCTAATACCAACTTTAGGCACCCCCAAT
This sequence comes from Doryteuthis pealeii, assembly GCA_023376005.1. Lineage (NCBI taxonomy): Eukaryota > Metazoa > Mollusca > Cephalopoda > Myopsida > Loliginidae > Doryteuthis > Doryteuthis pealeii. The sequence goes on along the minus strand of CM042143.1, from coordinate 57,960,129 downwards.
GACTTTGCTTACTTAAAGCTGGTTGCATAACAAAGGCTAAATAACCCAGTCTGCCCAATTATTTACCCATAGATATGGGGGAGAACAAATGAATTCATGTGTTTCTCAAGAGTATTAGCACTAAGGGAAATGCAAACAGCTTTGTCCAGGATTTGAACTCAGGTCACCAATTGTATTTCATATGACAATAACCATTATGCTAAGTTTACCTTCTTGTATCTGTGAACCAAATTTGGATCTTTTTGCTTAAAAGGCAACCAATTAACTGGAAACCAATGTTATGGCTGATTTTTCTATGACTTTTTTATTCTGGCAAATAAAGACTTGAAAAAATCAGTTTGTTATGCCAACATTTTAGTACAAAAAATGTCCACCAGATGGCCATAAATGTTAACTCTTGATTAAATTAATTAACTTATATATATATATATATATATATATATATATAACCCTTCCACATGAGCAGGATGTGACACAAGGTCGATTTCTTAAGCAGAGTTTAACAGGTTTCAGTTCAATATATATATATATAATATATATTATATTTACCAACTCCACATGAGCAGGATGTGACACAAGGTCGATTTCTTAAGCAGAGTTTAACAGGTTTCAGTTCAATATATATATATATATATATATATATATATATACCCCTTCCACATGAGCAGGATGTGACACAAGGTAGATTTCTTAAGCAGAGTTTGACAGGTTTAAGTTCAGAGTTTCCCTTCTCCTAGACTAGCTGCTTAACCAAGGTTCAAGCGCTCATTCACCATAGCTGGAGGGAGAATAGTTGGATGCATACCTTTCCCTGGGGTATTAGTTCTATATGAAATGCAAACAGTCTCGTCCAGGATTTGAACTTGGTTCACTATCCATTTCCTACAAAGATAAACATTACACCACAAAGCACCTCCACAACAACTCATTCATATCAAAATGCTTATCTAAATGGAATTATATTGAAAAAGCCTATCTAAACTTAATCAGATTAAAAAAAATCATATCTAAATGCATTTATATTAAGAAGCCTATTTAAATATATAATATGGACATTTTCTTAATGAATTTCATTATCATAATTTCATGACAAAATCAGATTGCAGATGATGCATTCAAAATTATTTTATAGTGGTTTGCTCCAAGATTTAAAGCAACTGATTGATTGATTGGTTTATTTTAATGGCATGTCAAATTGTCTAGGGTTATTTTTTATCTAGAGCTTACATACCTTTCCCAAGGGTATTAGGGCTATTTGAGATGCAAACAGACTCATCCAGGATTTGAACTCACATTGCTGAGTCTGTTTCCTATGACAATAACCATTACACAACGCGCCACCACTTATAACTCACAAAAAATATTGAGTGTCATTATTATTCTAATATCTTGCTTATAAGGTAGATTTTCAGCTTATTTGAATAATTTGTGGAAAACGGATTGTACTGAGGTTTCTTATACCACATATGAACCTTTTCTTTTATGGGATAGAGTGACGTTCTTAATACATAGTCTCAAGACCCCATAAAAGAAAAAGGTTTCAACCTAAAAATCACAGATGCAGGCTATACAGATGATCTAGCGCTTCTAGCAGATACACACCTACACATGCAAAATCACTGCTGGATAGACTAGAGAGGGCATTGGGTTCTATGTGAACTCAGTTAAACTGTGTACATATGTTTTAAACTAGATGGAGTCCATTTCCTACAATTGATAACAATTACACAGTGCCTCCACTTAAGACTGGGTGAGGTAACCGGTCTAGGAGAAGGTAAACTCTAAATTCAAACGTATTAGACTCCTGCTCATTTGGAGGGGTTGTTAAATACATATATATATGTATATATGTATATATATATATATGAAGATAGGAGGGTTGAAGTAAAATCCGACAGTATGAGGTGAAGTAAAAGCAAGAATGAACAAAAATGATGACTCAAACAAGTCCAAGTGGGGGAGAAATATTTTGTCTTTCTGATGCGAAGGACTTCTTCAGTCAATCTGGCTCTTTATTCAAAGCAAAATACGTACATTTGTGTTTTTTAGAAGAGAAAGTGAATTAGTAGTGGAATTGAGGTTAGGGAAGAATTGATGAAATGAGAATAACATGATATAAAGTGGGAGGGGGAGAGAGTTTAGAGGAAGCAGGGAAGATGCTTTTACCTCACCTCAATATATATATATATATATATATATATATATATATATATAACTCACAAAAATGTTAGTGTTATTAGTTTAAAATCTTGCTTATGAAGCGGGTTTCAGCTTATTTGAATAATTTGTGAAAAACGGATTGTATTGGGGGGTTCTTATACCACACATGGCTGGTTTTGATATGAAATATTTCTTTATATAGAATTCTGTAGAGTGTAATTCGAATGAAGTGAGTTTCTGTTGCTATGAGTTTCTTTTTGATGAATTTACTAATTTAGCTCACACATAAGAACAAAAAACAAAAAAAAAAAACATGGAAGTAGCTGGTTATTTCTTGTGTCAGTTTTAACAAAATTATTTTGTTCAGAGGTTGTTATTGGGATGAATATTCACATTATAATTTCAGGCACTCTAAGTTAAAAAAGATAATTGTGTTCTGTTCATACTTGGAACATGTAATTAAATTTCTTTTCAGTATATTTGTTAGTTGGGGCTTAACAAATTTTGTCTCTCAATAAACTGATTCAATTAACCTCTACCAATCGAGAACAACCAGAAATACATTTCGTTTTCAACACAAGGTGAAGGTTTCCGCTGTATCTCATGTTAAAACCTTGTTTAAAAGTGAGATGATGAATTGGCTCTGTAAAAAAAAAAAAATAAAAAAAATATTGCATATAATGATCTCTATTTTAGAAATAAAAACTTTTCAACAAATTAGTAAAATGACAAAAGTAAGGCACACATCTCTGAAGATCTTGGCACTTTTGGTCCGCTAAGTATTTTGGTTTTTACAACATTTCTTGGTTTAAAAAGTTTCATATCAAGACTTAGGCTGCACTTTTGTGAAAAACTAAGGGAAGAAATTAATGTGAAATTATGTGGAGATGTGTGGTGTAATGGTTAGAGTCATAGGAAATGGACTTTTCGACGCGAGTTCAAATCTTGGATGAGGCTGTTTGCATTTCACATAGCTCTAATAATCTTGGGAAATGTATGCATCATTGTACTCTCCCTCCAGCTATGGTAGATAGTAGGGCAGACTGGGATCTTTAACTTGGTCAGGCAACCACTCTAGGAGTAGGAAAACTGAATTCAAACCTGTTAAACCCGCTTAAAAATTGACCTTGTGTCACATTCTGTTAGTAAATGCAGTATATATATATATATATATATATATATATATATATATCATCCAAAGACACTGTGTTTGGTGTTTCAAGCCTCTTCATTGTGGCTAGACACAACAACTACCTCTGACAAGGAGTGAAATCTGACTGACTTTTCGTCTGCCTGATTCGTTAACCTCTCAGCCATTTGACAGCTGCCATAAAGGGGTGGTGTTTAATCTATTAATACATATATTTGTTTATCTATTTTACGATCACCAGAGAATTTCAGTTATATATATAAGAATTTCATATATATATATATATATAACTGAAATACTTATTATGATGTAAATATGTATGTAACCATAACCCAGTTAAAACAACACCTTATTATTAAAGTGATACACTTAAATTCATTCATTCATTTATTTGTTTGTTTGTTATACCTCCGTGGGCATCTACCCTTTTTCTATCTTCTCACATCAACCTTTAACAACAAAAAAAAAAATCTTTGCACAAAACATGTACATTGTTAATATAATATCTATTGAGAGATCAAATTTTGTTAAGAAATTCATCTGATAGTTCCAAAAATGCCTTGAAATTATTCGACTCACCATTTTTTCTAAAATCATCCAAATTAATCTTAAAATTTTGTATGCTATTGCTGTTGTTCTAACTTAAGTAATAAAACAAGAATAAGAAGATTTATTTCTTATATATATATATATATATATATATATATATACACAGTATATATATATGTACCAACCCCTCTGCACGAGCAGGATGTGACACAAGGTCAATTTCTTAAGCGGAGTTCAACAGGTTTGAATTCAGAGTTTTCCTTCTCCTAGACTGGTTGCCTAACCAAGGTTAAAAGAGCCCAGTCTGCCCTACTATTTATCCATAGCTGGAGGGAGAGTAGGATTCATACCTTTCCCAAGGGTATTAGCGCTAAGTGAAATGCAATTACCAAGTCCAGGATTTGAACTCAGGTCGACGAGTCCATTTCCCATGGTATATACACAGTATAGATGTATATATGTATACACATTTGTGTAATGGTTATCGTCGTGGGAAATTGACATGGTGACCTGAGTTCAAATTCTGGATGAGACTGTTTTGCATTTCAGTTTGTGCTAATTACATTCAGAAAGGTACAAAACCATGTATTCTCCCTCCAGCTATGGGTAAATAGTAGGGCAGACAGTTATCAGTCTTGGTTAGGGTAGCTAAGACTGACAGTTATCAAGCATTGTTGACTTTGTTTCTTGTTCATGTGATTTTCAAACCATGAAACTATGAAAATCACATGGGTGAGGAACTGACTGTTACCAAAGTTGTTGACTTTATGATCTAGCTACCCTAACTTATTGGAAATCAGAAGAAGAATTGAGACCATCTAGACCACAGCATTGTTAAGATCAGCTAGAATACTAAAAAGAGTCTTGGAGACCTTAGGAAATTTGAGGTTATAAAAACTCCAGTAAAAGTTTACCAATTAAAACTGGTGTGGAAAAATTTACAAGGAGTGAAATTTTAACAGTAAGTAAAGTCAATGAAAGATTGCTTTTTTTTGTGAGGTGAGTGCCACATGTACCATCAGCTTCCAGATACTTAACTGCACAGAACTCCTGACAAAATGATGATACATTTTAATTCAGTCACTGGTTGGTGAGAAGATGTAGTGTATCTTGTCCATTGTTGGCCATAAATTGAAAATACACTTTTAATATACCTGTACCTATAAGTGTTCATGGTTTAACTCTTTTTTAAATATTTTTTTTAAAAGAATTTTATTATTTCATTATTTGCTGAGGGTCGGTACCGATTCTCAACGGTTGAGAGGCCCTCTCTGATCAATTGGCGGGTCACGTCAAGCCCTAGCACCTATATGAGTGCCCCAATCCTATTGCCCTAATGGCAAGCCACAGCTCTTTCCATACTATATTTGCTAGTAGGTAGTGGCTGAGGGTCTTCATGACGTTAAACTCTGATAGTGAGGTTCCAGTTCTGGAGGTCTGCGGAATGTGGAGCACCGCTTCATCACCATTGCTCCCAGGTCCATTCTGACCCGGAGTGGTAGTACCTGTTAGGGTCCCATCTATGGTTTAAATAGAAAAAATGTGTTTATAAAAAAGATTGAGTATCCATTAAGAATGAATTTATTTTAAAACGTTGTCACAAAATGCACAACCACCCTAACCTAACATTGAATAACACTGAAATACCAATAACAGATGAACATAAATTCCTTGGTCTTATCTTTAACCCCAATTATCCTTCATCCCATATAAAAAAGTTAAGAATAAAATGCAATCAAGCCATCCAACTATTGAGAGCCATAGCCCACACAGACTGGGGTGCTGATAGAAAGACCCTCATCAAAATATATAGAACCTTAATAAGATCAAAACTTGATTATGGCTGCTTCATATATGGAGCAGCCAGAAAATCCTACCTACAGCGACTGGAAACCATACACCATCAAGGACTCCGCCTCACATTAGGAGCCTTTACTACTTCTCCAAAGGAAAGTCTGTACACTGAAGCAAATGAACCCCTTCTCTATTTAAGAAGACAAAAATTAGCACTACAATACTACATCAAACTCATCTCCTGTCCCCAAAATCCTGCTTATGACTGCACCACCAAAACAAAATACAAAGACTTGTACCAAAATAACTAAAAAAAAATCAGACCCTTTAACTTAAGAATAAGTGATCTCCTCAATGAAATCAAAATCAACACCAATATAGTACACCATACCATACTCTCTAACACGGCACCATGGACCATAAATCAACCAACTATAAACTTAGAACTGACTAAATTACCTAAAACAAAAACACACCCTATCACTTACCAAGAGAAATTCATTAAAATACAAAATAAGTACCCAGATCATTATCACATCTATACAGATGGATCCAAACAAGGAAAAAAAGTTGGCTGTGCCGCTATTTTCAAAAACAAGAATCCTTAAAACGCCTACCAAATGAAGCCTCAATCTACAGTGCAGAAACCACAGCCATTGATCTAGCTATGAATATCATAGCAAATCACAAAGCTTCCAAATTTATTATATGCACGGACTCTAAATCAGTCCTATTAGCACTACATAATAAAAACACACATCTCCTCTGATCACGAAGCTCCTAAACAAACTAAACACCCTCTCTGAAAATAATAACATTATATTCTTCTGGATACCAAGTCACATTGGTATCCAAGGAAATGAAAAGGCAGACAAAGCCACAAGAAAGGCACTTCAGACACATATGAGCAAATCTAAAATCCCATATACAGATCTGAAACCAACCATAAACAAATTTATATTAGACAAATGGCAGAAATCATGGGACAATCTGACTCAAAACAAGCTCCATGAAATACAAGAAGTTATTGGAGAGTGGCCGACGGGTCACAGAAGTATTAGAAAAGAAGAAGTAATACTTGCCAGATTGCGTATTGGGCACACCCACATTACCCATTCGTACCTGTTAAGGGGGGGGGTGCCCCAGTTTGCCCAACATGCAAAGTACAACTTACAACCAAGCATATCCTTCTAAATTGTAACAGACTTAAACATATCCGCGCAAATTACTATCAAGCTAGAAACCTGAAAGACATCTTCAAGAATACAAACCCTGAAAACATTTTAAATTTTATTAAAAAAAAGCAACCTTTTCAACAAAATATAACAGAACATAACCAATTATCTCCATAGAACCACTACTTTAAAGTCTGAAATCCAAAATAACCTTTTTGGCATTAAATGACCCACAGAGGTTGATATGCCGTTAAACAAAACTCAAACTCAAAACATTGTCAGCATAAAATGACCCACCGAGGTTGATATGCCGTAAAACAAACCAAGCCAAATAATTTTATTATGTTATTATTTTCAGAGGGCTGGCACCAATTCTCAAACGAACTGAATTTAAATGATTCCAAACAAAATGGCAGATGTTTTTAAAGATTTAAAAGATGTTTGTTTATTGAAACAATTCCCCTTAAGATTTAGATAAAACCAAAATAATAGGCTACGATCAGCAGAAGCTGCAGATGCATTTGATAAGAAAACATTGAATTGAAAAGACAAAAACATAAACATGAAATATCTGTGAAAATTAAATCTTAACAGTTCTGACCAGAATATCTTGCTACATCTTTTTTTAAATTTACTTTATTCAGTTAAATGTAAACTATATCGGGGGGGGGGGGGTGATGTTTGTTTTTGTCGTTTGTCTGATACACACAGAGTTAAAGGCAAAACAAACAAAGAAAAAACTACAGAGGAATAGAGTCAATCAATAAAAAAGATTTTTTTATTGTTAGAAAAGACAGGGACAAAGAATTGTTTGATAAAAAAATAAAGTTAGACATTAAGAAATAAAAAAGTCTTTATTTTTTTTTTTTTTTTTTGTCCCTAGAGAGAGAAAATTAATGATTAGAACCATTTTTTTTTTAAATACATTTCTCAGACATGCTTAGAGGCATTTTGTTCATAATGGGGATTTTTATCTACAATGAATTCTCAATAAAGTAGTTGTGTTATTCATCTTGTATACTCAATGAATTAGTAAGGCTATTAACTCTGAATACTCAATGGAGTAACTATACTACTTATAATACTCACTGAATAGGGAATGTTCTTAACCATTAAATACTCAATGGAGTATCTATACTAATCACAATACTCATTGTGTAAGGAATGCTATGAATCATAAATACTCAATTGAGTAACTATACTATTTACAATACTCACTGAGCAAAGAATGCTATTAACGATAAATACTCAATGGAGTATCTATACTATTTACAATACTCACTGAGCAAGGAATGCAATTAACGATAAATACTCAATGGAGTATCTATACTATTTACAATACTCACTGAGCAAGGAATGCAATTAACGATAAATACTCAATGGAGTATCTATACTACTTATAATACTCACTGAGCAAGGAATACTATTAACGATAAATACTCAATGGAGTATCTATACTATTTACAATACTCACTGAGCAAGGAATGCTATTAACGATAAATACTCAATGGAGTATCTATACTATTTACAATACTCACTGAGCACTATTAACGATAAATACTCAATGGAGTATCTATACTATTTACAATACTCACTGAGCAAGGAATGCTATTAACGATAAATACTCAATGGAGTATCTATACTATTTACAATACTCACTGAGCAAGGAATGCTATTAACGATAAATACTCAGATGGAGTATCTATACTATTTACAATACTCACTGAGCAAGGAAATGCTATTAACAATAAATACTCAATGGAGTATCTATACTATTTACAATACTCACTGAGCAAGGAATGCTATTAACGATAAATACTCAATGGAGTACTATACTATTTACAATACTCACTGAGCAAGGAATGCTATTAACGATAAATACTCAATGGAGTATCTATACTATTACAATACTCACTGAGCAAGGAATGCATTAACGATAAATAACTCAATGGAGTACTATACTATTTACAATACTCACTGAGCAAGGAATGCTATTAACAAAAATACTCAATGACCAGTAACTATACTATTTGCCAATACTCACTTGAATAAAGAATGCTATTAACTATGAATACGCAATCCGAGAGTAGCTGTATTATTTACAATAAACATCACTTGAATAAGCAGAATACTCAGTGGAGGAGCTATGTTCATTTACTATACTCATTGAATAAGGAATGATATTAACCATGAATACTCAGTGAAATATCTGTATTACTTACAATGAATACTCACTGAATAAGGAATGCAATACTAAAATATATATATATATATATATTATATATATATATATAATATATATATATTATATATATATATATATATAGAGAGAGAGAGAGAGCAGATAACCAAAATACATTTAATAGATAAAACTAAACAACTGAAAATGATATTTTCCCTCATTTACTTCATAAACTATAGTAGCCAGTTTAAGCTCAGTCAGTAGACCATCTGCCTGGGAACCACACAGTTTCTGGGTCATACCTGCACTTGACAACTCAGTGCATGAGTAGCACAGTTTGGTTCTGTGTGGTAAATCAGGCAGCTGATGGTAGGTATGGCTGCCTCACCTCAGATGCAAAAACAATATTTCTGATCTAGTGCTTGTGAAAAAGGGATAGACTCCCTCACTGACCGGCTGATACCTGATAATAGACCACTCCACTGTCGCCAACTTGATTATATATATGACAAACAATATTTTTCAAAAAATTAATTCTTATTTTAGTGCCTGGACATTCTTTAATATTGAATTGCACAAACTTTCACCGTAACATTAAAAATGTTAAGAATAAAGTTTAGATCTGAAAAAGATTTTTTACCAGAGCACTTTGTTGAGGATAAGCAGCTATGTGCTGCTTTGAAACCAGTAGTAACAAATGCCTTTTAAATGTATAGTATACCCTAACAAATAAATATAGCTCTTACACCTGTAATTAAGCAGTATTTTCCTTTCTCTAATACAAAAATACCTACCTATGTATGTATGTATGTGTATATATATATATATATATAGAGAGATAGATAGATAGATAGATAAAAGTATCACTCAACAGGGAAGTGAGAATGATTCTATATGGAATCATTGATATCCTCTGTATATCCAAAATGCATGCCCATGCGAGATGTACACCTATAGATTTATACAAGCGATTATTTCAAAATCCATAAAGAGTTCAATGTAAGATAATTAACAAATTAATTATATCACAGAGAAATATATATATATATATATATATATATTATATATTACAATTTAACTAAATATATTGGAAAGATGCACCAGAAACACATCATCAGTTGATGTTATTACTGGGCTCATTGAGGATTTGGGGTGTTTTAACAAGACACCCTCTTACCTAGCAAACCCTGCCAATTTTCAGTGGAAAAATTAAAATAACTGAATTCATCTGAAATACGCTGCTCAACCAGCCAGTTAGCATTTCAGTAATTGCCTAATTCTACACATGTAACTCCATAAAATGAGCCGAGATAATTTGTCTCATTTTTTTGCCCTGTGGTCCACGTACAATCCAGAACATATGCATACTAATTACATCATGGAATTTTCCCCAGGTCCAGCTAGTTATATATTAAAAGTGCAGTATAAATAAGTAAATGCTATGCTATCCATTATTCTGAAACATTGAGGCAGAATCAAGTAATTAATGAGAACACCAGTAAAAACAGGCAGAAGAAATCTTTTACAAACTTGATATAATGGTACCTTGACTTACAAGCTACCCCAACTTAGTCTTACCCTGTCGGCTGGGGTGTTAGAATGCACCAACTGCACCTCTGCAGAGGGGTAACATTCCTTCCAAATGGGACCACCTGTTGGCCCATGGGTGGCGACCCATGATTCTTAAGGACAGAGTCTTGGTGGATGAGCAGTCCCTGACCGCAGCATGCCACTTATATCCTTACTATAGGTAGACTGGGCGGTTGGAGAGGCCCTCTCTGATCAATCAGCTAGTCACGTCAAGCCCTAGCACCTATATGATTGCCCCAACCCTATTGCCCTTATGGCAAGCCCCAACCCTTTTTATCATATGGTGCTAGAAGGTGGTGGCTGAGAGTCTTCATGTCCTGGGAATGACATTAAACTCTATCTGATGGTGAGGTTCCAGTTCTGGAGGTTTGGGGAATGTGGAGCTCCCCTTCATCACCATTACTCCCTGTTTACTCTGGCCCGGAGTGGTAGTACCTGTCAGAGTCCCATCCATGGGTTAAATAGAAAAAATGCATTTATAAAAAGAATTGTGTATCCATTAAGAATTTATTTATTTTCAAAAATTTATCGGCATTAAATGACCCACTGAGGTTGATATGCTGTAAAACAAAACAAACAAACCCAACTTAGTACCTAGGACTTTTTATGATATATGTGCTAGAAGGCGGTGGCTGAAGGTCTTAGTGTCCTAGTGATGGTGAGGTTCCAGTTCTGGAGCTCTGGGGAGTGTGGAGTACCCCTTCATCACACTTACTCCAAGGTAAACTCTGACCCTGAGCGGTAGTACCTGAAAAAAAATGAGTATTAGAAAAGCTTTTAGAAATTGAGTTTAAAAAAAATTTGAATACCTATCAAGAATAAAAAAAAACCTCTCAGCATAAAATAACCCAACAAGAGTTGATATTGATCAGTAATCAAATATCATCATGTACCTTATGACAATTAAAAAACTGATATATATATATATATATATATATATATATATATATGTTATAAGGTTAAATAGATAACCTACTTATGTTCAACAAAAATGGATCATCAGGGCCAGTCCTAATGAATTGATCAAGAAATTGATTAATTAAGGACAACCATGGAAGTGAATAATATAATTATAGGTTTGAACAAAAAATTAGCCATTAAAAAAACAGATCTGCAGCAAAAACAAACACTAGATAGTTGTCCATATCATTCAAAAGTCAATAGTCAAAATAAGAAATAAGTTGGTCACTGTTATTAAAACAGCTGGTTTTGAACTGTCAAATTCATGTGTGTGTTAGAATAGGCTTCTTTTTATAATAGCAGACAATAGCCTTCGACAGAAAAGAGCCAGAAAGAGAGAGAAAAGCCAGCAGCCTCAGAAAGCATTACAGTTTGTGTGCATTCAGCTGCACCAAAGACTGTCACTCAAGAATTGGCCTGCAGAATCACTTGTGCAGATGCAGATGAATTTTATTTTTATTTTTTATTTTTAATTAATTTTTTTTTCTGGACACCACGCCATCGTCCTTAGTGGACAGAAAGGATTCAATAAAATGTTTAAAAAAAAATATATTATATACAGTGGTACCTTTACTTATCAGTGCACCCATTACAAGTTATGAGGTATCACTGGATGATTTTTGTGTTGTGTTGACAGCTAAAATTTGAGGTATGGGTGAGTTTCAGATATGCTTATGGTAAAAAACAAACTTGGTAGCCTTCATGTCATAATTAGGAGCCTTCAAGGAACTTCGAGCTGAACCCTTTATTTAATCCATTGGGCTAGATTGTTCTCATTCCATTAACCATGGCCAGGTACAAGTGTTAAGCTATGTTAAGTATTCTAGTTATTACTGCCTGTGCTCAGAATTGAACCTGCAACCTACCGATGATTGTCACTTAGAACTGTATTAACTCAATCCTTATATCCATTGTACCATGAAGATCTAAATAATATAAATTATCAAGTCTCATCTCAAAAATTCAGACAAATGAAATGATAAAGTTTGTATAGATTTACTGCATCACCACACATATACACATGTACAGTGTCCTCTTTTTCTTGCCCTCACTCACTCTCTGTCCATATATATTGATGTGTATTAGGTATGTCTGTCTCCATTAAGTAAGTTTATATAACAGTCTGTATCTTTAAATTGAATCTTTCTCCAGTTGAATACATTTATAGTGTTCCATATAAATATGTCTTTCAAAAAGATTGCTTTTTCTAGTGTGCCATTACTATTTTTGCAGATAATTGATTTATACTCAAGTAAACATAGAAAAGAATGGAAGTTGGTCACCTCACATGGTGTAATGGTTAGTAAGCTGATTTAACAGACCATTATTAGCTTTTTGGGCTTAGGCTTTAGAATACACTGACTGCACCTCTGTAGAGGAATAAGAACCCACCTGTTGGCCATGGTGGTGACCTGTGATGCTTAACAATGGAACCCCAGTCCATGACATGCAACACTCCACTTTGGCTCTTACTTAGTCTAGATGAGCAGTTGAAGAGGCCCCCTTTGATCAATCAGCCCTCCTGTCAAGCCCTAGCACCTATATTATTTCCAGACCCTATTGCCCTTATGGCAAGCCCAACCCTTTTTCTCATATATGTCCTAGAAGGATGCACGTGGTGTATTGGTTAAAGTCTTGGGAAATGGACCCATCGCCCCAAGTTCAAATCCTGGACGTGGTAATTGCATTTCACTTAGCGCTAATACCCTTGGGAAAGGTATGAATCCTACTCTCTCTCTCCAGCTATGGGTAAATAGTAGGACAGACTGGGCTCTTTAACCTTGGTTAGGCAACCAGTTTAGGAGAAGGAAAACTCTGAATTCAAACCTGATAAACTCCACTTAAGAAATTGACCTTGTGTCGCATCCTGCTCGTGTGAGGGTTGGTAAATATATATATGTCCTAGAAGGTGGTGACTGAGTGTATTAGTGTCCTGGGTATGATGTTATATATCTGATGGTGAAGTCCAATTCTGGAGCTCTGGGAGTGTGGAGTACCCCTTCATCACCATTACTCTCAAGTCCACCCTTATCCAGAGTGGTAGTACCTGCTAGGGTCTTATCAATGGGTTGAATGGAAGAAAAAAATGAGTTTTAAAAACTTCTTAAAGCATAAATAAAACAAAACGTTTTCGGCATAAAATAACCCAACAAGGATTGACATGTCGTAAAATCCACCTAACCAAACCATAGTTAGTAGATTTGATTTTCACTCAGCTGCTTTTTTGTGGGGTGCTGCTTCCAGGATGTGTTCAGGACACATCTTTGTATAGTTCCCATCTAGCTTTGTTTTTTCAATTGTTTCATTAAAGTCCAAGTCGGGCAGCCATATAGTAGCACAGATACAGCTCCACCTTGGAAAAATTGTTGCTTTTATCTTCTCAGAGAGATCAGTTTTCCATATAATTGATAATCTGCCAATAGCAGTATGAGTCATACAATATTCTTTGCATGTTTAAAAATTTAAATAATGGTGTAAATTATAATTATAATTTGGCTGTGCTAGGAATGCTTAAAACAATATTTATTTCAGTTCAACAATTTGCACATACATAGTGAGCCTCCTTTTCTTCAATAAATTTTATAACAATCTCCTTTTCTCCAATAAATTTTATAACAATTTGAATATATAGTGAGTCTCCTTTTCTCCAATAAATTTTATAACAATTTGAATATATAGTGAGTCTCCTTTTCTCCAATAAATTTTATAACAATTTGAATATATAGTGAGTCTCCTTTTCTGCAATAAATTTATAACAATTTGAATATATAGTGAGTCTCCTTTTCTCCAATAAATTTTATAACAATTTGAATAAATAGTGAGTCTCCTTTTCTCCATAATTTTATAGAATATATAGTGAGTCTCCTTTTCTCCAATAAATTTTATAACAATTTAATAAATAGTGAGTCTCCTTTATGCATTAACTTTTATTGCAGTAAATTGTGACACTTGTTCTATTTCATCAATATCATTTATTTTTAATTTCTTATTTTTCCTTGTTAATAAATTAATATTTATCCTACATATGTATTTACAGAGGAAATATATGTTTAGGGTTCAATACTATCCGCCTAGGAACCACAATGTTCTGGGTTTCATAGTGGCCCTTGCTAACTCAGTACATGAGTAACACAGCTTGGATCTGTGTAATAAAGTGGGGAGCTGATGTTAGGTGTGGCATTCCATCTCAGATGTAACAAAAATCTCCCTGGTTTAGTGCTAGTAAAAAGGGGATAGGCTCTTTCGCTGTCTGGCTGATACTGATAACAAAAATACCACTACATTTTTAGATTATGAGAGATATTTCTAGAACCAAGTATTTTCTTGATGTCCCATTAGCCCGAATTGACACAAAGACTTTTTAGTGTGGGGAGCCATGCTCATGCAGTGGCTAGTGCAGAAGGTGCGTGATCTCTTTGGCATTCCCCTTTTGGAGTGCCTCAGGCACTGGGCAATAAACCTGGCCCTGTCTCTCTTAGATAAGTGCGCAGGTGCTACCCAGAGGGACAGCCCCCTTGGAACATGCAATTGATTTTATATCTTGCTGGTCGCAAAACCAAAGCTTCTAGATGTCAAGTAAGTAGAACCAATGGCTAAAATCTTTGAGATATGATAGAAATCCACAAAATATTAAACAACAAAACTTCTCCAATTGGACACATAGCATAGTGGATAAAGGTGTTGGTTTATGACAGTTCTAAGTAACAGTTGTCTCTAGACTGCAGGTTCAATCCTGGTCAGGAGCAGCAATAATAAGAATAATAATTAACACAGCTTAACACCTGTACCTCAGCTATGGTTAGCAGAATGAAAACAGGATACCCCCATGGATTGAATATAGGGTTGGGTCCAAAGTTCCGTGATGGTTCCTGATTACAACAAGATTCTCGAGTCTGACAAGAAATACCTGAAGAAGACCGGAGGGCACATTGGCCAAAACGTTGTACAGATAACAATAAAGATGAGGACAATAGTCTGAATAATACAAATAATACTAAAAAGTCATCAGTATGAAGGATACATGTATCATTTATACTGCTGACAACTTTTTAGCCTCGACCAGATCCATCTTGATTCAGACAATGTGAGGCAATTTTCAAACAGCAGCCGGTGATTTCTATTTTTGAAAGAAACGAAAAGACTGATTGTCCTAGAAATCTACGACAACCAACCTAAGTAGGAATCAGTATCTGTAGTTGTTTATTATAAAATTGAAGAGCTATTTTGATTTCCCTTCAGAGTAATAGTGCAATATGCATCAAGCTAGATCTGGTCGAGGCTAAAAAGTCGTCAGTATGAATGATACACACACGGAATCACCATTCACTTTACTGCACAGATCCAAGTTGTGTTGCTCATATATTAGTATCTGATATAATGAATATGTAAATACATTGGTACCCCCTCACTATAATCTGATTGGACAGTGTCATGTATAAATAGTCGACACTGTTGGTACAGGCACCTATACTTATACCTACACCTAAGCCTACAAGCTAAACTTACTCACTATACTACACCACGACTGCTCGGCAGACGGATTGCTATTCGACGTACCAATTACTACTGCGATAATATACCAAATACCAACTTCAGAATATATCCCTTAACCCGGATATATCAGTATCAAACCTGAAACCTTGCAATTCCTAGGTAAATGGTTTACCGACTTAGTTAAGGCGGTCCTTTCAATGAATAAATATATCAAAGAAAGAAAAAAAGTTTGTCATATACAAACTAAGATGTAAAAATAAATCCAAGATTAGCCACTATAACACGGGGACCTCCTCCTCCCTAAATAGAATTAATGTTTCATTCATTGTACATTCATTTTGGTAAATAAATTTTCAGTCTTGATACTTTTTGAACCTACTTAGTATGTAAATTGCAGCTTCATTCAGTCTTATTCTGTATAAAAAGATAATATTTTCTCCAGGTTATTTCTGTCTCTGACAAGGCTTTAAATGATAAGTAGTGATTTCAAAGTGACTAAATTCTATTTGCATTGTTCTTTTCTGTTGGTCTTTTCTGCTTTGATAATTGGATAAAAATGATGGCTCGTTGATGATTCATAATAACTAATTCAATTGATTTGTCATTTGCGTTTTGCTACTCTGTAATCTATGAATAGATAAAGTCTATGTTTCTTTATCTAACAGTTTCTTTCAAGATGATCATTAATTCATGAGATAATTTTATTCTCTTCAATCCACTTATAATATCTTTTAAAAGACTGTGTGTGTCTAGACAGTATTGTAAGCAGAACTATTAGATAGATAAAGTTTTTATGGGGTTTAAGTTATTAGGTGGGTGGTTACTTACTTTTTCTTTAACCCTAATATGTGTGGTCCTTCCTTCTTGTTGGTTGTCAGGCTGAAAAGGAATGAAGGAAGGGGGAAAGAGACTAAAGACAAGGGATACTTTCAAGGTTCAACTTTTATTTCCAGGTTCACAACTTTTTCTTGGAGAGGAATTTTCTTCCTGAGCCAGTAATAGTGTGTACCCAGTAATGGTCTCTGAAGAACTGCCCATGAGGTTATTTTTATTAGATAAAGGGTTCGGTTCAAAGTTCTGTAAAGGCTCCTGATTATGACAAGACACACCTCAAGAAGGCCGGAGGACACATTGGCTGAAACGTTGTCTTCTTATTTTATTTGAAATTTAAAAAAACAACAAGATCTTTGGCATGCACCTAGCAATAATTTTTCTTGTTCTCTTGGTATCCAAGGAAATGAAAAAGCAGACAAAGCCGCAAAAAAGCACTTCAAACAGATATGAGCAAATCTAAAATCCCATATACAGATCTGAAACCAACCATAAACAAATTTATATTAGACAAATGGCAGAAATCATGGGACAATCAGACCCAAAACAAACTCCACGAAATACAAGAAGTTATTGGAGAGTGGCCGACAGGCCACAGAAGTATTAGAAGAGAAGAAGTAATACTCGCCAGATTGCATGTTGGGTACACCCACATTACCCATTTGTACCTGTTAAAAGGGGAGGATGCCCCAGTGTACCCAACATGCAAAGTACAACTTACAACCAAACATATCCTTCTAAATTGTAACAACCTTAAACATATCCGTGCTAATTACTATCAAGCAAGAAACCTGAGGGACATCTTTAAGAATACAAACCCTGAAAACATTTTAAATTTTCTAAAAAAAAGCAACATTTTCAACAAGAAATAACAGAACATAACCGAATATCTCCATAAAACCACTACTTTAAAGACTGAAATCCAAAATAACCATTTTGCATTAAATGACCCACAGAGGTTGATATGCCGTTAAACAAAACTCAGCCCCCATAAAACCACTACTTTAAAGACTGAAATCCAAAATAACCATTTTGGCATTAAATGACCCACAGAGGTTGATATGCCGTTAAACAAAACTCAGCCCCCATAAAACCACTACTTTAAAGACTGAAATCCAAAATAACCATTTTGGCATTAAATGACCCACAGAGGTTGATATGCCGTTAAACAAAACCTTGTTCATTTTATTGTCTGTATTAGATGCACACAAGATGAAATCAACTGAGATTTCTGATCACTAGGGCTATTTCAACCTATGTAATTATTGATTGAATATAGATGCAATGGAAAAGAATTCTTATTGGCTAATTAGTCTGCTAACATTGATCTTCGAATCTTCCCCCCTTCTAATTTGAAGAACCTGACTTAATTCTTTATGAGCAGCTCGAGGCAAACACTCAGAGAGAGAGTTCATTTCCGTTTCTGAATCTTGTAGCCTCTACTCTGCTGTCATGGTGACATGACAGCCTTTGCATTTTCTGCAACAGTCTCTCTCTGTAGTCACTGCCATTTCCAAACTGCATCAATTCCACTTTTTATTTTTGATGTCGGAATCAATAAAATCTAAACCACTTATGCCAAACAACTAGTTTCATAATTTAAATCAGTTTTTATTATTGAATTAAAGAGATTTTGCATTTTTATTCATTTATTTATTCTTAATTATAAAGCAAAGTTGGCAGAATAGTGTAGTGTTGATATAAGCCAAGCAGCAAGGGAGTCTATCCTCTTTTCGCTAACACTAGACCAGAGAGAATGTTATTACATCAATATAAGCCACTTATACCAAACAACCAGTTTCATAATTGAATTAATTTTTGCATTTTCCTTCATTTATTTATTTTTAATTATAAAGTCAGTGGAATAGTGGAGTGTTGGTATCAGCCGGACAGTGAGGGAGTCTATCCCCTTTTCACTAATGCTAGACCAGAGAGTTTCATAATTTAAATCAGTTTTATTATTGAATTTTTTATAGGTGATACACCCTATAAGACTCATGGAATGCACCAACAGATTACTATAAGTAACAGAGACAATTGTGGCTTGAGAGTAAGCCAATGCGAGTCAGCTCACAATTCTATTTGTCGGACGAAATTCCCACTTCTCTGTATTGTATTTGTCTACTTTCTGTTAATACATTTTCCTACATTTGTTACCCGTCATTTTGTTCTTGTTTAACCCCTTAAAACCTCACAACAGAATTAAAGAGCTTTTTGCATTTTCATTTATTTATTTTACTAATTCTTAATTATGAAGTAAAGTTGGTGGAGTAGTGTAGTGTTTGTATCAACCAGACTGCGAGGGAGTCTATTCTCATTTCACTAACGCTAAACCAGGGAGATTATTTTTGTATCAATCAAAACCACTTATGCTGAATAACCAGTTTCATAATTCAAATCAGTTTTATTATTGAATTAAAGAATGTTTTGGTGGAGTAGGCTTCCAATTACAACATGAAGGCTCCCAAGTTTGACAAGAAACACCTGAAGAAGGACAGAGTGCACATCAGTCGAAACATTGTGTATATAACAATAAAGATATCGACAACTGTCCAAAAAACCCCAATAATACAGAATATCATATATATATATATTTACCAAACCCTCTGCACAAGCAGGATGCAACACAAGGTCAATTTCTTAAGTGGTGTTTAACAAGTTTGAATTCAGAGTTTTCCTTCTCCCAGACTTGTTACCTAGCCAAGGTTAAAGAGTCTACCCGACTATTTACCCATAGATAGAGGGAGAGTAGCTAGATTCATACCTTTCCCAATGGTATTAGAGGCTATGTGAAATGCAAACAGACTCGTCCAGGATTTGAACCCGGGTTGATGAGTCCATAAATAGTGGTCATATATATATATATATATATAACAACTATTCAATGTTGGAATAGCTTATCTGAAAGCCATTGAGAAGTAATGAAAAACATATTTTTGACAGCCTTCATAAAGGTGTGATTTACAACGTGTTAAACTTCTGTTCAAGAATTGTTGATATTAGGATTGATAATATTTTTTTCTGTTTATTCCTTTTTGTCTTTGAGATGGTGGCAGAACAGCTCATCTAAAATCCATCAATATTGTGGTTGAATCCTAAGTAGAATGGTGAAATCCAAGAAGACCAAGATTTTCTCACAAATATGAGTTTTATAACCTACTAGATGACCCATAAAACTCTTGCAATTTATAATGGTATTGATACTTCTATTTAGGAAAAACTGATGGAATCTAATTTGTATTATGATATTGTGGATTTGGATGATTAAAAATAGTGTTCAGTATTATTCAGTGGGTAATTGATCTGGGAATTGTTTTATTCCTATATGTTAAAGAATTTTAAGTGTATTTAATATGAATCTTGCTATGATAGGCTATTTTTTCGGGGTTATAGTTATTATTGAAGTAAGTCAGACAGTCAACAAATGTGACTGGCCAAGCCTAACCATGCAGTTACTAGTTCTCCAATGAACCCACTATAACAGCTTAAATAATTACTGCCACTACTGCCAGGAAGAGTCCATTACCTCATATGGTAGAGACGTATCAGTATCATTATCCTATGGTAGAGACGTATCAAGAGGTTAATTTCGCAAGGATTGTCCCGTGCTGTATCGTGGCCGAGGCAGTTTGGCTTCTGACTATCCTGCTGAAGACCCGGTTTCGATTTCTGTTGGAGGGAAATCGTTAGTATACATCGCTGATGAGACTTAATAAAGTTGAAACAGTCTGTACGATGTTCTACACATCATAGCAAGATTTATATTAAATACACTTAAAATTCTTTAACATATAGGAATATATATATATATATATATATATATATATTTATCAATATATAGTTTTACACTCATTTGAGGATGTAGACTTCCAAATTTTTCTTGAGAACTATGCATTACAACCAACTTCATAGGGGGGAATCTCCGTAGCATAATAGTTGAACTGTGACATTGTAGTAATAAAGTTTAAACTCCAGTCACACTATTACATTCACTTTTGGACTGATATCCATGGGAAAGGTATGAACCCCTTCATTGCCCAGCTATGAGTTAAATAGTACCACTTATGTTTTTCTACAAGAATGGATTTGGCATTAAATAACCCATGAAGGTTGATATGCCATTAAACAAAGAAAACAAAACAAAAATCTACTTCATGTTATGATAACCAATGGCTAAAAGACCAAAAAATATATGACAAAAACCTTTATAATATTCTATAGAACTTTGTAGTGGAAGATGCATTTGCTTGCAAATCTATAGAAATTATTATTTTCCAGTTTTTAGAAGACAAAAGGATTTATTAATAGATTTTGAGACTTGCTTGATGAGGTAGATTTTTGAAATTTCTCTTGAGATGTCTTTATGTTTACAGTACAACCCTCTTCACTAATGTAACTGTCTGCTTTCTATTTTTTACAATCATTTTTTCTCCCGTTCTTTTGACATGATAGTTTTAGTTCTGAACTTCCCAAAAGAAACTGAAGGTTTGGTTTGTTTAAAAGCATATCAATACATTATGGGTTATTTAATGCCAAAATTTGTTTAATATTTTAAATGTGTGAAACTGGAGGTTTAGTTTATTTGTTTAATAGCATGTCAGCTCATTATGGGTTATTTAATGCCAAAATTTGATTCATTTTTAACTCTTTGCCTACCAAATGTTCCCCAGAGATCAAGCAGGCAAGACACAACCAGGTTCTTTAACATTGCAGTATGGGTACAGCATTGTTATTCCTTCTACACGTAGTCTGCATCTGTAATAGTTTCTACAGGATTTTTTTGACTTCTTGCCTCTTTTAGGGGGGAAGCCTTTTTCTTTCTCCAATGACATTAATCTCTCCTCCCAATTACTCATCTAAACTATGGGTACAGCAGTGTTATTCCTTCTACACATAGTCTACATCTGTAATAGTTTCTACAGGATTTTTTGACTTCTTGCCTCTTTTAGGGGGGAAGCCTTTTCTTTCTCCAATGACATTAATCTCTCCTCCAATTACTCATCTAAACTATGGTACAGCAGTGTTATTCCTTCTACACATAGTCTGCATCTGTAATAGTTTCTACAGGATTTTTTGACTTCTTGCCTCTTTTAGGGGGAAGCCTTTTTCTTTCTCCAATGACATTAATCTCTCCTCCCAATTACTCATCTAAACTATAGACAATTGACGTTGTTCCTGTCTATGGCCTCCAACCTCCATTCATCCCTATCTTCCACTAATCTCTCCTCACAATTACTCTACCATCTAAACTATAGACAGTTGATGTTGTTCCTGTCTATGGCTTCCAACCTCCATTCATCCCTATCTACCTACTAACCTCTCCTCACAATTACTCTACCATCTAAACTATAGACATATAAATAAAAATGGTGTTATAGAGATGGTTTTATTTTTAGTCCACAAAAATAAATAAATGCTTTTGACACTATTAAGATGTGACGTTAGATTGGACACTGAACATTTTTGATTATATCATGGTTTAAACATCTTTATTTTAATCTATCTTTTATTTATTATACATGACGTTAAAGTAGAAACCTTTTTTGGATTTATTAAGGTAGCACAATGTTTTGATTAAATCTTTTGACTTGGAAGAATGAAGATTCTTTTCTTTTTTTTTTGGTTTTTGAATTTTAGCAGATGGTTTTTGATTACGTTTCCTCAACTGATGGTAAAAGATAATAATCTAAGTTTTAGTGTCTGTTCTTATCATAGTAAACTCCAGCTATCTGGACTTGTCCAAAACTGATTAAGAAGAAAAGAAAACATGAAAAATCAGCCTAGACTACTATGCAGTAGAAAAATTGTTAAACATTTAAGAAAGCTTAGTCAAGTCATATTGAAAGCACTGGTTCCTGCTAGATCATCAAAGTTAAGCAGTGATGAGCCTGTTAATACTCAGATCGGTGACTATTTACGCAACAGTCATTAATTTAATTAATTAGTCATTAATTGTTTTGTTTTCATAGTTTCATTTGGACATACATAGACATCAACTGCCCTTTATATATGTATAGATGACTGCAGTCCAATAGGAAAGCTTACAGTTGAGTCATATTGAAAGCACTGGTTCCTGCTAGATCACTGAAGTTAAGCAGTGATGAGCCTGTTAATACTCAGATCGGTGACCATTTACGCAAAAGCAGGTACTATAAGCAACCTGTTATCAAAATAACTTGATTCAGCATTAAATGACCTGAAAAGGGTTGATATGCCATAAAACAAAACAATCAACCAATTTACCTATCACCAAAGTTAAGCAACAGTGAGCCTGTTCAACTCATAGATAGTTACCATTTAAGCAACAGCAGGTACTGTAAGCATCCCGATATATAAATGACCTGAAAAGGGTTAATATGCTGTAAAGCTAAACAAATAACCAACCAATACAAATGCATTATAATTTTGTATCATATGATCAATTTCTATTTTTAAACTGAAAAAATGAAACTCATTTGAGTTAAGAAACAATGGTTTTACTATAAGCAAGACTATATATTATATATACAAGTCATTTCTTATAAATTTGAGAATTTTGTCAAAGGACTGGTATAGCTCTCAGTTAGTAGAGCATCTGTCTTGGAACCACAGAGTTCCTGGTTTGATACCGGCCCTCGCCAACTCACCGTATGAGTAGCACAAGGATCTGTGCAATAAAGTAAAGAGCTGATGGTAGGTATGATGCAAAAACAATCACCTTGGTCTAGCGCTAGTGAAAAGGAGATAGACTCCCTTGCTGTCTGGCTGATACCGACTTTAGGCCACCCCGACGACTTTACTTTAAAGAGATGTCAATGTTAATTCAGAATTGGATAGAAGCCAAAGAGTTTGAGTTTTTTTTCAGAAAACCTGGGGTTTTTTTTCTTAAAGAGTTAAGGAAAATAAACAAATAACAAACTACACTTTTGGCTGGGGCAGTAGAATATTGATCAATCGGCTGGTCACATCAAGCCTTAGCACCTATATAATTGTCCCAACCCTATTGCCCATATGGCAAATCCCCAACCCTCATTATCATACATGTGCTAGAGGGCAGTGGCTGAGGATCTTAGTGTCTTGGGTATGAGGTTAAACTGCATCTAATGGAAGTTTTAATTTTGAAGCTCTGTGGAGTATGGGGTACACCTTCATCACCATTACTCCTAGGTCCTCTCTGATCTGGAGAGGTAGTACCTGTTAGGGTCCCATCTTTAGGTAAAATAGATAAAAAATGAGTTTGAAATAATTGAATATCCAACAAGAATGAATAAAACAAATATATCTTCAGTATAAAATAACCCTAGACAGGTTGACATGCTGTAAAATCCAACCCACCAACCAATCAACAATAGTGGTGTTAGAAAGTATATTAATCCAGGCAATGCCAGATGGCCTTGTTTCTTAAAAAAATAAATGGATTCATAATGAGACTGTTAGCATATTCAGCGCTAGCATAGCTTAGTTTTCAGAAGGAAGAAAATAAAAGGAAAGAAAAAAAAACAAAAAAAACAAGATGTCTGCGTGTGAATGTATTGATCAGTAAAGTACATTAGTCTTCTTTTGATTGGCTATGAATGATCTTTAATTTAAGGAATGAAAAGTTATTCCTCCTTTCCACCAAACAAAAAATTTAAAAAAAAAAAAAAAGATTAAAAAACCAAAATAAAAAAATGAGAGAGTGAGAGAGAAAAAAGTAATTGTATGGGGTTTCTATCTACTGCTAAAAAAAGAAAAAAAAAAGAAAGTAATGTATAGTATTAATTTTCTTCCCTTGAGGGTTCGAAGCGTCATTCATGACTTTTATCATCATATTCAATGTCTTAATGATTCGTAATCTTTTCATTAAAACATTTCAGTACTTCATATTGATTAACCAGGTAAAAAACACTTGACATTTTCATTCCCCATTCACTTGTCCTAGTTACAGTGCTGTTGACATTAGAATGGCGGTGGTGGCATCCGTTAGTTTCATGACACAATGGATCAGTGTCTGGATCTGGATACTGGTCTCAGCAGGATTGCATGGAGGACTGGCAACTGTCCATGCAGCAAATCTTTACTTTCTCTGCCACTTATGTTGTTCAATGTTCAAGAAAAGAAAACATATGAAGATTGCGGTGCTTCAAACTTCCAAGAGCAGCGTTGTCTAGAACAGTGGTTCCCAACTGGGGTCCATATACCATTTTTTGGTAAGCAAAGATACAAGGTGATCAGAGTAATTAGCTAGGTATTTGCCTCTCATCCTACTTATGAGGGCGTGACACAAGGACATTTTTATGTGGGCCCACCCACAAGCCGAAGCTCATGGGTGGTAGGCACAAAAAATGTGTTGATCCTATTGGCATTCCCTTTGGGGGGGGGGTAGGCGCCTCAGGCACTAGGCAATAAACCCAGCCCTGTCCCTTTAAATCAAGGGGGTAGGTATTGCATGGGGGGATAGCCCCCTGGGATCAACACTGTTAATTTTACTTAGCTGCTCCAGAGGCAGAAGCACTGAAACAGGCTCAAGCAATTACAGTAATTAGCAATTGTTAGGTTAAATTAACAAGTCCCATGAGATCTTATTGTTTCTCTCTTCAGAGATTTCATCAGAGATTAAAGGAAAAACAAATGATTCCTTGACATTTACAATATTTAAAAAAATATTTTTGTATATTTATCAGCATTGCTTGGTTTTAAAGCATATCAGTTTTCACTCTTCATAATCTCACAAGATGATGGACCTGCTCTTGCAGTTGCCCATTCAACAAGTTTTCCCTCTTCAGAAGACTGATGTTGTCCTTACAGGCATCACAATGGAAAAGCAAATCACTGTGGTTACTGAATTCAATATTTAGTTTACCTTAGAGAGCTTTATGAAAAGTCACTCATTTATGATTGACCTATTGAAGTTTGCTTAACTTCTGACATCACATTGCAACCATTTTTATTTATCAATTCCAACCTTTTACTAAGAAAAACAAGCAGTAGTTTATATTTTTTCCTTTTAAAGTATTTATTGAGTGTTCAAAATTAGATTTAAATTTGAAAGTTGCCAAATAGTGTTTTAACTAATGTGATCTCCAATTCAAAATGTTTTACACAATTTAAAATCTAATTTGATTTTTACTATGTATTGAAGAAATTACTTTCTTTAGAAATTTTTACAATTCTTCTTAACTCTAAAAGCAAATGTGTAGCTGATAAATTGTTTTTATTTTATCAGCAGGCCCAAATCATTTATTTATTTTTAATTGAAGTTATGCAAAGAGATTTCTAGTGCTGCCTGCTATAAATTTAACATTGTTTAAAGCAAAGTTGACAATGAATGCAAGAACCAAGAATCTATTATTTGAAACATTTCATACATCTGCATGTTCACACTAGATGTTTGGTTGCCACTACTAGGAATTAAGTGACACCACGTCTCCTTAAATCTCTTGCACCTTCCTCAGTATTTCCATAGAATTCAGTGCTACCATACTATGTACCCCTGTTGACTTGGTCTGTAGAATACACTGACGGCAGTTCTGCAGAGAGGTAAGACCGCCCCACCCCAAAAAAAAATGAAGTCATCTGTTAGCTGTGAGAGGTGATCTGTGTTGCTTCAGGATGGAATCCTGGTGTATGAGCAGTCCATCACATGCAACATTTCACACTCCACATCACAAGCAACACTCCTTTATTTGAGGTAGATGGGAGATCAGAGAGGCCCCTCTGATCAATTGGCTGGTCTTGTAAAGCCCTAGAACCTATAAGGTTGCCCCAACCATATTGCTCTTACAGAAAATCCTCAACCCTTTTTATAATATGTGTGCTACAAGGTGGTGGCTGAGGGTATTAATATCCTGGGTATTATGTTAAACTCTATCTGATGGTAAAGTTCCAATTCTTGAGCTCTGAGGAGTGTGGAGTATCCCTTCATCACCATTACTCCCAGGTCCACCCTGGTCCAGAGTGGTAGTACCTGTTAGGATCCCATCTATAGGTTAAATAGAAAAAAAATGAGTTTTTAAAAAATTGAAGTTTGAAATAAATGTTGAATACCCATCAAGAATGAATAAAACAAAACATCTTCAGCATAAAATAACCCAACAAGGGTTGATATGCTGTAAAATCCAACCAACCAACCAAATATTTACATTGTATTAAGTACTAGACTATTCACTAGGGGGATGGGTTCCCATTTATCAATGATCCATGATGATATTGATGCTCCAATTTAGAAAGGAGTGAAATATTCTAATTAGCATTTCTGTTATATCGAGAATTTGGATGATTAAAAAATGACATTTGGTGCAAATAAAGACAGCAGAAAATTATTACCCAGTTGAAAGTTTGACTGGAAATTGCTTTATTCTTTAATGCTCTAAAATAACCAAAGGTTTCAAGACTTTCATAAAATACTCAAAAAAAAAAATCGACCTTACTATTTGATTATATATCATTTCATGTGAAGAAAGGAAGTGAATCCAACAGTATGTAGTATATTAAGAAAAATGAAAAAACACAGGTTTAAATGGGTTAAGTGGTGAGTTTATTGGCTGACGCTCCAGTGTTTCGATCTATTAATTAGATCATCTTCAGGGCATTTGTTGGTATATGGAAGGTGATAAGAAATTTTTTATCACAGAATAACGAGAAAAGCGAGTGGTAGTCCTTGTTATTCATCTGTTTAAAAATTTTTTGAGGTTTGAAAACCTCAAAAAATTTCTTATGACCTTCCATATACCAACAAATACTTTGAAGATGATCTAATTAATAGATCGAAACACTGCAGCGTCGGCCAATAAACTCACCACTTAACCCATTTAAACCTATGTTTTTTTCATTTTTCTTAATATATTACATATCATTTCATGTACAATCTCCAAAAAAAGAGTTTTACCAATACCAATGCAGTGATCTCTAAAAAAAACAACATGCTGTCTTTAATGAGTTTTATGAATCAATATCTTCATCTTTTTTGTTTTTATATAAATGTTTTGACTGGTGTGTGCCCCAGCTTTCCTCACTTTTTTTTCTGGCATGATTTTAGACCAAGATGAAGATATGAGTTAGAATAAATTGAGAAATAATTATTTTCTCATCTCATACATTTAGATCTTATTCTAACTTTAATGAATTGGTTGCTGTCTATTAAGAATCCCTGATGTATTTTAACTTGTAGTTTTTGAAAAGTTAAAGCATTCAATATAAAGAAGGCATAGTTTGTTCTTTACCAATATTTATAAATGTCACATTTTTTTCTTCTGAAAATGGTTTACACATTTGTCACATTGAACTACTTCTACTCATTAGAATTTGTGAAGAATTCTTGGAAAAATGCTAAAACATTTGGCCTTTTGGTTCTATGTCTTCAGAAATATGGGTTTGCAACTACTTATTAGATTATCTAATCTGGACAGACTTGAGTCACTGGACAAGAAGATCAATCGGAATGGTAATGAGGTTAAGTGAATGACATAATCAATATTTATTGAGTCATATCTGGTTCTTATACTTAGAAGCCAATTTTATATATACATATATTTAGATATACAGGATGACCAAAAAGTAAGCCATTGAGGAATTTTATGTATATATATATATATATATATATATATATATATATGCATACACGGGATGACCAAAAAGTAAGCCATTGAGGAATTATATATATATATATATATATATATATACACACACACACGGGATGTTCGAAAAGTAAGGTTCAAACACTTAATCATCATCATCATCATCAGGTCATGCTGACAACACTGATATCCATGACTCTGTCTCTCAAACTGTTTCTGTCGATGATCACCCCTGGGAGGTTTTCTACACAGGATCCAGAATCTGCACATTGATTGATGTAGGTTTTTTCTTGGCCTACATGTGTCCATGTGTAGGTGTCCACCGGAGAATGTCACTTATGAATTTGTCCTTGCTTGAAGATGCACTAGCAGTGTGTGACACTAGGGGAGTGTTATAACTCAAGTATCAGAGTTAACAGAGAAATAATAGGAAAGGACACAATGAGTATTAAGGATAGGGAAAAAAAGTATATTAAGCAAAGATACAAGGTGAACAGAGGAATTAGCAATTGCTAGTTTGAATTAACAAGTCTTGTGAGATCTTGTTGTTTCTCTCTTCTGAGGTTTTTCTAAACATTATTTATAAGAAAAACAGACAATTCCATTCTTATTATATAGGGACTATATGACATGCAGTTTTAACAGGTTTGGATTCATAATTTTCCTTCTCCTAGACTGGTTGCTATATTTAGGTTAAATAGCTCATTCTACCCTACTATTTACCAATAGCTGGAGGAAGATAGATGCATACCTCTCCCAAGGGTATTAGCACTATGTAAAATGCAAATAGCCTCATCCAGGATTTGAAATCAGGTCACCGAGTCCATTTCCTACAATGATAACAATTAGACCATGTGCCAAAACAGTTAATATAAGTTTAAAAGAAATAGAGTATATAGGGCACTTGTGATTTAGACCTCTTCAAAATACCCTTCTTGAAATCTCACACACATTTATCCTAATGTCCCTTCCACTTTTCAAAATGATTTTTAAGGTTCTCTTTCAGGATTACCATCAGCACCAACATTTTCCCATTGCTTCCCAAGCTTTTACTCTGTCATTGTACATATAATTGATTATTAATACTTGTGTTCCTTAATAGTAAGACCATTATTATCTTGTTAAAAATGAGACCATCCAAATCATGAACATTATCTTGAAAGTATGACCCTTATCATCTTTCAACACCCTCGTGTTAAAAATAAGATCATCCAAGATGAAATGCAAATATGTAAATCATGATTACCTAGTGTTGCTTATCTGCCGAAGTCTTATTCCTTAAGAGTGTCATCAATTCAGTGAAATAATAGTCCATTCTTATTATTTTATTATAAAGAAAAAAAGGGATATGTTACAGGAAGAAAGATAGGAAAGAAAGAGAGTAGGGAAAGATAGAGTGGCTGAGCATGTGGATGTGATAATTCTAATCTGTTTTAATCAAACATAATGAAAAGAAGGAAAGAAAGAAAAAAAGAGAGTTAAATCAAAATTATTATGCTTTTTGCATATTGAACTATTTGCTATTTGATTATTAATTAATTAATCAATCATATATATATCTAAGTTCTATCCATAAATTATATAGCCATTTTGAATATCTCAAGAACCGGTTGTGTGGCCTTGATGTAACTTGACAACCATTCAGAGAGATCCTTTGAGCACTGTATAAACAAGGGTACTTTGTTGGCAATGAGAAACCATTGAGTGATCTTGTGTACTCGGTCACTGTCACATTAATAGTAAAACTGCATTGACTTTTGCTTGAAACTATTCAAATGATTAAGGCAGCTTTCCAGTGTAATTAAATGAGTGAAACCAATGCTTCAAACTTGGCAGGTAATCTCTTCAAATGATCCACATTCTGGAAGACCTTCAAAAGGCCGAACACCTGGAAATGTTTGAATGCATGCAAAGGCTGCAATCAAAGGAAATTGCCGATTGACAGTGTGAGAATTAAAAGAGATCTGTAGACTGTCTGGAAAGTATCCAAGTGTTTTGAATATCCTGACTGGCGATTCCTTTGTGTCTGGTGCAAGGGGGTTTCAGGCCAAATATCAAATCACCCAGTTCAAAAATGGATCCTTCTGGTTCTGGGCTTTTCCTAAAACTAAAATTTCCATTGAAATAACCCGCATTGTCAGCTGGGGCGTTAGAATACACCGACTGCACCTCTGCAGAGGGGTAAGACTCTCTCAATAGAGCCACCTGAGTATTCTAGCTAATATTATTATTATAGTTATTATTATTGATGATGATGATGATGATGAATGTTTTTATCTAATAATCTGTGATAGCTGTTCAATGCAATTGTACAAAACTTTGAATCAACACTTTGGTCTAAATAAAAGATTGGGTAAATCTTTTATTTAACACTGAGACTATTTCTTTTTTTCTGATCTCTGTAAATCTTTTTTATCTTATCTAGGATTTCTACTCCAAAGGGAGCAATTCCCCTGGGTCCCTCTACCAGAGGGGCACTCAGGCTTCCTTTCTAAAAACCTGTAATAATTATAAAATTAGTTTTATTGTTGAAAAAAAAATGGTTATATTATGCAAGCTGGAAAGAATATCAATTTGTTGTATAATACAAAATGAAAAATAGATTTAAGGTTATTCTTACCGTCAATGTATTCTCTGGAATAATGTTTGACTCTCAAATTTTTTGACTCTGAAAATAGGCAAACATTATTCCAGTGTCGAGGAAGTGAAATCTGTAGTGTAGAAGTGGTTCAAAGAACAGTCAACAGAATTTTATGAGGCAGGGATACATGATCTCATTTGAAGGTGGAACATTGCTATTGTGAGAAATGGTGACTATGAGAAGTAAGGATGTTATCCACAGAGGACCAGCTTCATTTTGATGTATGATACATGTTCCTGTGTTGGTAATTATACCTGTCCTAAACAAAATGGCATTACTTTTTGACTCACTCTCGTAATTGATAAAAAATAGAATCAAGCATTTTCTTAAGATCCTTACATATTTTTTCTTTTAATAATTTGTTTTTACCTCAATTTTTTTCATTTCTCGTGTACCTAATTTAATTTCTGTGATGAGGCAACTAGAGAAGCCTCTAAACAGAAGTATTCCAGGCCTCCAAACGTCTAAATCTAACTCTGCTCTCTATATGAAAATACCTAGTGTGGAAGCATGTGGTGTAATGGTTACCATCATAGAAAATGGACACTGCAAGAAGAGTTCCAATCCTGTATAAGGCTGTTTACATTTCACATAGCACTTATACGCTTGGGAAAGGTATGAATCCAACTATTCTCCCTCCAGTTATTTAAAATAGTAGGGCAGGCTGGGCTCTTTAACCTTGGTTAGGCAACCAGTCTAGGAGAAGAAAAACTCTGTTGAACTTGCTATAAGGCATAAAAGTGGAGGCATGTTGAGTAATGGTTATTGTCATAGGAAATGAACGTGATGACCTGAGTTCAAATCTTGCATGAGGCTGTTTGCATTTCACATCATGCTAATAACCTTGAGAAAGGTATGAATTCAGCTATGGAATTACCAAACAGGGCTCTTTAACCTTGATCAGGTGACCAGTCTGAGAAAAACTTTGAATTCAAACCTGTTTACTTTCACTTAAGAAATTGACCTTGTGTCACATCCTGCTCGTGTAGAAGGGTTGGTAAATACAAAAAAAAGAGTTCTATACTCTTGAATAGTAGGGCAGACTCGGATCTTTAACCTTGGTTAAACAACCAGTCTAGGAGAAGGAAAACTGAATTCAAACATGTAAAACTCTGCTTAAGAAATTGACCTTGTGTCATATCCTGCTCATGGGGAGGGGATTATGAAATATGTATAAGGTGCAAAGTGGAGGTGAGTTGTATAATAGTTATCATTGTAGGAAATGAATGAGATAACCTGAAATCAAATCTTGGATGAGGCTGTTTGTATTTCACAAAGTGCTAATACCCTTGGGAAAGGTATGAATCCAGCTATGAATTCCTACACTGGGCTCTTTGTTATGTGACTGGTTTAAGTGAAGGAAAATTTTGAATTCAGACCCTGTTAACCCCTGATTAAGAAATAGGCCTTGTATCACATCCTGCTCATGTAAATGGGTTAATATATATATATGAGGAAGGATAAAAGGATTTATCCTTCCTCTTTCCACCCCCAACTAACCTATCCTCTCCTGTTGACCCTCACTTGCTGACCTATTTTGGCCTATACCACTCACTAATTTACTGGTTTGATTTTGATTTTATGGTCATCTAACACCCCCCCCCCTTTTATACTCATTTACTATTTCTTTCACTCAAATCTCTTTCCAAGAAATGGCTACTTCCCTTCCCCTATCTGATGTCTTCTCCGTTCATTTTTCTACCTACTCCTTTCCCTTCTATCTCTTTTATCCTCCCCAAGATGTCTCCTATAACCAATCAAATTCTTTCTCACCACAAAACTTACCCCACCACCTACTTCCCCTTCTATAACACTTGTATGATCTAATGATTCAATAAACGCTAGGAAGCGGAACAACTTCAGCGAATATACTACACATTTTTGTCTGAGTTTTGTTCTTTCATTCCTTATTTTACCTCATTCTGTCGGATTCATCCAATCCAATTTTCCTCATATATATATATATATATTGAAACTATCTACTAAAACAATAATGCCAGTCTGAGTGTCTCTTAGAATTCTTGAATGTTAAAAAGTGACAAGATAAACTAATGACATTGTGTCTGGTCAGTGTTTAATTTCACTGATTATAAGAATTCATTTTATGTTTTGATAAGAAAGCTGAAAAAAGAAAATCTATTTGTATTATTTGCTATCTTGTGTTTGATTTTCATTTGCTGGCTTAATTACTTCCAAGTTGGTCTTCCTCAACACAAGATATGCAAATATACAAAATAGATTTTCTCTTTTTTCAGCTTTTCTTATCAAAACATAACATGAATTCTATAAATCAGTGATAATTAAAACTGATCCAGACAAATATTAGTTATCTTGTCACTTTTTTAACATTTCAAAAGATTCTAGAGACACTCCAGACTTTATTGTTTTAGTAGATAGTTTCATAAATTAGTATATATTATGAGAAAATGGGATGAATGAATCCGACGATGAGGTAAATAAGGATGGAAAGAACAAACTCAGACAAAATGGTAGTATATTTCGCTGGAGTGTTTCCGTTTCCTCAAGGCGTTATTGAATCATTAGGATCAGTACAAGTGTTTATGAAGGGGGAAGTAGTGGGTAGGTAACGTTTTGGTGTGAGGGAAAGAAATTTGATTGGGTTATAGGAGACTTTTGGGGAGGATAAGGAAAGAGATAGACAGGGAAAGGAGTAGGTAGAAAAAATGAACGAGAAGACAATCAGATAGGGGGAAGGAAGTGCCATTCTTGGAAGAGATTTGACGTGAAAGAAATAGTAAATTGAGAGTAATAAAAGGGGGGGGGGTGTTAGATGACATAATCAAATCAAAACCAGTAAATTAGTGAGTGGGTATAGCCAAAATAGTCAGCAAGTGAGGGTCACAGGAGAGAGGTTGTTGGGGGTGGGAAAGAGAAGGATATAAATCTTTTATCCTTCCATATATATATATATTAACCCATTACATGAGCAGGATTGATACAAGGCTATTTCTATAGGGGTTAACAGTCTGACATTCCCTTCACTTCAATGCAGTCACATAACAAAGAGCAGTTTAGGAATTCATAGCTGGATTCATACCTTTCCCAAGGGTATTAGCATTTGTGAATACAAACAGCCTCATCCAAGATTTGATTTCAGGTTAATACTCATCATTTCTACAATGATAACTATTATACAACTCACCTCCACTTTGCACTTATACATTTTCATATCCCCCCCATGGAGCAGGATATGACACAAGGTCATTTCTTAAGCAGAGTTTTACATGTTTGAATTCAGTTTTCCTTCTCCTAGACTGGTTGTTTACCAAGGTTAAAGATCCGAGTCTGCCCTACTATTCAAGAGTATAGAACTCTTTTTTTTTATTTACCAACCTTCTACACGAGCAGGATGTGACACAGGTCAATTTCTTAAGTGAAAGTAAACAGGTTTGAATAAAGTTTTTCTCAGACTGGTCACCTGATCAAGGTTAAAGAGCCTGTTTGGTAATTCCATAGCTGAATTCATACCTTTCTCAAGGTTATTAGCATGATGTGAAATGCAAACAGCCTCATGCAAGATTTGAACTCAGGTCATCACGTTCATTTCCTATGACAATAACCATTACTCAACATGCCTCCACTTTTATGCCTTATACATATCTAGCAAGTTCAACAGAGTTTTTCTTCTCCTAGACTGGTTGCCTAACCAAGGTTAAAGAGCCCAGCCTGCCCTACTATTTTAAATAACTGGAGGGAGAATAGTTGGATTCATACCTTTCCCAAGCGTATAAGTGCTATGTGAAATGTAAACAGCCTTATACAGGATTGGAACTCTTCTTGCAGTGTCCATTTTCTATGATGGTAACCATTACACCACATGCTTCCACACTAGGTATTTTCATATAGAGAGCAGAGTTGGATTTATACTGGAATACTTCTATTTAGAGGCTTCTCTAGTTGCCTCATCACAGAAATTAAATTAGGTACACGAGAAATGAAAAAAATTGAGGTAAAAACAAATTATTAAAAGAAAAAATATCTAAGTTAGGATCTTAAGAAAATGCTTGATTCTATTTTTTATCAATTACGAGAGTGAGTCAAAAAGTAATGCCATTTTGTTTAGAATGGGTATAATTACCAACACAGGAACATGTATCATACATCAAAATGAAGCTGGTCCTCTGTGGATAATATCCTTACTTCTCATAGTCACCATTTCTCACAATAGCAATGTTCCACCTTCAAATGAGATCATGTATCCCTGCCTCATAAAATTCTGTTGACTGTTCTTTGAACCACTTCTACACTACAGATTCACTTCCTCGACACTGGAATAATGTTTGCCTATTTTCAGAGTCAAAAATTTGAGAGTCAAAACATTATTCCAGAGAATACATTGACGGTAAGAATAACCTTAAATCTATTTTCAGTTTGTATTATACAACAAATTGATATTCTTTCCAGCTTGCATAATATAACCTTTTTTTTTTTCAACAATAAAATAATTTTATAATTATTACAGGTTTTAGAAAGGAAGCCTGAGTGCCCCCTGGTAGAGGGACCCAAGGCAATTGCTCCCTTTGGAGTAGAAATCCTAGATAAGATAAAAAAGATTACAGAGATCAAAAAAAAAAAAATAGTCTAGTGTTAAATAAAAGATTTACCCAATCTTTATTTAGACCAAAGTGTTGATTCAAAGTTTTGTACAATTGCATTGAACAGCTATCATAGATTATTAGATAAACACATTCATCATCATCATCATCATCAATATAATAACTATAATAATTATTAGCTAGAATACTCAGGTGGCTCCATTTAGAGAGTCTTACGCCCTCTGCAGAGGTGCAGTTGGTGTATTCTAACGCCCCAGCTGACAATGCGGGTTATTTCAATGGAAATCTTAGTTTTAGGAAAAGCCCAGAACCAGAAGGATCCATTTTTTGAACTGGGTGATTTGATATTTGGCCTGAAACCCCTTGCACCAGACACAAAGGAATCGCCAGTCAGGATATTCAAAACACTTGGATACTTTCCAGACAGTCTACAGATCTCTTTTAATTCTCACACTGTCAATCGGCAATTTTCCTTTGATTGCAGCCTTTGCATGCATTCAACATTTCCAGGTGTTCGGCCTTTTGAAGGTCTTCCAGAATGTGGATCATTTGAGAGATTACCTGCCAAGTTTGAAGCATTGTTTCACTCATTTAATTACACTGGAAAGCTGCCTTTAATCATTTGAATAGTTTCAAGCAAAAGTCAATGCAGTTTTACTATTAATGTGACAGTGACCGAGTACACAAGATCACTCAATGGTTTTCTCATTGCCAACAAAGTACCCTTGTTTATACAGTGCTCAAAGGATCTCTCTGAATGGTTGTCAAGTTACATCAAGGCCACACAACCGGTTCTTGAGATATTCAAAATGGCTATATAATTTATGGATAGAACTTAGATATATATGATTGATTAATTAATTAATAATCAAATAGCAAATAGTTCAATATGCAAAAAGCATAATAATTTTGATTTAACTCTCTTTTTTCTTTCTTTACTTCTTTTCATTATGTTTGATTAAAACAGATTAGAATTATCACATCCACATGCTCAGCCACTCTATCTTTCCCTACTCTCTTTCTTTCCTATCTTTCTTCCTGTAGCATATCCCTTTTTTTCTTTATAATAAAATAATAAGAATGGACTATTATTTCACTGAATTGATGACACTCTTAAGGAATAAGAATTCGGCAGATAAGCAACACCAGGTAATCATGATTTACATATTTGCATTTCATCTTGGATGGTCTTATTTTTAACACGAGGGTGTTGAAAGATGATAAGGGTCATACTTTCAAGATAATGTTCATGATTTGGATGGTCTCATTTTTAACAAGATAATAATGGTCTTACTATTAAGAACACAAGTATTAATAATCAATTATATGTACAATGACAGAGTAAAAGCTTGGGAAGCAATGGGAAAATGTAGGTGCTGATGGTAATCCTGAAAGAGAACCTTAAAAATCATTTTTGAAAAGTGGGAGGACATTAGGATAAGTGTGTGTGAGATTTCAAGAAGGGTATTTTGAAGAGGTCTAAATCACAAGTGCCCTATATACTCTATTTCTTTTAAACTTATATTAACTGTTTGGCACATGGTCTAATTGTTATCATTGTAGGAAATGAACTCGGTGACCTGATTTCAAATCCTGGATGAGGCTATTTGCATTTTACATAGTGCTATACCCTTGGAGAGGTATGCATCTATCTTCCTCCAGCTATTGGTAAATAGTAGGTAGAATGAGCTATTTAACCTAAATATAGCAACCAGTCTAGGAGAAGGAAAATTATGAATCCAAACCTGTTAAAACTGCATGTCATATAGTCCCTATATAATAAGAATGGAATTGTCTGTTTTTCTTATAAATAATGTCTAGAAAAACCTCAGAAGAGAGAAACAACAAGATCTCACAAGACTTGTTAATTCAAACTAGCAATTGCTAATTCCTCTGTTCACCTTGTATCTTTGCTTAATATACTTTTTTTCCCTATCCTTAATACTCATTGTGTCCTTTCCTATTATTTCTCTGTTAACTCTGATACTTGAGTTATAACACTCCCCTTGTGTCACACACTGCTAGTGCATCTTCAAGCAAGGACAAATTCATAAGTGACATTCTCCGGTGGACACCTACACATGGACACATGTAGGCCAAGAAAAAACCTACATCAATCAATGTGCAGATTCTGGATCCTGTGTAGAAAACCTCCCAGGGGTGATCATCGACAGAAACAGTTTGAGAGACAGAGTCATGGATATCAGTGTTGTCAGCATGACCTGATGATGATGATGATTAAGTGTTTGAACCTTACTTTTTGGACAATGTGTAATTATATATATATATATATATATATTATAATATATATATAATTCCTCAATGGCTTACTTTTGGTCATCCGTATGTATGCATATATATATATATATATATATATATACATAAAATTCCTCAATGGCTTACTTTTTGGTCATCCTGTATATCTAAATATATGTATATATAAAATTGGCTTCTAAGTATAAGAACCAGATATGACTCAATAAATATTGATTATGTCATTCACTTAACCTCATTACCATTCCGATTGATCTTCTTGTCCAGTGACTCAAGTCTGTCCAGATTAGATAATCTAATAAGTAGTTGCAAACCCATATTTCTGAAGACATAGAACCAAAAGGCCAAATGTTTTAGCATTTTTCCAAGAATTCTTCACAAATTCTAATGAGTAGAAGTAGTTCAATGTAACAAATGTGTAAACCATTTTCAGAAGAAAAAAATGTGACATTTATAAATCTTATTATAATGGAGATTGTGTGCTTTTCTGTCTGTAACCGAAACTATATTACTACTCATATCACTATTCCCTTAATTATTGACATCACATTCCCAATGATTTTATTTTTATTTAAACCTCAATTATTAATAAAATTGTTTTACATTATTAATACTGTTAACCATATCTACATTCTAACAACATGCAATTATATTTATATATACAACAAAATAGCGGTTTACTGGGAACGGGACGGTTAATTTGCATTATTAAAAATGTGATTTTATTAAATATGTGCTTAGTATTATGATTTCTAACTGTTTGGTTTATTTTAATGGATATAATAAAAAATCTCTTCAATAAATCTTAAATTAACAAGAAACAAGAACTGTCATTTTATTATTTACTTCCTCTTTTAACTAAATACTTAAATTAGAAAAATAACAATGAAAAACGAGAGTGATGGAAGAGTAAGTTTCAGTTGTTCTATTTTTTATTATACTCCCACTGTTTCAAATCTTTTTATCTGCATTTCCCATTTAGTTTCATTAGCCTTTCTAATTTAATATAATATTTTATTACATTAAACTTAAATACTTGCACCCGTAGGGTGCATATATTTGCTAGTATTGGTAAAGAACAAACTATGCCTTCTTTATATTGAATGCTTTAACTTTTCAAAAACTACAAGTTAAAATACATCAGGGATTCTTAATAGACAGAAAAATGGAAGAGCAAGCACATGCAAGCATGCATTCATAGTTGCAGTCATGCATATAAATATTAGGTGCACAAAAAAAAAGTTTTTAAGCATTTGTGTTGTTTGAGATTTAGTACAGCCATCATCATCATCATCATCATCATCATCATCATCATCATCATTATGTGTCCCTTGTTGCCTAACTCTGCTAATACTCAATCCTTGAAATGTTTAAGATTTCATAGCAACACACATTCTACATTGGTCGTTCCATTGACATAACAACAACTGTTACATTACATAAACATTTCTCAGTGGAGTGATTAAGGAATCCTTTGACAAATTTCATTCTCATGTCTTTATGGCTCAAATTTCTTGCTTTAAAGTGAACATTCCACTTTCAATGTTTGTTTGTTTTGTTTTTGCTTTCTCAGCACACATTGCAAATATTAAAGTTAGAATAAGATCTAAATGTATGAGATGAGAAACTAATTATTTCTCAATTTATTCTAACTCATATCTACAAGTTAAAATACATCAGGGATTTTTAATAGACAGCAACCAATTCATTAAAGTTAGAATAAGATCTAAATGTATGAGATGAGAAACTAATTATTTCTCAATTTATTCTAACTCATATCTACAAGTTAAAATACATCAGGATTTTTAATAGACAGCAACCAATTCATTAAAGTTAGAATAAGATCTAAATGTATGAGATGAGAAACTAATTATTTCTCAATTTATTCTAACTCATATCTACAAGTTAAAATACATCAGGGATTTTTAATAGACAGCAACCAATTCATTAAAGTTAGAATAAGATCTAAATGTATGAGATGAGAAACTAATTATTTCTCAATTTATTCTAACTCATATCTACAAGTTAAAATACATCAGGGATTTTTAATAGACAGCAACCAATTCATTAAAGTTAGAATAAGATCTAAATGTATGAGATGAGAAACTAATTATTTCTCAATTTATTCTAACTCATATCTTCATCTTGGTCTAAAATCATGCCAGAAAAAAAAGTGAGGAAAGCTGGGGGCACACACCAGTCAAAACATTTATATAAAAACAAAAAAGATGAAGATATTCATTCATAAACTCATTAAAGACAGCATGTTTTTTTTTTTAGATAACTGCATTGGTATTGGTAAAACTCTTTTTTTGGAGATTGTACATGAAATGATATGTAATATATTAAGAAAAATGAAAAAAAACTTAGGTTTAAATGGGTTAAGTGGTGAGTTTATTGGCCGACGCTGCAGTGTTTCGATCTATTAATTAGATCATCTTCAAAGTATTTGTTGGTATATGGAAGGTCATAAGAAATTTTTTGAGGTTTTCAAACCTAAAAAAATTTTTAAACAGATGAATAACAAGGACTACCACTCGCTTTTCTCGTTATTCTGTGATAAAAAATTTCTTATCACCTTCCATATACCAACAAATGCCCTGAAGATGATCTAATTAATAGATCGAAACACTGGAGCGTCAGCCAATAAACTCACCACTTAACCCATTTAAACCTGTGTTTTTTCATTTTTCTTAATATACTACATACCATCGGATTCACTTCCTTTCTTCACATGAAATGATATATAATCAAATAGTAAGGTCGATTTTTTTTGAGTATTTTTATGAAAGTCTTGAAACCTTTGGTTATTTTAGAGCACTAAAGAATAAAGCAATTTCCAATCAAACTTTCAACTGGCTATTAATTTTCTGCTGTCTTTATTTGCACCAAATGTCATTTTTTAATCATCCAAATTCTCGATATAACAGAAATGCTAATTAGAATATTTCACTCCTTTCTAAATTGGAGCATCAATATCATCATGGATCATTGATAAATGGGAACCCATCCCCCTAGTGGATAGTCTAGTACTTAATACAATGTAAATATTTGGTTGGTTGGTTGGATTTTACAGCATGTCAACCCTTGTTGGGTTATTTTATGCTGAAGATGTTTTGTTTTATTCATTCTTGATGGGTATTCAACATTTATTTCAAACTTCAATTTTTTAAAAACTCATTTTTTTTCTATTTAACCTATAGATGGGATCCTAACAGGTACGACCAGGGTGGACCTGGGAGTAATGGTGATGAAGGGGTACTCCACA
Source organism: Doryteuthis pealeii (assembly GCA_023376005.1). Classification (NCBI taxonomy): domain Eukaryota; kingdom Metazoa; phylum Mollusca; class Cephalopoda; order Myopsida; family Loliginidae; genus Doryteuthis; species Doryteuthis pealeii. Next base: position 57,918,950 of record CM042143.1, on the reverse strand, counting down.
CTCCTCAGAGCTCAAGAATTGGAACTTTACTATCAGATAGAGTTTAACATAATATCCAGGATATTAATACCCTCAGCCACCACCTTGTAGCACACATATTATAAAAAGGGTTGAGGATTTTCTGTAAGAGCAATATGGTTAGGACAACCATATAGTTTCTAGGGCTTTACAAGACCAGCCAATTGATCAGAGGGGCTTCTCTGATCTCCCATCTACCTCAAATAAAGGAGTGTTGCTTGTGATATGGAGTGTGAAATGTTGCATGTGATTGACTGCTCATACACCAGGATTCCATCCTGAAGCAACACAGATCACCTCTCACAGCTAACAGATGACTTCATTTTTTTTTTGGGGGGGGGGGTCTTACCTCTCTGCAGAACTTGCCGTCAGTGTATTCTACAGACCTAGTCAACAGGGGTACATAGTATGGTAGCACTGAATTCTATGGAAATACTGAGGAAGGTGCAAGAGATTTAAGGAGATGTGGTGTCACTTAATTCCCAGTAGTGGCAACCAGACATCTAGTGTGAACATGCAGATGTATGAAATGTTTCAAATAATAGATTCTTGGTTCTTGCATTCATTGTCAACTTTGCTTTAAACAATGTTAAATTTATAGCAGGCAGCACTAGAAATCTCTTTGCATAACTTCAATTAAAAATAAATAAATGATTTGGGCCTGCTGATAAAATAAAAACAATTTATCAGCTACACATTTGCTTTTAGAGTTAAGAAGAATTGTAAAAATTTCTAAAGAAAGTAATTTCTTCAATACATAGTAAAAATCAAATTAGATTTTAAATTGTGTAAAACATTTTGAATTGGAGATCACATTAGTTAAAACACTATTTGGCAACTTTCAAATTTAAATCTAATTTTGAACACTCAATAAATACTTTAAAAGGAAAAAATATAAACTACTGCTTGTTTTTCTTAGTAAAAGGTTGGAATTGATAAATAAAAATGGTTGCAATGTGATGTCAGAAGTTAAGCAAACTTCAATAAGTCAGTCATAAATGAGTGACTTTTCATAAAGCTCTCTAAGGTAAACTAAATATTGAATTCAGTAACCACAGTGATTTGCTTTTCCATTGTGATGCCTGTAAGGACAACATCAGTCTTCTGAAGAGGGAAAACTTGTTGAATGGGCAACTGCAAGAGCAGATCCATCATCTTGTGAGATTATGAAGAGTGGAAACTGATATGCTTTAAAACCAAGCAATGCTGATAAATATACAAAAATAATTTTAAAATTTTTGTAAATGTCAAGGAATCATTTGTTTTTTCTATAATCTTTGATGAAATCTCTGAAGGAAGGCAAAGAAGAAGAAGAAGAAGAAGAAGGACATGAATAATAATAATAATAATAATAATAATAGGAAGAAGAAGAAGAAGAAGAAGGAAAATAAGAAGAAAGCAAATATGAAGAAGCAATTAAACAAAGAAGAAGAAGAAGAAAAAGAAGAAGATGAATAATAATAAGAAGAAGAAGAGGAAGGCGAAGAAGAAGAAGAAGCAGGAGGAAGAGAAGAAGAAGATGAAGAAGAAGAAGAAGATGAATAATAATAATAATAAGAAGAAGAAGAAGGGGAAGAAGAAGAAAAAGAAGAAAGCGAAAATGAAGAAGCAATAAAACAAATAATAATAATAATAATAAGAGGAAGGTGAAGAAGAAGAAGAAGCAGGAGGAAGAGAAGAAGAAGAAGATGAAGAAGAAGAAGAAGAAGATGAATAATAATAATAAAAAGAAGGGGAAGAAGAAGATGAATAATAATAATAAGAAGAAGAAGAAGAAGAAAAAGAAGAAGAAATCAAATATGAAGAAGCATGGGACTTGTTAATTCAACCCAACAATTGCTAATTACTGTGATTGCTTGAGTCTGTTTCAGTGCTTCTGCCTCTGAAGCGGCTAAGTAAAATTAACAGTGTTGATCCCAGGGGGCTATCCCCCCATGCAATACCTACCCCCTTGATTTAAAGGGACAGGGCTGGGTTTATTGCCTAGTGCCTGAGGGGAATGCCAACGGGATCAACGCATTTTTGTGCCTACCACCCATGAGCTTCGGCTTGTGGGTGGGCTCACATAAAAATGTCCTTGTGTCACGCCCTCATAAGTGGGATGAGAGGCAAATACCTAGCTAATTACTCTGATCACCTTGTATCTTTGCTTACCAAAAAATGGTATATGGACCCCAGTTGGGAACCACTGTTCTAGACAACGCTGCTCTTGGAAGTTTGAAGCACCACAATCTTCATATGTTTTCTTTTCTTGAACATTGGACAACATAAGTGGCAGAGAAAGTAAAGATTTGCTGCATGGACAGTTGCCAGTCCTCCATGCAATCCTGCTGAGACCAGCATCCAGATCCAGACACTGATCCATTGTGTCATGAAACTAACGGATGCCACCACCGCCATTCTCATGTCAACAGCACTGTAACTAGGACAAGTGAATGGGGAATGAAAATGTCAAGTGTTTTTTACCTGGTTAATCAATATGAAGTACTGAAATGTTTTAATGAAAAGATTACGAATCATTAAGACATTGAATATGATGATAAAAGTCATGAATGACGCTTCGAACCCTCAAGGGAAGAAAATTAATACTATACATTACTTCTTTTTTTTTCTTTTTTAGCAGTAGATAGAAACCCCATACAATTACTTTTTTCTCTCTCACTCTCTCATTTTTTATTTGGTTTTTAATCTTTTTTTTTTTTTTTAATTTTTTGTTTGGTGGAAAGAAGGAATAACTTTTCATTCCTTAAATTAAAGATCATTCATAGCCAATCAAAAGAAGACTAATGTACTTTACTGATCAATACATTCACACGCAGACATCTGTTTTTTTTTGTTTTTTTCTTTCCTTTTATTTTCTTCCTTCTGAAAACTAAGCTATGCTAGCGCTGAATATGCTAACAGTCTCATTATGAATCCATTTATTTTTTAAGAAACAAGGCCATCTGGCATTGCCTGGATTAATATACTTTCTAACACCACTATTATTGATTGGTTGGTGGGTTGGATTTTACAGCATGTCAACCTGTCTAGGGTTATTTTATACTGGAGAAATATTTGTTTTATTCATTCTTGTTGGATATTCAATTATTTCAAACTCATTTTTTATCTATTTGACCTAAAGATGGGACCCTAACAGGTACTACCTTTCCAGATCAGAGAGGACCTAGGAGTAATGGTGATGAAGGTGTATCCCATACTCCACAGAGCTTCAAAATTAAAACTTCCATTAGATGCAATTTAACCTCATACATAGAACACTAAGATCCTCAGCCACTGCCTTCTAGCACATATATGATAACGAGGGTTGGGGATTTGCCATATGGGCAATAGGGTTGGGACAATCATATAGGTGCTAAGGCTTGATGTGACCAGCCAATTGATCAATATTCTACTGCCCCAGCCAAAAGAGTAGTTTGTTATTTGTTTATTTTCCTTAACTCTTTAAGAAAAAAAACCCAGGTTTTCTGAAAAAAAAACTCAAACTCTTTGGCTTCTATCCAATTGTGAATTAACATTGACATCTCTTTAAAGTAAAGTCGTCGGGGTGACCTAAAGTCGGTATCAGCCAGACAGCAAGGGAGTCTATCTCCTTTTCACTAGCGCTAGACCAAGGTGATTGTTTTTGCATCTGAGGTGGTGCGCCATACCTACCATCAGCTCCTTACTTTACTGCACAGATCCTTGTGCTACTCATACGCTGAGTTGGCGAGGGCCAGTATCGACCAGGAACCTTGTGGTTCCAAGACAGATGCTCTACTGACTGATCTATGCCAGTCCTTTGACAAAATTCTCAAATTTATAAGAAATGACTTGTATATATATGATATATAATATATAATATATATATATAGTCTTGCTTATAGTAAAACCATTGTTTCTTAACTCAAATGAGTTTCATTATTTCAGTTTAAAAATAGAAATTGACCATATGCTACAAAATTATAATCCATTTGTATTGGTTGGTTATTTGTTTAGCTTTACAACATATTAACCCTTTTCAGGTCATTTATATATCAGGCTGCTTACAGTACCTGCTGTTGCTTAAATGGTAAATATCTATGAGTTGAACAGGCTCACTGTTGCTTAACTTCAGTGATAGATAGGTAAATTGGTTGATTGTTTTGTTTTTGGCATATCAACTCTTTTCAGGTCAAATGGTCACCGATCTGAGTATTAACAGGCTCATCACTGCTTAACATGGATGATCTAGCAGAACCAGTGCTTTCAATATGACTCAACTGTAAGCTTTCCTATTGGACATCTATACATATATAAAGGACAGTTGATGTCAACCCTTTTTGGGTCATTTAATGCTGAATCAAGTTATTTTGATATCAGGCTGCTTACAGTACCTGCTGTTGCTTAAATAGTAACTATCTATGAGTTTAACAGGCTCGCTGTTGCTTAACTTATAGGTAAATTGGTTGGTTGTTTTATGGCATATCAACCCTTTTCAGGTCATTTAATGCTGAATCAAGTTATTTTGATATCAGTTTGTTTACAGTACCTGCTGTTGCTTAAATGGTCACACATCTAAGTATAAGAACAGGCTCATCACTACTTAACTTTAGTGATCTAGCAGGAACCAGTACTTTCAATATGACTCAACTGTAAGCTTTCCTATTGGACTGCAGTCATCTATACATATATAAAGGGCAGTTGATGTCAACCCTTTTTGGGTCATTTAATGCTGAATCAAGTTATTTTGATATCAGGCTGCTTACAGTACCAGCTGTTGCTTAAATGGTAACTATCTATGAGTTGAACAGGCTCACTGTTGCTTAACTTTGATGATAGATAGGTAAATTGGTTGGTTGTTTTGTTTTATGGCATATCAACCCTTTTCAGGTCATTTCATGCTGAATCAAGTTATTTTGATATCAGGTTGCTTATAGTACCTGCTGTTGCGTAAATGGTCACCGATCTGAGTATTAACAGGCTCATCCCTGCTTAACTTTAGTGATCTAGCAGGAACCAGTGCTTTCAATATGACTCAACTGTAAGCTTTCCTATTGGACTGCAGTCATCTATACATATATAAAGGGCCGTTGATGTCTATGTATGTCCAAATGAAACTATGAAAACAAAACAATTAATGACTAATTAATTAAATTAATGACTGTTGCGTAAATAGTCACCGATCTGAGTATTAACAGGCTCATCACTGCTTAACTTTGATGATCTAGCAGGAACCAGTGCTTTCAATATGACTTGACTAAGCTTTCTTAAATGTTTAACAATTTTTCTACTGCATAGTAGTCTAGGCTGATTTTTCATGTTTTCTTTTCTTCTTAATCAGTTTTGGACACGTCCAGATAGCTGGAGTTTACTATGATAAGAACAGACACTAAAACTTAGATTATTATCTTTTACCATCAGTTGAGGAAACGTAATCAAAAACCATCTGCTAAAATTCAAAAACTAAAAAAAAGAATCTTCATTCTTCCAAGTCAAAAGATTTAATCAAAACATTGTGCTACCTTAACAATAAATCCAAAAAAGGTTTCTACTTTAACGTAATGTATAATAAATAAAAGATAGATTAAAATAAAGATGTTTAAACCATGATATAATCAAAAATGTTCAGTGTCCAATCTAACGTCACATCTTAATAGTGTCAAAAGCATTTATTTATTTTTGTGGACTAAAAATAAAACCATCTCTATAACACCATTTTTTATTATGTCTTATAGTTTAGATGGTAGAGTTATTGTGAGGAGAGGTTAGTAGGTAGATAGGGATGAATGGAGGTTGGAAGCCATAGACAGGAACAACATCAACTGTCTATAGTTTAGATGGTAGAGTAATTGTGAGGAGAGATTAGTGGGAAGATAGGGATGAATGGAGGTTGGAGGCCATAGACAGGAACAACGTCAATTGTCTATAGTTTAGATGAGTAATTGGAGGAGAGATTAATGTCATTGGGAGAAAGAAAAAGGCTTCCCCCCTAAAAGAGGCAAGAAGTCAAAAAATCCTGTAGAAACTATTACAGATGCAGACTATGTGTAGAAGGAATAACACTGCTGTACCATAGTTTAGATGAGTAATTGGGAGGAGAGATTAATGTCATTGGAGAAAGAAAAAGGCTTCCCCCCTAAAGAGGCAAGAAGTCAAAAAATCCTGTAGAAACTATTATAGATGTAGACTATGTGTAAAAGGAATAACACTGCTGTACCCATAGTTTAGATGAGTAATTGGGAGGAGAGATTAATGTCATTGGAGAAAGAAAAAGGCTTCCCCCCTAAAAGAGGCAAGAAGTCAAAAATCCTGTAGAAACTATTACAGATGCAGACTACGTGTAGAAGGAATAACAATGCTGTACCCATACTGCAATGTTAAAGAACCTGGTTGTGTCTTGCCTGCTTGATCTCTGGGGAACATTTGTAGGCAAAGAGTTAAAAATGAATCAAATTTTGGCATTAGATAACCCATAATGAGCTGACATGCTATTAAACAAATAAACTAAACCTCCAGTTTCACACATTTAAAAAAATTAAACAAATTGGCATTAAATAACCCATAATGTATTGATATGCTTTTAAACAAACCAAACCTTCAGTTTCTTTTTGGGAAGTTCAGAACTAAAACTATCATGTCAAAAAGAAGAACAGGAGGAAAAATGATTGTAAAAAATAGAAAGCAGACAGTTACATTAGTGAAGAGGTTTGTACTGTAAACATAAAGACATCTCAAGAGAAATTTCAAAAATCTACCTCATCAAGCAAGTCTCAAAATCTATTAAAATAAATCCTTTTGTCTTCTAAAAACTGGAAAATAATAATTTCTATAGATTTGCAAGCAAATGCATCTTCCACTACAAAGTTCTATAGAATATTATAAAGGTTTTTGTCATATATTTTTTGGTCTTTTAGCCATTGGTTATCATAACATGAAGTAGATTTTTGTTTGTTTTCTTGTTTAATGGCATACCTTTCCCATGGATATCAGTCCAAAAGTGAATGTAATAGTGTGACTGGAGTTTAAACTTTATTACTACAATGTCACAGTTCAACTATTATGCTACGGAGATTCCCCCCTATGAAGTTGGTTGTAATGCATAGTTCTCGAGAAAAAATTTGGAAGTCTACATCCTCAAATGAGTGTAAAACTATATATTGATAAAATATATATAATATATATATATATATATATATATATTCCTATATGTTAAGAATTTTAAGTGTATTTAATATAAATCTTGCTATGATGTGTAAACATCGTACAGACTGTTTCAACTTTATTAAGTCTCATCAGCGATGTATACTAACGATTTCCCTCCAACAGAAATCGAAACCGGGACTTCAGCAGGATAGCCAGAAACCATACTGCCTCGGCCACGATACAGCACGGGACAATCCTTGCGAAATTAACCTCTTGATACATCTCTACCATATGATAATGATACTGATATGTCTCTACCATATGAGTAAGGGGATATAACTATAACCCCGAAAAAATAGCCTATCATAGCAAGATTCATATTAAATACACTTAAAAATCTTTAACATATAGGAATAAAACAATTCCCAGATCAATTACCCACTGAATAATACTGAACACTATTTTTTAATTATCCAAATCCACACTATATCATAATACAAATTAGATTCCATCAGTTTTTCCTAAATAGAAGTATCAATACCATTATGAATGCAAGAGTTTTATGGGTCATCTAGTAGGTTATAAAACTCATATTTGTGAGAAAATCTTGGTCTTCTTGGATTTCACCATTCTACTTAGGATTCAACCACAATATTGATGGATTTTAGATGAGCTGTTCTGCCACCATCTCAAAGACAAAAAAGGAATAAACAGAAAAAATATTATCAATCCTAATATCAACAATTCTTGAACAGAAGTTTAACACGTTGTAAATCACACCTTTATGAAGGCTGTCAAAAAATAGTTTTTCATTACTTCTCAATGGCTTTCAGATAAGCTATTCCAACATTAAATAGTTGTAATTATATATCTATATATATGACAACTATTTATGGACTCATCAACCCGGGTTCAAATCCTGGACGAGTCTGTTTTCATTTCACATAGCCTCTAATACCATTGGGAAAGGTATGAATCTAGCTACTCTCCCTCTAATCTATGGGTAAAATAGATACGGGTGTTAGACATCTCTGCTCAACCTTGGCCCATGCCCAACTCGTCGGCTACCTCATCTAGCTCATGGCGGCTAACATAGTGCTGGATGGCCAACGCTGAAAACCTCTGCTTCAGAGACAGTTCATGCAACTTGGTGGCTTAGAACACCACTTTAAGACAATTGACCTTGTGGTTGCATCCTGCTTGTGCAGAGGGTTATGGCTAAATTATATGTGATACTACTTTATCAGCATATTTCTTGATGCTATTGCCGTGGTTCATTCCCTTTTGGAACACGATTGTCCAGGAATTTTAGCTATCCATGATTTAATTGATCAATCATTATACACAATGTTCTCGACCTTGCATGTGCACTCTGTCTTCTCAGGTGTTTCTTGCTCAAACACTTGGTGCAGCCTTTTCATTCGTATGTAATTTTGGGACAAGCCCTACTCCACCCTAAAGGACACTTCTCTTGTAACACTTCCCATAAATAATCTTACACATAGAATATTCTAGTGACTTCTCCCATATCCTGCGCTTAGTTCAGCAACTAATAGGTTGAAATGATCACCCAATGAAAGTAAGTTCTCCATGGTATTAGCGTTTAGTGAAATGAGAATAGACTCCCCTCGCAGTCTGGTTGATACAAAACACATACACTACTCCACCCAACTTTTACTTCATAATTAAGCGAATTATACCCGGTTAAGAATAGCATATTCACATTCGCGAACCGACAATATGCAAAGAGCTCTTCATAATCCTGCCCTGGTGAACTGGGCATTCTTTCACAAGCTCAGATTAAACAATGACAGACAAAATGGACCGGCCGCACCCTGGCATCGCTGGTATAACATCCAAATGTAGCGAAAGAGCTCTTGTAGTTCTTTACACACCATGCATCACAGCTCAGCTTTAGTCGAACAAATCACCAATACATGTAAAGTGGGGACTCATATTTTAGTCCAGTCCGTACACTAATTTCAGACAATTGTGGCGCAGCCTGCGATCCTCGCATAGTTCTTGGAGCATTTAACTCTCATAAGCTCGGCCAGCAATATGTCCCTTGTTAACTAGTCTATTAATTGGTAATCTCTCGTTGGTGGTTGTGGTCATTCTATGCAGACTCGTCTATCCGCCACTGGTATGGTATGGCTGAGTTTATCAACCTATACAAACAATACACTTCAAATAATAATATACTGGCGGATTATGTCTCAAATTTATGATAAAGACCTTCTACCCTAGCGCCTCTCTAGCCATTAGGGGCCAGAAAGGCGGACCTAGTGCAGCCCGTCCTACGCTGCACTATGTCCTGGATACCAACACTCCACTACTCCAAAAGCCGTAGACCTTCTAATTAGAATAAGACATAAATCAAAATGAAGGACAAACTGTCAAACACATTAATACATTTAACTTCATGACACACTGCGGATCCCCTTGGTGTGGCGCGTCTCATAAAGGTTGGTGTACCACCTCCTACTTGTTTGATACGCTTGCATGTAAATATAAGAGTTCTTCTTCCTCTGACATAAACTGTATCTTCACGTTTACTTACGTCTTTGCTTTAGAACCAGACAACAAATAGAGGAATTTATATCGCCCCTTCCTGCGCTGGCTATACTATCCACAGCGACCTTCTACACCTATTGACTCGAGCCCGCGACCTTTACTCTATAATTAAGAATAAATAAATGAAATAAAAATGTCAAAAATCTCTTTTAATTTCAATAATACGACAAGACCCCTGATTTAAAATTATGACAACCACAAATAGCTTGCTTGGGCATAAGTGGTTTAGATTTCGATTCCGACATCAATAAAATAAAAAGTGGAACTTGACTCGCAGTTTGGAAATGGCCCAGTGACTACAGAGAGCGACCTGTATGCAGAAAAATGCAACAGGCTCGTCATGTCCACATGACAGCATGAGTAGAGGCCTACAAATTCAGTGTAAACGTCGGAAATGAACTCCTCTCATCGAACGCTTGGTTCTGTGCTCCTTCCGAGACCTTGCTTCATCATAAAGAAATAACGTCAGGACCGCTTCGTTTCAACTCAATATTGAGAAGCGACCGTGGCAAGACTGTATCTCGAAGATCTCAATATGCTAGCCAGAACACCTAAGTACGACCAACATTTTAACACATCTGTTTGTACAACTCCCTTTTGTCATTGCTCATCCTAGTATTCTCCGATCATCCCAATGTTAATTCGATAAGGCGTGAGACAACCTAGCCCTATGATCCAGAAATCGTTACAGTTTCGATCTTCAGATCTTGGTAGATGCCATCTAAATATCGAGGACCAACCGTAAACAGTCAACCCAAGCGATGATGTTGGCGGTGTCTACTACGAGCATAATCCCTATCCTCTGCCTAGGCTATGTTCGTTTATTATGCCCATACTAGATTGGTGTTGATTTACTGGATTTCCCAGGTCTTTACACAGGTATGTATCTGGTTTCCCTTCTAGTGGCTTCGAGGGCGCTGATTTGTTGCGTCATAACGGCATATCACAACCCTCTGGGCATCTCCCATATGGCCACCTCAAAATCGTCCATAGTCGCCCCGTTATTTTGTTGGTACTTCCCAATCAGCCTTTACACTAAAGCTAGTGGTTTGCTATGGGGGTCCGGAGTGGTTTAACGGCATATAAACCTCTGTGCGTCATTTAATGCCAAAATGCGTTATTTTGGATTTCAGTCTTTTAAAGTAGTGGTTTCTATGAGATATTCGGCTATGCTCTGTTACTATCTTGTTTGGAAAATGTTGCTTTTTTTTTTTTTAGAAAATTTAAAATTTTCCAGGGTTTGTATTCTATAAAGATGTCCATTCAGGTTTTCTTGCTTGATCAGTAATTAGTGCGGATATGTTTAAGGCTGTAACAATTAGAAGATATGTTGGCTGTAAGTGTACTTTGCATTGTTGACACTCACTGTGGGCAAAGCGCATCCCTCCCCCTCTTGATTTGTTCCAATCGAGTATTATAAACTCAATGTGGGTTAATGCATGGGGCGTAGTGTGCCAATATCCTACAGAACCCAACATTACGCTCCAAGGTCTCGGGCTGTGTAGTCTATAATTCACTTCTTCTCCTTCTGTCGCATATAACCTCTCCAGACCTCATTCTCGTACAACTAACCCTTTTTGTATTTCAGAGAGCGTTTTTGTATTTGGCGGTTCGGCTGTCCTATTTGTCTTCATGATTTCTGCCATGTCTAATATAATTTGTTTATGGTTTGGTTTCAGATTCTTTTATGGGATTTTAGATTTGCTCATATCTGTTTGAAAGTGGCTTTTTTTGCGGCACTGTCTGCTTTTTTCATTTTCCATATGGGTATCACCGAAACATCAGGGCGAACTCAACGCAAATAAATATATATTGTGCTACGTGGTGTCTGCTCCACAACTGAATACTTTGGGTTGGTTATATTAAAAATATTTCAGAATAAGCGACACATAGCGCACACCTACTACAAACGTTTTCCGAGACCAATGGTCCTCAGCGGCCTTGTTCCTCATGGTATGTGTCTTGTCGTCCATATAATCACAGACCGCCCTTCTATCTACAGAACCTCTGAGACTCAAAACTCCTCCTATTAACCTAACAATAACCCGCTCCTAGCGGCTCGCACCCCATGTCTTCAAGAGCTGCACTTATTACTGCATACACACTAATAGACTGGTCAACTTCCTAAGACAAGAATAATTCCTCTCCAAGGACAAAAGAGTTGTGGACACCTGGGGAATAAGAAACTACAAAAAGATTCTGTACCCCTTAACACGAAGAGTATTACTCCTTCGCTTCTGCTCTTAGGGTGCTCCTTCCCCTCTTTTATCCTGGTCATCCTTTTAAAGATGCCCTGAACGAACCACAAGATCAACGCTAAACAAGGCGGATTGCAGACCCACACAGCATATTAGAGGTTTAACAGAAAAGCAGCACAGTAATAACCCCACCCCTACTAACGCTGACAATGATCTTCTTAAACCCCCAATTAAAACCATTTTACTTCTCATCCATCCAATATCTTCACATCGGCTTTAGTACCAATCTCTGTTCTAGGACTACACAACGAGGTCTCATTTTTAAGTCTAGATATAAACTAAAGTGTGAACGTATCGGTGCGCACGTAGGAACTAGTATCAATACAATTCCTCCCAGACCGATGATGACTACTCCATTTCAATATATGAAATTAATCATTGAAAGGTGATAGAGGCGTGTACTACGTATCTTGAAAGCAAACACTAACTATAATCCTTATTAATAAGATCTCTCATCTGTGACCTATCAATGGGCGACGTATGGCGAATCAAACAGCCAAATGACTAATGACTCAATTTGACTACTTAGCTTATTATGAAATGCCATCTCTACGTACAGGTGCTTCATTCACATTATTAGTAACCAAATTTATCCAAGAAGACACGGAAAAGACCCATAACTCAACATTAAAGTAACCATACTCAAATAGACCTTTAGCTCCTCACTTGACCAATCCTACTACTGCATCTATTTAAATGCCTCTTCCATCTTCCAGCTGACCAGCACGTGTCCATGACGACACGAAACTATACCTGGACAAGGCAAACCAATTATTATCTTTAGTCATACAGATCATCTAAGAACTGAATGAAGGCCTGTCCTCAAATTCTAACTATACTAAGGCTAGCGTTCAAAACGTATCAAGACTGAAGCTCTTATACCGAAACATGAACTGTACCCAATGAATAGTGAACATTAATTTCTTATTTCAGGAGCCGTGACTCCTCCGTGTTATAGTCGAGAGGCTAATCTCTGGATTTATCTTACATCGTTAGTTCTGTATATGACCATAACTTTTCTTCCTATCCTTAATACGTAAGTTTGTACTTACACATGCGAATAATGGCCCGCCTAACATCAAAGGTCGGGTAAAATCCCAAAAGCTCTCATTTCACTAGGTTACGACTCGGCCTAAAATAACGAGTTCCGACAGTGCTTTTATTACTAGACTACTAATTCGCGGCATGGATTTACAGTGGATACTATTTTCCTGAAGCTTCGCAAGACGCTATCTTGGCAAGCTATATGCTAATACTCGCCCGTTGAGGTTAGTAATTGGTGCGCCTGTGATCAACCGAAGCGTCGGTAATACATGCCGATTCCTAGTCTGGCACTCCGACCCAACGCCACGACAGCCTATGTCAGGTTCGTATGGTATAAGCCAATATACGGCTGGAGTAAAGTTCAGACCTGACGTTTAGTCCGTCTCTAGCGTTGAATACCGTGCACTATCGGAGGTGCCCATGTCAGCACCACACGTGCGGCTTCGCGGCACGGTCGTCTGCTATTACACAATGCGACACCCTGCGGTACCCCCTAACACCAGCACCTTAGGTCACTGCGCATGAACGTACGGTTACAAGATACAGTTTATAGTAATCTCATCTTGCAATATACTCCCACGTTACACATAATATTATGGGCCAGCACACGTACCATCCAACCTGAGTGATCCTAGGCATGGTGGCAGTCAAACATCCCCGCTCTGATCTAACCTGTGAATGGTGTTCTTCACGGTGGGTGTAATCATTTCCACTTGATCTGACGCACATCATTGTTACGCTCGACGCAGACTTCTTAATGCCTTGATTGCGCATCCCAGTTGCTACTGTATCACTCTGAAAGGATAAATCAAAATATCGCTCTTCAACTTTAGGAATAAAACAACTTACAGAATACTGGACATTCCCACTCAACTCATTATACGGCTGTGGCTGATCGTCTAGATCGATCTAGGCACTTACTCAGTCTTTTGTCGTTTCTCCCAAATCAAATCAGAAGGCATCAGCGCCCGGCTGAGCTGTTTGGAAAACGCTTCACCTCTCTCACATGTCCCATGCCATTCAAGGACTGGATTCTTCCGCTCCCAATGAGAGATGTTAAAACCACGTCTGGTCAGTATGAATGGATACGACCTGCAGATCTCTGCTTCCACTGATGGACTTTTTAGTATTATTTGTGCAATTACTTATTGACTTTCCAGCACTCTCTATTAGTGCTACGCTGACTCAATATCTCATATGACTTTGCCTCACCTCTTGCCGGTCTTCCTAAGACAGACTCCTTTTAGCCAATAATGGTGCCCCAAGTCCTTTCTTCACGGTATTTCTTGTCAGACTCAGGAATCTTGCTTGGTAATCGGAAACCACCTCACGGATACTTTTGTAGACCCTCAAAGTCCGCTGACTCTTTCTACCTCCATTGGGGGTATCCTGCTTTTCGTATTCTCTACTGCCGATAACGAGTGCATCATAGGTCTGGCTGAGTCCCACACACAGGTGTTAAGAAGACCGTATGCGTGGTATCAGATACCCTTATTCCCATATATTTTACTGCCGCTTCGCTTCGCAACCTTAGGAATTGCAACCCTGCCAGGTTCTCCAGGCAGGAATCAACCTTGTACACTGACTAGAGACAGCTGTCAGTAATACCGCAATACACCTTTAATCACTATATGACTAATGCTGCTTTCCCAACATGTGAGATAATGTGTGCCGTTTAATATCTTGTCGGTATCTCTTCATCATATCTCAAAATATATATACTTACGGCATTGGCGGTTCTAGCCTTATTTTGACAATCATCCGCGCGCTTTCTGGTTGTTGCGACCCAGCGAAGACTTTATAACGCCATCCAATTGCATGGCTCACAGAGCTGCGGCGTCCCTCGTGCCCGGTATCACTGCGCACTTATCTAAGAGAGACGGGCCAGGGTTTATTGCCCGTGCCTGAGGCACTCAAAAGGAATGCTGAAGAGATCACACACCTTCTGCATTTTACATGGCATGAGCATGGCTCCCCACACTAAAAAGTCTTGCTGTCAATTCGGGCTAATGCCGTGACATCAAGAAAATACTTGGTTCTAGAAATATCCTCTCATAATCTAAAATGTATTGGTATTTTTGTTACAGTATTCAGCCAGACAGCAAAAGAGCCCTATTCCCTTTTTTACTTAGCACTAAACCAGGGAGATTTGTTACATCTTGAGATGGAATGCCACACCTAACATCAGCTCCCCACTTTTATTACACAATCCAAGCTGTGTACTCATTGCTACTGAGTTAGCAAGGGCCCTATGACCAGAAGAACATTGTTGGTCTAGGCGGATAGGTATTGAACCCTAAACATATATTTCCTCTGTAAATACATATGTAGGCATAAAGATTAATTTCATTAACAAGGGCAAACAATACAGAAGATTAAAAATAAATGATATTGATGAAATTGAACAAGTGTCACAATTTATTTGCAATAAAAGTTATGCATAAAAAGGGAACTCAACTATTTATCAAATTGTTCATAAAATTTATTGCGGACAAGGAGACTCACTATTCATTCCAAATTGGTTATAACAATTTAATATTGCGGAGAAAAGGCAGACTCACCTATTTTATCAAATGTTTATAAAATTTATTTGGAAGGAAAAGAGACTCACTATTAAATATTCAAATTGTTATAAAATATGGCCAAAAGGAAGACTCACCTATATATTCAAATTGTTATAAAATTTATGTGGAGGAAAAGGGGAGCTCACTAATTTATTCAAATTGTTATAAAATTTATTGGAGAAAAGGGAGACTTCACGTATATACTTCAAATGTTTATAAAATTTATTGGGAGAAAAGGAGACTCACTTATATTCAAATGGCTTATTAAAATTTATTGAAAGAAAAGGAGGTCCACTATGCTATGTCAAATTGTTTGAACTGAAATAAATATTGTTTTAAGCATTCCTAGCACAGCAAATTATAATTTATAATTTACACCCATTCATTTAAATTTTTAAACATGCAAAGAATATTGTTATGGACTCATTACTGCTATTGGCAGTATTTCAAGTTATATGAAAACTATCTCTCTGAGGAAGATAAAAACAACAATTTTTTCCAAGTGTTTTTTGTGGGGGAAAGCCTGGTTTAAAAAATCTTGTGCTCACTATATGGCTGCTCCGGACTTGGACTTTAATGAAACAATTTGAAAAAAACACAAGCTTAGATGGAACTAACAAGAGGACGTGTCCTGAAACACATCCTTGGAAGCAGCAGCCCCACAAAAAAGCAAGCTGAGTGAAAATTAAATCTACTAACTATGTTTGGGTTAGGTGCGATTTACATGTCAATCCTTGGGTGGTTATTTTATTGCCGAAAACGTGTTTTATTATGCTTTAAGAAGTTTTTAAAACTCACTTTTTTCTTCCATTCAACCTCATGATAGGACCCTTAAAGCGTACTACCACTCTGATAAGGGTGGACTTGAGAGTAATGGTGATGAAGGCGTTACTCCACACTCCCAGAGCCTCCAGAATTGGAACTTCACCATCAGATAAATAAATCATACCCAGGACCACTAATACACTCCCAGTCACACCTTCCTAGGACATTTATATATTTACCAGACACCTCACTACGAGCAGGATGCGACACAACTCCAATTTCTTAAGTGGAGTTGTATCAGGTGTTGAATTCAGGAGTTTCCTTCTAGACCAGTTGCACCTTAATCCTATGGGTTAAAGAGCCCAGCTCTGAGCCCTACTATTTTACCCATAGGCGCGAGGTGCAGAGCTAGGAATTCATTACCTTTACGCCAAGGGTATTTAGCCGCTAAGTGAAATGCAATTACCCACGTCCAGGATTTGAACTTGCGGCGATTGAGTCCATTTCCCAAGACCATATTAACCATTACACCACGGTGCGTCGTCTAGACATATTATGAGACAAAAAGGTGGGCCTTGCCATAAGGCAATTAGGGTTCTGGGCGAAATAAATATAGGCGCTTAGGCTGAAGACGTAGGGCTGATTGATCCAAAGGCTCTTCAACTGCTCATCTAGACTAGTAAGAGCCAAAGTGGGAGTGTTGCATGTCCATGGACTGGGTTCCATATGTTAAGCATAACACAGCGTCCACCACCCATGAGCCAACAGGTGGGTGGTCTTATTTCACTCTTACAGAGGGTTGCAGGTCAGTGTATTCTAATAGCTAAGTGCCCAAAAGCTAATAACTGGTCTGTTAAAATTCAGACTTACTTAACCAATTACACCACTGTGAGGTGACCAACTTCCACTTCTTTTTCTATGTTACTTGAAGTATAAAATTCAATTATCTGCAAACAAATAGTAATTGGCACACATAGAAAAAGCCAATCTTTTTATTGAAAAGAACAGTATTTTATATGGAACACTATAACATTGTTATTCAAACTGGAGAAAGATTCAATTTAAAAGATACAGGACTGTATATAAACTTACTGTAATGGAGGACAGACAGTACCTAATACACATCAATATATATGGACAGAGAGCTGAGTGAGCGGAAGAAACAAAGAGGACACTGTACATGTGTATATGTGTTGGTGATGCCAGTAGAATCTATTAACCAAACTTTATCATTTCATTTGTCTGGAATTTTTTGAGATGAGGACTTGATAATTTAATATTATTTAGATTCTTCATGGTAGCAATGGATATAAGGATTGAGTTAATAAGTTCTAACAGTGGGACAATCATCGTAGGGCCGCGGGCGGGCTGCAGGTTCAATTCTGGCACAGGCAGTAATAACCTAGAATACTAACATAGGCTTTAAACACTTGTACCTGCGCCATGGTTAATGAATGAGAACAATCTAGGCCCAATGGATTAAAATAAAGGGTTCAGCTCGAAGTTCCTTGAAGGCTCCTAAATTTAATGAATGAAGGCTACCAAGTTTTTTTTACCATACAGAGCATATCTGAAACTCCACCCATACCTGGCAAACATTTTTGAGCTGTCAACACAACACCAAAAATCTCACCTAGTGATTACCCTTCACCATAACTGTGGTAATGCGGTGCCCACTGAATCAAGTAAAGGTACCACTGTATATATATAATTTTTTTTAACACATTTTATTGAATCCTTTCTGTCCACTAAGGACGATGGCACGTGGTTGTCCAGAAAAAAAATAGATTAGAAAAAAAAAATAAAAAATAAAAATAAAAATTCATTCTGCATCTGCCACAAGTGAAGTGATTCGTTGCAGGCCCAATTTCTTTGAGTGACCAGCTCTTTTGGTGGCATCTGGAATGCACAACAAACTGTGATGACTTTCTGAGGCTGCTGCGCTTTTCCTCTTTCTTTCTGGCTCCTCTTTTCTTCCAAGGCTTATTGTCTGCTATATAAAAGACAGGCCTATTCTACCACACACGATATTTGACAGTTTCAAAATCAGCTGTTTTAATAACATGTGACCAACTTATTTTCTTATTTTGACTAATTGACTTTTGGGAATGAATGCGACAACCTATCTAGTGCTTTTGGTTTTTGCGCAGATCTGTTTTTTTATGTTCTAAATTTTTTGTGGCAAAAAACCGTTTATAATTATATTATTCACTTCCCATTTGGTTGTAACCTGTAATAATCAATTTCTTGATCAAATTCATTTAGGACTGCCCTAAGACTCATAAACATAAGAGGATCATTATACCTTTAACTATAGTATATTATATATATATATATATATTATTTATATCAGGTTTTTTAATTTCATAGGTACATGGATGATATTTTTGACTTCACTGATCATATCAACTCTTGTGGGTCTAATTTTATGCTTGATAGAGGTTTTTTTATCTTGAATCGGCGATTCAAAATTCTTTTTTAAACTCAATTTCTAAAAGCTTTTTCTAATACCTCATTTTTTTTTTCAGGTTCACTACCGCCTCGAGCGTCAGGAGTTTACCTTGCAGTAAAGTGTGATGAAGGGTACTCCACACTCCCCAGAGCTCCACAGAACCTGAGAACCCTCACCATCCACTAGACACTAAGACCTTCAGCCCACGCCTTCTAGCAACATATTCTAAAAAACGTCCTAGGCTACTAAGGTGGGCTTGGTTTGCATTTTGGTTTTACAGCTAATATTCAACCTCACGTGATGGTCCATTTAATGCCGATAAATTTTTGAACTAAATAACATTGCCTTAACTGGATCACACAATCATTCTTTTACTTAAATGGGCATTTTTCTACTCTTAACATCCACTGGATAGGGCTCTGACCAGGTACTACCACCTCCGGGCCCACGAGTAAACCAGGGGAGTAATTGCGTGATGAAGGGCGAGCTCCACATTCCCCAAACCTCCAAAACTGGAAACCTCACCAGTCAGATTAGAGCTTTTAAAATGCTCATTTTCCAGACCATGAAGGACTCTCTCAGGCCACCACCTTCTAGCACCCATATGATAAAAAAGGGTTCGGGGCTTGCCATAAGGGCAATAGGGTTGGGGCAATCATATAGGTGCTTTTAGGGTTTGAACGTTAGACTAAACTGATTTTGATCAGAGAGGCCTCTCAAACCGCCCGTCTAACCTAAGTAAGGATATACAGTGGCATGCGCAGGTCAAGGGGACTGCTCATCCACCCAATACCTGTCCTTAAGGAATCATGCGGTCGCCACCATGGCCACAGGTGGGTCCCATTGGAAGAATTCCTACCCCTCTGCAGGAGTGGCAGTTGTGCATTCTAACACCCCACCGAACAGGTAAGACTAAGTGGGTACTTGTAAGTCAGGTACCATTATTATAAAGTTATGTAAAAGATTTCTTTCTGCCTGTTTTTACTGGTGTTTCTCATTAATTACTTATTCTGCCTCAATGTTTCAGAATAATGGATAGCATAGCATTTACTTATTTCATACTGCCACTTTTCAATATATAACTAGCTGGACCTTGGGGAAAATTTCCATTGATGTAATTAGTATGCATATGTTCTGGATTGTACGTGGACCACAGGGCAAAAAAATGAGACAAATTATCTCGGCTCATTTTATGGAGTTACATGTGTAGAATTAGGCAATTACTGAAATGCTAACCTGCTGGTTGAGCAGCGTATTTCAGATGAATTCGAGTTATTTTAATTTTTCCACTGAACATTGGCAGGGTTTGCTAGGTAAGAGGGTGTCTTGTTAAAACACCCCAAATCCTCAATGAACCCAGTAATAACATCACTGATGATGTGTTCTGGTGCATCTTTCCAATATATTAGTTAAATTGTAATTATATATATATATATATATATATATATATAAGAGATAGAGAGAGAGAGAGAGAGAGAGAGAGATAAATAAATATTTACTCTATCCCCTATCTACTCATACACTAAGTTGGCGAGGACTGGTATCGAACTAGGAACCTTGTGGTTTATAGCAGAATGCTCTACCAACTTTATAGGTAAAAGCCTTTAACCTTTTCCAGACAGACACACTAAGCATATACATATATATATATAAGATAAATAATAAATAATATATTATTTGCATGGAAACAAGTTTGCTACCATTGGTTTCATGCTATGTAAGCTTAATTTTTTAAGCAGAGCAATCATCGGGCAGTGAAAAAATGTTGAATAAACGCTGGGTAGCCGATTCTAGTTTTCTTCTAAGAGAAACATACCAGTATTTTATTAATTCTTATGTAACATTATAAAGTGTGTATATTCTGGATGCTGCGTGGAGGACCTTCTAGGACTGATAGGGATGGTTGAAGAAAGAGAGTAATGGATATCTGTGTTGCCAGGGTGATGATGATGATACTATCTAAAAAAGTAAAGTCGTCGGGGCGGCCTAATGTCGGTATATGCCAATCAGTGAGGGAGTCTATCCCCTATCTACTCATACACTAAGTTGGCGGGGACCGGTATCAAACTAGGAACCTTGTGGTTTTTAGCCGAATGCTCTACCAACTGAGCTAACCCGGCCCTGATACTATCTATACAGATATTATTATGTATTATCTATGACCAAACTCTACAGAACACTTGTAACCAAAAATATAACTATGTAACAGTCCAAGTAAGTATACCATTATATATATTCGTGCAATTCTATTTTTGGTTGAAAAGGAATTGCAATTTCCCACAAGGTGATGATGATGATGACGATGATAACTAATACTATAACTAGTAAACATTAAAATAACCACTTTTTGTGTTTTGGGTCAACAATGAACTATGACCTCTGCACTCAAAGTCATGGGTGTTCTTATTGTATATCTTGAAATTATTTTAATATTTTATTATCGGAATATTGTGATGTTTGCTCTGCACTTTGGTGTATAGTGCACTGTAATAATCTTGCTGGTTTTACGACCATTTTAGATCTTATCCAACGTTTTAGACTTTATCTAGTGCTGAGTTATAATCACACACACACACACACACACACACATATATATATATATATATATATATATATATATGTATATACTACACGTATGTGTGTGTATAGTAAATTATCAATAAGATCAAGTATGCATTATTTCTACTTGGAGAAATATAATTATAGCTGTAGACTTGATCATGAATATGACAATTCATTATCGCTACATAGAGAAAACAGTGATAAACACTAAGGGATCTTTTATGATGTGTATCCTCAAAGAAATATTTCAAAGTTATGGCTTCTTTATGGATAATAAGAACAATGCGCCATTAATTCATTCCAGAAACCTTTACAGATTTAGTGCCTGGGTAAGGAACTGTCTCCAAGACATATTCCATCTCTGTGCAAGATAATGGAAGGATAAAAAGTGTCACAGTTTGTAAAGATATTAATCTCACAAATTCCTTGTGTTATAACAACACGTAAATAGAAAAACAATATTTTTTTTTATTGATTTCATTTTGTTTATTTCTTATTTATCTTTGATTTTATTATCTTTCTAGAATAATAAAGAAAATTAATCATTTTCCTTTTGAGATAGCAAATGTTTCATGATGGGTTTCAGTCGAGAAAGTGCATCATCTTCCAAGTCCAATAGTTTAGTTGGCTTCAGATTGAATAATCACAAAATAACTATATGAATGTTTTCTGTGCTATTATTCCTTATTACATTTATTATTATTAATTATTCATACCTAAAATGTGGAAGGAAACCCTAGTAAGAACAAAATGGAACTCTTGTCAAAAAGTGTTAAGAAATGCTCACTTTAAAGAACAATAACAAATGTAGAATGAAATTTGAGAAATCTAATCCCTTGAATTAAAAGGAAAAAGGTAGTGTATATGTAATTTAATTTTAATTTGATATGTACACCCGCCCAACAGGGTGGGGGTCCAGTGGCTTTGGCCCTGAATCTTTACAAGTTAATAGCGTCAATCCCAGGGGCCTTTCCCCCAGGCAATACCTGCTCCCTTGACCTAAAAGGGCAGGGCTGGGTTTATTGCCCAGTGCCTGAGGTGCCCGCCTTGAGGGGGAATGCCAACGGGATCGATGCAATTTTTGTTCTTTCCCACCTATGAGCTTCAGCTTGTGGGTGGGCCCACGTTAAAATGATGCCTTGTGCCCATCCCATACAAGTGGGGTATGAGGCAAATACCTGTAATTTAATCAACTTGTATTATCAGACTCCACCACATCCTCTTTTACCTCTATACTCTTTGTCCAATGTCACTTTCTTGCAATTCCATCAAAATCAATCCCCTTCTGCCAGATATTTGACTTTACATTTACCTACCTCACTCCCACAAAGCCTCTCATTTCCAGTCTGCACTCTTATAAAGAAAAGAGTTACTCTCAGGCACCACTCTTTCTCCGGCCACAAGATAAGTCAAGTTCTATTTTTTTATTTCAACTACATGCCACCATGATCTTAAGATCATTTTACATGTACTGGTTCTTTATTAATGAACACAATACTTTGTCTTGTTTTTTTCATAGATGCCTTTTATTTTAATTTTAAAGAGAAACATTTCACCGCATGTCCTGATAAAGGTGTCATAAACTCATCTTTTGGAATACTTTGTGTTTTTCTATTTTATATATATTTTAATTTCTAAACTCTGGCAGTGTAAAAACACTGCCAGTACTATAATTTGTAATTACAAAATACATTCAATTTCTGATAATATGATTTGATGTTAGGTAATATATATATATATATAAAGCTG
Organism: Doryteuthis pealeii; assembly: GCA_023376005.1. Lineage (NCBI taxonomy): Eukaryota > Metazoa > Mollusca > Cephalopoda > Myopsida > Loliginidae > Doryteuthis > Doryteuthis pealeii. The sequence goes on along the minus strand of CM042143.1, from coordinate 57,895,860 downwards.
GTTTAGCTCAGTTGGTAGAGCATCTGATAAGAACTACAAGGTTCCTGGTTTGATACCAGTCTTCACCAACTCAGCGTATGAGTAGAACAGGGATCTGTGCGGTAAAATGAGGAACTAATGGTAGGTGTGGTGATCCACCTCACTCAAAAACAATCTCCTTGGTCTAGTGCTAGTTCTGGCTGGTACCGACTCTAGGCCACTCTGATTACTTTACTATATATATATATATATATATATATATATATATATATATATATATATATATATATGAGAGAAAGTTGACTATAAAAAAAAGCAGTTTTAAATTTACAATGAAGACTTTATTTTTCATTAACTTTTTTATAAGACAAACGTAACACAAGTGTTACCATGCTAAAAAAAATAGTTTGTTGAGAAAATTTTAAGCCAAGAAAAAGATTATTTCAAATGACAGTATGTTATAGGTGATACACCCTATAAGACTAATGGAATGTGCCGACAGGTTACTATAAATAACAGGGATAATTGTGGCTTAGCAGTAAGCCAATGCGAGTGCCAATAACTCTGTTCATCGGACGTAATTTCCACATCTCTCTACTGTATTTGTCTACTTTCTGTTAATACATTTTTCTACATTTGTTACCCGTCGTTTTGTTCTTATTTGACCCCTTAAAACCTTACAACACAGTAATATCCTTTTTTTATATATTTGTTCACATGTCAATGAAAACAACACAACACAAATTTTATCTAACTCAGAAAAATGTGCCCAGGCCCAAAATATAATTAGACTCACATTAATGGAGAAACTAGAGTTTACATATCTGGAAGCTCAGTAGAAAGAAAACCTGGTTTCCCATTGGCTAAGAATTGACCAATGAAAATTCAGGAAACATTTATTTCATTTGATTAAAAATAATAACATTTTTCTGTTCTTTATTTTATTGTTTACTTGAAGTAGAAAAAAGGTTAGAAGAAAAAGTGACACGTTTGAAAGTTTTCAAATTTATTTGTGATAATGGTTGCTCAAGTGTGTTAAAGGAAACAGAGTTGGTGATAAAGTGCTTTTTATAGTGGAACTAAAACAGAAAATAACCCAATTGTAAATATCTTTCCTTCACCAGAAGATCTACAAGTGACTATAATCAAATACTTATCCCTCATTCGCAGCTACACTGGGACAAACTTATCAATATGTGAGGGGCTTCAAGAGTCAATGCTAACAAAGTTTGTCTACAATTTTAGGAGACACTCTGTATAAAACAATATGAATACGTTTTACTTTAAAAAAAAAATTATATATCTGTCTACATATGTATCTCTCTTTCTCTCTCTATATATATATATATATATTATATATATATATATAGAGAGAGAGAGAGAGAGAGAGAAAGAGAGAGAGAATAAAGCTAAGATATACAAGAATACTATTATTTACTTTTAATATTTCTCTATCAGTTTTGGCCTTAGGCCATCATCATCAGAATACAGTACTTTAAAAAAAATGGATGCACCACAAATTACGAAACAAAGAATGAATGCTACAAAGTGATATATATATATATATATATATATATATATATATATATATAAGTGTGAATAGTATAAAATATTTCAATGATAGGATTCAACCAAACTAGAGAAATTAAATGTACATATAAATAGAGTTTACATACATACATACATACATATAAATATATTCACATATAAAAAGTAGAAAATCTATTATCTATACATATATAAAGACCAGTTGTGTGTATGTATGTATGTCCGGAGGAAACTATAAAAATAAAACAATTAATGAAAAGTAAATATATATACACATTCATTATTACCAGAGCGTGCTTTTTGTGAAAAAAGAAGGAAGATTTTATCTCTATCTGGAAGATATCTAAAAATTATGATTTGAATAGTAAGAGAAGGAAAGTCATTGGTGGCGTTTGTGATTAAAACATAAATCAATTATGTAAGATCAAAACAATTAATGGATCTGCGAGACTAACTTTTTATTATCCCCTCTTTACCTAGGCAACACCAGGTAGCCACTTCTAGTAAAAAAATAGAATACAAACAAACCATGAGATCTTCCATCGATGTCATGACTAATATAACAAAAATCTAGTAAGAAAAATAATTATTTTGTCTGCATACACTCAAATTTCTTGTAGATAAATAAAAGAAACCTTAAATTTATCAGATATAAATCTGTCAATAACAGGTGACCATACATGGTGAGAAACTACTTAGGAAAAGTAGATACTGTAAGTAATCTGAGTCTTCTATGTCAGATTAAGCAAAGCTTACTAAACTAGTAAGTCTTTCCAATCCATTACTACTTAATAGTCAGTTCTATCCTTGCTGGATGCCTCATACTTGCAACCTTGTGTCATATCCTAACCTTAATGAATGGGTTGGGTAAATACCTAATCCCCCATATACTTTTTGAAAGAATTATTGTATAATCTGAAGATACATGATAATATTTATGCATGTTATCATAAGTGATATATATATATATATATAAATATATATAGATAGATAATAATTTTGGGGATTAGTATTATTTGGATTATTCAGACTATTGTCCTCATCTTTATTGTTATCTGTACAATGTTTCAGCCAATGTGCCCTCCAGTCTTGTTCAGGTATTTCTTGTCAGATTCAGGAACTTTTTGTCATAACTGAAAGCCAGATGGTTCCCAAGTCCAACAAGAAATGCCTGAAGAAGGCCGGAGGGCACATTGACCAAAACGTTGTACAGATAACAATAAAGATGAGAAAAATAGTCTGAATAATCCAAATAATAAGCCTCATCTAAAAAATTCAGAGAAATTTTGGGGATATATATATTTACCCAACCTTTCCACTATGGGCAAGATATGAGATGGTCAATTTGATAAGCAGAGTACAGCTGATTTGAATTCAGAATTTTCCTTCTCTAGACTGGCTGCCTTACCAAGGCTACAGAACTCTCTTCTTACTGTTTACTCATACTTGTCAGGGAGAAGAGATGGATTCATGCCTTTCTCAAATGCATTAGCCTTATTCAGGAATTGAACTTGAATCACCTATTCCATTTCCTACAACAGAAACTATTATGCTAAGCGTACCTATTTTGGGTATGTATATATGTAAATTGTCAGAAGGATATACAGGTACACATATTGTAAATATGTAAGTTGATATTTGAGACATTTTTTTAACAACAGTATGGAAATAGAAGCCAAAAAGCACATTATGTTTACCATGTATACACCCACATATATGTGTGTGAATATACATCTTTAAGTAGTAAGATGGAAATGTATACTCCCATATATATATGTGTATGTGTGTGTGTGGTGATTCTCTGTATGCGAATACAAGACTGTTAATCGTAAGATGAAAATATAGGCATATATATTTCATATGAATAAAATGCCATTTTTGAAATCTTTTAACAGAGGAACTGACATAAAAGCCAAAAAAGAAACATAATGCACGCTAAAATACTTTTATATATATATGTGTGTGTGTGTGTGTGTGTGTAAAGGACAATACACATCAGAGATTCAATGTCTGTAAATCTATGGTTCCACTTTGAAGAGTTCAAAGACAATAATCTCTGATTAAAACAGAAATGCTTGTCTCACTGATATCATCATCATATCTGAAATAAGATGCATGATAATATTTCATGGCAGAAGAATTGTCACTGAAACAAGAAGAATAAAAAAAACAATCCAATAAAAATGAAATTTATAATATGATACTTGTCATTGAATAGGAAGAAGCAAATATCTTAGTCTCTTATTATTTTTATATTAGTAAAAAAGAAATTCCTATCACACAGTTGAAATCAGAATTGCTTTAGTATAATCACCAAGACATGTTGATGACAAACATCTAGTATAGTTCTTTGGCTGAATCTTTTTATATGTGGCTTGGTAATTTGTATTATTTAGATTTTTTTTACTGTTGTCCTATGCTTTTTTGTTAAATACAAGTTTTGTCTGAGTTGACAAGGTTCCTGAATTTCAACTAGAAACACCTGAAGAAGGTCGGAGGGCACATAAGCTGAAATTGATTGAGGATTTAAGGAAATAGCATCAAAGATCGTCTACTAAAATGCACCAAAAATCCTCATTTCCTAAAGGCTAAATTTTGCGAAAACAAGGATTTTTAGTGCATTTTAGTAGACGATCTTTGATGCTATTTCCTTAAATCCTCAATTCCTAAAGACTCAAACAATGGTGCAAGTAAAAGATCTAATTTTTGGTATCAGTATTCAATATACTACCACACAACTTTTGCATAGATGGACAATTTGATATTTTTAAAAAGTGAAAAATCGACCTACCCTACTGGACAAAGATAACACTTTACAACAATAGAACCAATAATAACTTTGGCAACTTTCAAAATTCTTTCTTTTTTTCATGTAAATAATATCAATGATGGATGCAAATGAGTTAAATGCATGCACCATGTTTTTTTTGTTTTTTATTATTATTATTATTATTATTATTATTATTATTTCACTCGCCACAATCAAAATGCTTAATTACAATCAATTTTACACTAAGTTTAAAACTCTTAATAGCTTTCTTAGACTTTTCAAATACCTTAGGACACAACTTGCCAACAGATGCACAAAATAAAATCTAGATAAAACACAGATGCTCAGAGACACACTTCAAAGTTATAGTGATTTGGTATTGAGATGCTGGTTGTAGTTTCAGGGAAGGAGCTTAGGGGCATTCACAGCTTGTAGTACACACGACGTTGCTGTAAAACACACCCTGAATGCTATTTCCACTTATTGTCTCTTTTCATAAAAAGAAAAACTCTCTTTAGCAAAAACAGATAGTTGTGTTGGTCTTTAGTGAAATCTGGTATGAGGTAAATGTTTATAAAGAAAAGGATAATTGTAAATGTATATGTACTCATATACATGTTGATGCACACATACATAGATATGTGCACTTATATATATATAGACATATATACACACAGTTATGGGTTGATAGTATGGCAGACTGGATTCTTTAATTTTGGCTGTTTAACAAGTCTATGAGAAGGAAAACTTTGAATTCACACCTGGTAAACTCTGCTGAAGAAAATTGACCTGTGTCACATCCTGCTCATGTGAAGGGGTTTATATATATATATATATATATATATATATATATATATATATATTTATATATATATATGTATATTATATAGATAGATAGATAGATAGATAGATAGGTAGGTACACTGATATATATATATAGATACACTCATACATGCCTAGATACATAAGTGCAATCATACATACATACATACATAGGAGTACTCATATATATTCCCTCATACATACCAAGATGCACACATAAATAAACATGTAGATACACTCATATATATATAAATACATACATACATAAATGCATGAATATATATGTAGATGCACACACACATAACTATATGTATATCTATATAGGCTCACATGATGTATCAGTTATTGTCATAATGAACTTAACTCGACCAGCCGAGTTCAAACTCTGGATGAGACTATTTGCATTTTGCTTCACGCAAACGCCCTTGGGAAAAGCATAAATACTTTTGAGCTGAGCTGATAGCAGAACAATGGAACATTAGTGTGTCATAGATTCTCCCAAATAGTACTCCTCAGGTTTTGATTTCAGAGTTTTTCCTTCTCATAAGCGTTAACCAAGATTAAAGAGTCCAGTCTACCCTACTATTTACTCATAGCTAGCAAAAGAATAGATGTAATTATGCCTTTATCAAGGGTGTTTGTGTGAAGCTAAATGAATACAAGATGTGTCAAAAAATACAAAAATCTTGATACTTTTTTGACACACCTTGTATATATAGATATGTATCATATTTCTATGTCTATAAAATCATGATTTCCAACTGATTCTCTACACACACACACAGATACCTAAAAGAAAAAAAATCACCAAATCCTTTTTGTCACTTTCATAATTATTAGATTCAGAAAAGTTTGAGGAAAAGCAACATTTTTTTTTTTTTTAAATCTAAGCCAACTTCAATTACAAAACAAATCACAGCTCTATGCAAAGAAATATCAAATCATAAAACAAAATTTCAGGAAACTTCAAAAGATTTAGAAAGCAAAACCAAGTTGGATGATTTTTAAATAAAATCAGAAAGAGAAAAGAAACTTTCTTGAACAAGTGAAATCACAAAGAAGTTATCAATAAAAAAAAAAGAAAATATTGAGACAAACTTTGATCCACATACAAGAAAGTTACATAAAACTTTTAAAAAATTATAATTTTAATTGAATCCAAACTCCACAGCAAATAAAACTGCAACATGTTAAAGGATTTTTATCTGGGTATAGCATATGCTGTATGCATAATTTTGAGTAACCCAAAACATATTCAGGGTGCTGCAGTTTTATTTTCTCTCAGTACATGTATAGTGAATGATATACAAAGATGGATTTAGACCTACAGAGGCCCGGGCACTGCTGGTTGGGGGCTCCCTCAAGTTGCCTCAAAATAGAAATTAAATTAGGTACATTAGAGATTTTTTAAAATCTATTAAAAGAAAGAATATATAATTTAGGTTCTGAAGAATATGTTTGATTTGATTTTTCTCAACTATATTGACTATAAGAATAACCTTTACTACATTTTTCAGTTTGTAACATACAACCAAGTGATATCATTCTTTCAGCAAGCATTTGAGGTACAAGTGAGCTTCAGATATGCTTATGTTGATAAGTTCACTAAAAACATTTAAGTTTTCAAATTCATCATGCCAAAGAAAAATATTATCTATGAAAATATAAATATTAAAACATATTACAGCACATAATTCCTTACATTCTATTTTATAATGTTTTTATACAATACAATGCTATTGTCTTATTTAACAAAAGCAATGACAAAAAAAAATTAGGGTGTTTTATTTTTAGGTGGGGGAGGCTAGAACAGATAATAGCATTTTAATTTATAGGGAAAATTGATTTGATATAATATGAGGGAATTGAGTTATGAGCAAAAGTTAAGGTACCACCATATATATGTATCTAAGTTAGGGTAGCATAGACATGAAGTCAATGGCGCTTGGTTACTGACAGTTTCTCACCTATTCAATTTTCAAAGTCTTGGTTTGAAAATTGCATAGTCACGAAACTGTCAGTAACCAAGTGCCATTGACTTCATGTCCATGCTACCTTGACTTAGATATACAAGCACTACCCACAATATTGAGCACTATCTACTTATAAATATAGCACACTATATTATTTATATATATATATATATATATATATAGTATAGTATATGTACTTTGTATTGGAGAAAATAGAATATTCAATCATAGGTGTAAGAGCTATGATTATTTCTTATGGTTTACTATTTAATTAAAAGGTGATTGTTACCCTTGGTTTCAAAGCAGTGTATTAGTCGCTTATCTTTTAGACAAATCACAGATAAATTCAACAAAACCAGCTCACTGCTAGATATATACCTACATATACTGAATAAAATTTTGCTATCTTCTGTTTCAGGGAGCTTTGTCTTGAGGATATGTGGCTAATATGCTGCTTTGAAACCAATGGTAACAAACACTTTTAATTGTATAATAAACCATAACACACATATATATATATATATATATATATATATATATATATATATATATATATATAGAGAGAGAGAGAGAGAGAGAGAGAGAGAGATAATAAAAAAGAAATTTATTTTTATAATTTTTCATTTTTGTCTCCCTCTACCCATAGACAATGATAGAAAATAAAATTACAACACCTTGAAAGACAATGCCAATTTTCTTTGACTAATCGGTCATTATTTCCTGAACAACCTCATAATAAATGAGGGTTTTATCTCAAGTTTTTCTATTACCATCTTTTTCTCCTGACTTTAGTCCACACTGTATTGGTGACAACTTAGTCAAAGCAATATTTAATCCTTTCCTGTCTAGCTATAATCAAATTCCTAGCGTAATGCTGTGTGCAACTATAGCCAAATTTCATACTATATTTTCTTTCCTGGTCTGTATTTTCCACCCAATGAGGAATTTTTTTTTAGAGAAGTTTCTTGTTATTCTAACATGAAATTTAACTATTTTTGTAAGAATTTTCATTCTAGTCTTTATCTATCTAAATGCATACACAGTGCTAATTTTGAACTGGATACATTGTGTGCACATAAATATTAGTAGTAGATATTCTGATAGAATTTTCAAAGTCTTTGGACAATCTAATACACAAATTTAATTTTGAAATATTTAAATTTATAATAGAAAAAGGAGCCAGTTTAGCTCAGTTGGTAGAGCATCTGCCTAGGAACCAGAAAGTTTTGAGTTGGGTACTGGCCTTCACCAACTCAGCGCATGGCTTGGATCTATGTAATAAAGTGGGGAGCTGATGGTAGGTGTGGCACTGTAAAAACAATCTCCCAGGTTAGCACTAGTGAAAAGGGAATAGATTCCTTCGTTGTCCAGCTAATACTGTCAATAGGCCACTCTGCCTATTTTACTTTTATTTTTTTTTTACACACAATTGAATTTACTACACTAATTATTTGCACTCATTTCTTTTGTAATTTAAGTAAATATTTCATAAATAACAATAAACATAATTCTTCAGTCACACACATCACTTTTTAAAAAAATAAATAAAACGTTTTTCAAATTTCAAATCGTCCTAATGCAGGAATACTAAGTTTCTCAGAATTTTTTAGATAAGGCTTGATAATTAGTATTATTTGGACTATGTGTCCAATTGGACACATAGCATAGTGGAGAAAGGTGTTGGGTTAAGACAGTTCTAGGCAGCAGGTTCAATCCTGGTCTAGGGCAACAGTAACATAGAATAATAATTAACACAGTTTAACACCTGTACCACAGCTATGGTTAGCGGAATGAGAACAGGATATTCCCGTGGATTAAGTAAAGGGTTGGCTCCCAATTATGACAAGAAGGTTCCTGAGTTTGAGAAGGCTCCTGAGTCGACAAGAAATACCTGAAGAAACCAGGAGGGTACATCAGCAAAAATGTTGTACAGATAACAATAAAGATAAGGATAATAGTCTGAATAATCCAAATAATACTAGGAATGCTAAGATTTTTTTCAAAAAATGTTGCTATAACAAAATTTCTCAGTAAGATACATTTCCTTTAAAAAAAAATATTTTCAAATTACACACAACACCTTAAACATTGCATATCACATTCTTTTAACTCTTTGTCTACTAAATTTCCCCCATGGCTGCAGCAAATTTTTTTAGTATTTTTTACCTGTATGATGGTATATTCTAAAGTTCACTATCTATTCACCTCAGAAGACATTCTATTCAAATTAAGTCCTATTATTATTGTAATCTGTGTCTTTCTGCTCAATTATACTGATCTAACTATCAGTTTTTGTACTTTGCTTTGGTATGGCATGCATAGAAATCACAGTGGTGGGAGAGCCACTGTGAGTGGCTTAAAGTAGGCAAAGAGGTAACAGAAATGCTAGGGTTTTCTGAAAAAAAAACCCACTGTCATGACATAATTGCTTGTGTATGTACATTCCTTTTCATACCACTCATTAAACAAAAACTAACATCAACAGACGATATTTATTTTGTCCTGATGAAGATTGGAAATACATGTTTGATATATATTTATCTTAAATACATCTTTGATACTGTAAATTGTGACTGTGACAAAGAAGCACTTATACTAGTGTACCAAACTTATACTGTGTATGCATGTGAGTGTACAGGCCTGTGTTAATGTCCATGAAGGATATACAGTGTATTAATATGCGGCCTGAGTTCTGTTCATACATCCCTTAAATGCTTATATAAGCCTAACCATATTAAAAAGTCTATCTAAATGAAGTGATATCAGAAAACCTACCAATATACAGTCATATCATAATGCCTATCAAAATATGATGAATTCAAAAAAACTATCTAAATGAAGTGATATCAGAAAACCTACAAATATACAGTGATATCAAAATGCCTATCAAAATATGATTATTTCAAAAAGCATATCTACTTAATTGGGTGAATATTTAAGCCATATCAGTACTACACACAACCTTTTTCTTTTGTCAAAATGACTTTACTTGGTATTAAATAATTTGATAGTTAATGCCAAATCAAGTCATTTTGACAAAAACAGGTTGCTTACAGTACCTAATGTTGCTTAAATGGTCACCCATCTAAGTATTGAACAGACTTATAAGAAAATGTTCTTGTTATTAGAAGGTTCAAAGTAACCTTCATAGTGGGTACATATGTGTACATAAATTAATCCACAAAGAAGTTATATATAATAACAAACATATATTTTATTTAGTGAGCACATGGAGACAAAATACATACATGACAGGTAAACACATACTAATGACAATGGTGCAGTAATATATGGAGAACAGATACATAAACATATATAAAGAATTTAAGACTATGTCCTAAAGAAGTGATATAGAGTTACATGTAGAAATAAGTCACTGATAGTTTGCTGGTGGGCAAAGCCCCCCCCCCACACACACACACTTAATGGGCAGAGGCACCAGGTGCCTAACTCGTGTGTATTGGTTGCCAGACCTAGAGAAAGAGAGTGATTTTCTCCCAGGCTTCAGCCACTCTAGCCACCTATCAATGAAAACCTGCAGCAGGGGAAGATAACCCCATTGGACTCATGCCATCCCAACAGGCTTATCACTGCTTAACTTCAGCATGACTTGACCATAATCTCCTGAGAACTAGGCAAGACTAACAACACAAATTGTAGTTCTCCATCTCAGTGTGACTTGACCGTAATCAATTTATATTAGAATTTATCACTGAAATTCAAGCAACTTTTGCATAAAATTTACATATCAAAAACTTCAAAAATTTCAAAACTCAAATTTTTCTATTGTAAAGAGATCTGATTAAATTTATTCCTTTTTTTTTTTTTGTCTCTTCATTAAAATGGATCAAACGAAATGCAACAATCTTAAAAAATAAAAGAAGCAGATGATTGACAAAATCAAAATTTGTACAAGAACCATTTCATAGAATTGTACAATAGAATTATCTTGCTATTATTCAAAACGGCTGTGGCTTTTTTCTTTCTTTCAAATGTCTTTGATAATGTTTTGATCACAAAGAGAGATGGAATTGTTCTGTAAGAAATTTACTTTTATTTTTAAAATATAAAAAAATTAACATACTGCTATTCTCATTTCAACTTCACCCAGGCACAATTATATATATATATATATATATATATATATATATATATATAAGTTAAGGCAGATCAGATATGGAGTCAATCGCACCTGGTTACTGACGGTTTTTCTCTTTAACATAGGCAAGAAACTGTCAATAACCAGGTGTCATTGACACCATGTCCAATCTACCTTAAATATAAATGCTGTATCAATGATATTGAACACTGTTTACTCATGAATATAGCACCCCTAATATATATATATATATATATATATATATATATATATATATTTATGATCATCAGGTTGCACTGCCAGAACACATATCTATAATTTTCTCTTGCTAACTGTCTCTATCTGGCAGGTCTTCCACACGGCATCAGAATCTTCACATATTTGAGTAATGTAATTTTTGTTGGTCAGCCTACACTGGTGTGTCCATGTGTAGGTATCTACATGAGAACATCACTTATGAGTTCATCCTAATTTCTGCAGCAGTGTCCAGTATGTCTTGTTCATCTTACTTGGATGGTTTATGTAATAGTGAGCAAGTTGTCATACAGGTGTCTTCTTGTGGGTGCTGTATCCAAGATTTGCTCAAAACAGCACACAGCCTTCTTGTGTAGTTTTGATCTAGCTTTTTCTTTAACAAAATTCTTAGAGTCCAAGTGGTGCAGCCATACAGTAGCACTAACATGGCTACAGCTTGGAAGAATTGTCGCTTTAACTTATGAGAGATCAGATTTCCATATAATCGATAATCTGTCTATGCCATTCCATGTGCATATTGACATTGCTTTCTGTAGATGAAATATTACTACCTACGTATGTGAACTTACCATGCTGTGGGGAGATGCCTCTGTCTTGTTTATAACACAGGAATGCATTTATATAAATTCACATAGATGCCAATGCCTCTTGCTGCCTTCTCTAGGCTATGCAGCAGTAATTCAGCTGGTGCAGGTGTATTTACTCATAATACCAAAGATTCATAGAAGACCAACATGTTGGACATGTTGGACATGATGGCCAACAGGACTCACATGACTTGGGAGTGGCTGGTTTAGAAATTTTACGATCAGCCCCCACCAAAAAAAAAAAAATGTATGATCTAGCTGTATTGATTTGAATCCTGAGAAAGAGAAAGACCAATCAGCAGCCTCATCATACCAAATACTCATGGAAGGTAGACATGATGACCAACAGGACTCTCATAACTCAGGAGTGACTGGCTAAAAGTTTTCACAATCAATCCCCCACCAATATGTGATCTCCTAGCTCTACTGATTTGAATCCCCTGAGAGAGAGAGAGAGAGAGAGAGAGAGAGAGACCAACCAGCATCCTAATAATACCAAAGACTTATAGAATGCAGACATGATGACCAATTTGACTCTCATGACTCAGGAGTGGTTGCTAAGTATTTTCACGATCACCCCTACCTCACTATATGATATAGCTCTATTGCTTAATACCCTTAGGAAAGGTATGAATCCAATTACTCTCCTTCCATCTATGGGTAAATAGTAGGCAGACTGGGCTCTTTAACCTTGGCTAAGTAACCAGTCTAGGAGAAGGAAAACTCTGAGTTCAAACCTGTTAAAATTCACTTAAGAAATTGACCTTGTGTCGCATCCTGCTCATGCAAAGGGGCTGGTAAATATATATATAGAAACCAACTGAATCAATTATATTTTTATATGTATTCTTATTTAATTTTGTTAGTCTTTCTAGTTTGATATATTTCATTACATTAAAACTTAAATACTTATGCTTTAAATTCCTTGAGATAACATTGAGAGAGAGAGACCAACCAGTAGCTTCATGGAAGAACCACATGATCAGAGTGATCAGTCACTTCTGAAACCCAATGGACCCAACCTCGAGCCTATTTTATACAAAAAAAAGAGAAAGATATTCAATGGGGAAGAAAATCAGTTTTTAAAAAAATAAGTGCACATGTTCAACTTAGAAAAAGAGGGAAGGTTATTCAATAAAGAAGCTTTATTGAATCACATTATTTTTAAAAGTATACTGATGTTTTTTTCTTTCTACTGAAGATCTGTTTTTCTTTATAAGTAGTTCTCATTTGTTTGGTGCACACTGTATCTATAAAAACAAATACTACCTTTCCTGATTCAACAATCCTGCAGTCTATAAATTGCCTCTTTTATTAGACATATTTTCAGAACCAATAAACCATGTGGAATTATTTTAGTCTCTTAAGGGAAGTAAAGAAAAGAGTTTCTAAAATGGAAAATCATCCATTGCTTATATTGGTGGGCTGGATTGTTCACAGGATTAATATAGCAAGTCTATATAGCCAAGCCAACATTTTTCTATACAACTATTAGCTATTCAAGGTGATGGGTAACATCATAGATGAACTGAAGTCGAGAATTGCAACTTTTTTGATACAAGAAATAAAATGTCAAAATATTATAAGAAAACAGAACTGAAAAGGTATATTACATTTTATATATATATATATATATATAATCCTCCGTTTTTTTTCCAACAAATTTTTTTTATTCAAAATAAAATTTCACTCTGATGAAGGTCGATTTTTCTCTGTGTATGGAATATTTTTACATTTTTCTATTATTATTATTTCATTTCATTTGTTTATTTAATAATAATAATAATAATAGTTTGAATTGTGTACACATAGATAAACTTACCGAAACAGAGGAACTGAAAAAATATATTACATTTTATATATATATATATTATATATATATATATACACACACACACACTCACACACATACAAGGTGTGTCAAAAAAGTATTGGATTTTTTATACTTTTTGACACACCTTGTATTCTGAAAAAAATAACGTTCCCTTCATTCTTCATATCTTGGTAAATACATCCTTAAACTTGGTACATTTTTGACAAACTTTGTATTCTGAAAAAAATTAATGAATGGAAAGTACAAAAAAATCTTGATATTTTTTGACACACCTTGTATATATATACCAACCCCGCATGTACAAGTAGGATGTTATACATGGTCAGTTTCTTAAGTGGAATTTAACAGGTTTGAATTCAGAGTTCTGGTTTGTGCATATATCATTTGTCAGCATTTGTCTCTTACACAATTCCTTGTGGATCATCTTTCCCACCCAGTAATGCCTACTATTGTATTCCTTTTGTGTGCATTCACTTATTATGTGATTAATCATTTCATCTATGTCACCACATAAATTACTCTTGCTATTCTTCTGCGTATAATCAATTTTGGCTTTGAGATAATTAATTCTTAAGCATTATTTTGTGTTGTTATTGAGATTGATTTGGTTTCTCTCTTGTGGTTCCCTCTTGTTAGTCATGTCCAGTTCATTTCATATACAATTTCCTTAGTTTGTCACTTGAAGTATCCATACAGTTGTTTCAATTGTTCAATATCATCCTTATCGATATATAAATACACCCGTACCTACCTATGTGTGTCACACCCTGTCATCACCTCAGGTAAATGATGGACCATTCCGTTTCGATTCTTAAGATATGAATGCATGTGTTCGAATGTTATGCCTTGTCATCACCTCTGATATATAATGGACCATATCCTTGTAATTGTGAAGAAAGAAGGGAAGAAAAAGAATGTGCTACACATCAGAGGAAGAAGAAAGCAAATATAGAAAGAAAGAAAGGTGGGAGATATGAAGTGATAGTCCATTTCAACCAATTAGAATAAAATCAGAAAAGAAAGAAAGAAAAAGAAAATTATAAAAAAGAGGAAAAAAGAAGAGAAAAAGAATACTTTTTATATATTAAACTATTTTTGCAGTAGATCTAAAGTAAACATATGAAACATTGTAACAGTCAAATTATCATACTGTGGTGTGGTATATCCTGCAAGTTATTATTATTATTATTTGTAGGAGGAGGAGAGAAGAAGATGTTGAAAAGAATGTGGACCAACCTTGAAAGGAATAATCTTTTTTTATTCTTTTTTTAACTGTCCTAGCAAAGATCTAACTATAATGTACCATTTTTTAGACTGAATATTATATTAATCATAAAATTATTGAGGACATATTCAGACATGCAAAAGCAATTGGAAGTTTCACTAATGTTAGTGAACCCCCCCCCCCCCAAAAAAAAAAAAAAAAAAAAACAGGGATATTGAATTTTGTTTCATTCATTCAAAAACTCCATCACTTGACATTCATCATTCTTGGTTATTACAAATTTTCTTGCCAGTGTGTTATGAATAAAAAAATTATTTTTTAAATTTCAGTTTTAATCATGTGTTATAAATAAATTCTTTTTTCTTTTTCTTTTTTCAGTTTTAATCAAGCAAAAATTAAAGCTTGATTAAAAATTCAACTGAGTTCAGGTAGGAATAAAGAGAGAAAAATAATTTGAATTTGAATTCTGTGCACTTGATAAATCCTTTGACATTTCAGGGAACTGTTGAAAAAAAAATATAGGAAAAAAGAAAATGGTTGAAATTTAACCTTTCTCGATTAAACCTCCATGTTTGGCTTTTGTTTTTTTACCTGATTTGTCTTTGAATATTGTAGCTTTAAGAATTTGTGAGAACAATATCCTTTTCTACAGTTCAAATTGATGTTGTTGTTTGTAGTGGTGATAATGTAGAGAGCTAATGAGCACTATATGAGCAGGAACTTATTAGCCTTAATGTCCTTTGATAAATATGAAAATACAGATTTTTCAGCTGTTTTTAAATTGCAAAAAGATTTCTTTTCTATTTTTTTTCCTGTGAAAATTGGCCAATATTAAAAGCATGACAAAAAATACACAACAACCTAAATTAACCTGACAAACAAAATATCAGAGGAGAAAAAACAAATTTAAATAAGTTTATGAAAACAAATCAAAGAATTTCTTGTGGTATATTTCTATCATGCAAATCAATGGAATCAAAGATTGGTAAATGCAGAGTAATGACAAATGGTAGAGCACAGATTCCCATGACCGTCTCTCACCAAACATCCCTATCGGTCATCACTCTGGCAAGTCCTCCTCAAACATCCACTATCTGCACAGATTAATTAAACCTTTGCTGGTCAGCCCACACTAAAGTTTTACACACATAACTGATTTTGTCTGGATTGTAAGGTATTACACAAATAATTGTGATTTTGCATACATTGTAAGGTATTACACAAATAACTGTGATTTTGTCATTGTAAGGTATTACACAAATAACTGTGATTTTTGCATAACTGTGATTGTAAGGTATTACACAAATAACTGTGATTTTATATTGTAAGGTATTACACAAATAACTGTGATTTTGTCTATATTGTAAGGTATTACACAAATAACTGTGATTTTGTCTATATGTAAGGTATTACACAAATAACTGTGATTTTGCATACATTGTAAGGTATTACACAAATAACTGTGATTTTGTATATTGTAAGGTATTACACAAATAACCGTGATTTTGCATAGTAAGGTATTACACAATAACCGTGATTTTGTTGTAAGGTTTGATGGTAGGTTTAGCACACCACCCCAGAGACAAAAAACAGTGTCCCTGGTCTAGTGCTAGCAAAAAGGAGACAGACTCCCTCACTGCCTGGCTGATAGGCTACTCTGCTTACTTACCTGCTTTTACACAGAACTGTGATGTTGCCTAGATCGTAAGGTATTACACACATATATCAGATTAACTCCCAGGATGAAAAATATTTTGTTTAATGCTGAATGTTTAATCTATATTAGGATAGCTTCTATATTTGGAGTCTATTTTTGCAGTAAGTTGTATATAAGATTTTTTGTGCAATCAACTAATAGCTGTGGAATATTAGTAGGAATGTTATGATCTTGTGTGATAAGTTGATTGCTATGTATACAAATAGCATGAAGGTTTGATAAGTGACCTGTTAGTCAAACAATAAATAATCCTTATCTGTCATATTAATCAAACATACTTAAAAGAGGAATCTGCTTCTTACATATATGTAGACAGAGCGATATCCTAAAATGGTCAGTTCAAAACACTTGGATACCAAAAAATAATGTTCATTCAACAAATTGAAATTATTATTATTATTATTAAATAATCCTATATCATCTCTGTCGGTAGAGCATTCGTCTAGAAACCACAAGGTTCCTAGTTCGATAACGGCCATCGCCAAATCAGCGTATGAGCAGCACAGGGATCTGTGTGGTAAAGTAAGGAGCTGATGGTACGTGTGGCACTCCACCTCAGATGCAAATACAATCTCCTTGGTCTAGCACTAGTGAAAAGGGGATAGACTCTCTCGCTGATTGGCTGATACCGACTTTAGGCCACCCTGACAACTTTACTTACTTTACTTTTATTATTATTATTATATATTAAATATCATTATTATATAATCCAAATAATACAAACAAAAATGACTTTGGCATAAAATAACCCAAGTGTTGACATGCCGTAAAAACCAACCAACCAACCAAACAACTTTCATTTTTTTTTTCTTCTTTTTGCTTTTTTGAATGAAATACTTGTCTTTCATCTTTCCTCTTTCATCTATTCCTCTAATCATTTTTTTTTTTGTTATTTTTTTTTTTTTTTTTGTTTTTTTTAACTTTTTGCTCAATATTTTTCTTTTTTTCATTTCTCTACTTCGACCTAAGTTTCATAGTAAACTCATTGACCAATGTTATTAGATCATTTTTATTGCTTCTTTTATTGCTTTCTTTTTAAAAAAAAACTTTTCTTCACAAAAATATTGCAAGAGTTAAACTCCAATCAAAAGTACGCCATTCAGAGCATTGGGCTAATCCCTAGTGCAACTCCTTCTCCATCACTGGCTGTGTGACTCTTATACCATCCTAACCTGGATGTGGTAATTGCATTTCACTTAGTGCTAATACCCTTGGGAAAGGTATGAATCCTAATCTCCCTCCAGCTATGGATAAATAGTAGGGCAGACTGGGCTCTTTAACCTTGGTTAGGCAATCAGTCTAGGAGAAGGAAAACTCTGAAAAAAACCTGTTGAACTTCGCTTAATCTTTGCTTTATCCAGGAAATAAGCTTGGCCAATATACATAGTGGAACAACCCAAACCTGTATATAAACCACCTACCAACACTGATGGTCAGACTAAATTCAACTCACAATACAGCTGAATACTGATCGCCTAATACAAAATCCTACAATACCAACCCAGGATGTTATACATGGTCAATTTTTAAAGCGGAGTTTGAATTCAGAGTTTTTATTTGGTTACAGCCTGGGAAAAATGCCTTCAACAGCAAACCTTGTGTGTGTGTATATATATATATATATATATATATATATATATATATATATACACACACACACACACACACATATATATATATATATATATATATATATATGTGTGTGTGTATGTATGTCAGTTTCTCGCCAATACGATTTTCAAACAAAGGACTTGGTTTGAAAATTACATAGGCAAGAAAATAACAGTTACCAAGCACCATTGACTATGTTTTCACTACCCTTTATATATATATATATATATATATATATATATATATATATATATATATATAGGGTAGTGAAAGCAAAACATCTTTTATTTATGGATTTGAGTTCTCTAGAGATCATAACATATATATACGATGTATGTATTTATCAGTTAAAAGTCCACTTCTTACTGACAGCTGAAGACAGCCGAGGGATTAAGGAGTAAGACTGATGAAAAGTCAGTTGGGTTTCACTTCCAGCTAGAAATGGTTGCTAAGTCTAGCCCCACTGATGAGACGTGAAACATTGAAACACAGTGTCTGTTGATGACTATATGTATATATATATACACATATATATATATATCTTTTTTTTTCTTAATTTAGTTTTTATGAATATAATTACCATTTTTCTTCATCATTAGCCACAGCCTTGATATTATAAACAAAGTTTATAGGTTATAATAAAGTGGTTCCCAAGCAAATAATGAGAAGTTCCTTGACAAAGAAGGAGATTATGTTGAAAAAAATGAATGTTTTTGTGTAAAATAAATGCTTCTTTCATAATTAAGCTGAGGACATATCGACATACCTAGCAACAAAATTATTTCTCCAAGAATTAGTTCTGGCTCCAAGATTTAACTTCAAAACTTTTCTTTTGGCAATCAATATATAAGCAAGCAATGAATCCTAAAGTTGCACCTGTAGTCAGGTAAATGACTCAACTAATCAGACATTAATGATTGTAATATTACTATTCTCATGATCTAAGTAGCAAATACCTTCATAATTAATGCAACAATGGCCATTAAGGTGTGATTGAGCATACATTAAGATGTCTTGACTTACAGCTATAAAATATTACTCACATCTGTTCAAACTAAACCACATAGAATTAAAAAAAAAAAAGAAATATATATATATATATATATATATATTATGGACTCTCTCATCGATTTTCAACGCATGAGGGTTCACACACACAATGAACACCCACACAGTGATTTGTTTATAGTGGTGAAGGCTTGTGTTGGACCATCCACACTTTTTGGCACAGTCAATAGGAAAGAATTGGTGCATCAAGGGTTGCCACAAACCCAATCAACGACCGACCTCAGGAATTTTGAATTCAAAGTATCTCCTAGACTGGTTACCTACCCAAGGCTGAAGGGTCCAGTCTGCCCTACTATTTAACCCATAGCTGGAGGGAGAATATATGGATGCATACCTTTTCCAAGGGTATTAGCGCTATGTGAAATGCCAACAGCTTCGTCTAGGAATTGAACTCGAATCGATGAGTCCATTTTCCACGACTCTAACCACTAGCCTATGCACCTCCATGTATATATATATATATATATATATATATATATATATATATATATTATATGTATATACTTATATACCAGAGTTTTTGGGGAATTACAAGGGAGAGCCAAAAATTATCCACACTTTTACATAACATATATTTATTATTGTTATTGCATTCAGCACATGTGTGGGACTATTGTGGTCCCATGATCAAAGTTGAGCCTGATCATGCATTTTGCTTGCTTTCTTTACAGTGTAAACATGGCCACTTCACTAGCAGTATGCTCCAAGGAAGTAACCTGATTTCTCTGGTGGGAAGCACAAAATGGATAGACTCCCTCGCTGATTGGCTGATACCGACTTTAGGCTAACCCGAAGACTTTTTCACTACCACATAGAAGTGTGTATGATAGATAGATAAGTTTAAAAGTGGCTGAACAAGCATGATGCACAACGAGGGAGTTAGACACCCATCAACCTCCACCACTGATGAGAAGATTAGTAAGCTTGAGAGATGGTAATTGGTGAACAGGCAAGTTATTATTGATGAGGTAGTTCTGTTCAGATCAGTCATGGTTCTGCCTATCAAATCATCCATGATGAGCACAGCTTCCATAAAACAAGAGTGTGGATAATTTTTGAATCTCCCTCATAATTTTCTCATGTTAACTTTGTTGGTAGACTGGTAAATGAGATATAAATTTTGAATTTCCTTTTTCTCCATATCAAGAAATGCATCTGGAAGATGCATCTGGCCATATCGTCAGTAATGTGATCCAAGAATCATTAGGTGTTTTTTAGTCTTTCAACATCATACACCTTGACCCAGCTGGTGTTGATCAAGCACCAGTTTAAGGCCAGGTATGAAATCTTGAATAATTCCAAAATGAACTAATGATGGCTGACCGACAATAGGCAACTTCACAGATTTTACTTTTTTTTATGTGTAAATATCAAGAAATTCATCTGGAAGATGCACCTGACCATATCATCAGTGATGTGATCCTAGGAACATTAGGAATTTTAACATCATACTCCTTCACCCAGGTGAGCCAGCCCAGGTGTTGATGTTGCTTATGGCCAGGTATGAGATTCTGAATAATTCTAAAAATGAAATATGATGGGTGACCTCTTCTCCACTACATAAGGAAGAAACCAAGCAGTTGGTTTTCCCTGAGAGAAGTTGAGAAACCTAGAAACACATTGTGGCACTCAGAATGGATTAATCACACGTATGTTCTTTATGTCTTAAGTTAAAAAAAAAAAGAAATTCAAAATACAATACAAATAAATACATGTATATGTACCCTCCTCCAAAAAATATGTAAAGATTTACCATATCAAGAAATACATCTGGAAAATGCATCTGGCCATATTGTCAGTAATGTGATCCAAGAATCATTAGGTGTTTGAGGTCTTTCAACATCATAGACCTTCAACTAGGTGAACTGATCAAGCACCAACTTGTGGTCAGGTAATCTCAACAGCAAAAAAACTATAAATGGCTGACCTTAAGATGATTTTTATAATGTGTAGAGGCAGTGAAACCTACGATCAATGAGTACCAATTTCTCTCACTCTCTGTCTCTTTGATATATGAGTTTAAGAGTCTGGTAAGTTTGCAAAAACCTATAGCAATCATAGAGACCTGATGATGATGATAATTAACACGGTCTTCAAATGGATACTAAATGTAGAGTTGCTTGCTTTTTATGTTCATTTTCAATGATAAATAAAGAGAAAGTGAGGAAGAATGCAAAGGAAAAAAAATTCATCAATAAGTATTTTTAATGCAAATTTATCTGGGAGTAGATGGTACAATAGATATTTATTTGATGTCTGAATTTTGACTCAAGTTCTGATTTTTTATCTAACAGTTTTTCCTTTTTTTTTTTTTTTTTTTTGTTTGTGCCAATAAACACATGAAATTCAGCGCAATAGAATAAAATTGCATGATCATTAAACTTTTAAGCTTTAAACCTGTTCTGTTTTTCTGAATATTTTAGCACTTTTAAAAATAATGTCTTCATCACAAAATCGGGCATTTTATTTGCCCAATATCATCATTCATGTAGATTGAATGAATGGAAGAGAAAGTAGAAGATTAACTTAGAATATTTGCCATATCAGCTACACACAAATTGTATGGAAATGTTGGCACATTAATTTACCAAAAATGCTT
>CM042143.1:57793773-57868773 GCA_023376005.1 Doryteuthis pealeii | reverse complement strand
TAATTAAAAAAACAAAAAAAACAACATATTACAGAGACATATATGTGCATATATATATATATATATAATATATATATGTCATCGTCAAGGTGGCCTAAAGTCGGTATCAGCCAGACAGCGAGGAAGTCTATCGCCTTTTCAGTTGCACTAAAACAAGGAGATTGTTTTTGGTATCTGAGTTGGAGCGCCACAGCTACCATCAGCTCCTCACTTTACTGCACAGATCCCTGTGCTACTCATATGCTGAGTTGGCGAGGGCCGGTATTGAACCTGGAACGTTGAGGTTCCCAGCTGAGCACTCTACCGATTGAGCTATATATATATGGTGGACTCTCCTATCATAAACGATAGATGAGGGTCAGCAGTGAGTGATATGTTTCATGCCACATAGTAAAATCTGCAGTTGTCAGTATCAGCTATACATTGTCAGTATCAGCTATATAGCAAGGGAGTCTATCCCCTTCTCACTTGGGCTAGACCAGGGTGATTGTTTTGCTGGGGTGGAGAGTCACACCTACCGTCAGCACCCAAATGCTTTACCACACAGTTTAAATTACTCATTCAAAAAATTTGATTAAAAATAATAGAATCCTTATTGCTTTCAAGTTTTTTTTTTATTATTCTTTATAAACACTTGAAAATAATAAGGATGCTATTATTTCTAACCAAATTTGTTTGAATACACACACACACATATAAAATTCATTTTTATCCATCTACATTTCTTTTCTTTACTCATTATATTGTCGGATTCAATTCCCTTTCTATTCTTACATATATATATATATATATATATATATATATATATTTATTTATTTTTATTTAAACTCCGACAATATAAAAAAAAAAAACTCCGACTTTAAAGTTTGTAATTACACAATACAAACTTTTGTCTAAAGAAAAAATATATTAAAAAAATGAAAAGACCAAATCATCTGCACCTCCCCCAAAAAAATGGCCAAAAGAAAAAAAATACAGTAAAAGTTGCCTAAGTTAAATATACTAAAGTGCTCAATACAAAAAGTAGAGCTGTTAAATAAAAGGATAAAAGGAGTCAGAATTATCCTGATGATCCATTAGGAGAAACCTAGGTAGATATTCTCTGGCTTATTTGACTTACTTTACTATTATATATATATATATATATATATATATATATATATATATATATAATACATACACACACAATGCCTATATAGATGCAACAAATCTGTGATATTAAAGAAAAATAAAGCATATCAGGGAATACACTAGCAATTAGTCTTTCCGTTACACTTAGTGTTGTATAAACTCAACTAATTACCATTTGTTAGATGAAACTGGCACTAAGACAGGAATGAGTTATGGTCTGACAATCAGATCAATAAGAAGGAAATGGCACCTCATATCAAACATCATCTCAATCAAACATCAACCAAAACACATTTCAGCTAAATATATTATGAAACCAGAGGAAAGTGTAGAAAGGAATGTTAATCTGTAGGGAAGTAAGTTGGATTTGTTTATTTTGTTTTTTTTATCTTTTGAGAACAGAAAACAAAGAATCAAGATTAGACTGATATTAAGATGGAAAAATTGCTACATCCCGAAGGATGATGTTGATTTTGGCCTTAGGTAGAGTATTCACACATGTCCGAATACTGTTGATACACCCCTTATTTTGGTACCAGTGTCTATATTAATCTCTAGGTGTGATTATTTATTGTAATCCTGCTATATGGGTAATATAGCAGGATTACAATAGATAATCACACCTAGAGATTAATATAGACACAGGTACCAAAATAAGGGGTGTATCAACAGTATTCGTATATAATATTGACAAAATTCACACATATATTCAGGATGTTGCAATTTTATTTTCCATCAATGTATATATATATATATATATATATATGTTGGTAATTTAAATTAACTTTCACTACTAAGCATATAAGCAATGATCGTTTCCCCGGAAACTTGATCTCTCTGTGACCGTAAAAATACATGAACAAACCTACATATTTAATAGTTTAAAAACACCAGTCCCATTACAGCTGTCAGTGGCTGAGGGGATAAGATATCAGGCTGGCAAACAGTCAATCTGAGTTTGACCATAGCCAAGGATAGTTGTTGTGTCTAGCCACACTGAAGAGGTGTGAAACGCTGAAACACGTGTCTGTGGATGACTTATTAATATATATATATATATATATATATATATGTGTGTGTGTGTGTGTGTGTGTATATATATATATATATATATATATATAAAAGTAAGTAAAAATATTGGGGTGGCCTAAAGTCGGTATCAGCCAA
Organism: Doryteuthis pealeii; assembly: GCA_023376005.1. Taxonomy (NCBI): domain Eukaryota; kingdom Metazoa; phylum Mollusca; class Cephalopoda; order Myopsida; family Loliginidae; genus Doryteuthis; species Doryteuthis pealeii. The sequence continues at coordinate 57,866,475 of CM042143.1, read as the reverse complement.
TCAGTGAGGGAGTTTATCCTCTTTTCACTAGTGCTAGACCAATGAGATTGTTTTTGCATCTGAGGTAGAGCGCCACACCTACCATCAGCTCCTTACTTTACCACACAGATCCCTGTGCTACTCATACACTGAGTTGGCAAGGGCGGGTATCGAACTAGGAATCTTGTGGTTTCTAGCCGAACGCTCTACCGACTGAGGTGGTGTAATGATTAAACAGAGTTCAAATTCTGGATTAGGAAAGGTATTCATTCAATTACTTTCCCTCCAGTTATAGGTAAATAGTATGGCAGACTGGACTGTTTAACCTTGGCTAGGTAACCAGTCTAGGAGAAGAAAATCTATGTATTTAAACCAGTTAAACACCACTTAAGAAATTGACATTGTGTATCATACTATTCAAGAGAAGTGGTAGGTATATATATATATAATTAAAGTAGGCAGGGTGGCCTATGGTCACTAGTGCTAGATCAGGGAGATCGTTTTGTGTCTGAGATGAAGCACCACACCTACCATCAGTTCTTCAATTTACCACACAGATCGAAGCTGTGCTACTCATGCAGTGAGTTGATAAAGGCCGATACCGAACCTAGGACCTTGGGTTCCTAGGTAGATGTTCTACTTACTGAGTTAATCTAGCCCCTAATTCCACTCTATTGTCAATATCTGTGCTACTCATACACTGGGTTGGTGAAGGCTAGTACCAAATCTGGTGCCTTGTGGTTCCAAGGTGAATGTTCTACCAAGTGAGCTAAACCAAACATGCAAATCTCACCTGCTGATTGGTGTTATGAAACTCAGCATTATCAGTTAATAATTGTTACTGACTACTTACAATATATATATATATATATATGGACTCTCTCGTCGATTTTCGACACATGAGTGTTCATCGGTGAACTACCAGCACAGTGATTTGTTTATAGTGGTGAAGGCTTGTGTAGGACCATTCTGCACTTTTTGGTACAGTTGATAAGAAAGAATTGGTGCATCAAGGAATACCACAAACCCAATCAATGACTGACCTCAGGAATTTTGAATTCATAGTTATCCCTCTCCTAGACTGGTTACCTACCCATGGTTAAAGAGCCCAGTCTGCCCTACTATTTTACCCATAGCTGGAGGGAGAATATATGGATTCATACTTCCCAAGGGTATTAGCGCTATGTGAAATGTAAACAGTCTTGTCTAGGATTTGAACTCGGGTTGACAAGTCCATTTCCCATGACTCTAACCATTATGCCACATGCCTCCATATAAACATATATATATATATATATATCAAACCCCTCCACAAGAACAGGATGTGACATAAGGTCAATTTTTAAGTGCAGTTTAACAGGTGTGAATTCAGTTTTTCTTCTAGATTGGTGGCCTAACTAAGGTTAAATAGCATAGTCTGCCATATTATTTACCCATAGCTGTAGGGATAATAGTTGGATTAATACCTTATCCACAGGTATTAGTGTTATGTGAAATGCAAACAGCCTTGTCCAGGATTTGAACTCTGGTTGACAAGGCCATTTCCTATGACAAACCATCATGCCATGTGTATATAAAGGATCTTATCAAATGCAAACATACTCATCCAGGATTTACTGGTATGTATTTGCCAACCCCTCTGCACAAGCAGAATGCGACACTAGGCCAATTTCTTAAGTGGAGTTTAACAGGTTTTCCTTCTCTTAGACTGTTTGCAAGGTTAAAGAGCACAGTCTATCCTACTATTTACCCATTGCTGGAAGGAGAATAGTGGGTTCATACCTTTCCCAACCCTTACCTTTGTGGGAAGTTAACACTTTCCTTACATACCCGGCCTCGGCTGGGGGTCCAGTGTGATTTGGCCACTGGACCGGTAAAGTAAAATAGCGTTGATCCCAGGGGGCTATCCCCCCAGGCAATATCTGCCCCCTTGATTTAAAGGGGCAGGGCTGGGTTTATTGCCCAGCACCTGAGGGGGAATGCCGAAGGGATTTTTTTTTTATGCGCCCACATAAAAATGAGACCTGTGTCCAGCCCTCATAAGTGAGATGAGCAGCAAATACCCCTTTCCCAAGTGTATTAGTGCTATATAAAATGCAAACAGCCTTGTCCAAGATTTGAACTCGATTCACCATTTCTATTTCCTATGACAATAACCATTACACCACGATCGCCTATATATATATATATGTATATATATATATATATATATAATTGCAGTTCTAGTTTTGTATAAATTTTCATTCATTACACTTGAGTTGATAAACTGAGAACTCAACAGTAGACATGATAATTTACAGCCCAATGCACACACTGTCAGCCATTTTTTTTTTATGAATGTAAATTCTTTCTTTTATTTTTTTTTACTAAATTAATCTTCTAATTCATCCTTTGGGCTGAGAATATTCAATAGTAAAAGAAAATATAACATAAATCTCGCCTATCCAATCAAAAGAAAACACAATTAATAATAGAAATACATTTTCATTTTGCCTAACTAAATCTTTAGAACTCTGGCAGCAATCACCAGAGGATTCTTGACATTAATTTTCACAATTCTCAGAGCAAAAATATATATACTCATAGTTTCTTCACTTTTTTGATAACAGCATACTTTTCTTAATTTCCAGATAATTTCTAAAGAAAAGACTTCTTAGTTCTTTGAAATTCTCTCAGTAAAAAGTTCCATTTAAGTTAATCCAAAAAATGCTATAATCATTAATTGTTGTAACGAGTATTTTTCAAAATAAACATATAATTAATTCTACTTTGGCAGAGACAAGTGTTAAAAAGAATTTGTTTTTCTTAGCACGATGGATGGGGACCTTCGACACTTGACTGTCATCATCTCTCATAAATTGTGTTATAAACAAAAAATACAATATAATACTAATACCCAGAATTCAATTGGCATTTCAGTCTTGGAAGATTATAATATAGTTTTTGTTTTGTGCCCCTGAAGTTACAGAACTTCCTGTGACTGTAAAGTCCAATGCTAGAAAAACTTTCTTGACCATAGATGTCGCATGTGAAGACTGTCCCTGAAGATGTTGATGAGGTGCTTTGTTGCTGCTGCTTTCTTATGGACCTCCTAACTTTCTGGTGTTGCACCAGGGTAATACTAATACAAGATAATACTAATGACTTTAGTTGTCAGAATTTCTTAAATAAACCATTGTCATTAGTACTACCAATTGCTTTTAATAGTTTATCTTTTATCTTATTTTTGTTGCTTTCTATGACAATACTCAGATTATTCTCTTACATTCTATGACAATTAAGCAATGAAAATTGATTGGGAATGAAGAAGTATGTATTTACCCAACCCCTCTGCCATGAGCAGGATGTGACACAAGGTCAATTTTTAAGGAGAGTATGTATTTGCCAACCACTTTCTTGGAAAAGGAATGAACCCCCTCATCTTTCACCAGCTATGGGTTAAATAGTACCATTACTGTTCTTCTAGAAGGATTTAAATTATTCTCTTACATTCTATGACAATTAAGCAATAAAAATTGATAGCGAATGAAGAAGTATGTATTTAACCAACCCCTCCACCATGAGCAGGATGCGACACAAGGTCAATTTTTAAGGAGAGCATGTATTTACCCAATCCCTCTGCATGAGCAGGATATGACACAAGGGCAATTTTTAAGCAGATTATATATATATATTTACCAATTCCTCCGCACAAGCAAGATGTGACACAAGGTCAATTTTTAAGTGGAGTTTAACAAGTTTGAATTCTCAGATTATTCTCCCAGTTCACATGGTCAGTAATGTAAAAGATGTCCAGAGTTATTAAGCAAGAAATAAAAGAATGCAATACTTTTCAGATTTTAAATTTTCCTAGACCAGTTGCCCTATCAAGGCTAGAGAAAATGTTGAACAATCTTGGATAGAGTGAAAGATAATATTATTTTGTTCCTTTTGCTAATAAATTTATTCTTTTCTATTTCAGTTAATTTTTTTTCTTTATTTTATGTTTTTTTTTTCTTTCACGTTTTATTTTCCTTTTTCCGTCCTTTCTTTTTTTCTTTATCAATTTTATGAACATTCTTTGTTTTGTTGGATATTTTTTTCTCTTCCTTTTTTCCCCTTTTCTTTTTTTTTTAGTGGATTGACTACAAGAAAATTAAAAGAAAAGCAGAGAAAAGATAGAGAAGAGGAAGGTTGTATATAGAAAGAACAATACAAAGAATTGAATTAAGAAAGAAAGATAGAAAGAAAGACAGAAAAATTAAACTTGTGTCACATCCTGCTTGTGGCAGAAGACATTGGGGAAAACAAACTACTCTAGTAATAATAATAGAATCTACCTATATGAGGTGAGATCAAGTAAGAGAGAATGAAAGAAAAAAAGAAAAAAATAGTTACTAACAGAGAGAGAGAGGAGGGAAGAAGGAGCAAGAGAAATAGGGAGAGAAGAAAAAATAAATAAATAGCAAGAGAAAAAGAGATGCTTTATATTTCATTCATTGTATAAAACCAAACCATATATATGTGATGAAGATCTACTGTATTCTGTCACTATATTAGTTTGGAATATCCTTCAGCAGGATTCAGTCCTTCCTCATTTGAAGCAACTCTGTCTTTTTCCTTTCTTAGGGTCCTTATCGCCCTCAGTCACTTGCCAGATCTTAGGACTCTCAGTCATGGATTTTGGAGGTCCAAGCGAGATTTTGCTGTTGCAGCCCCTTTGTGCCTTGTAGTTGTTTGACCCTATTACAGCAAATTCCAGGGATTTTGTGAAGTGTTCAAAAAGATTATCTGTATTTTGACTGTTTTAAATTCAAATGTCAAACATTTTACTCTGATGAAGGACGTTATTCTTTGTATGCTTAAATATTTTATAATTTTGTATTATTATTATTCTATTTTATATTTAAAATAATAATAAATAGAATATATGTTTACATACACAAAATCCTGGCCAAAACACGTGTTAGTAAACTCATATTAAATCAATTTTATCCATTCAACATTTTCTTTCCTTTATTTATTTATCCTTTCAACATATCGTCAGATTCATTTCCATTTTCAAATTATATATATATATATATATATATATATATATATATATATATATATATATATATATATGAGAGAGAGTGAGAGAAAGAGATTCTCAATAAGACAGGTGTGTCTATGAATTTTAAACTGTTAAGCTATGGTGAGGGTGGAAAATATGTGTGTGTGGAAAAGTTCTTGCTACAGAATGAATATGAAAGCAAATTAAATGACTTTAGAAGGTGTTTATGTCAGTAAACAAATCCTAATTAAATTTATTTCATCTTAGAAATGTGCATCAAAAGTAAAATTTAACAAATAAGGAGATAGAATGATAGATACAGGCCTAAATAAACATCAACAAATTCTGATTTCATTTTAAAGAGAAAATTCTGTACTTTCTGATGAAGTTGTATAAATGAAACATGTTATCTGATTAAATTGATAATTTCAATGACTTCCTTTACATTTTTTCTATCACATTTCTTAATATCATTTTTCCAAATTATTCATCATATATATATATATACATACATGGTAAAGAAAAAAGGCTTAAAAAGTAGTCATATTAGTAGTTATAGATCTATTTCAACCCATATGTATATACATATATATTGTTAATTTTAATGACTTTCTTTACATTTTTTTCTATCACATTTCTTAATATCATTTTTCCAAATTATTCATCATCATATATACATACATGGTAAAGAAAAAAGGCTTAAAAAGCAGTCATATTAGTAGTTATAGATCTATTTCAACCCATATGTATATACATATATATTGTTAATTTTAATGATTTTGTTTACATTTTTTCTATCGCATTTCTTAACTAATATCATTTTTCCAAATTATTTATAATATATATATCTGGGGAGTCTGGTTCTCAGTTTGTATATATTATATTCATATATATATATATATACAAACTGAGAACCAGACTCACCAGATATATAAACAAAGAAGCATACATGGATCCCACAATGACAACACACACACACACACACATATATATATGTATGTATATATATATAAGGTGTGTCAAAAAAGTATCAACATTTTTTGTACTTTTTAACACACTTTGTATTCTGAAAAAAAAATGTTCAATTCATTTTCATTTCTATCTTGGTAAATACAGTTTTAAACTTGGTACTTTTTGACACACCTCGTGTTCTGAAAAAATTAATGAATGGAACATTATTTTTTCAGAATACAAGGTGTATCAAAAAGTATTAAAAATCTCTATACTTTTTTGACACACTTTGGGCTTTCAAGGTTGGACCAGCCCAACTTTAATATTCTGTTGTTAAAAAGGCCCACTTTAGATTCATCCTAACACCAACTAACCTGGTGATATATATATATATATATATATATATATATATATATATATATATATATATATATATTGCAATGGGTAAGTTGTCACCATTTAAAATTGATTTCACACATGTGCTTGGTTTGTTTCAGGTTTTGTATATTATGCAACAAACTAGAGTCAGTTAAAAACTGTCTATGGGGAAAGCAGCACCATAACACAATTCACTCCTGCAGAAATTTGGAAATAGCATGCTTGGCATTCATACTAGAAGCTCCAATACAAATATTTCAGAGTGTTTTGGTAATAGTGGAAAAGAGTTAAGTTTTGATGGTTTTGATCTCAAAGAGCTCATCAGGACCCATCTTATACTTAACTAAGTTGATGTCATTTATCAATAATTATTTAGATAAACTGAGATAAAAAAGATTTTAAGATATTTTTTTTAAAAATCAGTGAGATTGAAACCATGGTAGACCCTTAACTCTTTTCCTCTATTACTATGTGTGTATGTGTTTATGTATGTATTATGTTCCCAACCGGTCGAAAGAAAGCAATACAAGGGTGACAGTCACTGTCAAAAAGATCACATTAGTGTATCATGGGTGGTCTGTTAGAGTTTTTACATTAATTTCTTCATGCTTGTTTGTATGCCACTATAATTAACAACTCTTTGGCTTTGAGTTTCTATTTCAGGGTATGTCACCACACATGGTCAGCTGCAAGGCACTACAGGACTCAGTGTTAACATTAAGTGCTTTTATGTCTCTCTTGTAGAGATCCTTTTAACTCAGCTATTAGCCATTCACAGCTCTCCTCACAAATGTCAGCTCACCATAGAGTATATATATATATATATATATATATATATATATATATATATGTGTGTGTGTGTGTGTGTGTTTTATGCTTAAATCAACATCATCATGATGTGTATTCAGTTGGTAACATAAGTCCATGTTATTTGATCTGTTATATATCATATTTTCATGTAACCACATCATATTACTGAATATCAAAGTGATATCATTTGATCATGTAATCCATAATCATCTTTGGCCATGTGATATTGTTGCATATATCACAATAATCAAAGAAAATAATTAAATTTGGTCGAAGAATCAGAATTGTCCTTATCATACATAGATCTACTTTGACTATTTTGCTTCACATAGTCAAAATGTTGATTTAAGATAAAGACACTAATCTGTATCTCTCTCTCTCTCTCTCTCTCTCTCTCTCTATATATATATATATATATATATATATATATTATAATATTAGTAGAGGAAAAATTAAGGGTCTACCATGGTTTCAATCAAAATGATTTCATCAGGACCCTAACCTACACTTAACAAAGTCAATTTAATTCCTTAATTAAACTTAGATATATTTTGGATAATAACGGTTGAACATAGCATTCAACCGTTATTATCCAAAATATATAATTGGTGGAGATCAGCAAAGACCCAAGTTCAATAAAATCCACACCCTATTTTTGTCCGATTGGGGGTTAAAAAAAAAATTTTTACCCCTCATTTTTCCATAAGAAAAGGTAAAAGATGATTAAAAAATAAAAACAAATTAATAAAGGACAAAACATAATAAAAGATAAAGGAAAGAAAAAAATACAAACAATGATAATAAAAATAAACATTATCTGCATTATTCGGACTATTATCCCCATCTTTATTGTTATTTGTACAACGTTTCGGCCAATATGCTCTCCGGCCTTCTTCAGGTATTTCTTCTCGGACTCAGGAACCTTCTTTTTGAACTCGGGAACTTTCTTTTCGTAGTCGGGAGCCATCACGGAACTTTGAACCTAACCTTTTATTCAGTCCACGGGGGTATCTTGTTCTCATTCCGCTAACCATAGCTGAAGAAGGCCGGGGGCATATCGGCTGAAACGTTGTACAAATAACATTAAAGATGGGGACAATAGTCTGAATAATACTAATCATCAAGCCTCATCTCAAACATTCAGAGAAATAACAAATATATAGAAAAAGAATTTGTATTAATTTTTTATATATATATATATATATATATATATATATATATATATATATAAAATTCATCTTTAACTTTTTAAATCCTGGACAATACTGGGTAGATCTTCTACTTTATTATAAAATGTAATTAACAATAACACTGGTCAACAAAAGTTTTGTTGCATTGAATCAACCACTGTTATATATTTTAATGTACTGATTTCAATTATGAAATCAGCAGATCAAAAATAGTAAAAAACAGTAAAAAAAAAAATCCCATGCAACTGAGACTTTCAAAAAATTTGTTGTCCTGTGTAATCTATTATAGAAAATGTATCCAAGATAACACTGTGAAAGAATATGCCCAATGACTTGAATATTATGAAAACTTTAGAACATTTTCCAAAACCAGCACAGCATCAACAATAGTTATCAACTAGTCTGCTGCTTTTTTTCCCTCACAGAACTGGAATATTATAGTAAATATTTTATTGCCAAAAACTGGAGTATGTTGACATGGAATTATGATAAATGAGATCAATATTAGTCAATGGAAAGGTACCAATAATTTTACTCTCAAATAATGCATAGCTACAAATAGCACAAGACCAACAAGAGTTACAAATGTTTGTCAAATGTTGACAGTAGTCAAGGGTTTTCCCCTGCCTTACCTCAAGTTCATTATTCCTTTAGATATCTAAACAAATGTGTAAAGTTTGAGTTTGAGTTTTTTTAATGGCATATCAACCTCTGTGGGTCATTTAATGCCAGAAAAGGTTACATTGAATATTTTTACATATGGATTTCAGTCTTTAAAGTAGCGTTTTTTTTTTTGGTATTTGGTTATGTTTTGTTAGATCTTGTTGAAAAGGTTGCTTATTTCACTTTAATTTCTAGCTAAAAAAAACAAACAAAAAAAAAAAAACAAAACAAAAAAAACATATTTATTTGCAACTGAAATATTTTTTGACTGAAAATAAAGAAGAATTAAGACGATTAGATATTTTTAGTTTTAAACATGCCAAAAAGTAAAACTCATCAAATTAAATTGTTAAAATTTATTTGAAAAGATGTGAATTATTTTCTGAAAATTAAGTTAATTTATTTGGGATAATTCTTCATGTTTTATTTAAAATTAATTTTATTGTATAATCTCTGTGAATTTCAATTTCCTGATTTTTTTAATTTACTCTGCAACATTTTTTTGTGAAGTAACTTACAAAATCCTATGTAAAGTCATTCTGGTAAATTTTAAGAAGTTGTAGGATAAGAAAATCTAAAATGTCTCCTGGCTTTGTATTTTTAAAGAGGTCTTTTAAGTTTTTTGTCTGATAATATTTGGTGCAGGTTTTCTGAGACTGTTGCAGTTAAGGAGGATGTGTTTGATATTGAGCTGTACTTTGCATATTGGGCATACTGGGGCATCCTCTCTTTTTAAAAGGTGAGAATAGGTGATGTGCCCAATATGCAGTCTGGAGAGTATCACTTCTTATTTTTATTTTTTTCTGTGGCCTGCCGGCCACTCACCAATGTCTTCTAAACAAACAAACAAATATTTAAAGATAAAAATGATAATCATACAGATGAGAGAAATGCCTAAAGGATGATTTTGGTACAAAAGAAAAAAAAATTCTGAACTCAGTACAGATGTTTGCAACATTGTCAATAGTCCTTAGATCTACTCCCCCTACAGGTTATTCATTCTTTAATTATTTAAACAAAAGCTTAAAGGTAAAAATATTTATCAGACAAATGTGGGAAATGCTTGAAGGATGATTCTGATACAAAAGACAAAAAACATTTTAAACTGAGTAAAAAAATGTTTGCCTCATTTGGCAATAGTCCTTAGATCTGCTCCCTCCATACAGTTTATTATTTCTCAAGTATTTAAACAAAAGCATAAAAATAAAAAAAAATCATAATCAGACAGATGTGAGAAATGCCTCAAGGATGATTTTGGTACAATCGTAAAATTGGCAATAGTCCTTCAACCTACAGTTATGATTGATAACAATCTCAGCTAGTCAATCAGGTCCATAGCCAGGAACATGAAAACGTCTGAGTTTTATCATCAGACATTTGCTATTTCTCATACAGAATGAGAAAGGGTCATTTGATACCATTATAGTATAGTATTTTGAATGTGGCCTATGAAATCATGTCCCTCTTACAGTATGTGGCCTAATATAAAAAGCATATTATAAGGTTATAATAATATTAACTCCTAACCTTAACCCTAACCCCTAACCCTATTTCATAATTTTATGATATTTTAGAATTAAATAAATCTCTGATTCATGTAAATCATGGATAAATTCTTTTTTAATTATTCTTAATTACTATATACAGCTTATTACTAAATTGCATTTCTTGAAATTGAATATATGTGGAAAATAATTAGTTTCAATAAATTGCCTACTACATATATCTATAAAATACTCTTACTGAGGTAAGACACATTCAAATCGGGTAGGCCACATACTATAATGGCACCTGTCAATTTTTATCACGGTCATGAGGGACAATAGAAAAGGAAAGGCCACACTGCAAGTTTCTCAAAAACTCCTCACCAAACATGCTTTGCTATTTCTCAGATATAGATGCACTATACTTTTGTGTGTTGTATATACTAGTAAAAATAAATTTTTGAAAGATATTGCTTGAAAAGATGGAAGTTAAAAATTAAATGTCGGAGAGTTTGAACCATAAATCATGAAATCATCAAATTTATTAAAGGAGTAAAAAAAAAAAAAAACAATTTGAAATCGAAACTAAGTTCTATTAACTTTGAATATCTATTAAAATAAAACAAACTATATATAAATATATGATACTGGGGATGTATCTATTAAAACTTGTTTTAAAAAACAATGAGGACTGTCTAATGCTGCATGTTCAAATTTTGAGTGTATTTATTCTATGTTATGACGATTTCGAGTAATGTGGCGTAAGCAGTGACGTAGTTTTTGTTACAGACAAAAACCAGAAGCGAATCTCCATTATTAATAGATGTTGTAGGTCCCCATCAGTTGAAAGAAAGCAATACAAAAATCTCATTAGTTTATCTTGGGTGGCATACTGAAGTTTTTATATTCCTTTCTTCATGCTTGCTTGCATGCCACTATGGTTACCATTTAAACAAAATCATAATTGTATAAACAATTATGAGACATATGTGAGAATCATCTAGAAGAGTTTGGTACTCAGGATACAAGAATTTTCAACTTATTATAAATGTTTGCTTCACAGAAAATATTCTTTAGATCACCCACCTACCTACATTTTGGTATTTCAACAAAATTCTAATTGTAAAATTGATGATCAGATAAATGTGGAAACACCTAGAATGTGATTTTACAAATATGTGTATAAGCTATCCCCCTGATATTGTAGAAGAAATATGATACACACTGTCACAGTGAATTTCAACTAGCATCCAGTTGGCTGACAAGGGGGCAAGCCCTAACTCAATACAGTCCCTGCATTGCTGGGAGCCTAATGCAGATTGATGATATTTATCAAACACCATATCCACACAGAGACCAACAATACAGGGACTGTATTGAGTTACAGCTTGCACCCTTGTCTGCCAACTGGATGCTAGTTGGAATCCTACTGTGACAGTGAGTATTGTATTGCTTCAGGTGGATAACTTCTACAATATGAACAAATAAAATATTCCTGAAAAGAAATAAAGATGACAGTGTTTATATATAATATCCCTGTCCTATATGTTTTAACATTTAATGTGTGAAATTTATATGCAAATATAACTATTATCAGGGAACAGAGGCAGTATATAAATACCTTATGATTTTACTTCTTTTTTTTCTTTTTCTTTTTTTTTTTTTGTTTACTAAAATCTTAGATAATCACCTGAAATTCAAGCCTTATTTTATTCCATTTCAATAATAAAACAAATTCTTGCAATGAAATCATTTAAGGCTTAGATATATTTTTTTTTTCTCTGTTGTGCTTTTCTGCAAAAGAATTTTATGAGACAAACATAAAAAACAAAAAAACCTAGAAGTCTACTTACATTCATCCCTGAATCGAGGTTCAGCATTAGGTCCAACTCGGGCAAATGTTCGAATAACTTCAATTTGTAACAAATGTTGATCCCTGTAGATGGGGTCATCAAGAAATGTCTGCAATTGCATGTAGACTCGGTCCAACATCTAAAAGAGGAAAAAGTAAATAGGAAATTAGAATGACTTAAAATTTCTTTATATTATCAGAAAACTTTTTTTACAGGCTCACTCAATTTCAATACATATAAATCAATTTTCCCCATTGGTTTGATTTGGTTTTTTGTTTTTTTTATGACATATCAACCTCAGTGGGTCATTTAATGCTGATAAAGTCTTGAAATAAATTCATTCTTAATGGATACTCAATTTTTTTATGAACACATTTTTCTATTTATCACATAGATGGGACCCTAACAGGTACTACCACTCTGGGTCAGAGTGGACCAGGGAGCAATGGTGATGAAGGGGCACTCCAGATTCCCCAAACCTCCAGAACTGGAAGTTCATTATCAGATAGATTTTTAACGTCATTACAAAGACATGAAGACCCTCAGCCACCACCTTCTAGCACCCATATGATAAAAAGGGTTGGGGCTTGCCATAAGGGCAATAGGGTTGGGGCAATTATATAGGTGCTAGGGCTTGACATGACCAGTCGATTGATTGGAGGGGGCTCTCTGACCACCCGTCTTGCCTAAGTAAGGGTCTAAGTGGAGTGTTGCATATCATGGAGAGCTCATCCACCAGGATACCATCCTTAAGCATCACGGTCAATAGGTGGCCACATAAGGGGTTCTTACCCCTCTGCAGTGGTGCAGTTGGTGTATTCTAAAGCCCCAGCTGACATGGCTATTTTCCACATTGAAATAAACTGAAATGTTATTAATCCGTTCCTCCTCCTAATACACAACTTTTTTGTTACATTTTTTTTAAATAAGAAAATAGCACTGTATTGTATAAAGCATAATAAAATAGAATCTAATGAATTATCTGCTGTAATATGATTTAACTGGCAGGACCTGTGGATCTACCACAGTATGATGATTTATTTATTACAACATTTGATATATTTACTTAAGAGCTATTTAAAAATAGTTCAATTTATAAAAAGTATGATAATCTTGATTTACCTCTCTCAAACTTTTTTTTTCTTTCTTTTCATTTTTTTAATTATATTTGATTGAAACAGATTAGCATTATCGATTGCAGAGGGTGTTGCAAGATGTTAATGGTCGGAAGATTAAGTAACAAGAGTATTGATATATAGATGTTTATTTTCTATAAATATTTTTCTTTGGCGTAATAAATTTGAAAACTTAAATGTTTTTAGTAGACTTATTAACATAAGCATATCTGAAGCTCTCTCATGCTCAAATTTTAACTTAACCAAAGCAAAAAATCAACCAAATGACAACTCGTAACTCAGAAAACTTATAAGTCAAGGTACTGCTATTTATACATATATATTAAACATTAAAAATAGTGTTTTTTATTTTGAATTTATTCATGTGAAACAGAATTATTTAGAATTTAAGTACAGCTATTTCAGTATAAGGTTTCTGATATAGTTTTGTGCACAAAGTGGGTTTTTTTTAATTAAATTAGCGTCTGTGAAGTTGAAGATTACAAGCAATTGACAAAAAATTTTTCCAACAATCCAACTTTGCTTCGTTTATAGGGGAAAAATTCTCAGAATTAGTTTTAACTTTTTTTTTTTTAATTCATTCAAAAATAATATTTCAAATCAATAAGCAAAAAAAACCCCAAAAAAACAAGTGTGTCAAGTCTCTTTTAGTGAATTAAAATGTTACTCCCTTGTCCAAGTCTTTTAAAAGCAAAGTCAAAAACCATTGTTGGTTAATATATTAGACCCAGCAAGATCTGTGGATATACCACAGTATGATAATTTAATCATCATATTTAAATGTTTGATATGTTTACTTAAGAACTAAATATGTAAGAAGTATATTTTTTTTCTTTCTTTCTTTCCTTCTTTCCATTATGTTTAATCTGCTCACTCCTACTCTTTCTTTCTTTATTTCTTTTATATTTTTGTGTGTAGCATATCCTTTTTCTTCTCTTCCTTTCTTTATAACAAAAATGGAATGGTCTATTATTTAGCTGAGGTGACAAACACTCATAAAATATAAGAATTCAGCAGATAAGTAACACCAGATAATCAGGATTTACGTTTTTGCATTCATCTTGGATAATTTGGACGGTTCATTTTTAAACAGAGGGTGTTGCAAGATGATAACAGTCATACTTTTAAGGAACACTGTTGGCTAATATATTAGATGTGTGTTCCTGACAAATTTTATGATTTCATGCAGCTAAGTAACCAGTTTTAAAAACACAGTTGAATCAAATAACAGAGAAGATCACCTGTTGATAGGTGACAATGTGCAAGTAAGAATGTTTATATTTAAGAGGAATTTTGAGACTCAAATTTAAAATATAAATATCCTCAGGCTGTGTTGATTCATCCCATCAACTGAGTGACATGACAAGTAAGAGGCTGCACAAGATGTGTAGATATAGGCTAAACAAATTTGGTCAAGAAAGTGTCAGAGGCAGAAAAGAAAGTCCAAAACCATGGGGACAAAGAGACCAAGGGTTATTCTGATAGTCGGTGCTGCAAATGAGACAGGACAACTGAAGAAGATCAGAATCAGAGAGAATTGTCCAAATACCAAAATGTAAAATAGTATACCTTAATAAAAAGTAACTCTGATTCTAATGAATTCTAAGGAAATAAACAAGTGTACTGTTTAAGAAAGTTGTTGCTGTTGGTTGGATTTTACAGCATTTCAACCTTGTTGGGTTATTTTATGCCAAAGACATTCTGTTATATTCATTCTTGTTGCGTATTCAAATTTTTTTTTCAAACTCAATTTTTTTTTTCAAACACATTTTTTAATCTATTTTATCCATAGCTGGGTTAATGGGAGTAAAGGTCATAAAGGGGTACTCCACATTCCCCAGAGTTCCTAAATTGGAACTTCACCACTTGATGTAGTTTAACATCATACACAGGACACTAAGACCCTCAGCCACTACCTTTTAGCACATATATGATATAAAAGGTTTGGGGTTGACATAAAGGCAATAGGGTTGGGACAATATATAGGTACTTGCTGTTGTTGATATCATTCATCTGTACTTTTTGTTTTAGCTGCTATAATGGAAGATATATCTATGGAGGTTTTGTCAATTCAAAGGCATTATTTTAAACTGGACCTCACGGTCACTTAAGCTGCTAGGAAGAATTCAAGAACTTTAGTAATAATTAATACCTAATGATATCCTCAGAAATTTTTTTTCCTGAATTTTCACCAGGGAGGATCAACATAAGGTATTTTTAACTTGAAGGATATTTTATGTTTTATAGGACATCTAGCAAGGATTGAACTCACTATTCAGTAGTAATGGATTTGCGAGACTAGCTTGTTAACCATTACACCAGGATGGAATACCTTGATATATCTAGAAATAATTTTTAAAATCCTGATATTTTTGGTTTAAAATAAAATATTTTTCATTAAAAAAAAATAGTAGAGTGTACTTATTTATAAGTGATACTGTACTATACATATATATATATATATATATATACACACACACACACACATATATATATATATATATATATATATATATATTTGTGAAAAATTATGTCATGTAGTTTTAAAATTAAAAGCCAACGTTAGTCAGATTTTTAAGTATGTTTTT
Source organism: Doryteuthis pealeii (assembly GCA_023376005.1). Lineage (NCBI taxonomy): Eukaryota > Metazoa > Mollusca > Cephalopoda > Myopsida > Loliginidae > Doryteuthis > Doryteuthis pealeii. The sequence continues at coordinate 57,850,411 of CM042143.1, read as the reverse complement.
TTCCTCATATTTGAAGATCAACAATAGTAGCCACACACCAAAAGAAGAGGCTCACAGACTTTTGTTTTCATTAATAATTTATTTTTCCTTAAACCAATGAAAGCCCTGATGAAGGTTTGTTAAACAAACTGAAACACTGCAGCATTGGCTTATTAAACATTATTTGTTAATGAAACGTGTTTTTTTTTTTCAATTTTTATAATATTACATATTGTCGGATTTACTTCAACTTTTTCTTCATACATATATATATATATATATATATATATTAATATAGTGAAAAATTTGAAAAAACACATTTCAAATAAAATGAGTGATATTTATTTGAACTTGTGTTTTTTCAAATTTTTCACTATATTACATACCGTTGGATTCACTTCCATTTTTCTCTTCACATATATATATATATATATAGAGGAGAGAGATTACTTTATTCACTATAATGACTAAACTTGCCTATGTGAATTTTCCTTATTTTTCTAGGAAAAAAGTATAGAAAGCCATTTTGTTTTAATTCCTGGAATAAATTTTTATTTTATTTTATCATAGAAATAACCTACTATCACAATGACACCCTATCACTAATTGTTCACTGTGTTTCATCCTTTCTCTTTTATTCTTCTCCTTCATCTCTAAATTATTCAGTTGCCTCAATTCCAAGATCTTCAAAACAGAAAATTTGACACACAGAATTTGTTTTTTTGAAAGGACCTCTCCAAGGAATCAGAGTACTGGTCTAGGGGGGGATTGTTTGTTAGCCCAAATCAACCATGCAACAAATTAAATATTCACATGAATTGTCAGAATCATACCTCACTGATTTTCAAGAAGTGACAGACTTTGCTCAAAATATTCAATAATATTAATAACAAAGATCCAAATCAAAAGCAACCACAGGAAAATTAATTTTCCCTAAAAAAATGTTGTCCATTGTTACAAATCAAGAATATAAGGGATTAGAAATATTTCATTAAATCTATTGAACCTAAAATAAATGTAGAATGAATTAAAACATGAATATACTAAAATATAATGCTATATATATATATATATATATATATAGTGATGCTGATAGCTTTTTGATTTAGTGTGTCCTGGGACTCATTGATTTGATTGAATGAGTCCCTGGTAAATTTGATGGGTCCCAATTAAAATTTCTTAATAGATTGTAGGGTTTTTATTTATGATATGGGGAAACAACTAAACCCACCTAACTCCTACCTTTAACCTATCCTGTGTAATTCATTTCTAAGAAATTTTTAAAATGTATTTACAGTTAGCTTGAAATGGTGAGGGAAAAAAAAGAAAAACACTAGGATGCATGGATTTGATTTTACTGTGTTCTTTTAGATTTTTATGTGACTTGAATATTAGACCATTTGTATTTTTAGTTTCCCTATTCTTTCGTGCTTAAAAATCCCCAGTAAATTATTTTTTATAATCTTGTCATTAAATACATGAAGCATACATGACTCCCTAACAATTTAAAATATCTTTCTCGTATCTATATAATTTCTAAACTGTAAGCCAACTACCGACAGTTACTATACAAGGTGTGTCAAAAAGGTATCAAGATTTTTGTACTTTTTGACACACCTTGTATTCTGAATAAAAAAATAACATTCCATTCAATAATTTTTTTCAGAATACAAGGTGTGTCAAAAAAGTACCAAGTTTAAAGTTGCATTTACTAAGATAGAAATGAAGAATGAATGGAACGTTTTTTTTTTTAGAATACAAGGTAAGTCAAAAAGTACAAAAAATCTTGATACTATTTTGACACACCTTGTATAAATCTCCTTAAACTAGTACACAATTAATCCAAACAAACTGGTAAGTCAACTGTATTTTTGAATATTAGACCATTTGTATTTTTAGTTTCCCTATTCTTTCATGCTTAAAAATCCACAGTAATTCATTTTTTTTTTATAACCTTGTCATCAAATACATGAAGCATACATGACTCCCTAACAATTCAAAATATCTTTCTTGTATCTAGACTTATATAAATATAATTTCTAAACTGTAAGCCAACTACCGACAGTTACTATACAAGGTGTGTCAAAAAACTTTCAGAATACAAGGTGTGTCAAAAAAGTACCAAGTTTAAAGTTGCATTTACTAAGATAGAAATGAAGAATGAATGGAACGTTTTTTTTCCAGAATACAAGGTGTGTCAAAAAGTACAAAAAATCTTGATACTATTTTGACACACCTTGTATAAATCTCCTTAAACTAGTACACAATTAATCCAAACAAAACTGGTAAATCAACTGTATTTTTTGAATATTAGACCATTTGTATTTTTAATTTCCCTATTCTTTCATGCTTAAAAATCCCCAGTAAATTTATTTTTTATAACCTTGTCATCAAATACATGAAGCATACATGACTCCCTAACAATTTAAAATATCTTTCTCATATCTAGACTTATATAAATATAATTTTCCAAAAACAACACCAATGGTAAATTCATGACTATTTTATTTATCTTCTATCTTTCCACCATTCACAACACTTTTCCATATCAAAATAACTCATAAAACTAAATTGCTGACAGAAATTTTACATAACTTTTAACTCAACTTTTACGGCACAAGTTGAACTATGACAGAGATACCATGCCTAAATGTAATAAAGCAAAAAAGTTTATCACACAAATTCTAAAAAGTTCACTAAGATTCTCTTCAAGAATTCACAAAGGTATCAATTTAAATACCATAGAACAATTCTGGGCAAACCATAAAAATCTTCTTGGTGCTTTCTCCTATCAATAATGTCCAATTGAATAAGATCTTGTATGACATTCAGAAATGGGTTATTATTAATTATCACTAAATTGTTCAAACTAATATCCTTACTCTGATTTGTTTTCAGCTTCTGGGGTGGATATGCATGGTGTAATGGTTATCATTAAAGGAAATGGATACGGCAACATAAGCACAAATTCTGGATGAGGCTGGTTGCATTTCACACAGTGCTAATACCCTTGGGAAAAATATGCATCCAACTATCCAGGAAGATAAGAAGATAATGATAAAAAATCTATCTGACATATTATACTGAAAATATTTGAAATCAGTAAAATATAGTGCTCTGTGCACAAAAATGCAGAGCAATATTACAATATTTCAATTATAAAATAAAACAAACTAAAACTAAAGAAAAAATTCACAGCAGTAAAAATTAATCTAAGTGTTACTGACAGGATAGGAGTATTATCTATTAATAATTGAGATTTGCTTCCGGTTTTGGTCTGTAACAAAAATTACGTCACTGCTTATGTCACATTACCCAAAATCGTCATAACATAGAATAAATACACTCAAAATTTGAACATGCAACATTAGACAGTCCTCATTGTTTTTTTAAAACAAGTTTTAATAAATACATGACTGGTATTATATATCTATATATAGTTTGTTTTATTTTAATACATATTTAAAGTTTACATTTCAAATTGTTTTATTTTTTAATCCTTTTGATGATTTTACTTACTTAGGGTACAAACTTGCTGACATTGAATTTTTACTCCCACCCCTCAGGCAATATATTTCAAAAATCTATTTTTCATCGTTTTTTGTTTTGTACTAGTATGTATAAAGTAAGGTGGAAGTACGTGGAGTAATGGTTACCGTCATATGAAATGGACACAGCGACCAAAGTACAAATCTTGGATGAGGCTGGTTGTATTTCACGTAGCACTAATACCAGCTATGAGTAAATAGTAGGGTGGACTGGGCTCTTTAACATGGTTAGGCAAAGCTAGAAGGAAATCTCTGAATTCGAACTGGTTAAACTCCACTTAAGAAATTGACCAAGTCTTGTATCCTGCTTATGCAGAGGAGTTTGTAAATGCAGAGAGGTTCTGTAACTTTATTAGAATTGTCTGAAATCCTGAGATGAGTTTTTGTTAGGTACACCTAAATAGACTTAAACAAAAATAGAGTTGCTTCCCTTTGATAAGTCAAAGCGTTTTGTTTACATTGTTTTGAATGCAGCATTCAGCTCCTGGTTAAGTTCGTTTGAGAGAGAAGCATTTTTTACTTTGTGTTTTAATAAATCCTTGTTAATTTTATAACAACCTGGTCTTGCATTATCATTCCTATCCTCCATATAATTTCATCTGTATGTTAAAAACATAAAAGTCTTTATCATTAATCTAAAAGTTGTTTGCACTAATATCCTCATTGTTTTTGGTTTTATCACTCTATTTTGGGATTCCTCTGGTTAGTACCTGTCATCTAATTGATCTTGGACGTGTGAGTTCTAATGAAAGATTGTTCAATTTAGAATTTAGTGTCCTGGGTATGACATTAAACTATCTGATGGTGAAGTTCCAATTCTGGAGCTTGGGGAATGTGGAGCACCCCTTCATCACTATTGCTCCCAGAGTGGTGGTACCTGTTAGGATCCCATCTGAATAGAAAAAATATTGACTTTTAATTTCTGTACTTGTGTGTGTGTGAGAGAGAGAGAATATTTGTGGATGAGCAGATTCCCAACCCCCACGAACAAAGCGTGTCTGGATATGTTTGGCCTGTGCGAGGGGGAGGAGTGTGGCGAGTGACCACGGAAATTGAACTCGCCACCTCCTCGTCATTGAAATACTGTTGAAATTCTGCACAGGCAGTGCAGAGTAACCCGGATATAAACAGTCTCGTCATGAGGATTGACGTGTACTTGAAGTGCTGGTGAATGTCGAAGTTCTGTATGGGCAATGCAGAGTGGGTAGCCCGGATGTACACAGTTGCTGTGTATTTAAGGGCCTGCCCTCCCAGACCAGGTGAGATACAACGTAGTTGGATTTTGCTGTTGAGACAAGTGGAAGAGAAAACTGTATTTGGATCTTGCTGTCGAGAAGAGAGTAGTACTTTTGTGAGAGATTGTTGCAGACTGAAGACTTTGGCAGTTGGGAGAGCATATGTGTCGGACTTGACTGTGCCCACCCACCCCCACAGAGTTCACTTTCATTCTGATTACAGATACTGAAACTTTGGTAATTAAAACTTCCATTAGATGCAATTTAACCTCATACATAGGACACTAAGATCCTCAGTCGCTGCCTTCTAGCACATATATGATAAAGAGGGTTAGTGATTTGCCATATGGGCAATAGGTTTGGGACGACTGCTAAGACTTGATGTGGCCAGCTGATTGATCAGTGTTCTACTGCCCCATCCAACAGGGCAATTTGTTATTTGTTTATTTTTCTCAACACAGAAAAAAACTGAAACTCGGGTAATTTGGCTTCTATCCAATTCTGAATTAACATTGGCATCTCTTTAATTTGGCAAAATTCTCAAATTTATAAGTGATAACAAAAGAAAAGTCTTGTTTATAGTAAAATTATTGTTTCTTCACTCAAATGAGTTTCATTTTGTCAGTTTAAAAAATGGAAATTGATCATATGATACAAAATTATATATATTAAATTATATACAAAATATTATATTAAATTATACATTAAAATATTATATTAACTTATATTATACTAAATTATAAATTAGATTATATACATAATATACAAAATATATAAATTATATACAAAATTATGATATATAAATTGTATTAGATTATTCATTTATTTTCATTATTTTTTTTTTTTTTTCAATTCTTATTTTTTTATTAAGATTAATCAAAACTAGCAGAACATGTGGATATAATACAGTATAATATTTCGATTATTACAACATTTGATATGCTTATTTAAGACCTATTGCTAAATAGTTCAATATGTAAAAAGTATAATAATCTTAAATTAGCTCTCTCTCACTCTTTTTTTTTCTTTCGTTTTTTCCTTTTCATTATGTTTGATTGAAACAGATTATCATTATCACTTCTGTGCACTCACCTCCTTTCTCTATATTTCCCCTACTCACTTTCTTTCTTATTATATTTTTTCTGTCCTTTTGCCTTTCTTCCTTTTATAATAAAAAAGAATGGTCATTATTTAGCTGAGATGATGACACTCATTTTTAACCAGAGGGTGTTGCAAGATGATCATGGTCATATTTTTTAGGAACACAAGTATTATTATATAGATTAAGAAGTAATAAGTTGCCTTTTGTCATCTCTCATAAATGATATAACACTAATATTTCTTTATAATAGTATTATCTTTTTCCTTTCTATTCTCAGTTGTTTTTTTATTGCAACTCACTTGGGTCATGACTTTAACACCAAGGAACAGCATGCATCCGAAACAAGAATAAAACCAAAAAGTTCCTGGTGAGATTTGATCTCACATCCCCTTTTGCCTTGGGAAAGTCAGCAAATGAGACACATTGTTGATAAAACACTAACACCAATGTATACAAAATCTTAATTCCCATATAGAACTAATAAAACTTATGAAAAAGATGTTTCCCTTGTGTATCCATGTCATTTTCATATTTCTGTATCCATAGAAACTTAATGAATCTCAAAATTATTTAATTAAAAGATTTTCATTCTAATCTTTTTCTCCTAAGCATTACAAGATAACTCTGCTAGTATCTTAGAAGCTGCAAGATATCCTCTGCCAAACAAAAAAGGGAAAATATTTTGTCTCTTTTGAAAATCAGCAAAAAACAATTTAATCTTTAAAAATGAATAAGTATGTTGGTAACAAAAAAGAGAGCAAAATAAAGCATATATATATAGTGTCCAATTTATTGCTTTAACTTTTCCTTGTTTTGTTTTGTTTTGTTATGGCATATCAATCTCAGTGGGTCATTTAATGCTAACAAAGTTTTGAAATAAATTCATACTTAATGCTACTGATTTTTCTTATATACACATTTTCCAATTTAACCCATAGATGGCATTCCAGTTCAGAGTGGACAAGGGAGCAATGGTGATGAAGGAGTGTTCCACATTCCCCAGACTTCCAGAACTGGAACCTCACCATCAAATAGAGTTTAACATCATTCCCAGGACATGTAGACCCTCAGCCACCACCTTCTAGCACTGTTGGGGCTTGCCATAAAGGTAATAGGGTTGGGGGCAATCATATAGCTGCTAGGGCTTGACATGACCAGACGATTGATTGGAGGGGGCATCTCCTGACGCCCGTCTAGCCTAAGTAAGGGTCTAAGTGGAGTGTTACAGATCATGGACTGCTCATCCACCAAGACTCTGTCCTTAAGCATCACAGGTCGCCAAACACAGCCAACAGTCTTATCCCTCTGCAGAGGTGCAGTTGGTGCAATCTAACACCCCAGCTGAGAGAGCGGTCCAAGATTTGGTTAAAACCGCATGCAGCATTCTTGTGCAACTCCAATGTAGCTTATACTCTAGTCACTTCATTAACAAAGTGAATAGTACAATATAGGTTATTTTATGAAGACTTTTACTCTATTTTAATATCATTGATTTTCTTTATCCTGATGCTCTGGGTAGGTATTCCTATCTTATCCTCCTTGTTTTCAACATTGTGTTAATTCTTTGATATTTATGATGAGCGATATGAATTTAAGTAACCCCATTATGCTGTAGGATATAAGGTTCTTGCCTAAGTATCTATCGATAACCACAATATTGGAAGTGTTATTTCACAGAAAAACCGTTTGCATTTTCTTCTGGGCTAAGCCAAGTAGATCTGATATTTTAAAAAACTATTTCACCTAACTCATGTTTGTCTCAGCTTCAGATCTACAAAGACTAATCTGGAGTTGGAATATTTGCCTGTGACTTGCATTTCACTATCTTTAGCTTTGAGGAATACGTTATCAAAAAAAAGAAGAAAAAAGGAATGTAACTAGGAAAAAAGAAAAAGAAAAAAGAAAAAGAAAAAAGAGAAGAAACAAAAAAAAAAAAAGAGAGATGTGAATAAAACCGAAGGGCAATAAGAAAAGAGAAATGTACGAGTTATCAGTTTACTGCAAAGAGATAATGACAACAAAGGAATTTACAAAGACAATGAGACCCAAGAAGAGAATAGACAAATTTTCCTACAGGTGCTGTCAGAAATCCACATGGAAAACTTCTTTTGTTATCAAGAAAGTCCTTAGTTGAAATTCAGTACAGTACTTCTCTGCAAGTAGAGGTAATATCGCAACTACTTTTCAAACACCAGTAGACAAAAGTAGACACTTTTTCTGGGATCCATCAGTCTTGTGAACTTTTCATCTTCACCTGGACCCTGATTTATTATTTTCTACTATTTTATTTATTTTTTATATTATAAATATTAGTATAATTATTGAAAAATTGTACAAATGTAGGCATCAAAACAAATGTCTACTAAGCCACCTAATAACTAACAATTCCATCTTTCTAATGAGACTATGGATCTTCACCTGGACCCTGAAACAGGAATCTCCATGGCATAATGGCTAAAATGCAGAACTACAAGATTGTAGTAAGTGAGTTTGAGTTCCATTTGTGCTATTATGTTCATTTTTTAAAACTACTCTCTCTCATCCCAGCTATAAATAGTACTACTACTGTTCTTCTATAAGGATAATTTGACATTAAATAACCCACAAAGGTTGATATGCCATTAAACAAAGACCCATACCAATACTTTATTTATTGAATGACCTTTTATATTATATCAAGGAATACACCCAAAAAGTGCCTCTGACAACATGGTCAGTGATGTTATCCCAAGTTCATTAAGTATTTCATGTTTTTCAACATCATACGTGTTTATTTTAGGTCTTTCAACATCATATATATACATATATATATATACACACACACACACACACACACATATATATATATATACATACATACACACATACATATGCTTGCACATTATATAATACATATATACATACATTGATATTATTTGCATATATCTATATATACAAAGTTCTAATCAGAAGTCTCAGTCAGTTAAGAAGCAAAATAGCTTCCTTGAAAATGGAAATTGTAATCAAAACTGACTCTCTTTATTTCCGGGTGGAGTGATTGAAGAGATTTGTGAAATAGGCAATGAGACACGGGAAACACTGTGGAATTTAACAGATGAACACATACAAAAAAAAGGCAAAACCTTACACAAACAGAAAAGGTCACATTGTCCATTATAGATCAGTCTTTTTAAAGTTGATGGCACTGCCCATTTTGATAGCAAATCCAAAAGGTGTGGGGAGAGTTGAATAAAATGCTAAAAGACAGAAGCAGGTTGCTATCAGAATGACGGGAATGTATTTATCTTCACCAAAATATTTATGATAATATTATCAACACTTAAATGATTTACAAAGAATAAAATCATATACAAAATTATGACATTATTCATGTTGTCGTCAAAAGTTAGAAGTTGAATTGTTTGTTCATATCTTGGAGATGGGGTCGGGATAAGGAGTTGATTTGAAAATTGCATAGGCCATTGACTTCATTTCCATGCTACCCTTATATATATAAGATTTTTGGATGTTTGTTTATTTAGAAACGTTGCTGATAAAGTATATATTAAATTTTTACTTGAAGGCACTTACAACGCATGTATCGCATAAAATTCGATACTTTTTCTTATAGAAAATGAACTTGACAAGTGTAATCTCAGTAAAGGATGGCTCGATGTGTAGAATACCGTACAGACTGTACGGTATTCTACACATCGAGCCATCCTTTACTGAGATTACACTTGTCAAGTTCATTTTCTATAAGAAAAAGTATCGAATTTTATGCGATACATGCGTTGTAAGTGCCTTCAAGTAAAAATTTAATATATATATATATATATATATATATAAAGAAAATTTGAAAAAACAAGTGTTCCGAAAATGGGATGAATTTAATTATCGATGTTTAAAACATTTCGGTTTCATTGAACCTTCATCAGGATGTATCTTGGGATGAAGAAAATGATGGATGTTTTTATATGTGACAGGAGATGAAAATCTTTTTAGTTTCATCTCCTGTCACATATAAAAACATCCATCATTTTCTTCACCCCAAGATACATCCTGATGAAGGTTCAATGAAACCGAAATGTTTTAAACATCGATAATTAAATTCATCCCATTTTCGGAACATTTGTTTTTTCAAATTTTCTTTATATTGTCGGATTTATTTTCCATATTTACTCCCATATATATATATATATATATATATATATATATATATATATATATATATATATACACACAGACACACAGAGTCAGAAAGCTATCAGTATCAGAATCAAGAATAAATTTTATTCATGTCTCAGGCACTTAAGTAGCAAAATATCTTCAATATGCTCTTTCTCTCTCTCTCTCTCTTTATATATATATATATATATATATATATAAAGATAGATAGATAGATAGATCCTATATCTTGCACTAACCTTTCTATTCAAGTGTCTTCTGTTAACATAATCTGTCTTCAACAAATATAGTTTTTGTCTCTTTCCTCAATAAATTCGGCTTTTGGGAATTGTAAGATTACATTATAATTTTTGTTAATACTAGGGTTTCCATATTTATCTGAAATATTCAAGACATGAGCTTGAGGAAAAGCCAAAGACATGTTCGTCCTTATAATGATTTTCTTTCAAAAAGAAAAGAAAAATAAATACTGTTAAAGTTGGCAATGAGAATTCTTACACATCTTTTTGGATAAAAAATATTTCAGCTAAGCCATAATCCAAAACAAAAACAATCAATAAATTCAAATAAAAAGTCGCTTGTAAATTGTACATTATCAATTATCAAGAAATAAATCCCATCGGTTACTGTCCTGTTTTATTTCTTCCTATCTCTAATCATCCATTTTAAACCTTTTACATTTCCCTATTTTATCATTTATGTTATTTGGATATGAATTTGAATGGTTGCGATGAAATATAACTAAATTAAAAAACTATATAGTTCCAATAACCAACAGAAGCTCTATTTCACTTTTGTACCATGAAACTTTGCCAAACAAAATTTGTTTCATTACTAAACTTTGTTATTTCTTTTATTAGTATTTCATTTCATAATTGTTATAACTTGAGTATCAGAGAAACAGAGAAAGGAATAGAAGAAACATAGGGTAATTCCATGTCAAATCATCCAGTCCATGTCACTCACCAACTTCAATTTTTCTGAAATTTTGTCCAAGTATACATTATGAAAAAGTTAGCTAATTCCCAAAATTTGAGTTTCTAATTCCAAAAAATGGCAGAGTTATGTCAATTTCTAGCTCTCCAAATTTGAGGGGGGGGGTCACAAAAATGGTGACTTTTTATAGATTACAAAAAGTCGCCAACCCCACCAAATTTGGAAGCTAAAAATCGACATCTACCAATTTTTGGAATTAGAAGCTCAAATTTTGGGGATTGTCTAATGTTAACATAGTCCACAGCTGATAAAATTGAAGGGGGTGGGTGACAATTTTACTTTTTTCTGGATGATTTGACATGGAATTACCTATAATGAATATTAAGGATAATGAAAAAGTTTTACAAAGCAAAGATACAAGGTGAACAGCATAATTAGCGATTGCCAGGTTAAATTAACATGTCCCATGATATCTTGTTTTTCTCTTCTGAGGTTTTGCTAGACATGATTTAAAGGAAATACAGGCAATTCTATTCTCATTATCAAGGTTCTATATAACAGTGTGTTATATGTATAGGATATATATGCATTATTTCTAGGGAAAATATGATTCCATTCTCGTTATTTAGGAACTAGGTTACGATTATCTTTATTTTTATGTATTTCTTTGCAACCATTCTACATCATTCTTTATTTCTGGTCTGTGCTATTTATGCAACTATAACTAAGATGAAAGAAATCTGCCTCTCTGGTATCTATCAGAAGATCCTTCCATAACATCCATGTTATCCAAGAGAAGAGATGGGTGCTATATATGTTTACCAACACACGAGCAGGATGTGACACAAGGTCAATTTCTTAAGCAGGTTTGAATTAAGAGTTTTCCTTTTCTAGACTGGTTACCTAGCCATGGTTAAAGAGACCAGTCTGCCCTGCTATTTTCCCAAGCTGGGGAGATGGGATTCATACCTTTCTCAAGGGTATTAGCGCTATGTGAAATGCAAACAGCTTGTCCAGGATTTGAACTCGGGTTGACGAGTCCATTTCCTATGACTCTAACCATTAGACCACGCACCTCAAGGGTGCTATACAACTTGGCATCAGTATCACCATTGCAGTTGCCAGAATGAGGCTAGAGACAACTGATAACTTGTGTGCATGTGCTCTTAGTGATGGTTTCTTGGCTACTAACTCTTTCTGTCTTGTCCATGTGATCTTTTTTCTATAATACCCTTTTCTATTTTCTCTAACCCTTTTTCCTCTTCTTTTCTAATTCTCTCTGCTTACTTCCTGTCCCTCAAAATGTCTGTTACTGTAAAGGTTTTCGGAGTTGGTGTTGGCCAGTCTGGTTTGGTCTATTTTTAGAATACAATTTATTTTTCATTTTAAATCTGTTTTTGGTAAAAATAAGCTACTTAGGAATCATAACATGAATAATTTTTTAGATTCGCAACAGTAATGTAAATCTCTTTCACATATCAACCTCCAAAGATAATCTCAGTCACATTTTGAAATTTTAATTCATTCATGAAAGCAAAGTTTGAAGAGAAAAATAGGTATTTTCTATTCACTTTATTCACTTGAAAACTAAATGTGTAGTATACCGTGCCATAGTCTCCTCAACCCCCTGTATGGTACGGAAGCCTGGATATACAAAGCGGATGCCCATAGACTACATGTGTTACTTGCGCAGTATATTAAATGTCAAGTGGTGGCAACATGTTTCAAACAGGACAATCCTGAAGAGAACTGGACTCCCTGGCATGCATGTAATACTTGTCCAATGCAACCTGAGATGGGCTGGCCACTTAAACAGACTTGGGGATAACAGACTACCAAAGCAGATTCTGTACTCTCAATTGAGAGATGGATCACATGGAATTGGTAGACCAAAGATCGGGTTCAAAGACAACATCAAGAGAAACCTGAATGACTTCAAAATCCCCATAGGCAGTTGGCAAGATGTAACCAGAGAATGAATAAATTGGAGGAAAATGATTTGCATGGTGTCATTATCAGATACGATGTACAGCAGTTGATTGGTTTGGTTTGGTTTGTTTTGTTTTACGGCATATCAACCTCAGTGGGTCATTTAATGCCGATAAAGTTTTGAAATAAATCAATTCTTAATGGATAATACAATTTTGTTTATCAACTCATGTTTTTCTATTTAACCCATAGATGGGACCCTAACAGGTACTACCACCCCGGGTCAGAGTGGACCAGGGAGCAATGGTGATGAATGGGTGCTCCACATTCCCCAGCAGTTGATTGATTGAACGAAAGAATAGTTGAGAAATAATATTTTCTGCCCAGGAACAAGAAAAAGTTAAAAAATGTTGTTACATAGTGTACATTTTTAGTCTTTGCTTTGATTAACTTTCATACTTCAATTTATAAATGCATAATTTTGGTCATTTACTTTCACCTCAACTCTATCAAAATGGCATCTTAATTCTTCAAAATTCTGAAGAACTCTTGTGCTAACAATGCTCTTGTCATGTCACTTCCTCCAATATAACTCCTTCCTGAAACACAAAATGTCTCTGACATATTCCTGTGAAAGTCAATTGAACAAGACAAAGAGAAGATAGAGAAGTAGTCTGCATGTGTGATTCCTTTACTGATCCAATGAACTGGAAATGTTGCATTAAGGTATCTTGAAAACTTGATTCCGAACCATGATAAGCACCACCCTAGTGGAAAATTACTTCCTGGGAGCTTGCGAAGCACTCTCTGACCTCTTATGTGAGGAGAAGCAATCTTAATGAAAGTTATTATATCATTTAGGGTCATTACAGTGATGATGAAAGTAAGCTTGTTTATTGGCTTAAATCAATCTTTATGACCATTTTGCACATTGCAATTTAGAAATAAGAATACATCAGAAGAGTAATTTGGATTGAAGCTAATAATGTATTGTAGAACTAATCAGAGAAGCAGGATTAATATGAGACAGGAGAGTTGAGAATTTTAGGTTATAAGGTCCATTTGTGTTAATAGAATTCATCATGCTAATGTTAACCTTCTTACTGTTCCTCTCCTGTTACAAGTTTTCAAATAGATGTTATAATGTCAAACCAAAATTGGCTAATAAATTCACCATGACAGATTCCCCAGTACTTTCAGTTCTATCTTGGACCATCTTTGGAGGATGTGTATATTGTAAAGACAATATAATATTATTGGCATTCTATTTAAGATTGTGTGAGGTAATATTTAGTAGCATTCAGTTTTTGAAATGTGATTCTATAAATAACAATACTAGGGAAGATATGTCATGGTGAATTTATTAGCCAATTTAGGTCTGACATTATAACATCTATTTTAAAACTTAAAAGAATTATAACCAAAATATGTCTATATTACTCAACCAAATATGTTTAAATGAAGGAATTCTGCCTTAATACAAATATATATATATAAGGAGTAACAGATTTGGGTAAAATCCAACAAAATATGATTAAAAATTGAGGAATAATGGATAAAACACAAAGAACTTCATCAAATTGATATTTTGCCTTGGTAAGTTAATTAAGCTTCGTCAGAAATATCTGATGAAGCTTCGTTAACATACCGAGGTGAAATATCAATTGAATGAAGTTCTTTGTGTTTTATCCATTATTTCTTAATTTCTAATCACACACACATATATATAAGATTCATTACTATTTAATAGTGAGTTCAGTCCTCGTTGGATGCCTCATACATGTGGTGAACAGTTTGGGCAAATATATATTAATACAATATCTACATAAAGATCGAATTCTGTTCCCAAAAATTCCCTCATAAATTTTTTTATCCTACCATTTGCTCTGAAATCATCCAAATTAATCTTTAAATTTTTTCATGCTATATTGTGATACCATGAACTTATGGACAACACTTGTATACCAGGTTGATGCAAAAATTTGCATTGATATCTTTGAACAATGATAGTAATATCTTAGAAGTGTCTTTAAGTTTTACTCAGACATTTCTTTAAAAAGCTTTTTGCAGATAAGAGAAAAGTTTTAATTTTCTTCAAAAATTGTGACAGCATATAAAATACATATTTGACACTCTTTCTTCTGTATTTTTAAAATTTTCATCTCAAAGATGAAGAAGAGCCTTGAAAACCACAGAATTAAAAATTTATCAATTTGAGGATTTTGTGAAGGAGATGCATCAGGGGATCTTGCCCATTAGGGGTGATCCAATCAGGTCCACTTGAATAATACATTCAAAGAGAAAAAGACCCCATGTTTTTTTTTCGTTTTTTATAAAAAAAAAAAAAAAAAAAAAAAATTTTTCCCATGTGGTGTATTCAGTGTATCATTTCTTTCACTCCAGGTGGTGTGTGATAACAGCAACAATCAATGGACACCATGATATTAGTATATCAGTTGGCTAATCATAACCAACAAAATGGCTGTCACATTGCTGAGATAAATATAAACATTGTAGCACAACTAATGTGTATGAACATTGAATAATGTTGGTGGCATAACGGTTTTTGGCAGACTGACTCAAATTCCAGCTGGAACAATTTGCAGTCATTACACATTGTAGGAATACAATAATTTGTTTGAATATATATATATATATATATATATATTTTTATAAGTTAAGGTAGCAAGAACATGGAGTTTCATTGAGATCGCATAGGCCAAAACTGTCTGTAATCAGGCACTATTAACTCCATGTCCAAGATACCGTAACTTAAATATAAATGCTTTATCAATGATATTGAACACAGTTTACTTATAAATATAGCACACACACACACACATATATATATATATATATATATATATATATATTAGTGCTGTTTATTCCTAAGAAGCAAAGTATGCATTGCTTGCTCAATAAAAATTTAAAATATCTTTATTCATCCAAAAATTCAGTTGAAATTTTGGAAGTAATATGATGCATTTTATTTAATCTTTAATTGTCATAATCTTCCACCTACAAGATCCTAACAGTGTTATTTGCTTACCCCAGCATGTTTTTTCAGGACACACCAATGCTTTGCACTAACACTCTTTGGAAAGGCATGAATCCACTTCTTCCCTTAGTTATGGGTAAATAGCCCAGTTGAAAGTCAATCCATCTTCAGTTGTTCAATAATAGGTCAAATTAGGTCAGGTCAACTTGGAGACTGTTCCTTTCTTGTTATTAGTATTATGGAACCCAGTCCAACTTGTCTTATAATACTTGAAGAGAAGAGAGGCCCTGCCAAATAACCCCCATTTCCCTGAGAGATCATATGAAAAGTAATTACTTTCCATAGACCCCCAGTGACCTAATAGATAATAGGAAGCATCCAACCATTTTTCACTCTCTGCAACACTCCTTCACTGGTGAGCAGTTCCAAGTTTAAATTACCTAAGAAATTCTTTGAGTTTCTTACATATTTCTGATGAAGTTCAATACTTAGGCTGATCTTAAGTGTCAGGGATC
This sequence comes from Doryteuthis pealeii, assembly GCA_023376005.1. NCBI lineage: Eukaryota > Metazoa > Mollusca > Cephalopoda > Myopsida > Loliginidae > Doryteuthis > Doryteuthis pealeii. The sequence continues at coordinate 57,834,002 of CM042143.1, read as the reverse complement.
TAATCTAGTAAAAATGCCAAATACAGAGGGTTACTACTTGGGTACCCCATGTGGAGTAATGGTTAGCAAGCTGAATTAGTAAACCATTGTTAGTGAATTCAGTTCTCCTTAAGTTCCTCAGACTTGTGGCTTTGTGTCACAAATATACTAAGCTTAGTTAATTACTACCAAGATTTTTTGGTCCATTGTTATTTTATCATCTTGCTGTTTTTCATTTCCTTACTAGTTTCTTTGATTTTCTTTTGTGTTGTTTGTGTTTTATATATATATATTCACACATACAGACACATATTACTATTCAACTGTCGGAGGATTGCTTAATGTGCATGAAACTTGAGTAAGTAATATAGTCACATAATATTGTATTTGAGGTTTTAAACCTGCTCTGCTAACTTAGCATTGAGCACATTTGTATGCAAATACTTTTCATATTTGCTATCCTTCTATATATATATATATATATATATTATTGAATAAATAACAAAGTTTATAAAATGACTACCCTTTCTAGTATATTCTGTTAAATAAAGATGTTTATTTTACTCTTTGCAAATATTTCATACCAGTTCTAACTGGTGTTTTTTTTTTAGTCTGAGTGACAACAAGTCTCCTCAGATCATCAGGACTCTTATAAGTATTCTAGTAGTAATTAATTTGGGCCAGTCGTTGGAGGAGGAAGGAAGGCGCTCTCAAAGTAGTTTAACAAGAAGAGAGCCCCTTTCGTTAGAATTCTGTGATTTCTTTCTCCTAGGTCAGTTGCCATACCAAAGTTAAAGAGCCAAGCTATCCTCCCTCCAGCTATGGGTAAGTGGTAGGACAGCCTAGGTTCTTTAGTCTTGATTAGGCAACTATTCTAGGAGAATGAAAACTCTGAATTCAAACCTATTAAACTCCACTAAAGAAATTTAACCATGTATCATATCCTACTCATGTGGAGAGGTTAGTAAATATGTATACCATGCCTGAATCCACACTGAGTGAAGAGAAGTGAAATACTTTAGTTGCTAAAATTTAAGTCTGGAAGTCAAAAAGTTCAGGTTTCAGTCCCACATCTCAGAAGATCACTGACCTTCATTAAAACAAGAACGTGATACTGAATAAACAATAAAATCTCTCCAATGTATTGCAGTATTACTGCGCAACCCCAAATTGAATAAATAGCAAAGTTTATAAATATGAATATTGATAATAAAACCAATAATTATAATAATAATACTGATAGCAATAATATTGATGTTGGTGAGATAATTATACAATCCAGAACCGACACCTAATTATGGATATACAAATAGAAAGAGATAAAGTGCTAGACAAGAGGTCAAAAATTTAAAAATTCATGTCTCTGTGGAATAGAAGTGATCTCTATTCAAAAGAAAAAGAAAACAAAATATATTCTAAATAAATGAACAACAATCTCATATTTTGTTTTATTTTGTATTTTCATGCATTGAATAAATGTCAACTTAATTTAAACTACATTGCTGTGTTAAAGTTGACGGACACCTTTTTAATATTTTTTTTTATTTTAGTATGCTTAGAAGAAGAAATAATATGTATTTCTTAATCTAGTTAGAAAAAGTACATTTCACAGATAAGCACTTAGATATAACACAGAAATGCACAATGACATAAAAATAATTAAATTTGATTATATTTTCTATCTCTAGAGAGATATAAACAGACTTGGATGAACAGATAGGTGGATATCAACAAGATTGTATAGCTAGACAATAAGATATCAACAGGCTTGGATGGATGGATAGGTAGAAGGATATCAACAAGGCTTGGATGAATAGGCAGAAGGATATCAACAGGCTTGAATAGATGGATGGATAGGCAGAAGGATATTGACAGGATATCAACAGGCTTGGATGGATAAGCAATAGAATATCAACATGGATTGGATGGATAGGCAGAAGGATATCAACAGGCTTGGGTGGATAGGCAGAAGGATATCAACAGGCTTGGGTGGATAGGCAGAAGGATATCGACAGGCTTGGATGGATAGGCAATAGAATATCAACAAGGATTGGATGGACAGGCAGAAGGATATCAACAGGCATATAGATAGGCATTAAGATATCAACAGGCTTGGATGGATAGGTAAAAGGATATCAACAAGGCTTGGATGAATAGGCAGAAGGATATCAACAGGCTTGGATGGATGGATGGATAGGCAGATGGATATCAATAAGATATCAACAGGCTTGGATGGATAGGCAATAGCAGATATCAACAAGGCTTGGATGGATAGGCATGATAGGCAGAAGGATATCAACAAGGCTTGGATGGATAGGCAGAAGGATATCAACAAGGCTTGGATGGATAGGCAGAAGGATATCAACAAGGCTTGGATGGATAGGCAACAGGATATCATCAAACTTGGATGGATAGGCAATAAGATATTAACAGGATTGGATAGTATGTATATTTACTTTAATGATATGAAATCAATTGAATGTTGACACAATTTTATACCTGATATCTATAGCCATGTTGTTTTAAAATCTGTCAAACTCTTCTAAAGAATATATTTTGTTACATCTATGTATATATTACAATTATCAAATATCATCTCATGTAAGAGTTTTATAATTTGCTTGAAGCATTGTGTGTATATTGGTTTGGCGGTTGGTTTTGAAAGCTATCTCAAGTGTAAAGAAAAATGAGGTAACTGCAATGTTAATTAACCTTTGATTTATTTTCTTAATATTTTCTGATGAAAAATCCTTTGACAATAGATTTCTGAAAGCACAGAGCCCTTAAAGGGAGATGCTGACTGTTTTCCTGGAATCTGCTCATTCTGTTATAAAAGTAAGTAAAGTCGTCTGGGCGGCCTAAAGTCGGTACCAGCCAATCAGCGAGGGAGTCTATACCCTTTTCACTAGTGCTAGACCAAGCAGATTGTTTTTGCGTCTGAGATGGAGCGCCACACCTACCATCAGCTCCTTACTTTACCGCACTGATCCCTGTGCTACTCATACGCTGAGTTGGCGAGGGCCGGTATCTAACTAAGAACCTTGCGGTTTTTGTGATTATGTGTTTGCTTGTTTAATAATGTCTTATTATCCTGTACATCAGCTGATTAGCATGAAAATGAAATGAAATAAATCCATTTTGAAATAAGTAATGAAGACTGTATTTTTATCCTTTTTTTTTTTTTAATGAGAAAACCTTGACACCAGAATCAAAATGTCAAAAAATATATTTGTTAGTGAATGGGTTAAGTATTTTCTTGATTTTTCTAATTGAATTTTAGCCAACTTGAAGAGTTATCAAATTATGTCATGGCTGCTTGTTTGATTTCTTCTGCTAATTTTGTGAATCCAGTAAATGACTTAATTAGGTAATGATAATTACTTTGGGTTCTAATTGGAATCCCAATCCAATAATGAGCAATTAAGAACAAGTCACAAATACATGGAAAAAAATGGGAATCAAGAAATTGTTAATCAAAACACCAAAGACAGGGTTCAATTCCCACACAGTGCTTCATATTTCCAGCAAGGATAAAAAAAAAAATCCTGGACCTGCCAAGATAATTACAATTTCCCACTGGTGCTAGAAATCTGTTTTCAAACCCACTTTTCGATCCGCCTTGTCAAGTTGAGCCTAAAATACACTCATGGTCTCCCTCTGTAGAGGGGTAAGATCCCTCCAAAAAGGATGTTTGGTTTTGGTTTATTTAATGGTATATCAACTCCTTATGGGTTATTTAATACTAAAATTTTATTCATTTATAGATGTTTGATAATAATCATAACTAAATTTTTAACATTCCATCACAATCATTTTTAATCATACTTTAAAAAATTTTCTATAGCAAAATTAGTTGTTTTCAGATATATATTCACCAACCTCTCCACATGAGCCAGATGCAACACAAGGTCAATTTCTTAAGCAGAGTTTAACAGGTATGAATTTAGTAGTTTCCTTCTCCTAGATTGGTTACTAGGCAAGATTCAAGAGCCTAGTCTGTCCTACTATTTACTCATAGCTGAAGGGTGAGTAGTTGAATACATACCTTTCCCAAGGGTATTAGCACTAGGTGAAATGCAAACAGCCTCATCCAGGATTTGAACTCAGGTTGATGAGTCCATTTTCTTTGACTCTAACCATTACACTATGCACACTTCCTATTCACACAGTTATATGTTATCAAGTGTCCCTAACTAATCTTATTATAATGGAGATTGTGTGTTTTTCTGTCTGTAACCGAAACTATATTACTAATCGAGGCACAATTCACATAGTTATTTTCATCACATTCTTCATGATTTTATTTATATTTAAACCTCAATTATTAATAAAATTGCTTCACCTTTTTATTAGTGTTGTCCATATCTACATACTAATAACATGCTATTGTATTTATATATACAAAAAATAGTGTGAACGGGAAGGCTAATTTGCATATTGATATTAAAAATGTGATTTTATTAAATATGTGCTTAGTATTATTGATTTCTAACTGTTTGGTTTTATTTTAATGAATATGAGCAAAAATCTCTCCAATGAATCTTAAATGAAATCCATTAACAAGAAAAAATAAGTGTAATTTTATTCTTTATTTCCTAATTTAACTAAATAGTTAAATTAGGAAAATTTACCAATGAAAGACAGGAGTAATGGAAAATGATGGAAGAGTTAGTTTCAAAGTTGTTCTATTTTTCAATCATACCCTCTCTGTTCCAAATCTTTTTATCTGCATTCTTATTCAGTTTCATTAGCCTTTCTAATTTAATATGATATTTTATTATATTAAAACTTAAATACTTGCACCCGGAGGGTGCATATATTTGCTAGTACTGATAATTTATAGACAATTTTATGGTTTCAAGTAACTAATCTTATTTAATGATAATTACTATTTGTCTGCACACAGTTATACAGTTTCAAGCATTCCTATTCAATACTAATAATTTCCAAACATTTATTTGACCTATAGATGAGATTCTAATTGGGTCAAAGTGGACTTGGGAGTAATAGCAATAAAGAGGTACTCCACACTCCTCAGAGTTCTAGAACTGGAGCATCACAACCAGAAGCAAAAAAAAAAAAATCAAATTGTGCCCCACATTAGAAATCACAAAACTAGACTATGTTCTTGTGCCACAATAAGCCATGTATAGTAAATATGAAAAATCCCAAACAAGTGGAAATAAATGTTGTTTTTTATCCCAATATTCTTTTAAGATATTTTATAGAAAGCCTCAAGAAAAACCTCTGTAATGGAAAGTAACAAAAGGTGAAAAAAAGCCTAAAAAGGTGAGAGTTAATAAAAAGAATCCTTTATCACAAAATTCTAGACAGCTTAAAGCATTCTGATAAAAAATAACAAAAAGATGAAGATATTAGCCAAAAAATGTATAAAATAAATAAAAAAGAAATTATGTTAAAAAGGGGTTATGATTAAGGAAAATAATTTATCTCCTTACCTCAACTGATAAAAAATAAATAAAAAATGAATAAAAAGGATAATAAAAGATGACAATACTTATGAAAATATTGAGGAATAATTAAAGTCTTCAAACATGGAGTAATTCAAAATATTCGGATAAAAATGCAACAAAATATAAAGATATCTAAAACTTATTATTCCTCATCTCAGAACCTCAATTCTATTTTGATTACTATCACAGAAATTGCAGATCATATTTCAAGTTTTAAATTTCCCAGACAACAAAAAAAGTTATATTATTTTCAACATCAACAGAGAAGATTATACATACATACATACATACATACATACATACAAGGTGTGTCAAAAAAGTATCACATTTTTTGTACTTTTTGACACACCTTGTCAAAAAGTACAAAAAATCTCAATACTTTTTTGACACACCTTGTATATATATATATATATATATATATATATATATATATATGTGTGTGTGTGTGTGTGTGAGAAAATGGAAATGAATCCGACAGATATATTGAAAAGATAAAAGGAGGAAAAATATATATATTTTGGTATGGGGGAAATTTATTGTTATATGTTAACAGGTATTTCAACCAAAATTTGCATACACAAATAGTATTCTATTCAAAATTATCTTAAATAAAAATTTTGAATACCCATCTAGCATGAATAGAACCGAACGTCTTCAGCATAAAATAACCCAACAAAAGTTGACATGCCATAAAACAAACAAATCCTATTCAGGATTCCCTAAAATACACTGAAAATGTTATTCACCTCTGAACAGATCTGTCAGACGATGAACTTCTACTGTATCGAATCAAAATAAGTTTAATGAGTCAATCAAAGGACTAGTTTGGCTTTCTATTTGGGAATTTGTTGGACGCTATCTCATTAGTCAAGTAGGGAAGAGGAAACCAAACATTTACCAAACTTCATTATCGTCCGTCTTTTGGCTTCTGATGTCATTGGCAGGGACTGGTCAATGCATCGTCACAGATAAATCATGCTGTTACTAACTCAGGTGCCAATGTAAATGGTAAAACTCATTGTCTTTGATTCCATTGTGTATAGAACTGGGTCTCCTGACATTTGGTAAATAGAAAATGACACAGGGTTTCCTATTTATATGTGCACACATTTTTTTTTTTTTTAATCTTTTTATCTATTTTGTAGGAGAGGCATGTTTTGATCCTTTGACCTAAAGGAAATAGAATACACAAATCATTTTTTTTTTCTGTGATTTTCTTTTTCTTCTTTTTTGCTTAAGAAGAATGGTTCCTTCCCAAGATCCTAAAAGATATCTCCGTGCATCTTCGGGCAAACATGGTTCCTTCTGAGAACATTGGTTTTGACAAGTCCATATCCACTGAAAGCAAACATATTAGGTTTAAAAACACAAGCTGAATCTATCTACTCCTATTCTTGATAATCCCAAAGCCAATAATGTCTTTTCTAAATAGACAGGGCAGAGGGGATTTGGTGCAAAGCACTTTGCTTGTCCTAAAATAAAATACAATGAAAAGTACTTGCTAAAAAATCACAAATTATATATCTAATTCTAGTACAAAATAAAAAAAACTAATTTTTTTCAAACTAAATAGTAATATCTGTTGTTTTATGTCAGTTGAGTTTGAGACTTCAGATTAGAGGTGGCACCATGTCCTCATCTTCAGACATGATGTATCAAAGAAAAACAAAATAACCATCCTCACAGGGATTCCAACATTATCGCAGTACCTTCCCCATTGCATTTGCTGTGAAGTGAACCAATCTCGGGAACATACGTTTGTATTCAGGCAAATGTAGTAGCTGTCTGCCTTGTTCATGGGGCTGGCTACTTTTATAGTATTATTTTATTTGCATACGATATTACAGCATTAAAGATGGAGTATCAGGATCGTTGGTTGGATTTTACAGCATGTCAACCCTTTTTAGGTTATTTTATGCTGAAGACATTTTGTTTTATTCATTCTTGATGGGTATTCAATTATTTTTCTTTCAAACTCAATTTTTTTAAAACACATTTTTTTTTTTTAATATTTAATTGACTATTTTTTTTAGAAAATAAATGTGAAATCTGTTAACAAAATAAATGGGAAAAAAAGGGAAATATGACAGATATGACACTTTGGAAATCTATTTGATATTTTAACATAGAATGTTTTTAAATAAAAAAAATAAAAAAGGGGGAAGGGAGTATACAACATGATGTGTGAAATGTATTTATTTCAGTTATCAATGGTAAATGTTTAAAAAATCCTTTTTGTAATAAAAGTAAATAAATGAAAGTCAGCAAAACAAAAAAAGGAACTCTGCAAATATTTCTTAAGCAAACGTCTGTAAACAATGTGGATGTTAATCCTGCTGCTTCCTAACCATCATCATAATTAAATGTCTCCCTCGAGCTTTCTTCCAAAAGCGACTGATTTGTTATTTCTGAAATATATATATTGGCTAGCCATTGTCATTATAATGTCCAGTCAAAATGTCTAGCTGAGAGCAGTAAAATCAATTTTGCAATATTGGCCAGCAGGTTGCAATTTCCTTTTTAGTTTTCTTCATTCATTCATTTTACTTATATTTTTAGGGGAGAATATCTAAATTGATTGTTTGATTAAAGAAGAAAAAGAATGAAAAGAAAATAATATAGAAATGAGGCAAAAGATATTTGATAAAATGCATGAATGACAGAGTAAGATTTCAATTAAGACTTAAACTGTTTTGATAAAATCATTTTAGAATTTAAAAAAAACATTTAAATTTTGAGAGCATGTGATGAATCAATTATCATAGAGGTCATATAGGCTAAAACAATATTCTTCATGTTGTTTGAAACATTTCAAAGATATCTATATGTGCAGAAAGGGGTTTAGCTTAGTTGTTAGAGCACTGGTCTAGGAATCTCAACAGGCAAGCCCTGCCTCATATACCACATACATGATCAGGTTTATATGTGGGAGATGCATCCAGGACATTCAACATGTGCCATTCCTGCAGATCCCACTTCAGGATGCAGTACTTGAACTACCTTGCCTTAAAATTCTTATGGCCATCACAGACAAGTCTACTCCAAACCGAACAATCCATCCCCTCCCAGTCCTCAACATTTATACCAAGAGTCTTATGTTTTTTTGACGACATCCATAAAATGTTTTTTTTTGTTTTTGTCTCAGACGTTTCCCATGCTGGAGATAAGCATAAAATAGGAGTCTGCTATCTTCCTTTCCTAGCAAGAAATTCAGCCCAGTGGATTTGGTTGTGTATGATGTGCATTTCAATGCCGGATGGCGTGGGTTGTTGCAGTACAATGGCATTTGCATGAACTGTCAAACTATATATATATATATATATATATATGAAATCCAAAAATCCGGAGAAAAAATCTTCCTTACGACATAGAAGTTTTTTTAAAACGTGTCACAGTTGCAGATGTGTGCTCTTATTGTTAGAGTCACAGAGCAAAATTATAAAAAATAAAATAAAACAGAAGACTTAGATTCTTTGAATTATAGCCTATTTCAGTAAGCCTAGACCAAGTGTCTAAAAATCCAAATCCTCAGATGTGCATCTGATGATTTGGATCCTTAGACATTTAAATTCTGATTGGTTTTTGAAGAAATTGAAAAATGTCAACTCATTGATAATTTGAATTGAAGTGTATATACACACACACACACACACACATATATATATATATATTTACCAACCCCTCTGCACAAGTAGGATGTGACACAAGGTCAATTTCTTAAGTAGAGTAACAGGTTTGAATTCAGAGTTTTCCTTCTCCTAGACTGGTTACCTAGCCATGGTTAAAGAGCCCAATCCGCCCTACTATTTGCCCATAGCTGGAAAGAGAGTAGTTGGATTCATACCTTTCCCAAGGTATTATATTAGCACTATCTGAAATGTAAACAGCTTCATCCCGGATATGAACTCAGGTTGACAAATCCATTTCCTATGACTCTAATCATTACACCACGCACATCATATATATATATATATATATATATATACTCCCCAAAACCCAGTAGAGCTCTCAAAGAGCAATTTTAATTGACTTTCACCGCCAGCATAAAGCAATAATCATCTGTTGTTTACAGATTTGATCTCTCTGGTGATTGTAAAATATATACACAGATGTGTGTATTTAAATAGTTAAAAGACTGCTCCCCAATAGCAGCTGTCTATGGCTGAGTTGTTAATGGATTGGGCTGATGAAAAGTCAGTCAGCTTTACTGTTGGTCGGGAGTAGTTGCTGTGTCTAACCACACTGATGAGACATGAAATGTCAAAACACAGTGTCTGTAAATGACTTATTTATATATATATATATATATATATATATATATATTTTGGATGTTTGTTTTTTTTAGAAGCGACTCCCAGTTTTGATTTCTGTTGGAGCGAAATTGTTAGTATACATCGCTGATGAGACTTAATAAAGTCGAAACAGGCTGTATGATGTTCTACGCATCGCACATTGTTTGCCAAGTTCGCTTGTCATAATTATTTTCTATAATTATTGAATTTTATATGATATACACATTGTAATTGCCTTCAAGCAAAAAAATATATATATATATATATATATATATATATATATATTATTACACTAAAGCTGAGTAAATCAACTTTTGCCTCCTAAAGGCTTTTTTACTGTTTAGTTTAATGACATGAAAATTATACTAAATTATCCTTTACTTTTAGGATTGAATTATGTTTGAAAAATATTCTGTTTTAATTGGTTCTAATTAGTCATAATTTGCAATTAATTAAAAAACCGACCAATCTCTTACTTTATTCTGTGTCTATCTCTTTCTTCCCCTCTATGTATATCTTGACTACCTCCTTGTTATATAATGTTAGTTTCTCTGGAGAGTAGAGAGAGAGATCTGGGAGAATTTGAAATGTATTTCTATGTTAAATTTCACAACCAGCAACTCGTAGCTTAAATGAGATCAAACATTTGCTAACAAAATTATTTTAAGGTTTTGTTCGGCCGTATTTTTTTTTTTTTTTTTAAATTTTATTCCCTTTTCCCTAATCTCAATTATCTGCCCAGAGCTGAATAGGTCACCCAATGTGTCACGTTTTGAGTAGTATATATAAATATATATATTAAATTCAGGGGAGAAAGAATTAACATTGTAGGATATTCCATTCAATAATTGGTGTTATATTTTTATTTTTTAAATCCCAAATATATCTAGATAGAGTTGTTGCGTTTCTAAACTTAATATTAGTAAATGAATGTTTATGGTTTTTAAATCTAGTTCAGAACTACAATATTAAAATTAACTAAATAAATTGAATTTTTAAAAAAATAGTTATTCATTTTAAATAGGATAAATACAAAAAAGAATAATGAAAATTTATAAATTATAAATTAGTAATATCAAACCCCTAAATTATAATTAGAATTAAATTTTAACTTTTTTTTACTAGCTATTATTTAGAATTAGAATTAAATTAATAATTAACATTAATAGAAAGCAGGTAGAGAAGATAGTCTAATTGCTTCCATAATGTATTGTCCAATAAAGATTCCAAGTGAAGCCAATAAAGACCCCCCCCAAAAAAAAAAAACGATTTTGTCTATAAAAAAAAAACATTAAACAAGACTATAATAAGCAAATACAAATATTTACTTAAGGGTAATAACGCTTCCAAATATTGTACAGATTTGTTTGTAGAGGTTGTCTACTGATCAGTTCTACTTTAGGTTAAATTGACAATGTTTTGTTTAGTATACTCTTTAAGTGTCTATAGGTCCTGTCAATGGAAAGTCATTCAAAAGTTTATGGGCCAAATTCAAATTTGATTAGGTTGTTTTTAACCTTTCACATGGCAGGCTGCCCACCAATAACTTGAATTGATGCACACAATATTTTTTTTTCCTTCACTAAGAGTTTTTATTGCTTATAAATAAAATAAAATGATATATTAGAAAATAAAAATCTCATTACAGTCATTTTAAGTTAAATTCACCTTAATCTATGAGGGAAAATTCTAAAGGTAAGGTTTCCAAAATATTTAGAAATCACAGAAACGTTTATCGTTTATTGTCGATAAACATGTATCTATTTTACTACATAATTGCCATTTCGGTCAATGCATTTTTGTAGGTTCTTTAACAGTTTTTGTATTTCCATGTCATATCAGCTCACCACCAGGTCATTGAGGGAGCATTGAACTTTATCATCGTTGCAAACTCCCTACACTACTTTTGGACATTTTTACTTTCATACATAACTCACCTATTAGAATTCTGGGGTATGGGTTATCTCCCTTGTCTGCGAGCCTCTGTTTCAAACCAACCAATCATGAGTCAGCATCTTTGGCTAAACCCAAAAAGTGCAGACTCATGCTCTTCTGCACTACAAAGGTCGCTCCTACTATATTACTCGGAGTCGGACGCATTCAGAAGTCTATATCCGAATTATAAACAGAAGGCCGTAGCAAGGGCTCCGTAATACCCCATATCCCAGGATAAAAGCTAAGTGACATTATATAAATATTATATACATATGCATACATATTGCATAGTCTGCAAACGAGACTAAAGTTTGCAAGCTTTATATTGTCTTTATTCTTATCTTGTCGTTGTTTAAACTCTTAACTCGTCTGCCACATTAACTCCAGTCTATTGCCGCTATTGTTAAGAACTAAAGCCATCTAACTCCTACCTTGTAACCTAAATTAATTTCTAAAAATATATTTACAGTTAGCTTAAAATGGTGAGGGAAGAAAAAGAAAAACACTGGGACACATGGATATGATTTTACTGTGTCCTTTTAGATTTCTGTGCATCAGGGATGCAGGAAGCATCTGTGTGTGTTTTCTTTTTCATTTTTTTCTTTTTATAAAAAATGTAAAATTATAAATGTCTGAAGGATATGAAATATATAGATCTTATACCTACTTCAATTGAATAATGTTCAAGTTATTCTAAGTGTAAAAACAAAACTTTCTTAAGCCAACTACAGAAGTGATCGACCCCAGTTTTAGACTTTACCTGCACAATGAATAAAATAAACCACAAAAGAAAATTGAGAGGAAAAGGAGTTCATGGGTTAAAAAAAAGGTTGAGAACCCACTGCTTTACATATATAATGTTTTCTACAATGTTTTTGTTGTAGGTGACTCACCTATGGCCAGAACAATGGACTTACCCAAAGGGTATATTTAGCAGAGCAAAGCTGCTCAAGTGGGAAGTAGCAAGTGCATGTATTTGTGTATGTTGTACCAATGAAGCCCTCCTCATTTTGTACTTGATATGTGTTGAATACATACTTCTATCTCCGTGTTGAGTATTTATTTATTGCCCCCTAAACAGGTCATAACAGTTTTGATAGCTCTTCTTTAGGAGTTGAAATATATTTGAGGTATTTAACAGATGTAGCTTGTCTTGAAACAATTCAGTCCCATAGACTATTATGCTTATATTGAGTTTGATCCTCACAGAGTTCCCTACACATTGGACATTGTAACAGATTAATTAAGTTCAGTAAATTATTTATTATTAAAATTTTCATTATGTTCATATATACGTATGTAACTGTTAGCCAGAAAAAAATTGTTCATCATGATTTTGAATAGAGAAATGTATTAAATCCATGCAGGGCTTAGAATACACTGACTGTATCCCTTTTAAGACAATATATATAAATAATAATATCAATATGATCATCATCAAATGGTGCTGACAGCATGGATTCACATGACTCTCTCTCACCACCAGTTAACATAAACATAAGAAAGGAATCATCAATCAATTAGAAATCTGATCACATTGATAAAATAAAGCTGTAGCCATGTCAGTGTTACTGTATGGCTGCACCACTAATGATACAATTAGAGAAAAAGCTAGATGGTAACTGTACAATGATGCTACATGTTGTCTTGAACAAATCCTGGAAGTAGCACCCCACAAAAGAACGACTGTACAGTCACTTGCCTCCTATTATACAAACCATTTGGATTAGATGAACAAAACATATACTATCAAACATCACCTGGGAAAAAATTGAAAAAAAAAGAAAATACCAAGATAGTCGTACCAACCGAAAATAATCAGTTGATACTATAATACTTAGCCAAAAGAAATAAATTATGTATGTATGAAAAATATATATATAAACAGCGTGGATTTTCTAAAGCTAAAAAATAAAGAGTGCTCAATACCTAAGTAGAGCTAAGTAAATCTGATTCAGATTTTGCCCTGATGAGCTACTAAGCAAAACTGTTAGTAGGTATATCTGACTCATTAGGTTTAACTTTATATATATATATATATGAAAAGTGAAGGATTTGTATAAATCCGACTAAATGTGGTTGAGAATAGTGGAAAATGTGTATATATCAACACAAAACAGCTAAATTCAATTGAATAATGCCTTATTATTGGCTGAATCTTTGTCAAAATTTTACATATGAAGAAGCAAGGACAAACTCATAAGTAATGTTATCTTATGGACATCTACACATAGACGCACCAGAAAAACCTACACTGCTCAGCTCTGTGCCTTTATATATATATATATATATATATATATATGAAAAGTGAAGGATTTGTATAAATCCGACTAAATGTGGTTGAGAATAGTGGAAAATGTGTATATATCAACACAAAACAGCTAAATTCAATTGATATAATGCCTTATTATTGGCTGAATCTTTGTCAAAATTTTACATATGAAGAAGCAAGGACAAACTCATAAGTAATGTTATCTTATGGACATCTACACATAGACGCACCAGAAAAAACCTACACTGCTCAGCTCTGTGCCGACACTGGATTTTTGCATGTAGAAGTGATGACCGATGGTAGGAAAGAGTCATGGTGGTCCATGCAGCCAGCACAACATGATGATGTAGATAGGCTTCAGACTTATATGTGGGTGAAGCTTTGTAACAAGAGAAAATGCTTTTGACACATCCTAGCATTTCAAAAACCAAATAACGGCAACTTCACACTTGGCAGTAGCGTCAATTGGGAGCTCAATCAGAAATTACAACCAAACCAAGACTAAGTGTAGCAGTAAGGCAAGCATAGGTGCATGCCTAACAAACACAACAGTGTTGTTAATAGCTGCATGAACAGTTTTCCTGTGTCCCCAGCACTTTATAGACCTTACTTTTGGGATAATCCTCACAGAAATCGCCATAAATTATTTAGCACCTTTAATCTTAATCAGAAATGAACCAGAAATTTATCAATGAAGTTTTTGTTATCTTATAAGTTTTCTGCATTTTGTGATCGGGAAATAACTTAGCAAAAAGTTTTACAAAAATAGTGAAATCTCTTTAAAAAAAAAAAAAAGAAAAAAAAAAAAGAAACCTTATTTTTCTTTCCTTCTCAAAAGTAAAGACTTGTTTGTTTGTTTTTAGAAAAAACAACCTTTTTTTTTTAATGACAAAACCTTATTCCCAGTTCATTTTCTGTCAATAAAAATCCTGAGCAAAGAAAAAAAAAAACAAAGAAAAATAAAATTATCTTTGGCCTAAATTCAATTTCATGTCTTGCTTTTCCTTTGACTGAAACCCTAAAAAGCAGAAAACAAAAAATTCTTTAGTCTATAATATTCTGCGATAGAATTGCGTGCTGGGTAACAATCAGTCTAGACATTCAACAGAATTGAGTAATGATTCTTCCTGGAATTCCTATTATACAAACAACATTAAAATAACAAATTGCTGTTTTGGTTCCAATCTTTGGCCAAACCTATTTACTCCCAAAACATCTTTCATATTTGTCCTGCTTTGCCATAACATAGTTTCAGACGCGTGTGACACATTTGAACTCATTATCATATGAGAAACTTTCTCAGAAAAAAACAGTCAATAAGTAGAATTATTTCATAATTTCAGATGAGCAAATTCACCTTCTCTCAGATTTTCCTTTTGGCTGACCATTCTTCATTCTGTCTTTATGATTGGCTCTCTGTATATATATATATATATATATATAATAATGGACTCTCCCATCGATTTTTTATGTATGAGGGTTCATACACACAATGAATTCCCACACAGGGATTTGTTTATAGTGGTGAAGGCTTGTGTTGGACCATCCACACTTTTTGGCACAGTCGATAGGAAAGAATTGGTGTATCAAGGGTTGCCACAAACCCAATCAACCTCAGGAATTTTGAATTCAGAGTTATCCCTCTCCTAGACTGGCTACCTACCCAAGGCTGAAGAGCCCAGTCCGCCCTACTATTTAACCCATAGCTGGAGGGAGAATATATGGATTCATACCTTTCTCAAGGGTATTAGCGCTATGTGAAATGCCAACAGCTTCGTCTAGGAATTGAACTCGAATCGACGAGTCCATTTTCCACGACTCTAACCACTAGCCCACGCGCCTCCATATATATATATATATATATATATATATATATATATATATTTACCAACCCCCTGCACAAGCTAGATGTGACACAAGGTCAATTTGTTAAGTGGAGTTTTAACAGGTTTGAATTAAGAGTTTTCGTTCTCTTAGACTGGTTATCTAGCCATGGTTAAAGAGTCCAGTCTGCCCTGCTATTTACCCATAGCTGGAGGGAGAATTGGATTGATACATTTCCCAAGGGTATTAGCGCCATGTGAAATGCAAACAGCTTCATCCAGAAATTGAACCTAACAGGTACTACTACTCTGGGTCAGAGTGGATCTGGGAGTAATGGCAATGAAGGAGTTCTCCACACTCCCCAGAGTTTTGCCATCAGATGCAGTTTAGTCTCCTACCCAGGACACCCTTTTTTGGGAGGTTGGAGGTCATACCCCTCTGCAGGGATACAGTTAGCATATTCTGAGATCCACTGACAAGGCTTGTCAAAAATAGTAATTACTAAAGATAAATATAGACAATAAAGGAAGAGAAATACAGATGAAAATGAAAGAATAAAGAGTACAGAAAAAGAAAGAATAAAGAAATGAAATAAAAATGAAAAAGAAAAAAAGAAAAGGAAAAATAATGAATAAAGCAAGGACCTTGTGATATATTATCTCTTTTTGTACAATACCCAACTCATCCCTTTGCGTTCTTCTCTCATCGGCTATCGTCTCTTTTGTTGTCATCTTATTCTTACGATCCTACATTGTTTCCAGTTCTTATTCCTGGGATGAATAACAACATTTTTGAGCCATAACTTTATTATTAAACTTTTATTCTTATATGTAAGAAAGAAAGACAATAACAGAGTTTGTGAATCTGAGATGGCAGAGATGGAAATTGGACATGATTGTTACTAGATAAAATCGTTATTTGAAAGCTTATAATTTAAAATAAATTATTAGTATTAGATCTTTCATTAGTAATTTTTAGAATAGTTAAATAATAATAATAATAATAATAATAATAATAATAATAATGATTTTCCAATAATAATTGTCTCGTAAAAAGAAACCGTTTTCTTAAAAATAAGAAAGTCTAGTGAGCGTGTGTAGAAGAAAAGAAAGAAAGAAAGAAAGAGAGAAAGAAAGAAAGAAAGAAGTTGTCATGCTAATCAACAGCAGAGGGTTAGGGTTAAGGTTAGCGGTAACCAACTTCAACATGAGTTTTTACGAGTTTGAATACGTAGAAAATAGAGTAGAAATACCAAGAGATCTAGACACTATATGCCGTGGGTAGGACTAAAGAAAAAAGAGAAGAGAAGAAATTTTTATTAATTCTGCATTTTATAATCTTAAGAAGTTGATATTATTGTGACGTATTTCATGGAATTTTGTTGAAAAATACTTTTAAATTTACGTAGTCTAATTCGGGAATTTATGCTTTACAAGGTCGATCTGGACCATAACATTGCAGAAGTTCCCTTGCATCACACAGCTGATACTTTAAAATGTGGGAGGTATTTCTGTCACACTCTGTATATCAAATAAGTAATGTGCTCTATCATCATCTTTACAAGTCAGGGAATTTAAATTTGGTCTGTAGAGTATCGGCATTGGAGCCATAAGGTTCCAGGTTCAATACTGGCCCTCACCAACTCAGTGGCACAACTTGGATCTGTGTGGTAAAGTGGGGAACTGATAATAGGCATGGCACTTCACCTCAGACACAAAAACAATCTCCCTGGTCTAGTGCTAAGGAAAAGGAGGTAGACTCTTGCATTCTCTGGCTGATACCAACAATAGGCCACTCCAATGACTTTACTACTACTTATTTATTCCTTGCAGCAACTTGGCTTCCCACTGATTTTTTGCTTGATGTTAGACAAGAGCCCTCTTCTTCTATGGGGAATAATAATTTATTTTATATTAAGACCTTCCCCTGGGTCAAATAGGGTTTGGTTTGTTTTGTTTTGTTTTATGGCTTATCAACCTCAGTGAGTCATTTAATGCCGATAAAGTTTTGAAATAAAGTCATACTTAATGGATACTCAATGTTTTTTATAAACACATTTTTCTATTTAACCCATAGATGGGACCCTAACATGAGTCAGAGTGGACCAGGGAGCAATGGTGATTCCCCAAACCTCCAGAACTGGAACCTCACCATCAGATAGAGTTTAACGTCATTCCTAGGACATGTAGACTCTCAGCCACCGCCTTCTAGCACCCATATGATAAAAAGGGTTGGGGCTTGCCATAAGAGCTGGGTTAAATAAGTACACTCTGCATCAAATAGTCAGAAAGGACAGATAAACTATTCCCAATTATTGAGAGAGAGACAGACAGAGTTGATAAATCATTAAAGAGAATACAAAAACTAGATGCCAATCAATTTTACTTAGCAATCAATATGCAATTTTATATATATATATATATATATATATATATAGAGAGAGAGAGAGAGAGAGATAGATATATAGATATATAGATATATAAAGTAGAAAAAATCAGTCATCAACATTACTTCTGGTCATATTTTCAAGACAAATCTAAATTAGTCTAATATAACATGGCCTTGATTTTTTTCCTATTCTTCAAATTCTCTTATTCAATACCAACAAGCAGTAGTCTGAGATTATCATTATCATCCCCCATATACTGATAATCTATATTGGTTGGTTGGTTGGTTGTTTTTACGGCATATCAACCCTTTTTGGATCATTCAAAGTCAAATCAAGTCATTTTGACACATGAAAGACTCTGGTTGTTTACAGTACCTACTGCTGCTTTTCAGTCACCTAATTAAGTACCCGACCTGTTGGCTGGGTTGTTAGAATGCACCGACTGCACCTCTGCAGAGGGGTAAGACTCCCCCAATGGGACCACCTGTTGGCCATGGGTGGTGACCCATGATGCTTAAGGATAGAACCCAGGTGGATGAGCAGTTCAACTTGCAATACTCCACTTTGTCCCTATCTTGGGCTAGATGGGCTGTCGGAGAGGCCCCCTCCGATCAATCGGCTGGTCACGTCAAGCCCTAGCACCTATATGATTTTCCCAACCCTACTGCCCTTATGGCAAGCCCCAACCCCTTTTTATCATATGGGTGCTAGAAGGCGGTGGCTAAGGGTCTTCATGTCCTGGGAATGACGTTAAACTCTATCTGATGGTGAGGTTCCAGTTTTGGAGGTTTAGGGAATGTGGAGCATCCCTTTATCAATATTGTTCCCTGGTCCACTCTGACCCGGAGTGGTAGTACCTGTTAGGGTCCCATCTATGGGTTAAATAGAAAAATGTATTTATAAAAAAATTGTATTATCCATTAAGAATTGATTTATTTCAAAACTTTATCGGCATTAAATGACCCATTGAGGTTGATATGCTGTAAAACAAAACAAAACCAAACCTGTATTGAACAGGCTTATTGCTGCTTAATTTCAATAATCTAGTGGGAAACTGCTTTCATGATAGTTTATAGTTTTAATCCTTCAAAAATTACATTACTACAAGCTTTTCTCCAGTAATTATTTATTAAACATAGTCCTGTTCAAATCAGTATGCGAATTATCCACACCATATACAATGTAAACCATTATTTCTTTGTAATATATAACACACATTGCAGGATTTTTAATGCAAATAATAACATGGGCTGTTTTTAGGAAAATCTAACGTAGACTTTAATAGAAACATTGTTAATAAATGTATATGCTAATTAAGAATAAATAATGATTATTTAATAATCACTTTTTTTTAGGGAAATAGATCACTAATTAGGACTGAGCCTATTCTAGTAGTTACCACTCCAAGTGTTGTTTAACAGATTCGAATTCAGAATATTCCTTCTCTTCGGCTGGTTGCCTAACCAAGGTTAAAGAGCCCAGTCTGCTCTAATATTTACCCATAACTGGGGGGAGAGTAGTTGTCCAACTACTTTCTGAAGGGTATTAGCGCTATGTGAACTGTGGCTTCATCCAGGATTTGAACTCAGGTTGACGAGTCCATTTCCTATGCCTCTAACAATTACACCACGCACCTCCAACCACTGAGAATATATTGTAAATAACTAAGGGAATTGTGACGTTGGTGGTGATGTAGTTACAGACAGACACATAATATCCATTATAATAAGATATGTAGGGGGTGATAAGATTTTCAGACCAGCCTGTAGTTTTCTAAATTACAGAGCAATGAAGACTTAAATGAATAAAGACTTCACTTGGAAAAGGAAAGGAAAGAAAAGGAAAGCCAAGCAAAAAAAAAAAAACTAAGACAGAGAAGAAAAACGAGCAGAAAGATGTAATTCTGATATTTTGGAATAAACAACAGAGAAATACAAATGAAACAAGATATAGAGGAATTGTCCATCTTTGAAGAGCAGAGAAAACTCGACAGTTGACACAAGTCAATGGCAGACATGATTTGGACAGAAGATGGAGATGAAGAGCCTGTTGCAAGATGGCAACAAGAAACTCAAGAAGAAACTGCAAGAAGGTTTAAAACAAAGAGATTAAGAATTACTGAAAGGTGACAGAAGGAATCACAAGAAGAAACTAAATCCAGGTTCTGAGCAGAATGATGAGGATCATCTCAAAGAATGCAAAATGAAATTGAAGAGGAAGCCAACTCAAGAGGCCTAGCTGTAGGAGGTTGATACAGGAATTTTGCTGATATGGATACTGAAGGAAATCCTATAAAGAGGATATGAAGAAGCACAGATTGATCAAAATAGAAATACAATATTGTTTGTCAGAAATTTTTGAGATGAGGCTTGATAATTTGTATTATTTAGATTTTTTGGAATACTGTCCTTATCTTTATTGTTAATATACACAACATTTCAAAAATAGAATACTTAACATAGCATAACACTTGTATCTGTCTTTCTATTTTTCCAATTTTCTTTAATTTTATTTGTTTTTTTTCTTCACAAAACTCAGGTTTAATAGCAGTCTTCATTAACCTCCATAGTTGATCATTTCTTCAACTTTTTCACATCCTAAGATCAACTTTTCATATGTATCAGCCTATAAATTAAATTGGTTCTATTTGTTTGAATTTTTCAGATCAACTTTGATAATTTGAATTATTTAGATTTTTGGACTGTTGTTCTCATCTTTAATGTTACTAGCAAATATATGCACACTCCGAGTGGAAGTATTTGTTTTAATATAATAAAATATTATATTGAATTAGAAAGACTAATGAAACTAAATAAGAATGCAGATAAAAAGATTTTATACAGAAGCAGGTATAATCGAAAAAGAGAACAACCTAACTATTCCATCACTTTCATTGCTGAATTCTCCTAATTTAACTATTTAGTTAAAATAGAAAGTTAAAATAAAATTAGTTATTTCTTCTTGTTAATGGATTTCTTTTAAGATTTATCTCCGAGATTTTTACTCATATTTATTAAGATAGAACCAAACAATTAGAAATCAATAATACTAAGCACATATTTATTAAAATCAAATTTTTAGTATCAATATGCAAATTAGTCTTCCCGTTCACACTGTAAACCGCTATTTTGTTGAATATATAAATACAATTGCATGTTATTAATATGTAGATATGGTCAATAGTATGAATAATGTAAAACAATTTTATTAATAGTTGAAGTTTAAATAAAAATAAAATCATGGGAATGTGACATAAATAACTAAGGGTTGACTTGAGTAGTAATATAGTTTTGGTTACAGACAGAAAAACAAACAATCTCCATTATAATAAGATATGCACAAAATTTCAGCTGATGTGCTCTCCAGCCATTTTCATGTGTTTGTTGTTGAACTCAGGAACTTTCATGTTGCAATCAGGACCATTGAGTCATGAAATTAAGATTGTTTACTTTTTATGTTGTTCTATTTACAGACCAATATACTTATCTTTATTCTTATATACACAACATTTCGGATGATGTGCCCTCCAGCCTTCTTCAGGTGTGTTTTGTCAAAATCTAAACCTTCACTCTGAATTGTCCAGATGGGCACATATCGCAATGGATATAAAGGTTGAATTGATACAGTTCTTAGTGACAAGGTTCAAGGTTCAAATCACCGAATTAAATTTGAGGAAGAAAATTTGTTGCTTCATTCATATGTACTTGACTGAATATTGCTTGCCAGTTCTGCAATGCCAGTCAATTTTTTATGAAAGTAAATTCAATAATTGCTGTTAGAAAGATGTCACTCCCTAACCAATGGGAACCACCAGAATATCTTCATGATTTGATGAGTAATTGAAAGAATCCAAATTACAAATATTAAATGACAACTTCAGGTCTTAGAATTCAGCACTCTCCTTTCCTTCAATGAGACCATAAAAATCAGATACATAAATAATCCCAACATTATTTTTACAAATATTTGGTGCTAGTAAACAACGTAGTTATTTTGGTTTGCTATATTCATAAATAAGGAGTGCTCAATATCAATGATAGAGCATATGTTGATTTAAGTTTGAATAGTGTAGACTTAGATTTTAGTGACTATCAGTTTTTTTGTTTATGTGATCACCAGATCTATATATGTGTATAAATTTGTTTATATCAATTTTAACATTAGTCTAAGATATAGCATTTTCATGTAACCATATATATATATAAAGAGAGACAGACAGACAGGTGGAGATAGAAGGGTGGTAACATTACATCCTTTTAAATATTTTCATTTTTTTCATTTAATACTCTAAAAAATAAAAATAATTTTATGGTAAAATATACTCAAAAAGCATTATTTCATATTTTTTTACAATGGATATATATAGAAAAAACACAGGTTTAAACTTACCAATCATTTTATTTAAACCTGTGCTTTTTCAAATTTCTTACTATAAAATTGGCATTTCAGTCTCAGAAGACTATAATAGAGTTTTTATGTGCCCCTGAAGTTACAGTGCCTCCTGTGACTGTGAAATCCGATGTATGTATATATATATATATATGCATAAAAGATGACATTTTAATGGAACTGATATAAATTTTTTACTCACCATTCTTAAACTGTTGTTCCACATTTTCAAAAATTATCATTTCTATTTGCAGCAATATTAAAAGTCTTGTTATTAGAATAAATTTTACTAAATTCTCCATGAAAACTCTTACATTAATTAGAATATTAATTATCATCATAGGAAATGGAATTGGCAACCTGAGTTCAAATCCTGGACAAGGCTGATTGCATTTCATTTCATGAAAATACTCTTAAGAAAGGCATGAATCCATCACTTCTTCTCCCTGTTATGGGTAACTAATAGGACTAACAGAGTTCTTTAGGCAACCAGTCAAGAAGAAGGAAAACTCTAAATTCAAACCAGCTAAACTCCACTTTAAAAAAATTGACCTTGTGTTACATCCTGCTCATGATAGATGGGTTTGGGTAATTACATATATTAATTTTCCTTAAACGTTGTGCTATGTTTAATTTTTTTTAAACAACAAAAAATATAATTATTTCAAGTTTTTTTTACTGTTGTCCTCATCTATATTGTAGTATATAAAAACAGAACATTTCGGTCATTCTATACTCCAGCCATCTTCAGGTGTTCCTTGTCTGTCTGAGCATAACAATGACTCAACTTGGGAAAACATTTTGAATAGATTAACTGTTGAGCAAAAAAGACGTTAAAGAACTTTTGAAGATCTCATCCAAATAATATCTTCATTGTTTTGTTTTTTTTCATGCCTATCAATCTGAGAAGCATCATGATCATTTTTAAAGAAAATCCTATTGTTTATTGGTGTTTCTTGTATAATTCAAAGTATAAAATCCAATGACATTAGTTATTCTCAGATATTTTAATTTCTAAAGTAATTTACTTTAAAAACAATTCAATCCAGCCTTTTCAATTATTAGTTTCCATATTGTGTTCATCTCTATTCTTAGTCTACTCAAGAGATTACTTTAGCCCAACATATGAGCTGCTTCTTTGAGATGACTTCTTCTCCAATAACAATGAAGACAACAGTGCAAAACGTCCATATAATAGATATCAAGCCTCATCTAATAAGATAAATAAATTTTAAAAAATCAATAAAAACTATTAATCTTCAACTGATACCAGCTTGAAGCCTGAAAACAAATAGTAGGCAATTAAAAAACCCACATCCCAGTTCATGAAACTGGTTCAAGAAAAAAAAAAAACTTCAGGAGATTTTCTAAACAAAATATTTGAAATATTTTTAATTGATTCCTGATCAGATCCAGATTCAACTTAGCACTTTGACAAAAGTTGAAATTGGCAATAGGAATGCTTTTGAATTGAGATTTAAATTTATATTGTCCTGATGTCACTTAGCTGAATGGTGAGACTTTTGAAAACAGTTTATTGAAATGACTGAAAAGTATGCCAGGGTCATCTGTTGATAGGTGACACTATGTAAACAAAGATGTTTATTCATTTTTTATTAGATGGATTGGTGATATTTTTGAAAACATAGTTTATTGAAATGACTGAAAAGTATGCCAAGGTCATCTGTTGATAGGTGACACTATGATGTTTATTGATTTTTTATTAGATGGACTGTTTTCCTTGTCTCTTGTTATTTGTCCACAATGTTTTGGCTATGTAGCTTCTGGATTTGTTCTGATGTATTTACTCTGGAATCGGTGTCAACTGTCCATTGTGGAGTTCCATAGGAATGTAAAGAATTTTTTCCATTATTGATTACTCGTGTCATTCCCCTTTTTTACTTATTTATTTTTTAATCTTTTTTTATTAGAGGTTTCCCAGAGATGTTTAATTCTATACTGGGTTTGCTGAAAGGGTCAACAGAAGATATCATGTGCACGGCTTCCTTCAGGTGTCTTATTTGCCAGTGTGATTCTCCTGTCTATTATGTATTAAAGAAAAATTGGAAAAGACATGACTAATCAATAAACCTGAAAAATTATTTGTATGAAGCTACACAATGGGCGGGGGTTGAGATTGATGATTCAGAAGAAGATTAGAGAGCACACAGTCAAAAAGTTGGTAACAAAGAATAATATAGATAATGTTTATTTGAAATACACCTGTTCAATTAAAGGGCACTGGGTGGCATTGTCAGTTTTGGCTGGTTCATTGGGGGATTTCAGCTCTTTCAACATAACACACCCTTTGCCAGCTAGAACCCAACTGGATGCTGGCTTAGGACCTTCCTGCGGAGGTGAGTAACATATCTTGATTTTACATCCCAAGCCATAATTGTGCAGACATAATGGCCTTTGAGGAGAAATTAGTTCCTTGCGGGCTGGCTGGGAAGCAGCCTGGATAATGCCCAGGGGATTTTTTTTCAGCATTTGTTTAGGTAGGGGGTTGCATTGAAATGCTACTTCAATGCTGCTGGTTGGATTTTATGGCATGTCAACCATTGTGAGGTTATTTTATGCCAAAGACGTTTTGTTCTAGTCATGCTTGATGGTTATTATTTTCTTTTCTATCTATAGATGGTACCCTAACAGGTACTACCACTCTGAGTCAGAGTGGATCTGGGAGTAATGTCAATGAAGGGGTACTCCACACTCCCCAGAGCTCCAAAATTGGAACTTCACCATTAGATGCATGACACTATGACCCTCAGCCACCATGTTCTACTGCACATATGGTTGGTGGTTTGACATTAGAGCAATAGGATCAGGAAAATCGTATAGGTGCTACGGTTCAACATTACGTATTTGTAGTAATCTTATTAAGACCAATAGAATCAATTAAGTTATATGTTGGATTTTGTGTCAAGTATTCAGCTCTGTTACAAGTTGAATGCAAAACTAACTCTAGAGTGTTGGTAGGTGGTTTATATACAGCTTTGGGTTATTCCATTATGAACTTGGTAAGTTCACTTCTTGGGTTCTGATTGGCTGATGGTTTTCAGGGTGAGTAAAGATATGTATAAGTACCCACTCTTCAGCCCTCAGTCTGCAATGTACCAGCAGCATGCAAGGACTGTATTTAAATTACAGCTTGCATGTTGTTCTTGTCTGCTAACTCGACGGTAGTTAGAATCACACTGCAATGGTGAGTATTGTATTGTTTCTATGATATCTGGGGGATAACTTCTACATTATAGATCAAAGTATATCTTCTTATTTATTTTATGCTGAAAACATTTTTGTTTTATTCATTCTTGTTGGGTATTCCATTTTTTTAAGCTCATTTTAAGCTATTTAACCAATAGATGGGAACCCACCACGTACTACCAATCGGGGTCAGTAATGGCAATGAAGGAGTACTCCACACTTACCACATCTCCTAAACCAGATCCCCATCATCAGATGCAGTTTAGTGTCATACCAAGGACACTCGTTTGGGATGGGTTGATCTTAACCTTTGCAGGGGATACATTTAGCATATTTCAAGTCCCGCTGGTGATTAGATTGTTTATGATACTAGCTGTTCATAAGCAGATCAAAGCATATCTTATTTGAATGGAATACCAAGAGTGTCACAAAAGTTAACCATTTAACCTTCTAAATCCTTTTTATTCATAATTACCTACTTATTACAGAAATTGGTTTCATTGGCTAAAATTTTCCTGCTGAATCTTATTGGTCAGAAAAATCATTTGCTGGATATTTTGATGCCTGGGAACATCTGAAACTCGAGATCAAAGGGTAAAAGTCTGGGACTAACAGTCTTAAACCAAAATGTATTCAAGAGCCATTCAGGTCTGTTATTAGACATTGCCCAAAATAGAATTTTTTTTTTTCCATCAAATCAGTTCAGCTTCTGAAGGAATTCTAAGAAAGAACACAAGACCAGACATTAGCCTGAAGGAAAAAAAGGTCAAATAATTCTATCAGAAATATGCTTTACATATATATATATATATATATATATATATATATATATATATATATCTCTGATCTTTCAAGTGTTTAACTCAAAAATTAAAAGACAGATTTAAATGATTTGTCTGTTGAATATGTGGCAATGGATATGTGGGGATTAAAATAAAATTAAAATTAGAATAGAAATAATAAAAAACAAAAAAAATAAACTCCCATGAGCCTTCACTGGAAGAACCCTCCGCACATATGCAAGAAAAAGAACCCACTTCTTACCCACTTCCACTTACTTAATGCCTACAAATAATAAATTAATTCTTAATGCATAATACAATTTTGTTAAACTCATGTTTTTCTATTTAACCCATAGATGAGACCCTAACAGGTACTACCACTCTGGGTCAGAGTGGACCAGGGAGCAATGGTGATGAAGGGGTGCTCCACATTACTTAAACCTCCAGAACTGGAACCTCACAATCAGATAGAGTTTAACATCATTCCCAGGACATGTAGACCCTCAGCCACTGCTTTCTAGCACCCATAAGAAGGATTGGGGGTTGCCATAAGAGCAATAGGGTTGGGGCAATCATATAGGTGCTAGGGCTTGATGTGGCCAGTCGATTGATCGGAGGGGGCCTCTCCAAGCGCCCATCTAGCCCAAGAAAAGCCTAAAGTGGAATATTGCAAGTCATGGACTGCTCAGCCACCTGGGTTCTATCCTTAAGCATCAGGGGTCACCACCAACGGCCAACAGGTGGCCCCATTGGGGGAGTCTTACCCCTCTGCAGAGGTGTAGTCGGTACATTCTAATGCCCCAGCCGACAGGGCGGACGACGATGTTTGACGATGGGGTATATAACATTATACAACACAACCAACCAACTTTTCATTTAGAAGATCATTTCAACCAATTTTGTCATTCCTCTCCCACTGTTTGGCCTTGTGAAGCTTAGTTTTGGGAATATCACCGAACCTACTGCACGCATTTCAGTGATTTAACCAGTGAGCTTTTCCTTAGGTTGGAAATCTGTGTGAGATGATCAGATTCAAAGCTCTGGCCCGTAATCATCTCAAAGCATTGTCTTAGACAGCGAACCACTAAATGACAGTGATCCACACAGACAAATAGGCTCGGAAGAATTGGCAAATAGCTTTTGGAGTGGATTATTATTTCCATCCGACTATTAGTAACTCAGGGATTCACAGGAGGCTCAGACTCTTTGACCAACATTCTGATTTAGTCACAGATCATTGAAGAGATCCTCAGACAATATCAACAGCAGAACAATCACCACAAAATAAATACAAAAAAAAAAAATCAAGAGAAAATCTTCATATCTTCTATCTTGAGAATTTTTCAATTTTGAGAAAAATTAATTTTAAAAATGGGACTGAGTGTAGAAACGTGTTGGCCATGATCAAATTATTGTGCTTTTAAAATCAGGAATAGGAGACTGTCAGTCCTTAGAATTAATCTAAGTCTTTGTGGTAGAAATGAGGAGGTACTGTAAAGTTATTGGCCCAACTAAGAAGAGAAACCTTTTAGTTGGTTGATTATTTTGTTTAATGACATATCAAACATTGTGGGCTATTTAATGCCAAATCCTGTTTTTTTCTCTTTTGTATATACACATTTATAAGCACCTCTGCATGAGCAGGATATGTCACAAAGTAATTTTTTTCAATTGAGTTTTCCTTCTCCTTATCTCATTATCGCTTCCGCGCGCTCACCCCAGTCAGTAACTTTCCCCAACTTTCTTTCTTTCTTATTATATTTTTTCTGTTTCGCATGTCCCTTTTCTTTCCTTTTTTTTGTTTATAATAAAAAAGGAATGGTCCATTATTTAGCTGAGGTGACGACATTCATAAGATATAAGAATTCGGTGGATAAGCAACACCATATAATTAGGATGTACATCGTTGCATTTCATCTTGGATTTGGATGGTTTTCTTTTTAACCAGAGGGTGTTGCAAGATGATAATGGTCTGACTTAAATAATAAGGTTAAGTATAAGTTACTCCTTGTGTCCTGTAGCATTTTTTCTGTGAGGGAATCTAGTCAGCAACTCATTTTAGAAAAATTTTAGGACATATGTAAATACATTTTTGTCGTTTTTTCAATGGTCAGTCTAGCTCCTACTATTTGGGACAGTCGATAAATATAAGTGGTGAGTTTTTGAACAGGTTATACCCAAATTATATCATGAAAACACAATTTGCAAACATGGACATCTGTTCGATCGGGAAAAACGGAGATTTACATACAGAATTATGTTGTTCACCAAGTGGGAAATATTTAATTTCAATTCTAGATTTCTTTTCTCCGTCTTGTATTTTTTCTGGTAGGTTGGTTGCTTATTTAGATTTTACGGCATATCAACCCTTGTTGGGTTATTTTATGGACGAAGATGGTTTTTTTTATTCATTCTTCATGAGTACTATTTTTTTCTCTTTTTAAACTCATTTTTTCTATTTAACCCAGGCACGGTTGGCAAGAGATTGTCATGGACATCGGTACTGCCAGTATGACCAGCTGTATATATGATTTGTAAACAAATAGTTTGTAGGTAAATATTTTTGTTTGGTTTTATAAACTCATAGAGGCATAGTGAAGGAAGGGTCAAAGGTCTGAACAGGATGAAAGTGGTAGAGGATGCAGTAAATAGGAGGGGGAAGTATAGATATGGTCAGGTGTTGACAGGGGTAAACAATCTAAGGGTTTTATTTTTTAATTTTAATTTTAATTTTTTTAAATAAAAATACTACTCTGATGAAAGTCGGCAAAATCTGTGTACGGAACATTTTATGCATTTTTCCTATTATTATTTCAACTCCATCTGATTATTTTAATATTAATAATAATGTAAATCCGTATACATTTTGATAAACAGACCGAAACACATGTGTAAGTGATATCGATTAAAAGTGATATCGATAAAATTCATTTTTATCCATCTACATTTCTTTTCTTTACTCATTTTTTTCTCATATTGTCGGATTCATTTCCCATTCTCACATATATATATATATATATATATATATATACACACCCACACACACATACTACTGGCAAAAAGTTTGGGGAAACCCTACATGTCTTAAAAAAAAACATCTTAAAATGATATATTATATTTGTTTAAGTAAAAGATAAAATGCCAGTAACTACAAATTATCATACAACAAGTATCAATAAAACCACCACTTGGCTTAATTACTGCTTTACAAACTCTCGGCATTCTTTCCAACAGTTTTTGAAAAAAAGCAAATAGCAGACTCTTCTCGAGCATTCTCCAAGCACTGAGAAGACTCACTCTTACTCTTGGGGTATTCTTTTCAAATTCTCCTATTCAGTTCATCCCATTCTAATTCAATGGGAGAGAGTTCAGAAGAGTGAGGCAACCAACTCATAATTTTCAAAATTTTGTTCCTTTATTTTTTTTTGGGGGGGTGGAATCAAGGCATAATTTAGAAGAGTGTTTTGGGTTGTTGTGGAAAGGTGAATTTTTTTCCAATTTTGTTCAAATCAGATGATATAGCATATCTTTGCAAAATTGAATGATAGTGGGTTTTTTTATGAACCCCTTGACCTGAATCAAATCTCCAGCCCTCTCTACCCTAAAATACCCCAACACTCTAACAGACCTACCACATTCATCATTCAATCTTTCTCAAATTTTTATTAAAAAATCAGTTCTGAGATCATGAGGATAAGATTACAATAATGTGTTGACAGGGATGATCAGCAGGTAGAAAGGAACACCCCTAGAAATGTTCATATAAAAAAAAAAAAATAATAATCTCTGTAAATTTTTGAGTTGAGGCTTGATAATATGGATTATTTGGATTATTCAGACTATTGTCCTCATTTTTATTGTTATCTACACAACGTTTTGGCTGATGTGCCCTCCGACCTTCTACAGGTGTTTCTTGTTAGATTTAGGAACCTTTTTCGAACTCGGGAACTTCCATGTCGTAATTGAGGTAATTTTGGCATGGTTTTGAAGAATATTTAGGGTGTTGAAAGGTGAATTTTTTTTCCAATTAAGTTCAAACCAGATATTATAGCAAAAAAAAAAGATCCTGTATATTTTAGATATGAACATTTTTCCTTTGTTTTGTTTTTTCAATCCTCGTTTAAAGTCTATTTTTGGTGACCATCTTCAATCTTTCTCTGAGTTTTCTTCTCACATACAATTTCCTCTTAGTGCCAAAAAAATTCAAATCTTAACTCATTTGTCTACAATCCATTTGGCCATTCTTTCAATGTCCAGTTCTTATGCCTTTTTGCCCATAAGAGTCTTTTCTGCTTATTCACTTTCCGTAACCGGACTTTCTTGATGGCTATGCACCTCCTGAACTCTGCTGATCTAAGACGATTTTTCACAGCTCAGAGCAATACTGGTTACTGTCAAGAGGAATTAAAATCGGCTGTCAACTCTTGAGCAGCTTTTCTTCTTTTGCTCTTAATAATCAAGTGTTTATCTTCAGCAGAAGTTGTCACTTTTTGTGCTTCAGTTCTTTTCCTCTCAACATCAGCACCAGTTCCTAACTGCCTTTGTAATGAATATTGCACCCCAAAGTCTAGAAATCTTTAACCTCTTGGCAATTTGTCTTTGAGATGAGAATTCTTTGAATAAAATTTCAATTCATGCTTTAATCTCAATGCTTAGCTGCTTTGAATTTGCCATTTTCTGCAAATTACTTCAAAATTAAAAAAATAAATAAAAATAACAAACTATGAAAATACTATTTGTCTGTATTTTTTAAATGAGGCTTAATGTGAATAATTTTGATTTTCAGGACTGTTGTCCTCTTCTTTATTGTGGTATGTATAAAAAAATATATTTTGGCCGCTGTATCCTCTGGCCTTCCTCTGGTGTTCCTTGTGTATCCGAGCATAGTAAGGATCCAAAGAAGCAATACATCTGTTGGGCTGTTGTGACCTCTTGAGTAGACCAAGTATAGAGATGAACACAATATGGGAACCAATCATGGAAAAGGCTCAATCAAACTGTATTTTTAAGTGAATTAATTTAAAAATAAAAATATAAAAAAAGACTTATGTCATTGGATATTACACCTCAAATTGTACAGAAAATGCCAATAAACATTTTTTTTTCTAAATGATTGTGATACTTCTTGTGACACATGTAGGTTTGCAAAAACAATGATGTTATTATTTGAATGAGATGTTCAAAAGTTGTTCTTCGATGTCTGTTTGATCAACTATCAAACTATTAAAAATGATTTCCCAGGTTGGATTATTACTATGCTCAGATACACAGGGAACAGCTGAGGAAGGCCCGAGGAGACAGCAGCCAAAACGTTGTGTTTATACATACCACAATAAAGATGAGGACAGCAGTTTGAAAAAACAAAATTATTCATATGAAAATACTGTTGTAATGGTACAATCTTTTCTATACATTATACTAAAATCAGCTACAAAATCACTAGTCTTTCAAACAGAAAGTAAAACAGGGGTTACCAAACTACAGCCAGCAGGCCGGATTCAGCTCGCAAAGACATTTTATTCGGCCTGCCAACAGTACTGGAATTTGTTTGTTAAAACTTATGGAATGCCAGACGTTCTGATACCATTTAACCCATCGAATGAAATTGACTGATAAACAATTGACGATATCTTGAAAGGTAAACTTCAGTTTCACTAATCTCACTAAACAATTCTGCTAATGTTGCGTTCTTTGATTATATTTTGAAAATAAATATGTTGGTTAAATTTGCTATTTTCTTACGCCACTCATCCATGAATATAACATGGAAAGACAAATTTTGTTTTACAACTTTTTCTCAGAGCTTCCAT
Organism: Doryteuthis pealeii; assembly: GCA_023376005.1. NCBI lineage: Eukaryota > Metazoa > Mollusca > Cephalopoda > Myopsida > Loliginidae > Doryteuthis > Doryteuthis pealeii. Next base: position 57,801,649 of record CM042143.1, on the reverse strand, counting down.
TCTGGCTAGCAAGTATTGAACACAATGATAATGTAGCCCACACTTGTTATTTTTTCAATTGTCCGGGCCACCATGAAAAAAGTTTGGTGATCCCTTAAGTAGACGAATACCATTTGCTGTATAAAGGTTATTGTCATTCCAACACAATGTCCGGACTAAAGAGGTGGGTCTGTACTTTTGAGTGGCCCATACTTGTTATTTTTTCAATTATTCGGCCCGTGCTCATTATTTTTTCAATTATCCAGCCCACCATGAAAAAAGTTTGGTGATCCCTGAAGTTGATGAATACCATTTGCTGTATAAAGAAACTTATGGTTATTGTCATTCACACAAAATGTCCGGATTAAAGAGGTGGGTCTTTACTTTTGAGTGTTTGCTTTTTTGAGTCCTTATTTTTATTTTTATACTTTCATGCTTAAAAATTTTTTTTTTTTAAAACAGCACTTTTATCTTTATATAACCTGATCATATATATATATATATATTGAAAGACAAACTTGAGAATCAATACAGCTGTTACTTTGCTTCTCAAATAACGATGATTTACAAGAATTTTTTTATCTTTGAAATCCAATTCTACAATGCCATGCCTTTTTTTCTTTCCTGATTCCTCAGCACGTGAAGGGAATGACATTTACCTATTAGCAATTTCCAGCATCGGTTTCTTATTTATAAACGACCATTTAAATAGGGGGAGTTTTGGGTCATATCAACATTCACAAAGGTTATCCGGTGCAAAGTCACAATCTTTGTTGCTTCTCTATCAATAAGCTATAGAGAAGTCAAACAGGTGTAGTAAAAAAATGAATAAATAAATAAAAAATAATGAAAAAAACCTATCTCTTTTCTTATCTTAAATCAAAGACTGATGAAAATATGGGATGTGCCCTTCCACTAAGTTTTTGATAAAAAGAAAGAAAGAAAGAAAGAAAGAAGAAAGAAAGAAAGAAAGAGCCACCTGTTCTGATTATGATACACTAAAATTTTACAAGTCTAAGAACAAAATACCACTATTAAAATTTGAGTTTAGGCCTTAAAATTTATTTTGGCTTTATCTCTTTTTAATTTCATATATCTTATTTTATACATATAAATTCTATATATCAGTGTTGCCAAGGGCAACTAAGCTCCAAATCACATCCTTTGCTATCTCATTAATTATAATGTTGATAAAAACTTATCTATTTAATTTGATTTTTTTTTTTCGTGATGTATTTTATACATAATTATTTGTTCCACAGTTATATAAAAATAAGAAAAATAAATCGAGTAAATTTTAGTTATATGTATTTACCCAACCCTTCCACCTGAGCAGGATGTGACACAAGGTCAATTGATTAATAGGAATTTAAGCAGAGTGGTATGGAGAGTAAAAGGAAAATAGGTGGATTATAGAGGAAGAGAGATGGACACAAAAGTATGGAAGACTTACAAAAATATGAAGAATTGGAGGAAGGAAATTTACAGAGAATGATCAAAAAGTATTGAGACTGAAGCTCTAATTTTTTTTTTACTCTAAAATTTAAGATTATTTTGTTTTATTACAATATTTTGTTTATTCAATCCACCACTTTTACAATCACTTAATTCTAAACCAATTGATGGCTATTGTCTAATTGATGGCTAAATTTATTTTCTGGGTGGTAGAATCCATAACAGTTGGTTGACTGTAAAATACCACTCACTGATCATAGTATTTTTTATCCTTATAATAAACCCTCAAAGTGCCAATTGTAATAGTTATTATCAAAGGAAATGGACTTGATGTCTTCCTTCTCCTAGACTATTTGCCTAACCAACATTATATTTACCCATAGTTAGAGGGAGAGTAGTTGAATGCATACCTTTCCCAAGGGTATTAGCACTATGTGAAATGCAAACAGCTTTTGAAGTCCATTTACTATATATATATATATATATATATATATATATGTGTGTGTGTGTGTGTATGTGTGGAGAAAAGTAGACACATGATGTTGTACTGGATGGATGTTTATTATAGGTAGTGATGTCGATGTTATAACGTTTCAGTCTATCAGATCATCTTCAGGATTCAGTTCTCTTACTCTTGGGGAGGAAGGAGTGGTCAGCTGCTGATTCCTACTGTAAATGTTTAGGATAGTAGTAGAAAAGTCCATTAGGATGTGCCTATACAGATGCAATGATAAACACAAAAATACAAACAGGCATACATATATATATATATATATATATGCATATGTGTGTGTGTGTAACTGCATAACTTCAGTGAGAGACCATAACAGCTTTGATACAAGAAAAGAAACCGCTATGAGATTCCCCACACCCCCAAAAATAAACAAGTAATTAAAACCATAAGCAAAAGACAATCTCTTTTGTACGATACAACTTTAAAACAGTCTTTCATTCATTTCTACAAAATTCTACTTTCAAAAAATATCCACTGAAAGAATTTCTGTATACAGGTGAAAAGTTTTATCACTTGGCTAAGATTACAGCATCACCAGGCCTTTCCATTGCTGCAAGAAAGGGCAAAGAGTTGAAAAAAGCCTCGCCAATTTAGGGTTTTAATATGGGCAGCTCTTCTTATGTGAGCAACCTTCAATCACTGTGTGCTTCTTTCAAAGTAATTTCCTTCTAATATAACCAATAATGCTTTTGCCTGTAGTCTAACTGGGAGCACACAGCCAGCAATGGTGTGCCATAATTACTGTAGATTACCTCCCTTGCAGTAGTGCTATCTTTTCATCTTTCCCACAAGTAAAAAAGAACTAATTTCAAGATGTTCTTTTTTTTTCTTTTTTTTTTTTATTTGTCTCCATCTTTCTCAACACTGATTTTTCTCTGCGGAAATACAAATTACCACCGATTCTTTCCCTTTTTATCTATTTTTTATTTTTTATTTTGAGAGTCATTTCTCTTCCCGAGAAGAAACATCCAAAATACCCAGAAAACTCAAGGTAAAAACATTCTCCCACTTCACAAATCAAAGAGGAATACACAGAGGCAATTCTACCTGGTGTGCTGCTGCACAAAGAAAGAAAACATGTCTTGGTGAAGATATTTTTCTAATTTGTTTTTAATTCCTCTGAGAGAATGTTACTTGATTTTTTTTTGAATGTCTTTAACTATGAAATGAATGACTCGAGTCCTTTTGGGATGTTTTCCTTTTTTCCTACTTGGAACAGATGTTTTCAAGAAGAAGAAATAAAATTCTTAAGAGAAATTCTGTGCTCAAAAAAGCAACCAGGAGAAAAAAAAAACTTTTTTTAAATAATTTAACAAAATACACCTCCCTCACATAAAAAAATAATGCACCTAAAGGGTATTAAACAAAGATATCCTTAATTTTCCCAGAACAAGATTATCCTTGAAGGAAAGAACACTTTCAAATTGGAACTTTTTGTTCACATGATAAAATAAATATATTAACTTTGGTTTAGTTCAGTTTCTGTTGTAATGGAATATTCCACACTCTCTCTCACTCATGTGGTCTGACTATATATATATATAGTGAGCATGATATTATGCTGGGCTGGCATTGAGGATTAGTAGCATACCTCACTATTCCTTGTCTGTCTTATTGTATCTCTCTGCAATAAAACCCTCTAACTTAAATCTACGAACGTGTTGACTGGTTCTTCCACCCGACTACAAACTTGTCTGATTGTATCCATTTTAAGGACACAACAGTTTGTTTAATGTTGTAAGAATAACATAGGGACTTGTGGACCATTACTTCTACTTGGACTCACTTCCAGTACACACTTGTAAATAAATGGTAATCCACATATTGGTGTCTTGCGTTCCAAATGCATCCTGTCTTGTGAGTAATTTAGCAACAAAATCTATTATCTATGGATGGAGATAATAATAATAATAATGATAATAATAATAATAATGATAATAATAATAATAATAATATCTTTTCAGCTAGTATATTAGGTCTGAGACCTGTCAGCTGTTCCTTATAAATATTCATTTTAAATCCACAGAATATTTAATGTCATTCTACAGATTATCCAACTTTGCCTTGAAGGAGTTTAGAGATGGGGCATTCACTACTGATGAAGGTAGTTTATTCCATGTATTCACCACTCTGTAGCTAAAATAATGTTGTCTTGTGTTTGCTTTACAAGATTTTTTAAGGAGTTTTAATTTATGTCCCTTGTATAGGTATTTTGAGCAATGTTTATTGGGTCAGAGTTCGTTGAATAAAAACCATGCGTGTATTTGTAGGCTTCAATCATATCCCCTCTCATACGTCAGAAAACCAGTACTTGGTAGGTCAATGTTCCTAAGTCAATAATAATCAAGATTAATAAGATTTTCATTTAAATTAAGTTCATTGTGACATTGACTCATGTTAGCTATATATTGCTCAACGCCATATGTGTGACAATGAGGATTCAACAAATGGCATATGAACCTTCATGGGTTATTTATTGCCAAAGCTATCCTTGCAGAAGAAGAATAGGGATACTATTTAATCCATAGATTGGGGGATGAAGGGTTTGGTTTGTTTTGTTTTACGGCATATCAACCTCAGTGGGTCATTTAATGCCGATAAAGTTTTGAAATAAATCAATTCTTAATGGATAATACACTTTTTTTATAAATACATTTTTCTATTTATCCCATAGATGAGACCCTAACAGGTACTACCACTCCGGGTCAGAATGGACCAGGGAGCAATGGTGATGAAGGGGTGCTCCACATTCCCCAAACCTCCAAAACTGGAACCTCACCATCAGATAGAGTTTAACGTCATTCCCAGGACATGTAGACCCGCAGCCACCTCCTTCTAGCACTCATATGATAAAAAGGGGTTGGGGCTTGCCATAAGGGCAATAGGGTTGGGAAAATCATATAGGTGCTAGGGCTTGACGTGACCAGCCGATTGATCAGAGGAGGCCTCTCCGACCGCCCGTCTAGCCCAAGATAGGGCCAAAGTGGAGTATTGCAAGTCATGAACTACGCATCCACCTGGGCTCTATCCTTAAGCATCACGGGTCACCACTAAGATTTTCATTTAAACTAAGTAAATTGTGATATTGTTCTAACTTATGTTAGCTATATATTGCTCAACGCCATATGTGTGACAATGAGAATTCAACAAATGGCATATGAACCTTCATGGGCTATTTATTGCCAAAGCTATCCTTGCAGAAGAAGAATAGGGATACTATTTAATCCATAGATTGGGGGATGAAGGGGTTAATACCTTTCCCAAGGGTATTAGTCCATAATTTAATGTAATTGCATGACTGGAGTTTGAATTTGCTTATTATGATATTGAATATGCAACAGGAACTCCTCCAAATACGTCAACAGTTGAACATCAAAGTGTTTTATTAGTCCTACTGACACAGCTACAGTTTGAAAGAATTCTCACTTTAAAATTATCATTCAGTTGTAAATATGACTGGAAATTGCTTTATTCTATAAGCCAGAGCAGTTTAAGTGTATTGCTCTAATAAAAATCTCTCTATGATGTGCCATTTTTATGGGGTTACCATTACATAGATATACTGAAAATTTTAATAATATATAGATAATAAACAAAAAAATAAAAGAACAAAAGTCATAATTGTCATTTAATTAGCTTAGTCATAATAATTTACTTAGTTTTACTTAGGCATCCCATCGTGGTATAATGGTTAGCAAGCTAATCTCACATATCCATTACAACCGAAAAAGCAATTTGATGCCCCATACTTGTGACCTTATGTCAAATCCTAATTGTAGGGTATTTTTTTTTTACTTAGCTTAGTTTGGCACAAGGCCAGAATTATGAGGCACCCATTAAGAATCAAACTCACTTACAATGGTCTGCTAGCTGAGACTGATAACCATTACACCACATAAGGTGCCTATGTCTCATGCAGAGATGTTCTCAATAACAATTTGAAAGTCAAACATACAAATATCCAAACAGAAAATTGCTGTGTTCCTGTTTTGCCATAGCTTGTTCAGAATAAAATAGGTTATGCTCCGCTTGGCCATTTTGTCTCTCACAAAAATCTTGCTCTTCTTATAATACCATAATCCTATCACTCGTGACTTCTCAAAGCTGATCCACCAAGGCGTGATAGCCAACAAAAATGTAAAATAAAAAGATCAGTTCTACAAGGCATTTTCTTGCCAAAAAAACTTAGGAATCTAAAAGGAAATAATTTGACAGAATTTTGTTTTTTTTTTTTTTTATCTCACATCATCATTATGTAGGTTCTTGTTGTATAATGGTTGGTTGGATGGATTTTAGGGCATGTCAACCCTTGGGTTATTTTATGCTGAAGACATTTTGTTTTATTTGTTTTTGTTGGGTATTCAATTTAAAAAAAAAATCATTTTAAAACACTTTTTTTATGAGTACTACACCAACTAATGGCAATGAAGAGCTTGTGGTGTAATGATTGGTTGGATTTTGGCATGTCAAACCTTGTGTTATTTTATGCCTGAATACATCTTGTTTTATTTATTCTTGTTGGGTATTCAATTTTAAAAAATTCATTTTTAACACATTTTTCACAGGTATTATCACTCAAGGTCTGAGTGAATCTAGCAGTAATAGTTATGAAGTGATTGTGGTGTAATGGTTGGTTGGTTGGATTTTAGGGCATCTCAACCCTTGTTGAGTTATTTTATGCCAAAGACATTGTTTTATTTATTCTTGTTGGGTATTCAATTTTTAAAAAAATCATTTTTTAACACTTTTTTACAAGCACTTTAACTCCAGGTCTGAGTGAATCTAGGAGTAATGACAATGAATAAGTACTCCACACTCCCCAGAGCTCCAAAAGTGGAACCTAACCACTAGATGCTGTTTAATATCATACCCAGGACACTAACACCCTCAGGCACCGACTTCTAGCGCATACATGATAAAAAGGGTTGGAGGTTTGCCTTAAGAGCAAAATGGTCAGGATGTGTAATGGTTATCATTGAAGAAAATAGAGATGGAAAATCCTGGATAAGACGGTTTGCATTTCACATAGTGCTAATACTCTTGGGAAAGGTATGAATCTACCTATTCTCCCTCGAGCTATGGCTAAATAGTAGACTGCACTCTTTGATCTTGGTAAGCAACCAGTCTAGGAAAAGGAAAACTCTGAATTCAAACCCGTTAAACTCTGCTTCAAATTTGACCATGTATCACATCCTGTTCATGAGGAAGATTTGGGGAGATACATACACAACCATTAATATGAAATCTAAAAAAATACTTTTTATATATATTTACCAATCCATTCACACTAGTAAGGTGTAACACAAGGTCAATTTCTTAAGCAGAGTTTAACAGGTTTGAATTCACAGTTTTCCTTTTCCTAGACTTGTTGCTCAACCAAAGTTAAAGAGTCCAGTCTGCCGTATTATTTATCCATAGTTGGGTGCATACCTTTCCCAAGTGTATTAGCACTATATGACATACAAACAGCCTTGTCCAGGATTTGAACAAGTCTTGCAGTGTCCATTTCCTATGAAGGTAAACATTACACCACATACCTTCAGACTTTTAATATATAGAAGCTAAATTCATTATATAAAAATATAAAATAAGAAAGAGATTATAATTATCAACCTGTAAAATTTCCCTTCAAAACTGACCTTCTATTGCATTCTGCTCGTGTGGAGGGGTTGGGTAAATAACTATTTTACATTATCATAGATTGCAAAACCAAGAACATTACAGTCTTGTGTCTTCTCATGGGCTTAAAGGAATTTTAAAAATGTTATGGCATCAGCTCTGAAATCAACTTCTATAAAAATGGGATGTTCCAGGGGCAGACAACTCTTTATGGCTGCTTTACCATTTATTCTCAGATCTGTAGTTCTTTTTGGAATGTCAATATTTAATCCTATGCTCTAAGGCCATTTCTCTCAAAAAGTAGTGCTT
>CM042143.1:57773773-57788773 GCA_023376005.1 Doryteuthis pealeii | reverse complement strand
ATCTTAAATCTACGAACATGTTGACTGGTTCTTCCACCCGACTATAACTTTGTCTAATTGTATCCCTTTTAAGAACACAACACATTTTAATGGCATTTCAACCTCCTTGGGTTATTCAATGCCACAGCTATCCTTGTAGAAGAACTGTAAAAAAAAAGTAAAGTTGATAGAGTGGCTTATTGTTGATATCCACTGGAGAGTGAAGGAGTCTATCCCATCTTTGCTAGCACTAGACCAAGGAGATTGTTGTCACCGAGGTGGAGCTCCACACCTACCATCACCTCTCAGATCTTTACTGCACAGATCAGATTACCCATGCTGTGATACTTATGCACTGAGTTGGTGGTATTGAAAGTAGTATTAGTCTAAAAGTGAATGTAATAGTGTGATACTAGTTTGAACTCGGTTACTAGAATGTCACAGTCCAAAACGGCATCCACCATGCCACAAGGTCCCACCCCCCTGGATGTTTTAGGACCTTGTGCAATAAGCAAGTCGTTGGGTGACCTAAAGTCAGTATCAGCCAGACAGCTAGGGAGTCTATCCCCTTTTTATTAGCGCTAAACCAAGGAGATTGTTTTTTACATCTGAGGCGGAGCGCCAACCCTACCATCAGCTCCTCACTTTACCGCACAGATCCCTGTGCTACTCATACACTGAGTTGGCAAGTGCTGGTATCGAATCGAGAACCTTGTAGTTCTTAGTCAGATGCTCTACCAACTGAGCTATAATGTTATGTATAAAAGTATAATTTACAAAAATTAACTGATTGAGTAAAACTAACAAGTAATTTTAGGTGATCTGTATACATTGTACATAACTTGGTGAGAAAACTAAAAATAAAAAAAATAAAAAAATCTGTACCTTGTTAATTTAGTAAACCAAAAAGTTTTATGTTGGAAAAATTCCCAACTACTATAAATCACTTGTGTTATGTAATAACATTCATTTTATTGTCTCCTTAATCCCTTAACCCAAAACCAATTGAGATAAAAGTGTTTCCATACTTACACTATTTTCTACGTAAATTCTTCTTTTTTTTTTTTAAAGGTAGTAAAATGAATATTACACAGTCTAGGAACATAATGCAAAAAAGAAAAAAAGATGAAGAAAACAACCGTCCACTTATAAGTTTATCATAAGCACCATGGCTGCCATAATCAAAATATAGACACTTTGTCATATTCCCAGGAATTTAATCCAAAACCCAACAGGAAAAAATAACATTATTTACATTTAGATTTAGTTTATTTGCCATAAAAGTCACTGAATAATAACAATGCATGGTTGTGCTCTCAATTTATTTTATCAATCAACAAAGTTGTAGTAACACGGCGACTTGTTTTATAACATGTAATACAAACCAGATCTCCTTATTGAGGGAATAACTTAATCTTCATAGAAATTTATTATTCTAAAAAATGTCACAATATTCCGAATTTAATACATGACTTTTGTACAAGAGCAATTTATAAAATTGTATAGTCACGATTCAGCTGATTTATATACTATAATTTTGTCAGAAATTGTTTTTCTTATATATTTGGATCTGAAAGTGATATCAATATATGTATAGGAAAAGCAAGGACTGCTATTGACAGATTATCGATCATGTAAAAATCTGATTTCTCTGATAAAGAAAGAATTCATACAAGCTGTAGTCATGTCAGTGTTAATGTATGGCAGTAACACTTAGACTTTAATGAAATGATTGGGAAAAAAGCTAGTCGTTTCTGACACCAAGTATGAAGTTCATGCAGTTATTTGTTTTTTGAATGCAAAAAAAAACATTAAACTGCTTGAACTTCATTAATTAATGGAAGTGTATGGAGAATCATGCATGGAAGTTAAAAACGTCCACAAGTGGTGTAGGGAGTTTCCAACAATGATGAGGTTCAACACTTTCTCAATGATATGGTGGCGAGCTGGTATGACATAGTTATACAAAATCTGCTACAGCACCTACAAAAATGCATCGACCGAAATGGCGATAGTGTAGAAAAATAGATGTTTAAACTTTAAAATGATGAAAACATCATTGACAATAAACAGTAAACGTTTCTGTGATTTCTAAATATTTTGGAGACCATACCTTTGGGATTACCCTTGTAGTATTTTCGTATTGACTCTCTCTCTCTCTTTAAAGAAAACCATGGCTGGAAATTGCAAGGTTTCATGTTTATCATATTTGAAGATAAAGATGTTTTCAGAAAACAATGTTGTTTTTCTTCAAGGTGAGAATAAGAAGGTAGCACCTATCAGCTGGCAATCTAAAAAGTTGGACACAGTTACAAAAAGTCCATTAGCATCTGAAACTTTGGCATTAAGTGATGCAGCAGATGCAGGATTCATCATTTCTTCTTTGGTGCAAGAAACTTTTGGTATGGCTGTACTACCACCAGTACGATGCTATACAGACAATGTATCACTAACTAGTGCTTTAGGCACTACAAATATTGTTAGTGATAGAAGATTGAGAGTGGACATGGCAAGATTGAGGGAAATGGTGTCTGAGGGGGATATTGAGGTATTTTGGATAGATGGGAAACTACAACTGGCAGATCCCTTGACCAAAAGAGGAGCATCTACGCTAAGATTGCTAGAGGTACTTGATACATCCCAACTTCAAAAAAAAAAAAAAGAAGAGCTGCAATGTAGATTATGAGTTATCTCTCTTGGACTGTTTCAGTTGAAGGAACTCTTAAGGAAATGAGTTAGAAAGTTAGTTGGCAACATACTACATATACGACGATTGTCCACCATTAGAGGAACTGCCATTAAACAGCCTATTGACAAACAAGTCTACAAATATTACACAATACAAAGAAAGGTTATATTATTTGGAAAGCCAAGACAAGAATGTGGTGGCCCTTCCCGTACATAGGTGGGTGATCATGTATAAGCCACTCTCTGTTATAAGCTTGTGCCAATCAGGTATAGAAATCTGTCTAGACAATACCCATCAACTGTTATGAATTGCAGTGGTTGTAAAAATGATGGACACAACATTATTTGGAATAACAATGAAAGATTTTATTCATGATATTCAAAGTAATGAAAGTTTGTAGTAATGTCTTAATATAATTGGTAAGTGCATTCTCTGATCATTAGAGATTGGTTGACTTAAAAGTCATTTATGAAGAGTGTTCAAAAAGTATTGAGAGTGAAGTTGTATTGAACAAGACAGACATGAGAAAATTGATGGTGTAGGGACTAGAACTCTCCTGTGCCTTCAGGGACAGGAAGTAGTAAAGGTAACGTCCCTTGTCAGGTTGGGTGAAGAACCTTCTTTTACGGTTTGGCACCAACCAGTAAGCCTCGTAGAAACGAGCACTCATCTCAGACTTTGTGGCTGAAAGAACTTCCCCCTCAGTGAGGGAGTAATAACTGAAGACTCAACCTGACACCACCCCCTCAATGAGGGAGATATTCTGAATTGTAAGTACTGCCCCTAAGTACTTGTTTTATTGACTGTCGTTGAGTTTGTATGTAAATAAAATAGGTTAAAGGTACATGTGCTTTCCCTTCATCTTTACATTCTGAAAACGTATATTTTGTTCTTTTTAGACTGTAGACAGCTATTCCTACAATGGAAACTATCAGAGGAAATATTAATATTCAAAGGAGAGTTAGTATTATTTGGATTTTTCAGGCTATTGTCCGCAGCTTTTTTTGTTATCTGTACAACGTTTTGGCCAATAGTCCGATAAGAAATACCTGAAGAAAGCTGGAGGGCACATCAGCTGTAATGTTGTACAGATAACAATAAAGATGAGGATAATAATCTAATATCTAAATAATGCTAATTATCAAGCCTCATCTCAAAAATTCAAAGGAGAGTGTATTGTAAATGTGAGATTATGGCAGAAAAAGAGTGCCAAAGTAACAACCAGGTAGATTGTCTGAGGTGGAGCGCCACACCTACTATCAGTTCTCCACTTTATCACACAGATCCAAGCTATGCTACTTATGCACTGAGTTGGCGAGGGCTGGGATGGAACCTGGCGGATGCTCTACTAACTGACTTAAACCTGCCTTATATATGAGGGAGAGTCAAAAATTGTCTACACTTTCCCCATAACACACCTTTATTATTGTCACACATGCATGCTTATAGTTGGCACTATTGTGATCAGGTGATCAAAGTTTGAGCCTGATCATGTCATTTTGCTTGCTGTTTTTACAATGTTAAAATGACCACTCCATTAGCAGTATGCACCATGAAAGAACAAAAAGCAATGACCCAATTTCTCTGGTCAGAAGGAGTGTCAGGGTCTGAAATTCATCTGAGGCTTTTAGCACAATACAGGGGCAGTGCACGACCATGTAGAAGTGTGTAAGAGTGGACAGAGAAATTTAAAAGTGGCTGGACAATTGCGACATACAAATGAGGATGTGAAAGAAGCAGTGCATAAATGGTTGCATGACCAACCCAAAACCTTCTTCTCGACAGGAATATACAAGCTTGTGAACCGCTGGAACAGTTGCATCAAAAAAGAAGGAGACTATATAGAAAAATGGCATACTTGTTTATCCCCTGTTTTTGTGTAAATACATGGAAAAACAAGAGTGTAGATATTTTTTTGACTCTCCCTTGTATATCATAAGGAGTAATTTGAGAATAATCGAAAAGAAAATTGATAAGAACAATACTGAAGAGGCAATTTTCAAATAATTAACAGTAATGGGCCTCTCTCGTATGATTCTCGTTGATAACTGAAATATAAGGTCACAAGGCCTTTGAAAGGTTTTAGTTACTTTTTAATAATAGAGTGTATATTAAGTCAGACAGCCTTTAACACGGCCAGGTTAATCCCATCAGTTTCCGAAGTGTTGGCTTGATAGGCAGACTGATTAGTGGAAGGGAAAAGAGAGATTATATAAGTTCCATCAACGTCTTGGTTCTCTTGATATCTTCTTGCACTGTCTGGAATTAAAGATAAGGGTAATCAGAACCGACTAAATAAATGACAGGCTGAAAAGTCTCGCAAAGTTGCTGCTGGAACCGTTTCAGATACAAGTACTCACAGAAATGCAACCAACCTTGAAAAGTATTGGTTTTTAAATTCTGATTGTACGGTCAGCAAAAGCAGATTAAAAAGTGGATGGCACTGTGCAGGGATGGAGATGATTTTTTCTTTTTTCTTTTGAAGATTAAATATCAAACATGAATAGATAAAAGACAGACCATACATGAATGCAGCAAAATGAACATGTCTATGATGGCATACAATATATATATATATATATATATATATATATATATGGAGGGAGAGAGGATGTGTGCATATTAGGGAGAGCAATATATATATATATATATATATTATTTATATATTTATGCTATATATACATGTTAAAGTATGCAATATATATGTGTGTGAGGCAGTGCAATATATATGTATGACTGTGTGTACGTAAATATATATATATATATATATATATATATATATATATATGATTTATATATATATCTACATTATATATACATGTTAAATCATGCAATATAAGAGTGTGTGTTAGGCAGTGCAATATATATATATATATATATATATATATATATATATATGTGTGTGTGTGTGTGTGTGTGTCTGTGTATGCATGTGCATGTTTGTGTTAGGGAGTGAAATAGAGAGAGAAAAAGAGAGAACGATTTGGTTTGTTTTTTCTTTGTTTAATGGTATATCAACTTTCATGAGTTATTTAATGCCTATGTCATCCTTGTAGAAGAATAGTAAAAGAAAAGTCAGCAGAATGGCCTATTGTCAGTATCAGCCAGACAGCGATGGAGTCTATTTCCTTTTTGCTAGCACTAGACCAGGGAAATTATTTCTGCTGAGTTGAAGCACCACACCTACCCTCAGCTCCCCACTTTACTGTACAAGATCAGAAAATGCAAACTGTGCTAATCATGCTAATGGGGAAGGACTAAAGGGTTCATACTTTTGCTATGTCTAAAAGTGGATGTAATAGCACGACTGTAATTTGAAATCACTTACAACAATGTCAGAGTCCAGCAGGTTAGCCACTATGCCACAGGGACTCCCTCTTGGATATTGGTGACAGGGGAGACTTGCTGCATGGGAAACTGTCAGTCATCCATACAACTATGCCCAGGCTTGTACCCAGACTCAAGCAAAGATCTATTATTTGAGAGACTAACAGATAACACCACAGGAATATATACATCCCTTTAACAGCTCTTCTATATTGCAGCAGCTGAGACAGAACGAGCCAATTTCTGGATAATCTCCCATAAAACAGGACTAATTCCCAGAACATTGTCATGTGTTGGGTATATATGGATCAAAGTGCCCACACTTAAAACCACCAGCCATTTAGAATTCAGGCAACGAGCTTGGCCAAGGTACATAGTGGAATAGCCCAACCTGCTATATAAACAACCTACCAACACTGAATACTTAGAGCAGACTCAATTTGCAATCAGCTGAGTACTGGTCTGTGTGTTAACAGAACTAAATTTAGACAGAACCTGACAATTTTCTCTCATAAACAACCAGACAATTTTCTCTCATAAAACAGGATCTTCATTTTTGTGTCTTATTGGTTGAGTAAAAAGTTTCACACATTAAAAAACAACCTGTTTCTTGTGTATGGAAAATGAATCCCTATATTAACAATACATCTCTAAAAGGGAGAGAGAGAGAGAGAGAGAGAGAGAGAGAGAGAGAGAGAGAGAGAGAGAAAATGACAGTTTGAAAAATCAGACTGACATGTTTTTGCTTGACATCTAGCATCAGCAGAATTGCAAATTATTTTATTACCAAACACAAATCGAGATTAAAGGAAAAACATGTCAATCTGATTTTCTAAACTGTCTTTTTCTTTCTCACTCCATTGAATTACAGCAAGATTCCTCTAAAGTATCGAGAAATCCCAGCCCCAGCATGGCATTGAATCTGCCGGCAAGATATTGCAACCTTCAAAATCAAAAATGCCTGACTTGATAAAGAGAAATCTATTTATAATGGAGATTGTGTGTTTTTCTGTCTGTAACCGAAACTATATCACTACTCAAGTCACAATTCCCTTAGTTATTTACATCACATTCTCTATGATTATTATTTTTATTCAAACCTCAGTTATTAATAAAAATTGTTTTACATTATTCATATCTACATACGAATAACAATTAATTGTATTTATATATACAACAAAATAGTGGTTTATGGTATAAACGGGAAAGCTAATTTGCATATTGATATCAAAAATTTAATTTTAATAAATATGTGCTTGGTATTGTTGATTTCTAATTGTTTGATTTTATCTTAATGAATATAAGCAAAAATCTTGGAGATACATTTTAAAAGAAATTGATCAACAGGAAGATATAACTGTAATTTAATTCTTTACTTCCTATTTTAACTAAATAGATAAATTAGGAAAATTTAGAAATGACAGACTGGAGTGATGGAAGAGTAAGTTTCAGTTGTTCTTTTTTTCAATTATACCCCTCCCTATTTTAAATCTTTTTATCTGGATTCTTATTTAGTTTCATTAGCCTTTCTGATTTAATATAATATTTTATTACATTAAAA
Organism: Doryteuthis pealeii; assembly: GCA_023376005.1. Taxonomy (NCBI): domain Eukaryota; kingdom Metazoa; phylum Mollusca; class Cephalopoda; order Myopsida; family Loliginidae; genus Doryteuthis; species Doryteuthis pealeii. The sequence goes on along the minus strand of CM042143.1, from coordinate 57,781,217 downwards.
CTTAAATACTTGCACCCGGAGTGTATATATATTTGCTAGTATTATTAAGATATGAGCACATAGCCCCCCCCCCTAATTAGTAACACTTTTATATCCATGCTCAGAATTTTTTGAATAATTAACTGCACAAATGCAGCATCATCAGACATAAGCAAAACATGGTTATTAGAGTAATAACGTTTTTGCTTATGTCAGATGATGATGCATTTGTGCACCACCATTGATTTACCTCAGTTCGTCTACAACAGGTATAAGGCACATTTAGCTCATTATGCTTAACTTGTAACAGAGTTGAATTCCACATGGAAGGATCCTAATCGTGAAAAAAGTTCATGATTTTTTTGTAATTTTTGATCACTTGTATTTTGAAAAAAAAAAAATCTTACGTTCATTCTTCATTTCTATCTTTGTAATTACAGCTTTAAACTTAGTATTTTTTTTGACACACCTTTATTCTGAAAAAAAATTAATGAATGGAACGTTATTTTTTATTCAGAATACAAAGAAAAAGTACAAAAAATCTTGATATTGTAAATAAATATATATACATACATGTATATAAAAAAAAATTGACGTCATATTTCAAACCGTCTACCTTTCCAGTGTTTCTACTTCAAACTTCAAATTTTGAACAGATTGATAAACAAGGACCAGATCAGTTTTTCTTGTTATTCTGTGATAAAATTTTTTTACTCTTCCTTATATCAATAAATGCCCTGAAGAAGATCTACTTAACAGATCAAAACACTGCAGCATCGGCTAATAAACTTACCACTCATTTTATTTAAACCTATGTTTTTTCAAATTTCTCACTATACTACATACCGTCGGATTCACTTCCATCTCTTCACATACATGTATATATATTGATAGAAGTGTGATATATTTATAAGTAAATAGTGCTCAATATTGTGGAAAGACCATGTATATCTAAGTTAAAGTAGTGTGGACATGAAGTCAATGGCGCTTAATCACTGACAGTTTCTCACCTATGCAACTTTCAAACTTTTAAGTGCACTTGGTATATCTGTATATTTGATCTGAATTTATATTCAAGTTTTTCTGTTCTTTTTTTAAAAATAGTAATCAATATCTAGAGAATATACCTTTATATTTTTGTTTAGTAATTTTATGCACCAAAAAATTTCTCATATGAGGAATATTAAGGATAAAAAAAAAGAATTGCACTGATTATTCTCATTGGAATCCAATTATTCGACTTATTGAATTTTCTATTCTTTTTTAATTTTTTTTCAATCATCGTCTCTCAAAAAAAAAATAAGGAAAACTATCTTATTGAACTTATTTTACACCAAAATGACCCCTGGTCTTTCTTTATATAACATTCTATATTCTGAATATACTCCGATAATACAAGGTGAGCACAAAAACACTTTTCTAAAAACTATAATAATATACAATTGTTGAATTATCTTTTTATATCAGGCAATCCACCACTTAAATTTATAGACTAAGCGAGGTCACATGGTTTAAATCTCAGCTAATAAACAGCCTGAATATGTGGTTAACTATTTAATCACTGATATTGCCAGCTGTCCATTTGCACTTTATTCGACATTGACGAATGGACCTGCCTGGAGCACCAAGGAACAACCAAAGGATTCTTCACTAAGGATTGCGCTCTGCTTAACACAAGGGATCTCCACTGGATAGTGCTCTTGCTTGAAGTCTAAAAATGGCCACAAATTATAACAACAATGTGTAAGAATATTCCTATAAAGTTACATTCTATACATGTGGAGGCACCAAGTGTAATAGTTATCATCATAGGAAATGGACACAGCAAAACGAGTTCAAATCCTGGATGAGGCATTTCACATAGTGCTTCGGAAAGGTATGAATCTCCCTTCAGCTATTCAATCAGATTATTCAAGCTGTGCTACTCATGCGCTGAGTTGGCGGGGACTGGTATTGTACCTAGAAGCTTGCGCTTCTAAGCGGTACTACCGACTGAGCTAAACCAGCCCATATATACAAGTAATTTGCATACACTTATATGGTTTCAAGTATTCTTATCAATTACTAATAATTTTCAAACAGATCTATTTGACGCATAGACAGGACCCTAACAGAACTACCCCTGCAGTTAAGAATGGATTGGGGATTAATGATAACTAAGGGGTACTCCACAAGCTGCAGAACTGGAGCCTCATTACAAGATGCAATTTAGTGTCATACACAGGACACCCAGTTTTTTTAGGGGGAGGGGTATTACCCCCTCTACAGGGGATATAGTTGGCATATTCTAACCTCTACCAACACTTATCTATTTTATTCAACAAATATTTATGTTTTAAAATAATGTACTTTCTCATCAATGCACTTAATAAATTCAGCTATGTGTCAGACTATGGACTTATTCCACCTTTGTGTGTTATATATATATATATATATATATATATTATATATATATATATATATACAGTGATGCTGATAGCTTTTTGATTTAGTGCATCCTGGGATGCATATATTTGCTTTGAATGAGTCCCCGAGAAGATTTATGGGTCACAACTAAAGCCAAATTCCTACCTTTTAACCTATCCTGTGTAATTCGTTTCTAAGAAACTATTGAAATATATTTACAGTTAGCTTGAAATGGTGAGGGAAGAAAAATGAAAAACACTGGGAAGGATGGATATGATTTTACTACATTCTTTTAGATTCTTGTGTGTGTGTCAGGGACGCAGGATGTATACCTATCAGCATCTCTGTGTATATGTATATATATATATATATATGTGTGTGTGTGTGTGTGTGTGTATGATTATCCAAGTGTGTTGCATATATATACATGATATATATATTAAATGAAGCTTTGTTGTGTGTACACTTGTATATACACAGTAACAATGTTGGTTATATAAACCATATGCTTACAAAATAAATCATGTTAACTTGTTTCTTAAAAACATCTCAACTCTGTTTGTTTACCAGTCTGTCCTTGTGAGTCTGTCACAAGTCAATACATAGACCTATAAATGAAATCTTAATAGTCTTAAGTAGATAAATTGATTAAAGTTCATTCATATTTAATAGGAAGATCTTTTATTTCAAAGTAAAACAAAGAACTTTTCACATTAGAAAATAAGTAACTTGTAAAATCTGTAATATGGCCTTAGTAAAATAATGCAGTTATAAAGGACATAGTATATAAATGAAGAGAAAAGTGAAACCATATCTTATTATAATGGAGATTCAGTATCTATCTGTAACTGAAAGTATGTCACTGCTAACATCACAATACCCTCAGGAATTGCCTAAGTTTATCAATGAGTATCTAATTTATATTTAAAATCATTAATACATAGAATAAGATTTATTCTATGTAAAATCTGAGTTAGGTTTGTATCAAAACAGCCCATGTTGTTAGTGCATTTAAAATCTTTCAATGTGTCTTATATACCACTAAGAAATAAATGTTTACATAATAAATGGTGTAGTTAATTTGCATACTGGTTTTAACAAAACCAGTTTTAATAAATAATTACTTTGTATTATTGATCGCTAATATCATTTTATTCTCCAACATATTAAAATCAATCCTATGAATGATTTTATATAGAAACCAATTAGAATAAATGTAATCTTTTTATATGCATGCTTATTTAATTTTGTTAGACTTTCTAATTCAATATAAGGGCTGGGTTAGCTCAGTCGGTAGAGCGTTCGGCTAGAAACCACAAGGTTCCTAGTTCGATATCCGCCCTCGCCAACTCAGCGTTATGAGTAGCACAGGGATCTGTGCGGTAAAGTAAGGAGCTGATGGTAGGTGTGGCGCTCCACCTCAGACGCTAAGAATAATCTCCTTGGTCTAGCGCTAGTGAAAAGGGGATAGACTCCCTAGCTGCATGGCAGATACCGACATTAGGCCGCCCCGACGACTTTACTTTTACTTACATTAAAACTGAAATGTTTATGTGTTTTTGCTAGTTGAAATAATTTCAATATTTGTTATCCAAAACATAGTAGGTATCCAAAATAAGATAAAAGCTTACAATAAATCTCCCCCCCCCCATTTAAAATAACGAATGAGAGAGAACATTTATTTACTTGATAGGAGAAAGAAAATGATGAATTAAGCTGACATAAAAATTATTTGAGAAGAAAATAAGTCAAAATATCAGTATATGTTTTTAAATATTTGTAGCGGGGAAGGTTGGTGTTAAAATGCTGATCATTCAAATGATTTGTTTGATTTGCAGCGGCCAACTGTGAATAAGTTGAATTTGAGAAAATCAAGTTAACAGTTTTTTGCACACCAGACATAATTACTTTATCCACTTATGACTTTGAAAAATTTAGGATATTGTCAGAAAAAAAAACTATTTAAAATTTCCTGCAGCCTCTCCCATCTTCTGATACAAAAAAAAATCCAATTCTAAAATAAGAAAAAAAAAAAATGAAAAACCACCCAATGAGGAGGATTTTAATCTAGTTGATGCATTCAAAATTATAAGTAACTTTCTCCATCATCTATCATCCCATCTCTACTATCATCTATAATCTGTTCCTCTCTATCATATACCCAATGTATTATGTGGGTATACATTTTATTAAGAAGTGAATCAGAGTTACTTATGTAAGTATAAGAATAGAATGGGTGGTTTTTATAATACATTAGAAGGATCAGAGTAACCTTCCAATGTAGGTACATATATACATTAAATAATCTGAATAAAGAGTTTTGTATAATAATAAATACAACTTTATTGTTTGAGCACATGGACACATGACATACATAAAATATAATAAAGAGATACAAAAATAGCTAATAAAGTCCTTTTGAAGTAAGAAAGAGTTGGCTGATCAGCAAAAATCTTATAATCATCAGCTCTGTGCAGACACTAGATGCTGTGTTGAGCAATTGCTAGGAGCAACGACAGATAGACAGATGATAAGAGAGTGATGAGGAATCCAGCACAACAACTTAATGATGATGATGATTGGAACATTTGTTGTAACTTTAAGAAATCCTGAATTTATTGAATTATTTTTAACATAATTGTTTTAAAACTTATTTTTCTATTTAACCCATAGATGGGACCCTAACAGGTACCACCACTCCGGGTCAGAGTGGACCTGGGAGTAATGGTGATGAAGGGGTACTCCACATTCCCCAGAGTTCCAGAATTGAAACTTCACTAATAGATGTAGGACACTAAGACTCTCAGCCACCATCTTCTAGCTCATATATGATAAAAAAAGTTGGGGGTCTGCCATAAGATAAGGGCAATAGGGTTGCAACATTCCTATAGATGCTATAGCTTAATGTGACTAGCCAATTGATCAGACAGAAGATCTCCAGCCAGTCTAGCCTAAGTAAGGGCCAATTGAGAGGATTTTACCCCTCTGCAGAGGTGCAGTCAGTGTATTCTTCTGCCACAGCTGACAGGGTGTCTTACTTTTGGGACTAACCTTGTACAATAGAGTTGTCAAAATAAATGAATAAAAATGTAACATATTTGCATTCTTCTACTGAAACTTGAAAATTACCAAGATTGCTGAGGCTATAGAATACACCAACTGCACCTCTACAGAGGGATAAGACTCTCCCAATGGAGCCACCTGTTTGCCATGGGTGGTGACCTGTAATGCTTAAGGACGGAATCCTGGTGGATGAGCAGCCAATGACATGCAACACCCCACTTAGACCCTTACTTAGGTTAGATGGACGGTCGGAGAGGCCTCCTCCAATCAATCGGCTGGTCAAGTCAAGCCCTAGAACTTATATGATTGTCCCAACCTTACTGCCCTTATAGCAGCCCCAAACCCTTTTATCATATGGGTGCCAGAAGGTGGTAGCTGAGGGTCTTCATGTCATGGGAATGATGTTAAACTCTGATGGTGAAGTTACCTGTTAGGGTCCCATCTATGGGTTAAATTGAAAAATCTGTTTATAAAAAAAAATTGAGTATCTATTAAGAATGAATTTATTTCAAAACCTTATCGGCGTTAAATGACCCACTGAGGTTGATATGCCATAAAAAGACCAAACCAAACAAAGCGCCAAAATCTTAGAATCAGTGAAGAGATCCTTGAATTCTTGCTTATTTTAGATTCCATATTATTTTCCTCTTTCTTTGATTTGGTCTAAGAAAAGTGACCAAATTCTCATAACAGTACTGAAATGTTCACTTTGTCTTGAGAAATAAAGATTTTTTCTATTGATTATTGGTCAGAGAAGCAGAACAAAAATTCTAGCAACAAAAGGAACTCAAAAGAATTTTCCAATATGAACTATCCAAGATTATCGCTTTTGGACTTGTCTCCTTATCTAAAAAATTCAGTTTTTTCTCCTCTGCAGGTGTGAGTTTTTCCATAAAACCTCTGCTAAGTTTAATGTTTGTTTGATTTTTTATTTTATTTTATGTGTCTGAGACATAGATAAAATTGCTTTTTTTTTTTTCTAAAAGAGCTTTTTACTTTACATTATATTTAACTGACTTAGAGCGAAGTAAAAACAAAGAAATAAAACGTTTTGTGAAACTAACTACAAACGATTTATAGACATATGCTTATGACATGAAGTACACTTATATGACAATAATCACTATATATATATATATATATATATATTTGAGTGTTTGTGTTTGTGTGTAGATGTATGTGCGTTTCATGAATTGTGTGTTTATGAATGGATATAATAGCTGGGCACTAAAGTTTCCAGGAAAAACAAGATGTTTTCAACTGTGCATTTAGTATTTTTATATATATATATATCTGTGTGTGTGTGTGTGTGTGGAGGTGCAATGTGTAATGGTTACTGCCACAGGAAAAAGACACAGTGAGAGGAGTTCAAATCCTGGATGAAGCTGTTTGTATTTCACCTTGTGCTAATACCTCAGTGAAAGGTATGAATCTATTCTTCCTCCAGCTATAGATAAATAGTAGAGCAGACTTTAACCTTGGTTAGGCAACCAGTCTAGGAGAAAAAAACTTTGAATTTAAACCTGTTAAACTCCACATAAGAAATTGATCTTGTGTCACATCATACTCATGTGGAGTGGTTGGTATATATATAATATATATATATATATATAGAGAGAGAGAGAGATGGATTGATATTTATAAGTCATATTTTTTTTACAGATACATATTTTATTAGTGTGTATGTTTGGGTGTATCTAAGAAGATATTGACAAGTTTTTGACCCAACAAAATGTCATGATTTTTTTTTTTTAAATTTGTAAATGTTTTTTTTCTTTTCACTTTTTTCTGGATGATTATCCAGAAAAAAGTGAAATTGTCACCCACCCCCTTCAATTTTTGTGAAATTTTGTCCAGGTGTGGACTATGACAACGTTAGAAAATTCACAAAATTTGAGCTTCCAATTCCAAAAATTAGTGGCGTTATCTCGATTTTTAGCTCTTCAAATTTGGTGGGGCTGGCGAAAAATGACGACTTTTTGTAATCGATTTTTAT
>CM042143.1:57603773-57768773 GCA_023376005.1 Doryteuthis pealeii | reverse complement strand
TTTTGCTTATATTCATTAAAATAAAACCAAACAGTTAGAAATCAATAATACTAAACACATATTTATTAAATTCGATTTTTTAATATTAATATGCAAATTAGCCTTCCCGTTCACACTGTAAACCGCTATTTTGTTGTATATATAAATATAATTGCATGTTATCAATACGTAGACATAGTTAACAGTATTAATAATGTAAGACAATTTTATTAATAATTGAGATTTAGATAAAAATAAAATCATGGAGAATGTGATGTAAATAACTAAGGGAATTGTGACTTGAGTAGGAATATAGTTTCGGTTACAGACAGAAAAACACACAATCTCCATTATAATAAGATATGTGTGTGTGTGTGTGTGTATTTGGGCAGCATTCTTTCATTTATACATGTGGAATTAAACAAAAGGCAGGTCTCCTGTTTAACGATTTTATTGGTGATCTTTTCAAGCTTTCTGGCCAACTTTTTTTATATTTGGATGGAATTCGTAGATTTCATATCCCGAATACTTTTAGCACTTCCAAGTGCCATCATCAGGGGTGATGTGTTCCAGTTTTTTCAAAGTATATTAATGGATGTGAAGGCTGGAAGTACTCGAGATATGAACTTCCAACCCACGAATTCCATCCAAATATAAAAAAGTTGGCCAGAAACCTTGAAAAGATCACCAATAAAATTGTTAAACAGGAGACCTGCGTTTTGTTTAATTCCACATGTGTATATATATATAAGTAAAAGTAAAGTCGTCGGGGGGCCTAATGTCGGTATCAGCCATGCAGCAAGGGAGTCTATCCCCTTTTCACTAGCGCTAGACCAAGGAGATTGTTTTTGCGTCTGAGGTGGAGCGCCACACCTACCATCAGCTCCTTACTTTACCGCACAGATCCCTGTGCTACTCATACGCTGAGTTGGTCGAGGGCCAGTATCGAACTAGGAACCTTGTGGTTTCTAGCCGAACGCTCTACCAACTGAGCTAACCAGACACAGCATAAACTCTTGCAGCAGTTCTAGAATTTAAAACTTAATAACTCACATTATACAAATGATAGAATGGTATTTATTTCTATTAAATAATTTTTTTTTCTTTTTTCTTTTATATATATTTAGTTATTATGCATCTGTGCACAGTTAATTATATGAAAAGTATGTTTATTCATTAGATGGAAATTCAATAAATCAAAAATTTGTATGTGTATAAATATTTGTCCCCCCCCCATTCTGGGTATATATATATATATATATATATATATATATATATATAATATCAATCCTAATGAGTCAGGTACTACCAACTAATTGTTTCACTTATTAGCTCATGAGGGCAAGACTGCTTAGTTATCGAGCACTCTTTACATTTTAGCTTAGACAAACCTAGCAGTAATTTTTTTTTTCTTTTGGCCAATTGATATCATGTTAATTGATCATTTTGGGTTAGTACAACTCTCTTAGTCTTTTCTATTATCCCCACCAGGCATTTATTTGCAGTATATTTTTAGTTGCAAATTATTTACCTGAGTTTTACTTTGCTGTAAGAGTTTACTAATAGGATTAGTATAGTATAGTATAGTATAGTATATATATATATATATAAAAGAAAGGAAATTAATCCGACAATATGAGTAACATCTGCCAATTTATAATATAATCATAGCTGATATTGAGATTTGAGCTGTAGTTGAGAGGAAAGTTAAAAAAAAAAAAAAAAAAAAAAAAAAAAAGTAAATCAGTACTTTTTTTTTTTTTTTTTTTTTAACAGCTCTGATGATGAAATCGAAAATTGATCAATATCAGCTATGACTTCTTTAACAGCATTGTGTGATGTTTTCAGCCTAGTGTATGAGATCATAACAATTCAGTTAAAGATCTAAACCACTAGACAGCTTACACAAGCAAATTATTTGTTTATCATGGTGAAGGCTTGTGTAGGACGAGCCACACTTTTTGGATAAGTTGATTACTGAAAAATGGTATACCAGCGTGTCATAGATTCTCCTCACAACAGTTCTCAGGTTTTGAGTTTTTTCTTCAAGACCTAAAGTGGCTTTGCCAAGGCTAGAGAGCCCAGTCTAATATATAACAGGGGAAGAAGAGATAGATTTTATATTTTATTTTATTTCATGAATTGTTGATTGCTGTATCTCCTGACTTTTGAATATCAACCTATGATATTTATTTTGTTTCCTGACTTGTTAATGTAACCTGTGATATTTATTTTATTTCCTGACTTGCTGCTACTGTAACCTGTGATATTTATTTTAGGGCATTGCTGTGGAGTAAAACAGAAACAGAATGCTCCCTGCAATTAAAAACAGATTTTATGCTAGTTCAAATATTTATGAGTAGTACTTAGTTTAGAGAAATGGTTAAAGAGCTATACTGACATTTAGATGGAAATCATCTGTGTGTGTATATATATATATATATATACGCAACACGTGTTTCAGATATTCTGGTATCTTCTTCAGGCTTTGATCAATACATATATTGATATACATATATATATATACATAGGTTATTTTCTCCGTTGGAACCAGAACAAATTTTATATATATATATATATATATATATATATATATACACACACACAATCTCAAGTGGTGGAGATTGTGGTATACACTACTGAGGAGACTGAATAATGTTCACACAGCTGTCCAGTGTTGCACATGGTGTTTGCCGAATTTTCTGGTTGTGGTAATAGAATATATATATTTATATATATATATATATAAACTCCTCCTGAAATACACACTATGGCTGCTTATGTGGTCACCCAATATAATATAATTGAAATAATCATGACAAGCATACTCGTTGAATACTGCATGCGACGTGTGGAACACTGTACAGCTGTTTCAACCTTATTAAGTCTCATCAGCCGAGTTTGCTTGTCATGATTATTTCAAGTATTGAACAGGTGCAACACTGCGTAACTTCAGCAATCTTGAAGGAACCGGTGCTTTCAACGATGCTTTTAATTTTGTAACAAAGACAATAATCAGGGACGAAAATGGAAAGTTCCTTTTTATTACAAATTTCAACACTTGGCTCAATAAAATCTTTAACACTTAGACATACATTCTGAAGAGAGAGAAAGTGAATTCATTTGCCTGTATTCATCGCTTGCCAAATAATCCCCCCCCCACACACACACACACACACCGCTGCCACTACTTGAATCAGTACTGAATTTAACAGATCTATCAAGAGTAAACATACTAGGTGGGTGGCTTGAAAGATAAATATTTCAAATTCTCCATTTTCATTTAATTCTTGCAAATGCTGACTTGTTCATGGAGATCTTCTGATTGCAATTTTGTTGCTGATCCCCAAGATCTTGGCAAAAATCTATCTTTCAAGTGTTCCTAAGTGTGTTCAGGTGCCACTAACGATATATCAAAGAACTTTCAAACCTGTCTACCATTAACAGACACAAATACACGTGGTCAGGAAATTTGACCATGGAAAATAATACTTGTCCTCATACGAGGTTTCCACTATATCCATATCCATTGAAGTTGTCCTCTTAGGCATTTATACTGAGATCTCAAAAATGATGCCAAGAAAAGTTTGTACAAAATTCAGTTTGTACTGACCATTAAAACTATCAACATTTGGGAAATAATTGGTATATATATATATATATATATATATATATATATATATATGCATGTATATACACATTAAAAGCTAGCCAGAAAAGTAGAAAAGATTAAAAAGAAACTCATCAGACATGAAATGTTCTTGTTCAACACAGTATGCATAAAAGAAAAAATTCTGTCTAAATATATATATATATATATAATATATATATACTTACATGTATACATACACACAAGTGAATCATGTTATTCACATGAAGCTTGAGTATATATATATATACATATATATATATATATATACTGTGAGTAAAAATGGGTAGAAAAATTTTTTAAATGGGTACTGGGTAAACATTTTATTCAGTTCTTTTTATTGTTCTAACAATAGTTCATAATGTGTGAAACTACAGTCCGAGTATTTTAAGCCATTCATTTTTAAAACGTATATATATATAAACACACACACATACACATACACACACACACACACACACACACACACAGAGAGAGAAGCATCTAAAGTAAATAAATACCCCTATTTTCATACATGATTTTTATTCAACAATAAAAATGGTTTCTTAATATTTTAACATGTATACCAAAACTTGCCCTTAGTGGACTTTAAAATGTTTGCTCTTTCAGATAGCAAAGGGGTACTCCACAGTCCCCAGAGCTCTAGAATTAGAACTTCCTCATCAAATAGAGTTTAACGGTATACCTAGGATATTAAGACCCTCAACCACCGACTTCTAGTACATATGTGATAAAAAGAGTTAGGGGTTTGCCATAAGAGTAATAGGGTTGGGACTATCATATAGATGCTAGGGCTTAATGTAACTGGCCAATTAATTGTAGTGGGCCTCTTCGACGCCTGTTTAGCCTAAGTAAGGGCCTAACGGAAGTGTTGCATTGCCTAATAGTGACCAGTAACTGTACATCACAAAGACATTTAACTTCCAAACATGTTTTCGCTGAAATGAAGAGAATAGAACTCCAAACAGAGTGATATCAATAACTCTTGGTGTACAAGGATAGAATTTAAATGGATATACAATCTATATATTCAATAAAGGCAAAAATGTCAGTCTTATATAAGCAATACTCATGAGACTGACTTGACCAATGAACCATGAACGCCAGACTAAAGAGTGGCCCAATGGGACAGTCCAGTGCCAAGTTTGGCCCTATAATGAACACATTTATTGTTATGTGACATGTTCATCAATGTTTCCGGTTCTCTTATTAAGGCCCTTCGTGTGAATTTATTGATATATTTTCACAACTGTCCGATTAATAATTTAAACATAAAAGAAAAATCGGAAGCAGATGACTCAAACATTTCACAAAGCAGAATGGTAAATTCCTCAAAGACTGCAACTAACGTGCTTTAAAAAATGGCTGAACTAATTGAGACTGCACGGATTGCAGAAAATGGATGACTAGTTCGTGAAGAGAATTAGAACTGACAGAATATTGAAAGAATGGTTGAGGAATTCTTTAGAATATTTCGCAAGAGCAAATAGAAATTAGGTAAACACAACTTGTTATGCTCTTTGCAACTAAATTCTTAAATGCTTCAAGAAAATTGGTTCTTGTAAAGGTTTCTGTTGAAATTTCTTAAAAGCAGTCATGTTGAATAGATACTATAAATAGCAATGTATATACAATATATAGATGAATATATGCTGAGTGTATGGGTAGTGTAGTGGTCATTGTCATGTCAAATAAAACCTGCAAGCCATATTCTAATTCAGGCAGAAGTTGCTTATATCTATTTTTCACTAATAACTTTGGGAAATTCTTTATCTGTTCTCCCCCAGCTATGGGTAAAATAGTATGGTAGACTTGTAGACTTGGATTTCTTAACTTAGTATGACAACTAATTTAGAAGAAGGAAAACTCTGAATTCAAACATTCTGTCAACACAACATGGGCCAGTATGGTAGGATAAGGTTTTTTACTTTCATGTTTTACAGACATTGGGAAAAGCTTTAGCCTTGAAGTAGACAGAGAAAACAGCTGATGAAATGAGGATATATATATATAGTTAAAAATTAATGGTAAAATGAATGAATGAATGGATGAAATAAAAATGAATGAAATGAGGGGGATAAATGAAAAATCCTTTCCAAGGGACCCCTCTCAAAAGTATTAAAACTTTTTGAGAGGGGTCTTTTTGATAGAAAGTTTTTCTCATCTATTATTAGACTCCTTTGAAGCATCAAGTTAATATAATTATTCTATAAGTTATTAGAGAAGATAAAATCTGTCTCTTACCTTTGTAATATCTGTTGAGAATGGGTTTGAATTTTTATATATATATATATATATATATATATTTCTATAATTATCGAATTTTATACGATACATGCATTTATAATTGCTTCAAGCAAAAATATAAATAATAATTTATTCAACATTGCTTCTAAAAACAAACATCCAAAAATCTTATTCACTTCGCCGAAGAGCTTAATGGCCGGGTTTGTTTACTAAATAAACGTCTACTTGCCTGCTATGGCAGGGGCGTGTAATAGTTTCCTTGACAAGGTTATTTCGCAGGGATTGTTCGCTATGTACAACGGATATGGTCTCTGACTATGCCTGTGAAGTCCGGTTTCGATTCCTGTCGGAGGGGTCGTTAGTATACATCGCTGAAGAGACTTAATAAAGTCGAAACAGTCTGTACGGTGTTCTGCATGGCGAGCCATCCTTTGCAGGATTTACTTGTCAAGTTTATTTTCTATAATTATCGAATTTTATACGATACATGCATTTATAATTGCCTTCAAGCAAAAATATAAATATATATATATATTTAATCTATATCTATATATATATATATATATATATATATGGAAAAATTTAGACAAACACGGGATGTTACAAATATTTAATTGTGAATGCTAATCCATAAACAGTTATGAACCTTTTCTATATATTTTCCAAACTCAACTCAGTCAAAATATCTATCATCTTTTTAACGACAAAAATCTTTTTTCCTTTACTTGTGTCATATTCTCCCGAAGAAGGTTTCTATGGAAACCAAAATGTTAGGACATTAACAATACAACCAATAATAAACTTCCATCCATTGTAACATCCTGTGTTTGTCTACATTTCTCTACATACTGACGGATTGATTTCCTCATTTTACACCCATATATATATATATATATATGTGTGTGTGTGTGTGTGTGTGTGTTTGTGTGTGTGAATAAATGAAGGAAAGACTTTAAATTTACTACATGTAATAATTTATTTCAACTGCAACAAGCTAAATTATTATATGAAGAAAATTTCAAGTCTTTTTCCTCATTTATTCATGTATATTGCTCTGTCTGTTTATACAGCTGAAACAATGTATATCGAGCTCTCACTACTGATAACCTGTATCACTATAGAACTCCACACGGAATGATTCACAACATCAATAATATCTATTATCTATTATTATACTAAAGCTGAGTGAATCAACTTTGTTTCCTAAAGGCTTTTTTACTGTTCCTTACTTTTAAGATTGAATTTGTCTGAAAAAAATTCCATTTTAATTGATTCTAATTAGTCATAGTTGGCAATTAAGTCAAAAACTAACCAATTTCTTACTTTACTGTCTGCCTATCACTTTCTTCTCCTCTATGATTACCTCCTCGTTATATAATGTTAGTTTCTCTGGGAGAGTAGAGAGAGAGAGACGGGAAAATTTGAAATGTATTTCTATGTTAAATTTCACAACAGCAACCTGTAGCTAAATTAGAGTACACATTTCCTTTCTTAGAAAGCTTACAAAAGGATTTTAATATTTTGTCCAGTCGTATTTTTCTTTTTTAAAAATGTTATTCGCTTTGCTAACTCACTTTTCCCTAATCTCAATTTACCACCCAGAGCTGAATAGGGGACCCAATGGGTCATGTTTTATCTAGTACATATATGTGTTTACCCAACCCCTCCAACATGGATCATCATACTCCAGGTTGTCCTTAACTTACTTCCATTTGGCTTGAAAGTGTCTTGCAGTCCATTCCTGTGCAGTGCTCTAGCGTCCTCTTTGATATTTCAATTCTGAACTTGGCTAAGTCATTCACTAGTGTCTTGGCAGTTTTTCTATTGTCTTTAGTACACATCTCTCATCATTGTCTTTAGACACTGTAATAAGTAATTGAGGATTACCTCCCCTTTGGAGAACTCTCTAGTGTATACTAGACTATATAAACTCTCAATAAGTATAACAATTAATCTAAGTAGAATATAGCTTTCCAAAGTCTATTGGTGTTATCGTTTGTCATTATAGACACATCTCTCATCACTAGTTTTCTTTTCCGAATCTTTGACATTTTTATGCTTCCTACCTCGGCCAGTTTTGTTTTGTAATGTGTGGCTGTCTTTGAACTTTTTCATAATACCTCAGTTTTTGCCTCTCTTAGAAATGCTTTGATGATTTTGTATATCCTTCTCCTGTTTTGTGAGCATCAACAATTATTTTTTTCATAAAGTCTCAACTAATTTCTTTTTATTTTGACATGGTATTTTGACAAATGACTGCTTAATGCCATGCTTAAAAAATACTCCTGTTCCTTAAAAGTATGACTGTTATCATCTTGCAACACCCACAGGTTAAAAATGAGACTGTCCAAATCATCCAAGAGGAAATGCAAAAATATAAATCCTGATTATCTGTTGTTGCTTATCTGCCGAATTCTTACTTCTTACGAGTGTCATCATCTCAGCTAAATAATGTGTAGTATGTCCTTTTTCTTCCCTTTCTTTCCTTATAATAAAAACAGAATGGTCAAATAGATATATATAGTTGAAAACAAAATTGAGGTGTGTGGTGTAATTGTTATCATCGTAGCAAATGGAGTCAGTAATCCAAGTTCAAATCCTGTGTGAGGCTGTCTTAGGGGAAAGTAGATGCCCAACTATCCTCCTTTCAGCTATAGGTAAATAGTAGGCTGGACTGGGTTCTTTACCTTGGTTAGGCAATGAGTCTAGGAGAAGGAAAATTTAAACCTGTTAAACTTAAGAAACTGACCATGTGTCACATCCTACTTGTGTGGAGGGGTTGTTAAATATATATGTATAAATTATATAATTTTGGTTACTGTTATTGTCATGTGCAAAAATTACGTAGACCATAAAAAAATGAATCTAGTGAAAGAGCCTTAGTCTACAGACAGTTATGTTTATTATAGAACAGCAAAGTTAATAAAACTTAAAATAAATTGATTGCCACAACATTGATATTGGCACCTTTGAAATTATTTGGAGTAAAGAATAATACTTAACTCACTTGTGAAAAAGTGTCATGGCTTAAAAAGATGATACTTATTATTCTTTATTCCTTTTACACAATTATGAAGTCAAAGGAACAGTTTAAATTTAAAGAGACATCAAAAGTTCTATGATCACCAACTTCAAGACTTCTGGAGGGCACAAGCTAATATTCAAAGAACTTTCTATCACTGTTTTATAAGTCTAAGTTGGTTGGTTAGTTTTATGGCATGTCAACTTGTGTTGGATTATTTTATGCTAATGTTTAACTTTTCTTTTTTTTTTACTTTTGAAATACCTTGATTCTGAAAAAAAAAAAGGTTCCATTCATTTTTTTTTTTTTCAGAATACAAGGTGTGTGAAAAAGGTACCAAGTTTAAATCTGTATTTACCAAGATAGAAATGAAGAATGAATGGAATGTTTTTTTGTTTCGTTTCAGAATACAAGGTGTGTCAAAAAGTAAAAAAATCTCAATACTTTTTTTGCCTTATATATATATATATATATAGACAAAGATGTATTTATTTACCTAAACGCTCTGCACGGGCAGGATTGGAGACAATGCCAAATTTTAAGCTGGTTAGTTTTATGGCATGTTAAAATGTTTTGGGCTATTTTATCCTGAAGTTTAACAATTGTTATATACAGCCCCAAAATTTATCTTCAGAATCCTTATAAACAGGTAAACACTTTATATTTGGTTAGATTAGTTGGTTTTTATGCCATATCAACCCTTGTGGGTTATTTAATGCCAAATCTATTTTTTGGTGGTGGGGTGTATGATTTGTAAGCAAATAGTTTGTTGGTAAACACTATATACTTACCATAATTATTTGTGTATCTGATGCACTATTTTTCCAGACTTTTCAGCCCAAAGGTTAGGGGTGCATCTGATACATTATGCATGAAACTATAGAATTAACTTTTTCTGGCCACATGCCTCAACATATTTAGTACAGATGACTGAAAGTAAGTTATTTCTTTTGCCCAAACTAATGTGTTTTACACCATTACAGAAAAATATTTACTGGAATGTGTGTTTGTCTATAATTTGTTTTCTATTAATGTGAATTTATTTTTTGCCGCAAGCTTGTTGCATATACAAAGTGTGTCAAAAAAGTATCAGGATTTTATGTACTTTTAGACACACCTTGTATTCTGAAGAAAAATAACATTCTATTATTTTTCTTTTCAGAATACAAGGTGTGTCAAAAAAGTACCAAGTTTAAAGCTGTATTTACCAAGATAGAAATGAATAATGAATGGAATGTTATTTTTTCAGAATACAAAGTGTCTCAAAAAGTACAAAAATTCTAATACTTTTTTGACACACCTTGTATGTTTGAACATGTCAATGTATTTGCTCTAAATGCTGCATAAATTTTGTGTACAATCTGATAAAAAAAAGTTTAACAAATTCTAAAAAATCAGTGTGAATTAGACATGGGAATTTTTTTTTCTCCAGAATTTCGTAGTCCAGTTGACCCACAGATGGGACCCTAACAGGTATAACCAGTCTGGCTCAGTGTGGACCTAGGAGTAATGGCAATAAAAACGTGACTCTACCCTCCTCCAAGCTCAAGAAATGGAACCTCTCTACTGGATGCAGTTTAGTTTAGACCAGTATTATTATTAATACTGACTAGTAATATCCTTCATCCTCCCAATTCTATTTGCCTTGTCAATCATTATTATTAACTTGGATTAGTATTATCCTTCATCTTCCTAATTCTACTTGCTTTGTCAATTATTATTATTAATAAATTGGATTAGTATTATCCTTCATCTTCCTAATTCTACTTGCATTGTCAATCATAATTATTATTAATTTTGAATAGTAATATTCTTCATTTCCCTAATTCTATTTACTTTGTCAATCATTATAATTATTAATAATTTTGACTAGTATTATCCTCCATCTTCCTAAATATACTTGCTTTGTCAATTATCAATATTGATAAATTTGACTAGTATTATCTTTTATCTTCCTAATTCTACTGGCATTGTCAATTATTATTATTAATAATACTGACTTGTAATATCCTTCATCTTCCTAATTCTATTTGCTTTGTCAATCATTATTATTAACTTGGACTAGTATTATCCTCCATGTTCTTAAATATACTTGCTTTGTCAAACATTATTATTAATAAATTGGACTAATATTATCCTTAATCTTCCTAATTCTTTATCTTCCTAATTCCACTTGTTTAAAACTGTGAAATGTTATTAAGTTTGCTAAGAAATTGTTGGACATTATTGAAAGAGAAACATTTATGGTAGAGTCGTTTCTGATGGTTGGTTTAAACTGAAAAGAGTAACCCATAAAGCATACCAAGAGCTGAAAGGCTGACCAGGAATAATTTGGTGCAATGGTTTTAATGTGTGCCATAATATACCTCACAGTAAATCAAAAAGAGATTTATGGGTAAAAGCCAAAGAGGACCCTTTCCCCGTGCCAATGCTAAAAAATTACATAAAAAAGAATGTCATGTCTTTGTCAAAGAGGATGAGTATAAATTCTGGTTGGTTTTATGGCATGTCAACCATTGTTAGATTATTTAATGCTAAAATCAATCATACATATGCTGTACATAAATTACCTCACCTCTCTCTCTCTTGCTTGTACAATAAAATACATTTTTGGTAATAAATCTATCTGCATTCTTATGAACACTAGTGACACATGTCAATCTGATTTCCAATCAGTCTTCTTCCTTCTCACACACATACATACATACATATATATATTTCCAATCAATCTTCTCCCTTCTCACACACACACATATATATATATATATATATATATATATATATATATATATATATATATATACTAGAAAAGACGTGACCCATTGGCTCACCCATTAAGCTCGGGTTAGAATGTTGAAAAAAATCACAGGATAAAATTTTTGTCAATTTAAAAGCTAAAAGATTAAAATGGTTGTTGATGAGCAATCTGGGATTATGTAAAAGGTAATTGCTTAAAAAGTAGTTGTCATGCAATTCTGTGATACAAACTTTAAAACAATCTATCTAAAAGCTAATTTCTTAAAATGGCATATTTTTAGGGTTAGGGTTACAATTTCATGTTTTAACAATTGATAGTGGAAAATGCCATTTTTCCACTTGGAAAAAATCCATGATAGTCAAGTTTACCTTTATCATTTCCTTTAATTTTTTGTTAAATTTTATAAAAATTCATGTTTGATCACAAAGACATTAACTAACTATATTTTTCATTTAGAAGAATTTTTTGTATCTTTATCCTTCACAAAATATAAATATAAATGAATACAAATAAACTTTTGTGTTAAATCTGTGTTTTATTTTTAACATTACTTGCATTCATAATAAAAATATTTAAAGGGCCAGTAAAATAAACATAAAAGTAGGTTTTCTATTTTACCTAAATAGCCTCTTTCTAAATTTTTACTAACAATTATTTTATTTGTTTCCACTTTTGACCCTATTTATTTAAAAAAATTAATAATTAAAGTAATTAAAAAATTCATATATATATATATATATATATACATTGGATAGAACCTAGACTTATGAGTGCCCCAACTTATGAGTTTTCTGAGTTATGAACTGTCACTGTCAATTTTTTGCTTTGTGCTGGGAGCTTCAGATATCCTTCTGTTAATAAGCTCACTAAAAACAGTTTCCAAATTTATTACTCCAAATAAAATATTTATCAAAAAATAAACCTCAAAAGATATTATAACACGTAATTCATTACATTCTATTCTATTACAGTACTATTTTTCTTATTTAAAAAAACGTAACAAAAAAAATTAGGGTGTTTTTTTGGAGGAGGGGAGCTAAAATGGATTAATGACATTTCAGGTTATTTCAATGGTCAAAATTGATTTGATATATAAGGAAATTGATTTACAAACAGAATGTATTACATTCATAAGTCAAGGTACCACTACCCCCAACCCTTTTTATCATATTGATGCTAGAAGGCAGTGGCTGAGGGTCTTCATGACCTGGGTATGACTTTAAACTCGAACTGATGGTGAGGTTCCAGTTCTGGAGGTATGGGGAATGTGGAGCACCCCATCATCACCATTGCTCCCAGGTCTATTCTGACCTGAAATGGTAGTACCTGTTAGGGTCCCATCTATGGGTTAAATAGAAAAAAATCAGTTCTAGAAAAATGTGTTTAAAAAAATTTGAGTTTTAAAAAAAAGTTGTGTACCCATGAAGAATGAATAAAACAAACGTCTTCAGCATAAAATGATCCAATGGGTTGACTTGCTGTAAAAGCCAAGCCAACCCAACCAACAAGGTATCACTATACAAAATGTAACTGTGACTTAGAAAAAAAACAGCACATCAAAGAGAGAGTTTTATTAGAGCAATACACTTAAAATGTTCTAACTTTCTGGGATTTGCATTCACACTGATTCTTATGTAGTGGAGTTAGCTAAAAAATGCTAATTAGAATCATTCACTCCTTCCTCAATAAAAGCATCAGTATCCTCAAAGATCACAGTTACAATAGGTTCCTGGGTCATTTAGTATTTTTTGAAATTTTATTACGATATAGATTGTTTATTATGAAGGTGTTTCATTAATTTTTATGTTGTAACCTTAGGTATTGTCAACAAAGTACGCTTATATTTTGCGAGATACCTTGTATATATTTACATATATGTTTACTATAATACATACATATATTGTGATTGTATTAATGCACATGAACATATGCATTCTCTCTTCCTATATGTATATGTACATACACATATATGTATATTTATATATGTGTATACATATTTACCAACCACTCCGCACGAGCAGGATGTGACACAAGGTCAATTTATTAAGCGGAGTTTAACAGGTTTGAATTCAGAGTTTTCCTTCTCCTAGACCGGTTGCCTAACCAAGGTTAAAGAGCTCAGTCTGCCCTACTATTTATCCATAGCTGGAGGGAGAGTAGGATTCATACCTTTCCCAAGGGTATTAGCGCTAAGTGAAATGCAATTACCACGCCTAGGATTTGAACTCGGGGCGACGAATCCATTTCCCATGACTTTAACCATTACACCACGCGCTTCCATACTTATTTATATATGTGTATGTGTATATATATATATATATATAGATAGATATATGTATATATATATATACATACATACACCTATATGTATATTTATATACGTGTATGTATATGTAGATATATGTATGTTTATACATACATACACCTATATGTATATTTATATATGTGTGTGTGTATATATATATATATATATAGATATATGTATGTATGTACATACATACACCTATATATATATATTATATATGTGTATATATATATATATATATAGATATATGTATTTATATACATATATATATGTATGTACATACATACACCTATATGTATATTTATATATGTGTATATATATATATATAGATATATGTATGTATATACATATATATATATATATAGATATGTATGTATATACATACATACACCTATATGTATATATATATATATATATAGATAGATAGATGTATGTATATATATACATACACCTATATATAGATAGATATAAGTAAGTATATATATATATATATATATATATATACATACACCTATATATATAGATAGATATATGTAAGTATATATATATATATATATATATATATACATACACCTATATATAGATAGATATATGTAAGTATATATGTATATATATATATATATATGTGTATGTATATACATATATATATATGTTTGTATCTATCTACATATATATATATATATAGATATAGATTTATGTTTATATATATATACATATATATTTTGATTGTATTAATGCACAAGAACATATGCATTCTCTCTGCATATATATATATATATATATATATATATAATATATATATATATAAATAAGCAGCACAGTTAATATCATTTCCAGACTAAGGCACCATCAAGGGAGAACCATTTTGGTTGCTGATAGCTGTGTCTTTCAATTTCATTATTTTAATTCTAAGACTTTCGTCTCTGCTCGTACTGAAATACGTCACTTCATTTTCTTCTGGAATCACACTATATTGTTGGGTGCAATTTGCATAGGTGAGGAATGTGCAATGCACAATACTTCCCACCTCCCACTGATTCTACGGAATTTTGAAAATTCCTGAAAGTGTTCTCTAAAAAATTATGAAATACTCTACCTACTTGTCAAGGAGATAGTGGTGAGCAATGCTTTTCTATCTATTATGATATATATATATATATATATATGTGTGTGTGTGTGTGTGTGTGTGTGTTTCCTCATATATATATCTTATTATAATGGAGATTGTGTGCTTTTCTGTCTGTAACCGAAACTATATTACTACTCATATCGCTATTCCCTTAGTTATTGACATCACATTCTCCATGATTGTATTTTTATTTAAACCTCAATTATTAATAAAATTCTTTTACATTATTAATACTGTTAACCATGTCTACATACTAACAACATGCAATTATATTTATATATACAAAAAAATAGCGGTTTACAGTGTGAATGGGAAGGCTAATTTGCATATTGATATTAAAAATGTGATTTTATTAAATATGTGCTTAGTATTATTGATTTCTAACTGTTTGGTTTTATTTTAATGAATATAAGCAAAAATCTCTTCAATGAATCTTAAATGAAATCCATTAACAAGAAAAGATAACTGTCATTTTATTCTTTACTTCCTCTTTTAACTAAATACTTAAATTAGAAAAAATAACAATGAAAGACGAGAGTGATGGAAGAGTAAGTTTCAGTTGTTCTAATTTTTATTATACTCCCTCTGTTTCAAATCTTTTTATCGGTATTCTTATTTACCCTTTCTAATTTAATATAATATTTTATTACATTAAACTTAAATACTTGCACCCGGAGGGTGCATATATTTGCTAGTATATATATAATTATTTATATATTCTTGTCTTAATACATTTAAGCTGATTTTTCTTATTTAAGTATATATATTTACCAACCCTCCACACAAGCAGAATGTGACACAAGATCAAATTCTTAATCATAGTTTAACAGGTTTGAATTCAGAGTTTTCCTTCTCCTAGATTGGTTACCTAGCCAAGGTTAAAGAGCTCCATTTACCCTACTATTAACCCATATCTGGGGGTAGAATAGTTGGATGCATAACTTTTGCAAGGGTATTAGTGCTATATAAGGATACTATATAGATTCTATGCAAAATCAGGTGTATATTTGAATACTGTATGAGGATACTATATATATTCTATGCAAAATCACGTGTATACTTCAATATGGTATCACACATTAATAAGTACATGCATAACAATTATTTATAAAAAGTTATGGAAACTTATTTGAACTAAATGAATATTATTATGCGTTATTTATTACAAAAACTCTACAACAATTGAAACTTTGTAACCAAAACAAACATTTCATAAAATATATGAATTTTGTAGGAAATTATATGAACTAAATGAATATTATGATGTGTTATTTATTACAAAAACTCTACAACAATTGAAACTTTGTAACCAAACAAACATTTCATAAATATATGAATTTTGTAGGAAATTATATGAACTAAATGAATATTATGATGTGTTATTTATTACAAAAACTCTACAACAATTGAAACTTTGTAACCAAAACAAATATTTCATAAATATATGAATTTTGTAGGAAATTATATGAATTAAATGAATATTATGATGTATTATTTATTACAAAAACTCTACAACAATTGAAACTTTGTAAGCAAAACTAAAATTTCATGAATATATGAATTTTGCCTCAGGTGTTGGCAATAGGAAGCATTATTTACAGTTGCATCTTTTTAAAAAAATCATTAATTATGGGTCCTTTCACATCCCATAAAGCCCAGTATTTAATGACTACTATGCTTAGAACAATTTCTTTACAAGAGAGTCAATGTGTTTCAACCTCATTGACTGTTTTTTTTACTCAAGCTCATTGTGACAAATCCATATTTAGCTCATTTGTAAACATTTTCTGACTAAAATATTTTTCTCTGTACATATCACACATTCTTAAGTGAATTTTATATTGTCTGCACTTCTCAGCCATCAAAGATTTGATGACAGACCTTTGTTTGAGCCTGGAGCACTCTGTTTGATCTGCTGTCATTTTGAATAGCCTCAAAACAAATATTTTTGCAAGATTAAATTAAGTTTTGCTATAAAGCAATTCCAAATAATGCAGAGTTTGTATTTATGGAAAAAAAAGTTATGGAAAGATTTTTTGCATTTTAAAAAAAAAATTTGCTTTATTTATTTGAATGACTATTGTGTGTATATGGATAAAACTATTGTTTTTTTTTTACTAGTATCTTGAGAATTTCAAAACTCAATTCATATTTCATTGAGGAAAAGACAGTTTGGGTTGATTTAATATAATTTCTCTCCTGTAAATCTATGCCAAATTCTCTGTTGTTTTTTTAATTACTTGCAAGCTATGTAAATTGTCAGTAAATTACTCAATACAGTGATATGGTTTTTGGTCACATGATCAGCTCATTTGCATTTAAATTTCTCACACCCAATTCATCATCCATGACATTTGTAAATTCATTGAATAATCATTTTGCCTGTGTCACTTATGGTTACAATTTTGAAGAGTCGTATCATTCTTTTGTATATAACAAACTTCATACAGTATCAATCACAAATAAATATACCACTAACAATCTTTAAGAAATAAAAACTTAAATTTCTTAAACCAAAGATAAAGTAAAATTGGCGGAGTAGCCTCTTGACTTATGGGCTTCTGTGGAATGTATTTTTATTTTGCCCATGAATTGATATTGAAAAACTAGCAAAAGTATGTACCCCCTGGGTGCAAGTATTTAAGTTTTAATGTAATAAAATATTATATTAAAATAAAAATACTAACAAAACTAAATAATAACAAATATAAAAGTATTACACTTATTTCAATGTTATTTCCATTGATTTCTATATAGAATTACATATAGGATTGCTTTTAATATGTTTGAGAATAAATGATGGTATAAGAAATCAGTAAGAACAAGTAATTATTTATTAAATCCGGTTTTGTTAAAATAATTATGCAATTTATTCCCACTATATACTATGTAAATCTTTATTTTTTAGAGATATATAACATATTTCAGGATTTTAAATGCATTAATAATGTGGGCAGTTTTGCAGCAAATCTAACTCAGCTTGACTTTTATAGAGACATTGTTAATAGATAAGATGCTAATAAAAATTAAATAATGACTATTTCACAATCATTGAGAATATAACTTAAATAAGTTAGGAAATCATGATGTCAGTGGTGGTGTAGTTTCGCTTACAGAAAAATGGTTACATAATCTCCATTATAATAAGATTATAGAGTATGGACTGATTGTTTCAAAAAGTCAGTCACACAGGTGTTGTCCAGTGAGCTGACAAGGCACTGAAAGTGACAGAGTTCTTCCTTTGGAAATGGAATTATGGGATATTTTTATTTTATTTTAGTATTCTATTATTTGTTATACTTCTTTATTTAAACTTTATTAACTTGTTAATCCCCACAGATTGATAAGGTTGTTTGGTTGGTTGGGTTTTACGACATGTCAACCCATTAGGTCATTTTATACCAAAGACGTTTTTGTTTTATTTGTTTAAGGGTTGGGTCTTGCCATAAGGGCAATAAGGTTGGGACATATAGGTGCTAAGGCTGGATGCGAACAGCTGATTGATCGGAGGGGCCTCTCAGATTGCCCGTCTAGCCTAAGTAAGGATCAAACTAGAGTGTTGCATGTCATGGACTGCTCAGCCTCCAGGGATCCATCCTTAACTGATTGATAATGTCCTAAAGAGCCAACAAGTAAAAAAAATAAAGTCAGCAGAGTGGCCTCTTGTTAGTATTGACTCGACAGTGAGGGAGTCTATCTCCTTTTCACTTTGCTGGAACAGGAAGATTGTTTTTGCATCTGAGGTGGAGTGCCACACTACACAGATCCAAGCTGCGCTACTCATGTGCTGAGTTGGTGAGAGCTGGTATTGAACCCAAAACCTTGTGGTTCCTTGGTGGATGCTCTACTGATTGAGCTAAACTGTACCTAATTATTTCTAGTGGAAGATTATATCACCAAAACGGATATTATTAGATATTATTCATCACCAAATTCTAAAGCATTGGAACTCTGTTTTCAAAAATATGTATATGTGGCAGTCCAAAAGTATAAAATGTTCCCGCAATTTTGTTTTTAGTAAATAATACCTAATAATATCCATTTTGATTGCATAATGTTCCACTGGAAATAATCAAATCCTTGTATCGTTAATTTAGAAGAAAATTAATATTTCATAAAGATTTGTGGGTGGTTTATTTTTTTATGTGTGATACTGTATAAAATTTACAATTAAAATCAAGTAAGTAAAGTTGGCAGAGTGGCCTATTGCCCATATCAGCCAGAGAGTGAGGAAGTCTATTCCCTTTTCATTAGCACTAGACCATGGAGATTGTTTTGGCATCTGAGATTTGAATTTGAATTAGTTGTATTCAGCTTAAAAATTGACCTTGTATCACATCCTGCCCATGGTGGAGTGGTTAGATAAATATGTTCTTCTTTATTTATTTCTTGGCAAATACAGATTTAGTCTTGATACTTTTTGAACATATCTTATACTTTGTTAATACTTATAACAGATAAATCCAAATTTTCAATAACTACTTAGTTAAGAGTCCCAAACTAAATCATTAGAAGTAGTATAACGACCAACCAGGCCCAGTGACCTAACTCGATATGATGTTCATGGTATTATAGCGGCAATGAATGCTGGGTAATGACAGACATTTGGTAGTACCTTGTTTGTATTTAACAGCCCATGAAAGGATTCACAAAGAGATCAATCACTGATATTTGTAATGATTTGTAAAGCCTCTTGAAGATAATGTTAAGTTGATGATGGGTAACAGTGTAATCATACAGAACCACTTTTCAGAGAAGCAACCATCATATTAACAATAGATTTCTGCTATTAGAAGGCAAAGGATCAGTGTAGGGCCGGGGGGTAGTTGTAAGGTGATTATTTGCGATGTTGAGATAATGAAGCGAAAAGACCAATTCAACCATTTCAGTATTTTCACTTCAAACTTTAGATACGACTGCAGAAGTCAAATTTTGAAAAGCTAAGTTTTGGGTTAAAAACAGACAGCAAACCTCTGATATGTTGTAAGGTTGAAATTTGAACATAACGGGAAAGATGAGAAGCAATACTTGAATCCAAAGATAAGTTTTTCATTGATTAATACTTTTTATCTATACTTTCCAGATAAGCACACAGGCGTATGATTTTAAGTATTTCTATTTAATAATAGAGTAAATTCCATGTCAATCATCCAGAAAAAAGTAAAATTGTCACCCACCCGCTTCAATTTTTCTGATTTTTTTTCCAGGTGTGGACTATGTTAACGTTAGACAATCCCCAAAATTTGAACTTCCAATTCCAAAAATTGTGGGGGTAGGTGATATGGCCTGGATGATTTGACATGTAATTACCCAATAATCCCTTGTTTGCATTCAGTTATATGGTTTAATACTAATAATTTTCAAAAAAGGTCTATTTGACCCATAGTTGGAACCCTAACAGGTACTACCACTCTAGATCAGAGCAGACTTAGGAGTAATAGCAATGAAGGAGTACTCAAAACTCCCCAGAGGTCCAGATCTGGAGCCTCACCACCTGATACAGTTCAGTTTCCCATCCAAGACACGCATTTTGCAGGGAGGGTGAAGGGTTCTCACCTCTGTGCTAAAAATTCAGTTGGCATATTCTAAGCTCTGCTTACAGTACTATATATAATAAACAACAAGATTTAATTTACTGACAAGTTGGGTTCAAAAAGTATTGAGACTGAAGCTGTATTTACCAAGATAAAAATGAACAATGAATGAAACATCAACTTTCTTCAAAACAGTCTCTTAGATACTCAACAATCTTATTTCAGATTGCTTTCCATTTGTCAAAATAACTCTGAATGGTTTGGTTTGATTTCTTTGTTTAATGGCATATCAACTGTCATGGTTTATTTAATGCCAAAGACATCTTTGTAGAAGAACAATACTGATACTATTTAACCCAGGAAAAAAAGAACTCTGAAATTCTGATTTTTGGTTTGGTTTGGTTTGTTTTGTTTTACGGCATATCAACCTCAGTGGGTCATTTAATGCCGATAAAGTTTTGAAATAAATCAATTCTTAATGGATAATACAATTTTTTTATAAATACATTTTTCTATTTAACCCATAGATGGGACCTTAACAGGTACTACCACTCCGGGTCAGAGTGGACCAGGGAGCAATGGTGATGAAGGGGGGCTCCACATTCCCCAAACCTCCAAAACTCGAACCTCACCATCAGATAGTTTAACGTCATTCCCAGGACATGTAGACCCGCAGCCACTGCCTTCTAGCACCCATATGATAAAAAGGGGTTGGGCTTGCCATAAGGGCAATAGGGTTGGGAAAATCATATAGGTGCTACGGCTTGACGTGACCAGCCGATTGATTGGAGGGGGTCTCTCCGACCGCCCGTTTAGCCCAAGATAGGGCCAAAGTGGAGTATTGCATGTCATGAACTGCTCATCCACCTGGGCTCTATCCTTAAGCATCACAGGTTTCCACCCATGGCCAACAGGTGGCCCCATTGGGGGAGTCTTACCCCTCTGCAGAGGTGCAGTCGGTGCATTCTAACGCCCCAGCCAACAGGGCGGATTTTTGATATCGTGTGTAACTGTACCATCATATTCAGACATTCCTTTGGGATTGGGGGTCTCATCCCTGTGCCAAGGATACAGTTGGCATATCCTAAGCTTTACTGACAGAGCTGACATATATAATAATGACATATAATAAATAACAAAACGTTACATGCATCGAACTTAAGAAATATGACACAGAAAATGAAAACCAATTTCTTGAGTATAGCAATTTATTCATATAACATATTTTACTTTTACAGCTTCATCAGACTGTATAAAATCTCATAATAGCTGATGAAGCTCTACAAGAAAAACATGTTATACAAATAAATTGTTATTCACAATAACTTGGTTTTCATTTTTACAGTCTGACTTCTTGACTAGATTGTTGAATATCATTATCTAAAATACTTATACATCCAACTCTATCAAGTGCAAGGCATCACTTTACAATAACAAATACTCTTGAAGGGATAATTTTAACCTATGTAGAAAAAAGAAAAAAGAAAAAGAGAAAACAAAAGAAGAGGCACTTGTGGTGTAATGGTTATCATCATAGAAAATAGACACTGCATTTGCCATTGAAACATTTCTCAAATCTTTACCTACCAAATTTACCCCACGGCTGTAACAAAATTTCTTGGTCCATTTTTTAAAAAATTAAACTAGTTCCCCATTGCAAAAGATCAAGTACCAGTTTCAGGGTTGCTTCACAGACAAAACAAAACACATATGAGAGCCACAACTAGTGGCTTACGGTAGGATCACAGTGGTGGATGAGCCGTTGTGAGCGGTTTAAACTAAGCAAAGAATTTTGACTGGTGAATTTGGAAATTCTACACAAAGTGCTTTTCATGCTCATTTCGTGTTATGTTGGAATGGGACTGTTCTGGATAGAATTTTCAGACTTTGTTCAGACAATTGAATCTTTTCTTCATATTCTATTGTTTAAACAATATTTGCTATCCTTATCCTTGTTGTATTTATTATGTTTTAGCCGATACATTCTCTGATCTCTTTTTTTAGTTGTTTAGTACAGCTGGAAGGGTTTTTAAAAGATTTATTGATTCTTGTAAATATATATCATGCAAATGTCAATTAGGAAACTTTAGCTACATGAAGTGACTTCTTGATAAGCTCTGTCTTTCCACAATTCAGATGGTTGGTTGGTTTATTGATTTTAACGGCATATCAACCCAGCTGGGGTTATGTCATGCCTAACAGTTAGGAAGTAATATATGTTGTGTATTTATATCTATACTTTTTAGTAATTGGTTTTAACAATTTAGCACCATACTTAAGATCATATATGGTATTGATTAAGTTCATGTCTATATTCTATGGTATAATTTTATTTCCCTAAAAAGAATGCCCTCCATGTTGACATTTTCAAATAGATCTTGCATATTGTTTGCATTAAAATAATGGTTTCTGATGGGAGCAAAAAAACTGCATTCCATGAATATCATCTGTAGAAGACAAAACAACAAGAAGATGATATATAAACCAGAGAAAAAAGTAAATATCAATTTTTTTAAAAGGCTAAAAGAATTTCAAGATGAATTTTATAAAATTTAAGCCAAGGGTAATTCCATAATTGTCAAATCATCTAGAAAAAAGTAAAATTGTCACCCACCCACTACAATCTTTCTGAAATTTTGTACAGGTGTGAACTGTGGTGAGAAATTTTAACAAAATGTAGTAGCTTTGGTTCTGAGCAAAAACCAAACTATCTTTTTTGATACAAATGTTTAATAGATATGAAATAATAATAGAAAAAAATCTTTGTCAGAGACGCAGTGCCACATTGGGATCTTTCTAGGAAAAAATTAAAAATCATCAATAACATAAAATTGGTTAACTTTCAGACTTTTTCAATAGCATTTTTTTTTTATTTCACTGGCAAAGATGCTTTTATAAACCAAGTTTTAGGAGTAGGTATGCACTAGACCTCATTTTACAGAGAAAAATAGATTACAAAAAGTCACCATGTTCAGTATTATTGATTTAAATATAGTTTGTTTTATATTGATAAATATTTAAAGTTATCTAGCATATAGAGTTTTACGAGAAAATTATTTACAAACAAGAAATCGTCACATAATGTTCTTCTATATCAAATTTTATATTTTATTATACAGTGAAAAAAAATGCTGGTTTTGATTATAGTCTGTCATAAAATTTTGTTTTATAACAGACAAAAATCAAAACAGATTGTTTTGATGCACCTCCCCCCAAGAAAACTTAAATATTTGAATTTAAATGTTAGAAACTTGGTTTTATTATAAAGAAAATGTATTTATTTGAATTTTGATAGCAAAAATATTTCTTATGTCTATTATTAAAAAGATATAAGATTTCAAGGATCTGTTTACATTTTTTTTATGAAAGAGTGTGGCAAAAATTAATTTTACACCAACCAGAGGGTGTCGTTTTTTTTTGTTTTTTTTGCTAGTAGTAATAATATACATAAAAGTAAGACTGTATAAATGGGCTGCAATAAAATCGAATCAAGCAAACCAACATAATAAACAGTTAACTGCTGAAAACATCTTGCAAATAAAACTCAGTGAAGATTGTAGAAGATATACAAGATATAGATACATTTTTTTTTAGGAAGATTTTGTTTTCTTCAAGCTGTCTTTCTTTTCAGAATTCTCATTTATTTCTAAAAAATCGAGGCAATAAAAAATGAAAGTCTACGGATGGCCATTATCTGAAAATCAGACACAAATAAAAGCAGTAAAAGGCAACTGGCAATCTTTCCCCCCTTCAAAGTCCCCAAACACTACGCTTTGCTTTTGTAAACTTGTCAAAGTTATGGCATACAACATTTACAGAATCAATACATTTATCCATTCATTTATCAATACTTTTGTGAGGCTCGACTGATTGAATAATTCTGAATGTATCCAATAAAAATCAATCTACTGATACAGACAAGAGCTTTTTTTTTTTACACACTAATCAAAATAGATAACTTTTCTGTGTATATACGTGAGAGTCATTCAACAAATAAGGTGAATTTTACGAAATTATGATTCTAGTCAGTACTTGATAGTTAGAATTCACTGAGAATAATTGTTGGGTCAGAATTATCTGCCCCGAATCCCACTTTTGTAAAGGGGTCAGGTTATCTGCCCCTAGCTTTTTGTTATTGTCTCTGTTAATAAAAAGAACACATTTTACACACTAATCAAAATAGATAATTTTTCTGAGTATATAACATGAGGATCATTCAATAAATAAGGTGAATTTTGTTGAAATTATCTTCTTTGATATTGTCACTGGAGTCCTATACATTAGCACCGTTTTTATTTATGATATGCCTAGACTATGTACTACAAAGGTCATTATATCTAATGAAAGAAAAAAGCTCATTAAAAAGTTAAGAAGCTGGTGAGACAAATAATTCATTTTCTTTGTTTTGTTTTTTTTATAGGGATGAGATTGTTTGGAAAATTAAATACTACTCTCTTAGTTAAAGATTGCAACAATGGTTTCCGCCAATTTTTTGTTGAAATTATCACTCTAGCCAGTAATTGATAGATAGTTAGAATTCTCTGATACTAGTAATTGTCGGGTCAGAATTATCTAACCCAAATCACATTTTTGTATAAGGGTCAGGTTATCTGCCTCTAGCTTTTTGTTATTGTTATCTCTGTTAATAAAAAGAACATTGAGCATGTTTTAAAAGTCATCTTCATGTTTTGCCTCATTGACTGAGTTTGATTATCATAAGTGAGATACATGAAGATGAACACCTACATTTACCAAAGATAAAAGCTATGTCTTAGTTTCATGTTAAATTAGGTTAAAAAATTCCCAACAAATTTTGCCTAAGAAGTTGACAATGGGAAGAACTGTTTACAGTTGCACCTTTTTTAAGGAAATCAGTAGTGATTGGTCCTTTCATGGCCGAGAAAACTCCCTGCATGACCTTTTTTACTGACCACTGCACCCAGAACATTTTCTTTAGAATCCATGGTCTTTTTCAATCAGGATCATCATTTTTCTTTATATTCTTATTGTTGGCATTCTTCTGTCTGCTAAAGACGATGATGAATGTTACATAATCTATGCGGTTGCATAAGATTATTGTCAATTCCCTGTAATTCTGAGGGGATGACCCTTTTCATACCATGGCCGGGTCCCCATGGAAAATTACAGAAGCCCGCCAAAATATGTGAAGTCACGTGGGACCAATTTTCAGTTAGACGTCAGGCAGAGAAGTCGACCATTTTAAGTCCTGCCTAAAACTGGAACTCACGCGCGCTATGTTAGTCAGATATTTAGTTACATGAAATGTATAGTTAAGGAAATAAAAGTTTGTATAATTAATATGTTCTATAAAAAGTAAGAAAGGGTATACAACATGAAGTGTCCAATTATTTTTTTAAATGCATCTGCATGAGTGGCTGAACAGGCTAATTTTTGAATGGCAATCTCTATTAATATTTAATATTCAATTATCAAAATGCAATAGGATTTTTAAACATCGAATGGCTATAAGGGGTCCACCAGAATAAAATAAGAATCAAAAGAGTACAAAAAAAAAGATTGAAAACCATTGCCATAGATTATATTTGAACCCTTAATTCCATTTGTTTTTGCTAGAGTTACCATGAGAAATTTTAGCAAATAAAATTAAATGCATAATGACATTCATCGCTATTCTGTCATCAGTTTGAAAACATGTCTTTACTATGTATATACTGACATTGTTGATGAGATATTACTACCTAGGTATGTGAACTGGTTTACTAATTTCAGAGGCTTACCATCGACTGTAGAGATGTCTCCATCTTGTTTAAAACACATGAAATCCGTTTTATCCGAGTTCAAAAACTTCAATTTTTTTTTTTTTCAAAATTTCATAGATCAAAAGAAATAAATATTCTTACCAATTTTGCTGTTTTAGAATTCTATGGAAATAAACCAAAAATATTCTTACCTGCAAAGAAAATAGAAAAATGAATTAATACAATTGGCCCAATGAAGATTGGAACAAAAAGTTTAAATTAAAAACATTTCAATAGCCAAAAAACATACCATATTTCTACATCTAGTCCTCCTATCCTTGTCGGCTTGCTCCAGAAAAATTGAGTGTGGCAAAAGCAAAATTCAACCAAATGATGGAACTTGGTATTATCCATCCATCAAAGAGTAACAGGATGCCTCCTTTGCACCTGGTACCCAAACGTGGTGGCACCACTTGGTGCATATGTGGCAATTATAAAGCACTCAACTCTACCATTAAACCTGACCATTACCCTATTCCAAAATCAAGAAATTATTTTCAAATATCATGTTCTATGCTGTTCAATCAACATTTCATAGTTAGCTTCACAGGAAGGCTGTAACTAGCATTCAGTTACCAGACAAAAAAAAAGGGGGCTGTAACCGAATACAGGCCCTGTACTAACTACCAAAACACAGTCATATGTTGGATACTGCACTGCCTAAATTCTACACATGCCAGAGTCGTTTTCAGAATCAAAAGTAGAAATAGCTCTCCATATTACCTAACTCAAACAAAATTAGTTTTACTCCATTTCATTACCTTTTTTAAATATGCTAACAGTATTCTGGGACACAAAAAGACCCATCACTATTGATTTCCCTGAAAAAGGTAAAGCTAAATTTATAGCTTCATCTTTTTTAATGAAATCAATAGTGATGGGTTGTTTCATGCCCCAGAACACTGTCAACATGACCTTCTTTACTGGTTACTGTACCTGCAACTTTTTATTTATTGGAGAGTCAGTGTGTCTTCCACTCCATGAACTGTTTCTTCCACTCAGTCTCATAGTGGCAAGTCAATGTTAAGCCCATTAGTAAAGAATTATTTTTCATTAAAAGATTATTCTCTGTACACATTATACATAATTCTGTAAATTTCATATGATTTGCATTTCTCAGCAGCACATATTTGATGACAGACCTCTGTTCAAGCCTGGAGCACTGTTTAATTTGCGAACATTTTGAATGACTTCAAAAATTATTATTGTGAGATTAAAATCATTTTTGCTATAAACCAATTCCAATCAATGTATATATTTATGGATAAAATTTCTGGAAAAAAAATTGTATTGCTTTTTTAAAAATAATTCCTCTAATTAATTGAATAACCTTTATATATATATATATATATATATATATATATATACACATCTTTTGAAGAGAGAATTAACTTATAAACATAAGCACATCTAAAACTTACTCGTACCTCAAATTTTAGCTCTCAATGTCGGGATGGCACAAAGTCAGTATCAGCCAGACAGTGAGGGAGTCTATCCCCTTTTCACTAGTGCTAGACCAAGGAGATTTTTGTGTCTGAGGTGGAGTGCCACACCTACCACCAGCTCCTTACTTTACCGCACAGATCCCTGTGCTACCCATACGCTGAGTTGGGGAGGTAAAATTGACATGAGAAGATTCAGCAAACTCAAGAGATGGTAATGACAAACCAGCAAGTTATCATTGATTGGATAGTTTGTTCTCTGCAGGTTATTCGTGATTCTGCCAATGATGAGTTGGGCTTCCATAAAACAAGAGTGGATAATCTTTGAATCCTCCTCGTATCTTATCATAATGGAGATTATATGTCTGTAACCGAAACTACATCACCATCAATGTCACCATTCATTTAGATATTTACATCATATTCTCGATTAAATTGTCATTATGTAATCTTAATTAATATCTTATCTATTAATGATGTCTCTATTAAAATCTAGCTCAAAAGAGTCCATATTATTAATGAGTTTAGAATCCTGCAATGTGTGTTATATATCACAAAGAAATAAAGGTTTATATAGTATAAAGGTGTGAATAATTTTTATATTGGTTTTGAGAAAACCAGATTTTATAAATTATTACTTGGTGATGCTGATTTTTAATATTAGTGTTTTATTCTCATTTATTTATCTATTACTAAAAGCTATTTTATATATAATTCTATATAGAAATATCCATTGTAAAATATTAAATATTGTAATCTTTTTATACACATTAATATTCAGTTTCGTCAGTCTTTTTAATCTAATCTAATATTCTATTAACTTAAAACTTAAATACTTGTACCCAGAGGGTGCATGTTTTTGCTAGTTAATATAACATACATTGTGTGAGAGCAGACGTTTAGGATAAATGCATTATGATATTTCAATTATTCATCGAAAAAAATTCATAATGAAATCATGATATCAAAAGACAATATCTAAAACTTTTAAGTTTTGTCCCCATGCAGAAGGACATTGTTTTCAAAGTTAGACATTCTTTTAGATTTTCTTTGTTGATCATCTTCAACACTAGTTCTTTGTTGAAGCCAGTCAAACATTGACATATGTAGTTTTAAAAGTATATTTAAATTCTACAAACATAAGTTGATGATCTCAGATACTTAGGTTGTTTTTTTTTAATTATTTATAATATATAAGAATTGATAATATAATATAATTATATATTTTTATAAAGGGGTATAAATATTTATTATTTATTATCATTATCATTATTCATTATTTATTTATTAAAATTATAATAATCTATTATTTATTTTACTAATTGTGGTAGTAAGCAAACAAACACGGTCGGACTTGTAGAAGCTTTATTCTACATAGAATACAGTGGTAGATTTTTGACCAGTTTATATAGTTATTAGAAGGGTAGGGGAGGTAACTCAGTTACTTATTACACTAATATTTATAATATCTAATAATATTAATAATTATTATTCATTTATTAAAACTACAATAATTATTTATTTATTTATTTATCATTTATTATCATTATTTATAAATATTTTAATAAATATTTTTATATTATATATAATATAATAATATGATATATAAGAATTATGTATATGCGATTCTTTTATTTGATCATCTTTAACCCTATTTCTTCCTTGAAGCAAGTCAAACATTGACGTATGTAGTTTTAAAAGTACATTTAAATTCTACAAATACAAGTTGATGATCTCAGATACTTAGTTTTTTGTTTTGTTTGTTTTTTGCTTTTTCTAATTTAGTTTTTCCAATAATGGAGTAGCTCTTCATAGAAAAGAGTTTTAAAACTTAGCTCAACTTCTAATGGCATGATCATTCTCTTCTGAACAAGACTTGTCAGCAAGATATTTATAGTTCAGTGAATGTAAGTAGTGCCAGTTGAATTGATAAGTGCCATCTTAACTCAGTTCAGCTTAGCTGACTAGTGGTCAGAGGTAAAAGATAAAGGCTCCTGCTGAAATACACTTATTTAGATTCTAACAAAAGAGGCACTTTTCTGAAATTTGGTGATTTTTTTTTTTTTTTGTTCACAAGGAGACACACGAAAGAAATAAAACAAAAGAGAAAGATATGAAAATGCAAAAAGTAACAAATGTAACAAGCTTAACAAGAACAAGTGACATGTGTCATCCCAAAATCACCAAAATACTGATCAGTATTCCAACAATGGCATTTTGAAACTAAGACAATTAGTTATCATCACAGGAAAATGAACAAGTTGCAGTACAAATATACATATCTTTACATACATACATATACACACATAAGCCCAAATGTTGAATGTATATATATATATATATATATATATATATATAAAAATTAACAGTGTCACTTTTTCTCAGTCTTTCTTTGTTTGTTCATTTGTAAATTCAAACTGCAGTGTGTGTTTATATATATCTAAGGCACATGGTATAATGGCTACCATCATCAGAAATGGACTACTGACATGAGTTCAAATCCTGGACGAGGCTGTTTGCATATATAGCGCTAATACCCAACTATTATCCCTCCAACTATAGGTAAATAGTAGGGCAGACTGGTCTCTTTAATCTTGGGTAGGGAACCAGTCTAGAAGAAGGAAAACTCTGAATTCAAACCTGTTAAACACTGCTTAAAAAAATGATTATGTATGAGCTATTGTTAAATATATATATATATATATATATATATATATATATATATATCCAATAGATGAGATGAGTTGTTGGTGGGAATGTTGCTATTTAGGACCTTCTTCCTTCTCTATATACTTACAAATGCATATACATATATATATATTTATATACATATATATATGTGCAGCCATAGACATACATGAAGATTCTTACAAGTCCTCTGGAGAGTTCAATGCATGAAAATTATATCATTTCATA
The DNA here is from genome assembly GCA_023376005.1 of Doryteuthis pealeii. Classification (NCBI taxonomy): domain Eukaryota; kingdom Metazoa; phylum Mollusca; class Cephalopoda; order Myopsida; family Loliginidae; genus Doryteuthis; species Doryteuthis pealeii. The sequence goes on along the minus strand of CM042143.1, from coordinate 57,738,012 downwards.
CAGAGAAATATTTACCCTTCCATATAAGTGAAAAACTGGTTGTCAAGTTTTTCACTTATATGGAAGTGTATGTGTGTGTGTGTGTGTGTGTGTGTGTGTGTGTAAGCTCATTGCTTGGAAAATATATAATTGTGAATCACTAAGTCTCTAATTTAACACAGTTATTAACGGAATTTTGATCTGCAATGTTCATTGCACGGTTGTTCAAAGTATATGATTAATATACAGCACATAATTAATTGCACCAAAAGTAAGTGCACAATTCTGCACTTATTTCCATATGAAGATTTTTTAGTTCAGTTTTCAAATAGACAGCAACAGTAATTTTCTCCTGAAAAGATTTTATTTCACATAATTATTTCTCGTAAGGAACAAATTAACTCTTCTAGTTTCATCTATATATCAATACTTGTGTTCCTTGATTGTACAACCGTTATCATCTTGCTACACCCTCTGGTTAAAAATGAGACCATCCAAATCATCCATGATGAAATGCAAAAATGTAAATCTTGATTATATAGTGTTGCTTATCTGCCAAATTCTTATTTATTATATGTATCATCACCTCAGCAAAATAATTGACAATTTCATTTTTATTATGAAAAAAGAAAAGCAAGAAAAAGGACATGCTACACAGAAAAAATATAGTAAGAATGAAAGAAAGAGAGGGGAAAGATAAAGAGAGGGTGTGAGCTGGCAGAAGCAATAACACTAACCTGTTTCACTTGAACATAATGAAAAGATGAAAAGAAGGAAAGAAAGAAAAAAGAGTGAGAGAGAGTTAAATCAAGATTATTATACATTATACACAACGGGGCCGGGTTAGCTCAGTCGGTAGAGCATTCGGCTAGAAACCACAAGGTTCCTAGTTCGATACTGGTCCCCGCCAACTCAGCGTATGAGTAGCACAGGGATCTGTGCGGTAAAGTAAGGAGCTGATGGTAGGTGTGGCGCTCCACCTCAGATGCTAAAACAATCTTCTTGGTCTAGTGTTATTGAAAAGGGGATAGACTCCCTCGCTGACTGGCTGATACCAACTTTAGGCCACCCCGTCGACTTTACTGTTTTTTTTAAACATTGAACTATTTTGGAATAGAGCTCTTAAGTAATGTTGTAATAATTAGATTATTATACTTTGGTATATCCACAGGTCCTATAATTAAAACTCATAGCCTTTTCTTTTGGTAAGGAATATATTAATTTATAAGTGTATAGCACTAGCGGTACCATTCTCTTGTCTTGTCATATCCAAGAGTTTGTTTTTTTTTTCAGGTGGTGCTTATATGGCAGAGGGTATTGATGTAGAAAGGTGCACAAGAGAGATAATATGTAGAAACATCTTTCTTCTTTTATTTTTTTTTTCATTGTTTTCTTTTGTAGGTCTTTTTATAAACATGGATGTTTGAGTTCCCCAGTGACAAGGGTGTCAAGAAATATTTTCAGCTGACAAACAGAGCAACAAAAGTTATACACTTATTTAAGGTGAACAAAAAAAAAATGTTTCCCCTATCTACAGGTGCTGATACTATGAGGTCAACTAACAAGTACAAGCAAAAAATAATATAACCCTCATTTCCCACTTGATGATATCACATCTGATATTCTAAGACATTCAGTAAAAATTCCTTTTGTTATAGATCTTATCTACATCCTATCTTTCTTTCTTTTTTTTTGGGGGGGGGGGGCATTCTTAATAGAATCAAAAACTGGAATGTCCAAAGCTTATTTTTAGAGTTATGTTAAAAATCTATCAAAACTGAAGCTGTATTTACTGAGAGAGAAATTAACGGTGAATAAAAAATAGATTTTCTTTGAAATAGTCCCCTTGATATTCAGCATATCTATATTAGCAAAGGAAAAAGAATGAATCCAACTATTCTCCCTCCAGCTATGGGTAAATTGTAGGGTGGATTGGGCTTTTTAACCTTGGATAGGGAAACATTCTAGGAGATGAAAAACTCTGAATTCAAACCTGTTAAACTCCACTTAAGAAATTTTAAATATCTATTTTCATAGTAGCATTAACTATGAATATATATTAACTATAATATATATATATATATATATATATATATATATATATAGTCTGATGAGACTAAGCCTATTTATTGAGTTCTAGTCGAAATAAATTTATAACAGCCAAATGACAATTTGTTAAGTTTTTCTTTCTTATTGAAAGTTTAAATATTGCTCTTTATATAATTAATTTATTAATTATCATACATTGAGCTCTCTTAGAGATTTGTAAAAGCCCTTGTGTAAATCTATAAGAGTGCATCAACATGTGCATGCATTGTGGATGTACAGGAGATATTTATGATCCCAAATAGAATTATCCTCAACATACCGGTCAATTGGATACATATATATATATATATATATATATATATATACACACACACACACACACACACAATGAGGGTCATTCAATACATATGTAGAATGTTTTTGAAAAAAGCTATATACTTTTTTTTTTCAGAATTTTTTTCCATAAATGTAAATTCTGCATAGTTTGGAATTGGTTTATAGCAAAAATTATCTAAATCTTGCAAAAACATTTTTTTGAGGCTATTCAAAAAGGTAGCAAATCAAATAGCGTACTCCAGGTTTGATCAGAGGTCTGTCATCAAATCTTTGGTGGCTGAGAAGTGCAAACCATGTGAGATTTATAGAAGAATGCATGATGTGTATGGAAAAGCAAGTTTTAGTAAAAAAAAAAAGTCTAGAAATGGGCTAAACATGGATTTGCCGCTATGAGCCTGAATTGAAAAGACTATGGAGTTGAAACACATGCTGTCTCCAGTGACAAAAATATCCAGGCACAGTGGTCAGTAAAGAAGGTCATGCTGAGAATTTTCTGGGACATGAAAGGAACTATCACTATTGAAAAACAGTCTTTACTATTGCCAACTCTTTAGGCAAAATTCACCATATTTATTGAATGATCCTTGTATATGTGGATATACATTGTATTATAATGTATGTGAATGATAATGTTCTTTTTCTTTTCTATTGTCTCCTTTATATGTCTCATTACTTTATCATTTTTCTTTTCCTTGGAACTTCTTCTCATGTAACTGCATCTCTATAAAGAAAGTAACTCTTGTTTTGGTCACTTTCTTTGGTAATACAAAGCAAAAATGCTGTCAAACAATTTTTTTTTTAAACATTAGCAGCAATACTTGAAAATTCTTAATTTTTTTTTTATCAACATCCTGTTTCACGGGTCTTATTTTTTTACAAATTTTTTATGGAACTGTTCTCAGATCTTTTCACAATAAAAAAAGAAAAAAACTCAATGGCAAAAAAAAAAGATGTTGGAAAAATTTGAATGTCATGTGATACCAATTATACAAAAGAAAATAAAAAATATAAAATTTCTTTTTTTAAAGATGAATTGAAGACAAAATGTTGAAGCCAGTATCTAAGCATTGTTACATATATGAGGTTCATTCAATAAATAAGGTGATTTTTGCCATTGGTTGGTTGGATTTTATGGCATATCAACATGTTGTTGGGTTATTTTATGCTGAACATGTTTTGTTTTATTCATTCTGGATGGTATTCACATTTTTTTTAAACTAATGTGGAGTGGTTGTTAAATACATACAAAGGTATGAATCTATCAATTCTCCCTCCAGCTATGGGTAAATAGTAGGGCAGACTGGGCTCTTTAACTTTGTTTAAACAACCAGTCTAGGAGAAGGAAGACTCAGAATTCAAACCTGTTAAACTCTGCTTAAAAAATTGATCTTCAGTCACAATATAAACCAATGCAGAGCTTACATTTATGGAAAAGAATTCTGAAAAGAATATATATATTTTGATTTTTAAAAAAAATTCTGCTTATTTATTGAATATCCCTTATATTTCCCTAAAATTATTTTGCTTTTTTTAAAAATTCTGCTTATTTATTGTATGACCCTTGTATCTGCTTATTCTTCATATTTATGATATATTTTCTAACAGAATTTCATGCCAAACAAGGATTACCAATGACAAATCTCTTAAGAGTTTGAATCTTCTTTTTACTCCTATCAGAATCAATGTATTCAGTCGGAAGAGAACACTTTGAACAATCTTACAATAAATTCCTTCCCTTGGCTTTAATCTTTCCAGAAGAGATTTAACGATTGTTCTCGAAGAATAAAACCATAACTTTCACACTCAACTGTTTAGAGTTTTACAAGCCAACCTTTTATATCTTTGAGACTTTTCTTCTCTGTACAGAAAGCACAATTGAATCTTTCATGTGACTGCTATTCTTTCCTGTACAACAGAATTTTAACATTTGAGATTCTCTTACACAAAGCCTTGTTTTATATAGGAATATTAGCCAAAGCTTTCTTATATTACAATAGATTAAATCTCATAGTTCTTAATATCTCTTATGGACTGCTACTTCTGTCTATGATCATATTGTAGTATCTGTTCATTAAGATCAAAGTGTCATTTCTCAAAATTTCTGCCTAGAATTAGAGTGTATAATTCATCCCTATGAGTATATATATATATATATATATATATATATACACAGTGATGCTGATAGCTTTTTGATTTAGTGCATCTTGGGATGCATATATTTGCTTTGAATGAGTCCCCAGAAAAATTCATGGGTTCCAACTAAAGCTATCTAACTCCTACCTTGTAACCTATCCTGTGTAATTCATTTCTAAGAAACTATTGAAATGTATTTACAGTTAGCTTTAAATGGTGAGGGAAGAAAAAAGAAAAACACTGGGATGAATGGATATGATTTTACTGCGTCCTTTTAGATTTTTGTGCACCAGGGACATAGGATGCATACCTATCAGCATATATATATATTATGTGTATATATATATATATATATATATATATATATATATATATATATATAATTTTTAAAACCCTGATGGCAAGAAAAAACCCTTACAATACAATTTGTAAATACAAAATAAAAACTGGTTCCTGGAGAGAAAAAATATGTAAAAAAGAAAAGACCAAAACATTCATACTACTTGAAAATAATCAACTGGTACCAGTGTAATGGCCAAAAGAAAAACACTGAAAGAGTTGCATAAGTTAGATATTTTAAAGTGCTTAATACACTAAGTAGAGCCAAATAATAATAATAATAATAATAATAATAATAATAATAATAAAGAGTCAGAAACTAACTACCTAGGTTTCACCTAATGGATCATCAGGATAATTCTGACTCCTTATGATTCTTGAGTCAGAATTATCTGGATGATCCGTTAGGTGAAACCTAGGTAAGTAGTTTCTGACTCTTTAGGCTTTATTATTATTATAATAATTATTATTAAAAGTTTCCTGTATAATGTTAGGGAAACCTTAGAAGTGTATGAAATTTTATCTGTTTTTTATTGCTTACAAAATCATTAAGTGCAGCACATGGCACAACAATTTTATTTGCCTGAATCTTTGAGATAAGGCTTGATAATTTGTACTATTTGGATTTTTGGACTGTTATCCTCATCTTTATTGTTATATACACAACGTTTTGGCTGATGTGCAACTGGACATATGACACAACAGAAACAAGGGTTAAGTTAATACAGTTCTATGTGACAATCATCTAGAGGTCACAGGTTCAATCTTGACTATAGGCGAAAATAACATAGAATACTTAACGTAGCTTAACACTTGTACCCGGTCATGGTTAATGGAATGAGAACAATCTATTCTACTGGATTAAATAATGGGTTCGGTTTGAAGTTCCATGAAGGCCCACGAGTTCGACAAGAAATATCTGAAGATTTTTTTTACTCCATCTTATGATTATTGCTTTTTAACACAATTTTCTGCTGTTATTTATCTGAATTTTTGAGAAGAGGCTTAGTAATTTGTATTCTTTAGATATTTTGGACTGTTGTCCTCATTTTTATTGTTATATACACAATGTTTTTGTCAATGTGCCCTCCAGTTTCATGTTGTAATTGGAAGCCTTCATGGAACTTTGATTGAACCCTTTATTTAATCCATTGAGGTTGATTGTTTTCATTGTTAACCATGGGGACAAGTGTTAAGCTATGTTAAGTATTCTATGCTAATTTTGCCTGTAGTCAGGATTGAACCTGCAACCTACAGAGCTGTATTAACTCAATCGTTATATACGTTGCATTATGTGCCCAAATGGACATGTTGAAACTAAGTTTAGTTCTCATCACCCCATTGGTTGAAATGTTGTGTATATAACAATAAAGATGAGGACAACTTTATCTTTATTGTTATATACATAAAGTTTCAACTGATGTGTCCTCCGGCCTTCTTCAGGTGTTTCTTGTTGAACTCAGGAGCCTTCATGGAACTTTGAACTGAACCCTTTCTCTAATCCATTGGGGAAAATTGTTCTCATTCTGTTAACCATGACTGGGGACAAGTGTTAAGCTATGTTAAGTATTCTATGTTATTTTCGCCTGTAGATAGGATTGAACTTGTAACCTTCAGATGATTGTCACATAGAACTGTATAAACTGTCCAAGTATACACATGTGCAACAATTTTATTGTCATTTAAGAGTTACGTTGACTGTTCAAATTAATTATTTTATAAATTACCAGTTTTCTTTTTATACGGGTCAAGAACAAATTAGTTGAAATTATATGAATTTAAGTGGGAAAATTGTCTTGATTTAGGTCAGTTCTGACTAACAGAACCACTCCCCTCAGGGACCAATTAGTGACTTAAATCAGGCTCTCTCTCTCTCTCTCTCTCTCTCTCTCTCTCTCTCTCTCTCTCTCTCTCTATTTTAGTATCATATCATGTCTTTCTCTCCCTGTCTTTCCTCATCTGTTTGTGACAAGTTCTCTATCTTTCTATTTCTATCTCTTTCTTTCTATTTCTATTGCTTTCTATCTATATTTCTCTTTCCTCCTCTGTTTGTGACAAGTGATCTCTCTCTCTCTCGCTCTCTCTCTCTCTCTATATATAATATAATATATTTCTCTTTCCTCCTCTGTTTGTGACAAGTGATATCTCTCTATCTCTCTCTCTCTCTCTCTCTCTCTCTCTCTCTCTCTCTTTTAAAATCATATCATCTTTATCTCTCCCTGTCATTCCTTCTTGGTTTCTTGTGAGTAACAAGTTTGTAAAATTTATACAGCTATTCCTGGGCTACATGGGTGATGTTGGGATAAGCACGGTCCTGCTGGAACACCTAACCTGTCTCATCCAATAGATGTAGGAATTAATCCCACATGTATCCACTTAGGAAAAGGAATACTGACAGCATTTTAAAAGTTATCTTATAACATTATTAATTCCAACTAGCAATATATATATATATACATTTTTTTACTTGTAATCAAAAACTAAGCTTACCCATTTTGAAAATGCATAAACCTATCAGACATCACTGGCAGATTTAACTAATTAGAACCAGTTATAGATTTCCCATATGAAAAAGAAACTCATAATTGATACATTGGAAATAATGTTACAGATTAGAATGAAAAGAAAAGATTTAAAAACAACCAGAAAAAAATCACCAAAATTTTCAAAATAAATTTAGTTAAAATTTATTTATTAAAGTTATAATGCACTATTTAGCTATAATTTATTCATTATTAATTAAATGCACTATTTAGTTATAATTTATTCATTATCAATTAAATGCACTATTTAGTTATAATTTATTCATTATCAATTAAATGCACTATTTAGTTATAATTTATTCATTATCAATTAAATGCACTATTTAGTTATAATTTATTCATTATTCATTATCAATTAAATGCACTATTTAGTTATAATTTATTCATTATCAATTAAATGCACTATTTAGTTATAATTTATTTCATTATCAATTAAATGCACTATTTAGTTATAATTTATTCATTATCAATTAAATGCACTATTTAGTTATAATTTATTCATTATCAATTAAATGCACTATTTAGTTTAATTTATTCATTATCAATCACTATTTAGTTATAATTTATTTATTATAATTAAATGCACTATTTAGTTATAATTTATTCATTATCAATTAAATGCACTATTTAGTTATAATTTATTTATTATTAATTAAATGCACTATTTAGTTATAATTTATTCATTATTAATTAAATGCACTATTTAGTTATAATTTATTCATTATCAATTAAATGCACTATTTAGTTATAATTTATTCATTATCAATTAAATGCACTATTTAGTTATAATTTATTCATTATTAATTAAATGCACTATTTAGTTATAATTTATTCATTATCAATTAAATGCACTATTTAGTTATAATTTATTCATTATCAATTAAATGCACTATTTAGTTATAATTTATTCATTATCAATTAAATGCACTATTTAGTTATAATTTATTCATTATCAATTAAATGCACTATTTAGTTATAATTTATTCATTATTAATTAAATGCACTATTTAGTTATAATTTATTCATTATCAATTAAATGCACTATTTAGTTATAATTATTCATTATCAATTAAATGCACTATTTAGTTATAATTTATTCATTATCAATTAAATGCACTATTTAGTTATAATTTATTCATTATCAATTAAATGCACTATTTAGCACTATTTAGTTATAATTTATTCATTATTAATTAAATGCACTATTTAGTTATGATTTATCTATTATCAACAATATATATTACTTCATACACAACAGTGATATCTTCAAATCTTCTTACTTCATAGCTTAAAAAATGGTTATAAGCAAAATTTTAAAAGTTTTTTTAATGCCACATTTTTAAAAGTCCATCCCAATTAGTATTCCTAATTACATTGCCATGACAACTTTCATAGTTTAGCTTTTCCTAAAATGGAAAACCTTTCCACCTCAGTATCTGAGGTAGTTCATGCCAAGCAAAACATCATATCAAATAAATCAATACTTTACCAAATTTTCATTTTCATGCCATAATTTCTAACATTCTCTCAGATGTTTTATCCAATATATTTATTCATACATTACAATATAGATGCATTGTTTTAATTACAGATAAAGTTTAAAACCAAAATGCAGCAGAAAAATATTTCTTTCAAATTGATAAAATTGGTAAAAGTCAGAACAATTCAGATCATTGGAATAATTTGCACTTAGAAAGATTCCTTTTGTAACGTGGATTTGATCCTAAAATCATATCAAATTCTGAACACTTACATCACTAGAGCACATTATTATTTGTCTGTATTTTTGACTTCTCAAGTATAGAATTGAATGCAATATGAGAACCAATTATTAAAAATTGTTTTTAAAGTAAATTACTTTAGAAATAAAAACATATCAAAAAAAGACTTATATCATTGGATTTTATGCCTCAAATTGTACAGGAAATGCCAATAAGCATTTATTTATCTATCTTATCATTTTTTCCCCTAAATGATCGTTCTTCTTCTCATGACATGTATTGGGATGATAAGCATGCAAAAACAATGGCGTCAGTTTTTGAATGAGATCTACAAAAGTTCTTCAATGCCTGTTAGATCAACTGTCAAACTATTAAAAATGATTTCCCAGATTGGATCATTATTATACTCAGATATAGCCCGAGGATACAGCATCCAAAACACTGTGTTTATACATACCACAATAAAGATGAGGACAACAGGCAAAAAAAACAAAAAAATCAAAATTATCAAGCATATTATTAGTTACCAAATTTGCACTTTTTTTCAAAACATGGATTTAATTCTAAATTATACCAAGTCATGAACACTCACATCATTACAGCACATTTTTAGTTACTAAATTCTTCAAATGTTCACTCATCTAATAGCAAAGATCTTTTTTTTAATTACTGTGTATACATAAACTATCTATCACTATATTTACATAAAAAAATCTTTTTTAAATTATTGAATATTAATCAATGATTAATTATTATTTATGCTTTTTAAAGATCTCATTGCCAACAGGAAAAATATTATTTTAAACTTTTTTTTTCTTTTTTTTTTCAACTTAAGAACAATTTTTTCTTTTCTTTTTTTAAATCCATGGATCTTCACTCTCTGCAATGACTATTTGAATTCTAATTAAGTTGAGTATAATTACTTTTATAATTAGCTGATTAGTAATTAAGCTTTTCAAATTCTAGATTCATTTTTGGATCCAATTGGAAATCAACGCAGCAACCAGTTAAATTAAACCTCCCAGCATCATGACGATTACTTTGTTCTTTGTTTTTATGCAAAAGTTATTTTCAAAATGTGCAGAGATCTTATCATAATTGTTTCATTTTCTAATCATGAATCATCATCATAATGTCATGCTAGTAGCACAGATATCCATGACAATCTCTTGCTAACCATCCCTATCATTCATTGCACTAGCAGCCAGTATCCATGCAGTGCTGACCAATGTAGGTCTTTGCTGAGCGGCCCACACTGACGTGCCCAATAAGTGGTTTTCATAGGAGAACGTCACTTATAAGTTTGCCCTGCTTTGCCAGCAGTGCCAAGCGTGTCTCATTCGTCTCACTCAGATGGTCTGTGTGATAGGAGACAAGTGGCCATACAGATGCTTTTTTGTAGGGTGTTGTTTCCACAATTTGTTTAATATCACATGCAGCATTCTTGTGTAGCTCCCATCTAGCTTATTCTCTAGGGTTTTGTTACGGTCCAAGTGGTGCAGCCATATAGTAGCACTGATACAACTACGGCTTGGAAAATATGTTGCTTTAACTTGTCAGTGAGATCATATTTCCATATAACTGATAATCTGTCTATGGTAGACTATGCCTTCCCTATATGTGCATTAACATTGCTTTCTGTGGATGAGATATTACTACCTAGGTATGTAAATTATTCTACCAAGAAAATAAAAATCAAGAATAGACAAAGCCAAAAATGTAAAAAAAAAAAAAAAAGAAATCAAAAAGAATTTAAATAGAAAAAAAGAACTTTCCTTTACAAAAATTTTGTTTGCATTTCACATAGCACTAATACCATCGGGAAAGGTATGCATCCAACTACTCTCCCTCCTGCCATGGGTAAATAGTAGGATAGATGGGGGCTCATTAACATTGGCTAGGTAACCAGTCTAGGAGAAGGAAAACTTTGAATTTATACTAGTTAAACTCCGCTTAAGAAATTGACCATGTGTCACATGCTGCTCATGTGGAGGGATTGGTATATATATATATATATATATATATATATATATATATATATAGGAAGCATATGGTGTAATGGTTAGAGTTGTAGGAAATAGACTCATTGACATGAGTTCAAATCCTGGGCTGTTTGCATTTCATATATTGCTAATACCCTTGGGAAAGGCATGCATCCACGTACTCTCCCTTCAGCTATGGGTAAATAATAGGGTAGACAAGGCTTTTTAAGGTAACCAGTCTAGAAGAAGGAAAAAATTCAAATCTGTTAAACATGGTTTAAAAAAATTGGCCATGTGTCACATCCTGCTTGTGTGGAGATACTGGACACATTTCTTACATTTAAGCCTGGACATATATGTGATGTGTGGGGCAGGGCTTGCCTGTTGAAGGCTGGGCTCCTCAGTCATGTACAGTCCCATACAAGAAGAAACCTGGGACTCATGTGTGTGACAGGGTGCATAAAAACAAAACTGGACCCTTGAGCCATCTGTGTGCTCACAACCGAACTGCTTGCCTGTGAAGAAGTGGCAATCACCACATACATATGTACCAGTGTATTTGTAGAGTCTGGGTTTGTTTTTTTTCAATATAACTATGAAATCCTTCACTTAACTTAGAATCCTTCACTACTTCTAAGTAGAAACATTAATATCAACACGGACTGATGTTACAATTGGTACACAAAAGGTTTACAGTTCACCAAGTTAACTTTTAAAATCTTTCTTTGATTAAGTGACAATTATACAGGTATCGGAAATGTGAATTTATTTTCTTGAACATTTTTTTTTTTTTTTTTTTCATTTTTCTGTCAATTGAGAACAAACAATTCTTGATATCTGTACTTCAACAAGAAATTAAAACAGAAAAAGAAAAAGAAAAAGAAAGAAAAAAAGAAGAAAAGATTAACATTTAAAATCTTTTCTTTTGTTTCTTCTTTTTTCTTCCAGACTAAATTGTAATCACATCCAGGAAGTTAGTCAAACAGACGATGTATTGTGAAGTGTTTGAAAGAGAAACAAGGACAACAGTGATCAGACAATTCAACTAACCAGATGACATTTCAAGCCGCTAAAAAAAAAAAAAAAAAAAAAAAAAAAAAAAGAAGAAGAAAAATCTTTTCTCTGGTGTCTTCAATTCTAAATAGATAAGATGGTGAGGCCAAAAATATTTTGTTGCTCACCCAGGGGATAAATGCTGACAGACTGTATCCTCTGCCCCCAAAACAAACAAACAAAATGAAATAAAAGAATGCAACCAATAGAAGAAGAATGTCTCTATTAACTTAAAAGTCAGAGAGGGTAAATGAAAGTTTATAAAAATAAAGAGAGTCTAAGCAATTCCAAACAGTAAAAGAAATTAGAATTAAGTATGATTACAGAATCTACTGAAATATATATATATATATATATATATATATATATATACTAGCTGGAGTAGCTATCTACGCCAGGTGCTTGGAGTACAGCTGCTTATTCCAAAATATTTGTAAATCAAAACTTTTGACTAAATAGATTAATTGATTGATTTTACTGACACGTCAACCAGTCTGTGATTACAGAATCTACTGAAGCTTATATATATATATATATATATACATAAGATTAAGTAGATACAGTAGACTTTCTGACTATATCATTTTACTAAACCTGCTCTACAAATGTATTGAGCACTTTTATAAATTCATAACTTACTCTGTTAATTATTTTGTCAACAGTCAAATTTGCAACTTACTCAATATTCTACCTTCTCTGTTAAGTCACCCCCTCTTCATAAACATATATATATATATATATATATATATATATATATATATTAGCTCAAGTATCTATTTACACCAGGTGCTTGGAGTGCAGTTGGTTATTCTAAAATATTTGTTGGAAATCAAAACTTTTCACTAAACAGATTGATTTTAATGGCACATCAACCTGTCTAGGGTTATTTTATGCTAAGCAGTTAATTATGAGGGATGATCAGATTTATTGCTATCTTTTTTCCAAGGGTTGTTCTATGATTATACAATCTACTGAAACTTACTATTCAAATCCTAATTTTTAAATATCTTTCCAGATATAAATAAGATAAATAAATCTTTATTATTTTTGCACAAATGGTGATAGTGAATGTGTAAATATTTTTACTTTGTCATTAATTGTTATATTTTCATAGTTTCCTCCGGACATACATACAGACCAACTGGCCTTAAAAAAGTATGGATTAAAGACAGAGAGAATAAAAGAAAAGATTCTTAGGAGAATCTATATAATTAACACAGTTGTGTCCTCTCATTTATGTGCCACATGGAGAAAGAGAAGAATGATACTTATATATCCATAAAAGAATGAAAGACTGAAAACACGGCTGGCTTTTGATCTTTACACAGACCCCACTCATGGGGCTTTACTTTAACTCCTACTAATGCACCGGAAATACTGAGATACTTTCCTTAGTTTAAAAAAAATAAAAAGACCATATCCGTTTCACTGATGTATTTTTGTTTTTTTGTTTTTGTTTTTTCAGGTGAATGATTTGAATAAAAAAGCCAGAAATGAAACATGAGTTGACTAATTAGTAATTAGTAAAATGAGCAGTACCTATCCAGAATGTAAGAAGTCCATTATTTAAAAAAAACCAAAAAAACAGTGGTACTTACCTATATAAGAGATATATAGGATTTAAGACGCTCAATGATGATCATAAAGAAAGTGAAAATTCTCATGTTGCCATATCAGTACAATTGTATGGCTGTACCACTTGGACTCTAACAAAGTGCTTAGAGAAAAAGATAGATGGGAGCTACACAAGGATGTTATGCTTAAAAATTGATCTTGCAACTGGTGGAGAGGTTAGTAAATACCTATATACACCACTCACACAGGTGACCAGTTTTAGTGATAAAAGCTTGTGTAGGACCACCTACACTTTTTGAATGAGCCGGTAATAGAAGAATGGGGCTCTAGCATGTCATAGATTCTCTGAACAACACTCCTGCAGTTTTAAATTCAGAGCGTTTCTTTTTTATAGACCAATTGCCCTATCAAGACTAATATAAGAAATATTGTAATAATTCTGAGTTGGTAGGTGGTTTATATAGCAGGTTGGGCTATTCCACTGTGTACCTTGGCCAAGCTCCTTCCCAGGAATCTGACTGGCTGATGGTTCTAGTGTGGACACTTTGCTCCATATATACCCAACACATGACTGTACTTGACTAGTCCTCTCTTTTTTTTGTCTGGCAACTGGACGCTAGACACCCAAACCTGTCCCACCATCTACCCTAAGTGAGCAAAGAAGAAATGGATCCATGCCTTTCTGAAAGGCATTAGTACTAAGTGAAACGAGAACATCCTCATCCAGGATTTGAATTCGTCCATTTCATATAGCAATAACCATTACATGACAAAACTGCTAAGAAAGCAGAATCAGCTTTTGATTAAAATCATCGTCGGGTGGCCTAATGTTGGTATCAGCCGGACAGTGAGGGAGTCTATCCCCTTTTAACTAGCGCCAGACCAAGGAGATTGTTTTGGTGTCCAAGGTGGAGCACTACACCTACCATCAGCTTCTCACTTCACCACACAGATTCCCGTGCTACTCATACGCTGAATTGGCGAGGGCCAGTATCGAACCCGGAACCTTGTGGTTCCTAGTCGGATGCTCAACCGACTGAGCTAATTATCCAAAACAACAAAGATGAGGATGCAAATAATTTGTGGAATACTAAGAACACTTCATTTCACTACTTCAGACAACATTTATCAAAACCCAGAATCCGCCTGACTGCAGTGGAATTCTGCAATTTATTCTATGCCAAATTTTGTGAAGAGAAATCGAAGCAGAGAGCAGATGTGCCGCTCATTCACATATTAAGTAATAAATCACTTTATACAAAACACAGCAAGCAGAAACATCACTTCCTCTGATATAATAAAAACATGTCAATACTGCCTATTGATAAACAGATTGAATATCTATAGCAAAAAGCCATCCAAAAAGATCAATCTCACTTCTTTCCTTTTAACTGATAAATACTTAGATAGGTCCCTTTTGAAGATGAATGGCCAGAGGCCAGTGGAGTTGGCCCAAGACATTTTTATATCTGGACTGATGGACCAAAAAAGAATGAAGATTGGGGGGGGGGGGTTGCACGGAGTTTGAAAGATATAAAAATACAGTACAGAGAAAATGCTAGAGTTGACTATGCAAACCAGAGATTAGGATGCATGTAAAATTGGGACGAGTTATTTTATGAATGATGGAAAATCTGGCACAAGATCACAGTTTAACAGAATCAGAACTCACAATCAATGGCTTGCAGGAAGTGAATAATTTATACGTATCCTACAAAAATTCATCAACAAAGATTTATTAAACTAGCTCGAGATGCCATTTTTAGAAGATGTTTGAATATATAGAGGCTGATTTGGAGGAGCGTGGTGTAATGGGTAAAGTCATAGGAAATTGACTTGTTGATCCGAGTTCAAATCCTGGATGAAGCTACAGTTCACATAACGCTAATATCCTTGGGAAAGGTATGAATCCAACCACTCTCTTAAATAGGGCAAATTGGGCTCGTTAACTTTGGTTAGGTAACCAGTTTAGAGAAGGAAAACACTGAATTCAAACCTGTAAAACTCAGTTAAGTGGTCACTACTAGAATAGGCTCAGTCCTAATTAGTGATCTATTTAACTAATTTTTTTTTTTTTTTAAAGATTGAAAAGTAAATCCCTATTTTAAATTATATATAATTATTTTTATATGCAGTTACATTTTACTCAATTATTCAATGTATATTCCTTAATATATGGCAATTAAATCTGTGTTTTTGTTGGTGCTCCTCCACATTTTACTATTGTTGTTTGTGAATGGCTGAATCACAATTTTCCTGGGAGATGGATGGGTAGATGTGGTCCACATGAGTGGCTGGCCAGAAGCCCTGATTTAACAACCCGCAACTTTTCTTTACTAATTAAAAGATTTATTTTGCCCACAATGCAATGCCAAATTGGTGTATATATATAAATACAAAAGCCTACTGATCTCTGCCCATTCACTTCAAAACAGGAGAACATTTTTGAACAACTGTATTCTTGAGAAAGTTATACCACCCAGTTCATCTCCTGTCATCTATAAAAACATCCATCATTTTCTTCACCCCAAGATACATCCTGATGAAGCTTTAATGAAACCGAAATGTTTAAACATCGATAATTAAATTCATCCTATTTTCGAACATTTGTTTTTTAAAATTTTCTTTTTATATATATATATATATATATATATATATATATATCTCAGACAGTCATCTATTACTTATACCAAGAGATAATCCAGCAAATCAATTATTTATTATCATTAATACAATTCAGCTGCAGTTTTTGTTTCAGAGACAAGTACTGAGATTCTGGCAAATTTTGAGGTATTAAACTAGGCCTCAAAACTGCTAAAGCTGCTCACTGATTTCAAAAAAAGGAAAGAAATAAAATATCTGACAGTACAAGTCAAAATTTGTTTAAGAATTTTAAGAGTTGTGATTTTTTTGTTGAAATAAAACTCAGAGAATGATAATTTGAATCAGCACTTAAAAATATTTTAGAAGAACCAAAATGATCAAAAGATATTTAGAGCATTGCATAAGATTCAATAATAAAGATACAGTTGATGAAAAAAGGAAAATTCTTTTGATACACCCAAAGATACCAAGTTCAGAATGTTTGATATGAATGATTCTGGGTCAAGTAGTGCAGGAAAATCAATCTGTCCAATGGAGAGACAGATTGACATGGAAGAAATGACAGTTACAAGATCTGAAATTCTTCAGTAAGGTCATCAGACATGACAGGTAAATGGAATGGGGACAAAATACTCTCATAGATCAAATGAAAGGTTCGGTTTAACATTCCCAGGAGGCAGGGCCAGCATGTACTATCCCTTGGGGGCTCCAGAAGGGCGAGTTTCATATATTTTCTATGAATACTACTTTATGAAAATTAACATTTAGTAGGTTTGCTTTCTTTGTAATGGTATAACAGCTTTCATGGGTTATCTAATGCCAAAGCCATTATTGTAGAAGAACAGTAGTGGTCCAATTTAATCCACAGCTGGGAAGATGAGGGGTTTATATTCCACCCAGGGGTATTTCGTTTGGTTTGGTTTGGTTTGTTTTACGGCATATCAACCTCAGTGGGTCATTTAATGCCAACAAAGTTTTGAAATAAATTCATTCTTAATAGATACTCAATTTTTTTTTTATAAACACACTTTTCTATTTAACCCATAGACAAGACCCTAACAAGTACTACCACTCCACCCAAGGGTATTAATCTGAAATGAAAGGTTCTGTAAAAGATTTGGGACTTGAAAGTTTCTGTCTAACATTCCCAGAAGGCAGGGCTGGTGTGTACTACTTCTTGGGAGCTCCAGAAGGGCGAGTTTCATATATTTTCTATGAAGGGTATTAGTCTGAAAGTGAACATAATAGTGTGAGGATATGTAGTATCATGGATTTGGGGGCGGGGCATGAGACCCTAGGACCGGCTCTGATAGAAGATTACAAACTGCAACACTCAAGAAACCAAAATTTAGTTGACATGCCATTAAAATCAATAAATTTATTGATTTTAATGGCATGTCAATCCATCTAAAGCAATTTTATGCCTAATGGTTAGGGAATCACATTCACTGTAAATTTATATTTACATTTTTGTGTAGTTGCTTTTTTTTGTACAGAGTTCTCGCAAACCATCTTATGTGTGTGTGTGTGTGTGTGTATAAATATGTACACATATATGTGCCATTTTCATCATGTGTGTATGTATATATATATATATATGTGTGCACATATTTTTGGAACTCTAAAGATAACAAATATTCTTTCAATAGACATGTATGTATGTATGTATATTTCAGGACACTCATTGAATGCTATTGATACCACGTAACCCAATACTAACTGTTGTAGGAGATACACACACACACACACACACATATATATATATATGTACATGTATATATGTATATATCAGGACACTCATTGAATGCTACTGGTACCACGTAACCCAATACTACCTGTTGTATGATATACATACACATACACACACATATACATATATATATACATAAAGACGTATATATGCTTGTATATGTATATAAGTATACATATAAGTGTGTGTATATGTGTATATGTATATATCTATGTGTGTGTGCCTATATATATAACAGGTAAAGAATAAGTTTATCAATCATAAGTTTAATCCTCAAAAGTGTTCACCTTGTGCCAAACCGAGCAAAAGGGTTAATAAATAATAACATTCTATGAAGGGGTGAATGAAAAACAGGTCAATGAATGGATGATACTGTTTCCTTATTTTTTGTAAAAATCTCTTTGAAGTCTTATTTAATATCTACCTCAATATTTTTTTCTATTACGATTATTAGTTTTTAATGCTGCATATGCAGAAAATCCTCCATCGTTGGAAAGAGGATAATTACTTTAATAGCCTTTTTTTCCTCATAGCTGTGAATATTCTTCTTTCATAGTATGTCCTAATTTTTAAAGTGCCAGTCTTTTAAATGCTTCTTGTCAAATGGAATAATCTGAAGAGAATTCAATAAACTTTTCATATTCTGCTGCAATTGAATTCAATTCTCTTCCCTCCATGCAGAATCGGCCTCTAATTCGATCTCTATTTACTATAATGTTGCAATGAAATTAACTTACTTCACCGAAATTGATTTAAACTTAATTGTTATTTAAATCTTTTTCCGGATTATTTTCCCTTGGTAGACCTCTGACATGGGGGCTCATCATTGGCCACGGTTTGAAGATCAGGACCAAGAGCCATGAACCATGTACATGCTAATTTGCAAAGTCATGCCAATATTTAATACACTTGGCACATTGTTTCTCAAGTTTCTCTAATCTTTAAATAAAATTCAAAAGTATTTTTCAAAAGAATTTATTCCTTAATTGGTTTCCATTTTTCTACAGTAATATTTTTAAATCTGTATATATACAGGGTGCTCAGGAGAAATTTGACAGTTTCATGAGGAAAAAGAAAAAGTGCTTGGTAACTACAAAATTTTATGGATTGTAAAGAAATTCAACAGGCATTGAAATTACACTACTGTCAACAAGTTTCACTCAAAATAAATGCCATTAGCATCGATCACAGCCTCAATCCTGCTCCGGAACCTGAAGCAAACTGATGTTACAGTTTCCCTGGGAATGGTCTCAAAAACTACCTAAATTCTGTCGATTAACTGGGCTTTTGTAGTACTGGTATGGTGATTGGTGTCTTTCTCAACAGAGTCACATACATAATAATACATGGGGTTAAGATCAGGGGAGTTTGGAGGCCAAACATTGGGACTAGTGTAGTTGTAAAAATTTGATGACAATAATTTTTTACTTTTCTCAGGGGCCAAATCCTGCTGCCCTACATATGGCCTACCATTGGCTACCCTTGTTATCCAGGGATTGCCTCCTAATTTATGTAGCTCATCTTGGAGATTCTCTGTTTCCTAATTCATGTAGCTCATGCTGGAGATCACCTGTCTCTTAATTTATGTAGCTCACGTTGGAGATTGCCTGTGTTCTAATTTATGTAGCTCATCTTGGAGATTGCCAGTCTCCTAGTTTATGTAGCTCATGCTGGAGATCACCTCTCTCCTTATTTATGTAGCTCATGCTGGAGATCACCTGTCTCTTAAATTATGTAGCTCATTTGGAGAACTCATTTAGCAACTCAACATAGGCATCTAAGGGACATCCAACACTTTCTTCTACAGATTTTCAAGGAATTCTGCTGTACGAATGCAATCAGATCATCTATTATGTTGCTTTCTTCTAGCCACAGCCTCATAGTCACCATTGCAATTCTCCAGTTCATGCCTGATTGTTTTTACAGTGTCTAGGGAGAATTGGGTAGCAGCCATAATCTTCTTATTCTGGTGGTCAGTGCAGATCATCATTATACAAGTTATTCTCTTTTATGATTTAGGTAGGTTCCAGTCATCCATTCTATGAATGAAGAAGGGTCCAAGCTTTTAAATGATGCATAGTGTCTGTCAATACCTCCAGCATATGGAGAGAAATAACCAAATATAAATATGTCAAATTTATCCTGAACACCCTGTATATGTTAAAAGAAAGGAAATGAATCCGACAATATGAGTAAGAAAAGGTGGAATGAAAACATCACACAATGCTGTTAAAGAAGAAAACAATTTATAATATAATCATAGCTGATACTGATCAATATTTCGATTTTACAAAAATCATCATCAGAGCTCATTCACTCCCATAGTTGTTTGGGTCGGAGAGGAAAGTCAAATGAGTTTTTAAAACAAAAAACCTTAATACTGCAAAAAACGAAAGACGTTACAATATTCACCAACGTGGGCATTCGCGCCATATATATGTCGGTCATGTCTCATATGTATATCTTTTTTGTTTTTGTTTTCGGTTTAAAATAATACCTTACATTAGATCCAAATCGCTTAACATTATCTAAAATAATAACCAATTCCGCCCATAACCTTTTTTACTTTATATATAAAAACAAAACACAATAAATATTTAATCATTTATTAAATACAGAACTTAAAAATAATAATAAAAAATTAAAAATAATTAATCGTAAAATAAAAATTATATAAAAATTCCTTTTCTAAAATATTAACATATTCCGCCCATAACTTTTTCACTTTCCTCTCCGACCCAAACAACTACGGGAGTGAATGAGCTCTGATGATGATTTTTGTAAAATCAAAATATTGATCAGTATCAGCTATGATTATATTATAAATTGTTTCTTCTTTAACAGCATTGTGTGATGTTTTCATTCACCTTTCTTACTCATATATATATATATATATATATATATATATATATATAACTTAGTATAAAAATTGCATTGGCAAAAAATTGTCAGTCAATAAGTGCAGTTAATTTCATGATTTCTTTTTTAAGTAAAGTTCTTTCAGTAAATGACTAGTTCATAGTATTATATCCTGCATGATATTAGGGAAATCTTATAAATGATTTTACTCCCCACTTAATAGTGTGTACCATAAATTATTTACAAGCCTTGTAATTTTATCTGTATTTATATATGTAATTAGAAAGCAGTGAAAATAGGTTTCTCATAAACTTACAGAAAAGAATATTGATCAGTGCTAAAACAGCTGTCTTTCTTACTCAATAAAGAAAAAAGTTATTCTTTCACCAGTTAATAACTGGCAAAGGAGAATGTATTTCTTTTAGATGAAGTTCTGTCAATCATTGATAAGTTTTTTTTACTAGTATTATATTTCATCTCATCAACTCAAATACTTTTAACACTACTATTGAGTGAAAAACAAAAACAAAAACAACATTATAAAGGTGTTGACCAATCAAAAACATTGTTATCTATAGAATAATCAAGCTAAGTTCCAATTACCATCGAATTGGTAAGACACGGCAACAAGAAGTCGTAACTTAATACAAACCTGTCTTGCTGCAACCCTACTGCAGGATGACAGGGTATTTAGGAAATTCCACATCATAGAAACCAAGCAGCCAATCAGAACTCAAGGAATGGAATCACCCAAATACATGAATGGATTATTCTTGATTTCCATAAATACCAACTGCCTTGGACACTGCTTAAGTTGTGTTTAACCAGTAGACTGACTGACTCAATATTATCAAGTGATTTTATAGATATTATTTGGACTTATATTATATCATCCATGTACTTGTCACAGCTCTTCCTATATATATATATATATATATATATATATATATATTCATATTCATACACATATATATAAGGTGTGTCAAAATGTATTGAGACTTTTTGTATTTTTAACACACCTTGTATACTGAAAAAATTAACATTCCATTCATTTTTTATTTCTATCTTGATAAATACAGCTTCAATCTCAATACTTTTATGACACCTTGTGTGTGTGTATATATATATATAATATATATATATACACATATAGTATCCAATTGCCACTTTAATGTTTCCATTGCAGTGATATCAGTAATACTACAAAAGTGCTCAGTATATTAAAAACAGAGCCATAATAATAATATTAGTAGAGGAAAATAGTAGACCCTTAACTTTTTCCTCTACTAATATATAATATAATGTGCTATATTTATAAGTAAATACTGCTCAATCTTGTTGATAGAGCATGTGTATCTAAGTTATGATAGTGTGGATATGAAGACAATAGTGTTTGGTTACTGACAATTTCTAGCCTATGCGATTTTCAAACCAAGTGGTGGTTTGTTTTTTATTCTCCCTTATATACTGTGCTTTGTAGGGAGGGGTGCGTCTCATTTTATTGTTTTGAGGGGGAGAATTAACCACATCCTGTTCATGTAGAGGGTTGGTTAAATACATACATCCAACTATTCTCCCTCCAGCTATGGATAAATAGTAGAGCAGACTGTGCTCTTTAACCTTGCCATGGCAACCATCCTAGGAGAAGGAAAACTCTGAATTCAAACCCGTTAAACTCCACTTACAAATTGACCTTGTGTAACATACTGCTTATGGGGTGTTGAATACATACTAGCATGATACTAGTGCCTATAGATCCGGTGCCATGTCATAGAGCTATGGTTTTATTTACTGCATATCCTACATATACGAGTCAAGCACAAGGCCTTATTAATGTGGGACCATCCACAAACGGAAGCTCATGGGTGGTGGGTTCAAAAAATGCGTTGATCCCGTTGGCATTCCCCCTCAGGCACTGGGCAATAAACCCAGTCCTGCCCCTTTAAATCAAGAGGGAAGGTGTTGCCTGTGGGGAATGGTCCCTGGGATCAATGTTGTTAACTTCTACAGTCCAAGGCCAAAGCCACTGGACCCCCTGGTTGAAAACTGAAAGCAGTTATTCAGGCAAAAAGAGGAGCTACCACGATTAAATAACTGTCACTAATTTCTTTTTTTCAGAACTTGTTTATGTCTCTTCTTTTAAACTGAGACTTGATGGAACCTTATTACTCTTTCTTTCCACAAGGGTTTTGTTTTTATTTCATTAGAACTTTTTTGTCTTTAAAACATTTGAGATTAAATATTGGGCATATCTAATTAGGTTTAATTATGAAATATTAGATTCTTCTAATTGTTTTTTTCCAAAAGCCAGACAGAGTGGAGAAAAACCTCTAGTTTTTTTATTTATTCAAATTGAGACCAAAAAAAAAAAAAAAGAGAGAAAAAGTGACTTAAAATTATATATGATTTAATAAAGATTATCAAGACAGATTACAAAACCTTGAAAACAAATTCATTTTGAGTCAAGTTCTGTTTTTCACAATTAAATTCAGTTTTTAAGCAAAGAAAAAGTATTTTCACGTGTGGATCTGTCACTCACCCCCACCAATGACAAATTTGATTTTGATTTCTGAAGAAGAAGATTCTGTAAACAAATATCAATAGATACAGATGCATATAAACTTTTCAAGACAATGAACACAAGCAGGATGTGACACAAGGTCAATTTCTTAAGTGGAGTTTAACAGGCTGGAATTCAGAGTTTTCCTTCTCCTAGACCGGTTGCCTAACCAAGGTTAAAGATCCTAGTCTGCCCTACTATTTACCATAGCAGGATGTGACACAAGGTCAATTTCTTAAGCAGAGTTTAACAGGCTGGAATTCAGAGTTTTCCTTCTCCTAGACCAGTTGCCTAACCAAGGTTAAAGATCCTAGTCTGCCCTACTATTTACCATAGCAGGATGTGACACAAGGTCAATTTCTTAAGCAGAGTTTAACAGGCTGGAATTCAGAGTTTTCCTTCTCCTAGACCGGTTGCCTAACCAAGGTTAAAGATCCTAGTCTGCCCTACTATTACCCATAGCAGGATGTGACACAAGGTCAATTTCTTAAGTGGAGTTTAACAGGCTGGAATTCAGAGTTTTCCTTCTCCTAGACCGGTTGCCTAACCAAGGTTAAAGATCCTAGTCTGCCCTACTATTTACCCATAGCAGGATGTGACACAAGGTCAATTTCTTAAGCAGAGTTTAACAGGCTGGAATTCAGAGTTTTCCTTCCTCTACATTGGTTGCCTAACCAAGGTTAAAGAGCCTAGTCTGACCTGCTATTTACCTATAGCAGGATTTGACACAAGGTCAATTTCTTAAGCGGGAGTTTAACAGGTTGGAATTTAATTTTACTTCCCATGATCAGTTACCATACCAGTGTTAAAGATCCAAACAAAGTCAAAGAGCCAGTCTGCCTTACTATTTACCCATAGCTGGAGGGAGAATAGTTGGATTCATACCTTTCCTAAAGATATTAGTGCTATAGGAAATTCAAATAGCTTTGTCCATGATTTGAATTTGTGTTGCTGTGTCAATATCCCATGATGATAACCATTACACCATGGACACCATCCTTTTATGTGAAGAAGACTAATTTTTTGTCTTGGAAAATAAACTTTGAAACATTTTATGTAAAGAAAGCCCCTCTCCTATGTACACAGAGGAAACTATTTTTTCGTAAGCAAAAACCTCATTTTTGACACTGTTATGTTCAACGGGATGATAATAAGAATCCTTCTTTTTATGCCTACTTCTTATAGAGGCGCCTATGGTATAATGATTATCATTGTAGGAAATGGATACAATGACACAAGTTCAAATCCTGGACGAGGCTGTTTGCATTTCACATAGTGCTAATACTCTTAAGAAAAGTATTAATACAACTATTCTCCCTCCAGCAAAAGGGCAGACTAGACACTTTAACCTTGGTTAGGCAACCAGTGGAGGGGAAAGAAAACTCTGAATTCAACCTGTTATGTGGTTAAGTGGAGAGCTGATGGTAGGTGTGATACTCCACATCAGATGCAAAAAACAATCTCCCTGGTCTAGTGCAAGTGAAAATGGGACAGATTTGCTCACTCTCCATTTGATACCGACAATAGGCCACACTGTTGACTTTACTCTTTTACAATTGTATTGTCCTCAAGAAATATTAAATAAGAATACTTGAAATTATATACTATTGAACAAATTATTTGAATTCGATAGGAATATTTGCAAACTTATTTCAACATGAAATAACCCATATGGGGTTGATATGCCATTAGATAAACCAAACTAAACAGGGCCAGTTTAGCTCAGTCGGTAGAGTGTCTAACTAGGAACCACAAGGTTCCTGGTTCGATACCAGCCCTCACCAACTCAGCAGGGATCTGTGCGGTAAAGTAAGGAGCCAATGGTAGGTGTGGCACTCCAACTCAGATGCAAAAACAACCTCCTTGGTCTAGCGCTAGGGAAAAAGGGATAGACTCCCTCACTGTCTGGCTGATACCGACTTTAGGCCACCCCAACGACTTTGCTAAAACCTAAACCTAAATCTGTATTTTCATCCTTTTTAAAAAACATTTTGAGAAGGAAAGCGACAGATTCAAAAGATTTCCCATATTTCATCAGTACTTAAATAAAAGTCATGAAAAATCAAAGAAGAAAAATGATTTCAAAATTCTTATGTGCCACCAAAAGAGGGAAAATCCAATCCCAGCATGCATTTCAGTTTTTTTTTTATTTCTTTTTAATTCTATTCATACATTTCTGTCTATTCATTTTCTGTCTTTGGGTTTTTTTAAATCATTTTTCTTAAGAGATTTTTCAGGAAGTGTTCTTTCCAACTAAACAAAAGAAGGATTTAGAGAAAAAAAAATAATAATAAAAGAAAATTTGCATTAACTAACAATAAAAGCTAAACCATTTTTTTTCCTAAGGAAAATATTTGGAGGTTTTATATTATTTTTAATGCTTCTTTCTCACTTGAAAACTCACTACAAAATATATTTCTTAGAAAAAAATAAATTGATATTGACTGCCTTTTTCCTAGTTTTATATTGACTATTTCTTCTAAGTTCCTAAAAGTATAAAGGCATTTTGTTTCAAAGAGAAAAAAGAAAGAATTAAAAAGATTTCCATTATAAGATACCAAAGATCACACATTTCTGTTACTCAAAGGTTTTAATTCTTTACATTATTTAACACTCAAGATCTCTCTCATTTACATTAATTGACACTTAAGATCTCACTCATTTCCATCATTTGACACTCAAGATCTCACCTACCTCCAACATCTGAAACTGAAGACCCCACTCAAGATCTCACTCATTTCTTTTACTCCAAGGTTTTACACCTTTAGATTATTTAAGTCTCAAGATCTCACTCATTTCCATCATTTGACACGCAAGATCTCACTCATCTCCAACATTTGACACTCAAGATCTCACTCATCTCCAACATTTGAAACTCAAGATCTCACTGATTACCATCATTTGACACTCAAGATCTCATTCATCTCCATCATTTGACACTCAAAATCTCACTCATTTTTTTTTCCTCAAAGGTTTTACTCCTTTAGATTATTTAACACTCAAGATCACACTCATTTCTAACATTTGACACTCAAGATCTCACTCATCTCCATCATTTGACACTCAAAATCTCACTCAAAGGTTTTACTCCTTTAGATTATTTAACACTCAAGATCACACTCATTTCTAACATTTGACACTTAAGATCTCACTCATTTCCATCATCTGAAACTCAAGATCTCACTCATTTCCATTATTATTATTATTATTATTATTATTATTATACAGTATGCCAAATTGAACATATCTTACAATAACAATAAGAGCCACACTATTTTAAAAAGATAAATATTATATGAATAAACTAACCTAGATCTTCATTTACTGTCAATGTCTAAGAATGAAAATTATTTTGATATACTTATTCCCTTATTAGAAATGTATTTGCATCAGTCATTGCTCTAAACCAATAAAATGTTTAAAAAAGAAATTTAGAATAAAAGTGAAAAGATTTAGGAAGAGATAAGATAGACAGCAAATAGTTTTTTTAAATTCCTCACTTCAAGGCAACGTTTGGCAGCCATTAATTTTGATACTTAGTCATATGTTATTTTTAGATTTTATATCATAACTAGTTTACCTAAGACATAAAAAAAATTCAAGCTGTTTTATAAGTTTCAATCGGTAGAGCATCTACCTAGAAACCACAAGGGCCAGGTTCGATACCAGCCCTTGCCAACAACAGCCTTCACACAAGCAGGACGCGATACAAGGTCAATTTCTTAAGCGGAGTTTAACAGGTTTGAATTCAGAATTAAGAGTTTTACTTCTCCTAAACTGGTTGCCTAACCAAGATTGAAGAGACCAGTCTGCCCTACCATTTACCCATAGCTGGAAGAAGAGTAGTTGAATGCATACCTTTCCCAAGGGTATTAGCGCTATGTAAAATGCAATCAGCCTCATCCAGGATTTGAACATGTCTCGTTGTGCACATTTCCTACAATGGTTACCATTACACTATGCACTACCAAATGTTATATATATATATATATATATATATATATATATAAAGTAAAGTCATCGAGATGGCTTAAAGTCAGTATCAGCCAGACAGTGAGGGAATCTATCCGCTTTTCACTAGCACTAGACCAAGGAGATTGTTTTTACATCGGCTTGTGCCACACCTGCCATCAGCTCCTTATTTTATTGCACAGATTCTTGTACTACTCATATACTGAGTTGGCGAGCACCAGTATCGGACCAACGAACCTTGTGGTTCCTAATCGGACACTCTAGCAACTGAGCTAAACCGGCCTTTAAAAATCAAATTAATAATAAAAAGGTATAAAAAAGTGCTCTATGCTATTCTAGCAGAGCAGGTTTAAAACCTAAAATATAAGATTACAATCTTTACACTATTACTTAGAGTTTTTTTATGTATTGCCTTAATAATCAGAGTATTCAATAAGCAAAACTGATCATTCGTGTCCATGTGACTTAGAAAGAAAAAAAAAATATAATTTACATTCAAATAAATAATTATTTAATTCATAAGTTTTCACATAATATTGATTATTCAACACCTTTTACTTAATCAGAAAAGCAAAGTGATGTCTAAGTGCAGACACTTGAATAAATTTATTCTGTGTCATTTACCTCTTGATTAAGTACAAGGTGTTGAATAATCAATATCATACAGAAACTTATGAATTAAATAATTATTCATTTGGACATTGAAATATTTTTTTAGGGTGGGAGGGGTCATATTGGCATATATCATGTCTCATGATCAATTTTCTTTATTAAATACTCCTCTCTCCATATGGGGCCGGGTTAGCTCAGTCGGTAAAGCATTCGGCTAGAAACCACAAGGTTCCTAGTTCGATACCGGTCCCCTCCAACTCAGCGTATGAGTAGCACAGGGATCTGTGCGGTAAAGTAAGGAGCTGATGGTGGGTGTGGCGCTCAACCTCGGATGCTAAAACAATCTTCTTGGTCTAGCGCTATTGAAAAGGGTATAGACTCCCTCGCTGACTGGCTGATACCGACTTTAGGCCGCCCCGTCGAAAATATATATATATATATATATATATGGGAGTAAATATGGAAAATAAATCCGACAATATTAAGAAATTTGAAAAAACAAGTGTTCCGAAAATAGGATGAATTTATTTATCGATGTTTAAACATTTCGGTTTCTTTAAACCTTCATCAGGATGTATCTTGGGGTGAAGAAAATGATGGATGTTTTATAGATGACAGGAGATGAAAATCTTTATAAAATCTTTTTTGTTGTGTAACTGTATTTGTTCAGCGTTATATATAGAGTTATAGATCGCGACTTGTCTTTCAAAAATATAACACTGAACAAATACAGTTACACAACAAAAAAGTGCTATATTTATAAGTGAATAGTGCTCAATATTGTGGATAGAGCATGTTATCTAAGTTAGAGTAGCATGGACATGAAGTCAATGGTACTTGGTTTCTGTAATAATCACATAGTCAAGAAACTACCCATAACCAAATATCATTGACTTCATGTCTCTGTTACCCTAACATATATATATATATATATAACAATAGTGTATGGTTATCACTATCTAACTTGGTGAGTTAGTGGTGGGCCAAGATTTTGCAGTATTATTAGAGGAGTGCTCAATATCAGTGGCAGAGCTATCAAGAATAAATAAATAAATAGTTTGTTTATGTATATTTATTGCATGAAAGTGATTCTGCAGCCCTGGGTTTCATGCCTTCATTTTGGCATTCAGATTCTGTTTGATGAATACTGAAATAAAGGCATGAAACCCAAGGGTCCCACAATCACTTCCATGCAATAAATACATATACACAAAGTTATATATATATATATATATATATATATATATATTATATTCACACATTCACAATACACTTAACATTACAAAATTTCTTTTGCATTGTCCTGATGAATGTTTATCAAAAACCAATATACTTAAGCATAGACATATAAAATTTTTCCTTTGATTGTAACATGTGTCTGTTATATTTTTGAAAACATTTTCTTCACACACACACACTATATATATATTGGTTATATGTAAGTAGATTAATTGAAAATGAATGAATAAGGGGAAATACTCTATAATTTGCATTTAAAAGTTATTTCTCTTGAGAAATTATAATGATTAGTAAGACCTCAAATTATTATTTAGTTGTGGATTTGATTTGAAATTGCTTCATTCTATTTGTATATTTTGATGCTGTTGTGCTAACAGCAGTCTTGCTACAATGTACCATTTTTGTTGTGTTATGAAAATATGCACTTATGTAAAAAAAAAAAAAAAGTCAGATCATTATAATACAGATTCATAGTAAAATGTATTTTTCAGACATGACAATATCTGGCTTTCAATTAACTATTGTGCATAATTTGGAAGTGAGCTACTTTTCAGATCCATATTAACTTATTTATACATAATACCAATGAATTATTCAAAACCCCAACAATCATACATTACTTACAATAGAAAAAATACAAACAAGAATCTTTCTTTTTCTTTTTTGTTTCTTATTCAGAATCATGTAAACAGTAGATTATCCATTTTGCAGACACCTTTAAGTATAATACATATTCAATACATATTTCTTAACTTATCAATAGTATCCTTCTGAGAATTGGTATTTGAGTAAAGAGGGGGGAAAAAACAATGAAAAAAAAAAAAAGAATGCAAAAGATAAAGTATGGAAAAAAAATATGGCTAAATAAAATTCTGTAGTCTGACAAGCCTGTCACATTGCAATGAAATAACTGAAAAAAAAATGTTTTCAAGACTAGAATTTTCTTTTTTGATAAAAGGTAGGGGGAAAAAAAGAGAGAGAATGAATCTCTTGTATTCAGAAAAAGAATTCTGTCTGTTTACTTTTTTTTCTTTAAATATCTAAGAATGAGTTAGAAATTTATTATGAATATATTTTTTTTTCTCGTGTATTGGAACTCTTTACTAGAAAAGAAGAATGGATTTCACACCAAAAAAATGCGGAGAATAACAATAACATATTCAGTCATCGTCGATAGTTTAAGAAGTAGAATTCTCTACTTATATCAAAAGGTTAAAATTGTTGTTTCATTCATTTAAAAAAAATTCTTTTATGCCTAAAATATAAGATTATTTTCTCAATATGAAGTGTTAAAAAAAGTATCAATATTGAAGCTATATTTATCAACACAGAGTAAGAATTATGATCATTTAGACCACAGCAATGCTGAGATTAGTTAGAATACTTAGAAGGGTCCTGGAGAGTTAAGGATACTTGAACCTCAGTGAAAACCACCAGTTGCTACTAGTTTGAAAAACTCAATATGAAGTGTTTAAAAAAATATCAAGACTGAATCTATATTAACCAAGACTGAGGAAGAATTGAGGTCACTCAGACCACAGCACTTCTGAGATTGCCCTTCAGATGAATTTCAGCTTAAAAAACAAGAAAAGTCACACGGATCTAGGTCTGGTAAGTGTGCTGCACTTGCTTACTCCTGTGTTTCACCATAAATTGCTCATCAAAATTTGAGAATTGAAACTGACAAATCTAAACCACAGTCAAGATGTTTAATTGATTCATCAAGACATTTCCTCAATTGCTCTTATGGCAAACCCTCAATCTTTTTTATCATATATGTGCTAGGAAGCAGTGGTTGAGGGTCTTATTGTCCTGGGTCTGATGCTAAAGTGCATCTTTTGGTGAAGTTCCAATTCTGAAGCTCTGGATAGTGCATAATACTCCTTAATTACCATTACTCCCAGGTCCATTCTGACCCGAGGGGTAAGTACCTGTTAAGGTCCTATCTAGAGGTTAAAAAGAATGAGTATTAAAAAATTGAATACCCAACAAGAATGAATAAAACAAAAACATCTTTGGCATAAAATAACCCAACAATGGTTGACATGCCATAAAATCCAAGGAACCAATCAAGATCATCTAGACATGATCACATTATCATATATGTAATCATCAACACCTTTGCATGAGTAGGATGTGACACAAGATCAATTTCTTAAGTGGACTTTAACAGGTTTGAATTCAGATTTTTCCTTTTCCTAGACTGGTTGCCTAAGTAAGTAAAGTAGTTAGGGTGGTCTAAAGTCGGTATCAGCCAGACAGCAAGGGAGTCTACCCTCTTTTCACTAGTGGAGATTGTTTTGGCATCTGAGGTGGAGCGCCACACTTACCATCAGCTCCTCACTTTACCGCATAGATCACTGTGCTATGCTAAATTGGCGAGGGCTGGTATAAAACCCAGAACCTTGTGGTTCGAAGTCAAACGCTGTACCGACTGAGAGCCCAGTCTGTCCCTACTATTTACCCATAACTGGAGGGAGAATAGTTGGATTCAAACTTTCCAAGGACATTAGTGCAATATGAAATGCAAACAGCCTTATCCAGTATTTAAACTCATCTCGCAGTGTTCATTTCTTACAATGGTAACCATTACACCCTGAGCCTCTGTATCACTTTATAATATAAGTTGCTCAACTCTCCACACATCTTCATTTGAATTTCAAATTCTAAAAACATTAAAGATTCAGTCTCAATACTTTCAAATCACACCTTGTATGCTTTTCCTACTCCATTGACTTTTGTATTCATTGCTCCAATATTTTCAATAACTTTTTCTCAGCCACACATATTTATATCTTCATAAATTTTATACTTACATTGGATTTACAGAGAAAAAAATCCTCACTACTTACGTCCAAAATTAACTTTAAGCACTCTACATTATTTACTAGTAACTACTTCACCTTTTCCTTCTCCTATTCAAGCACACCAACATTTTGTGCACTTAGTAACTATAACAGCCAGATTTCAGGGAAAAAAAACAAACTATGACTAAGTAATTGGAAGGAGCTGCTCACAACATGAAGACAATAGCTTTTGCTTGGCAACCGATAGTTACCTACAGAGTGTTAAAGTCTCAACTTGAAAAAAAAT
This sequence comes from Doryteuthis pealeii, assembly GCA_023376005.1. Lineage (NCBI taxonomy): Eukaryota > Metazoa > Mollusca > Cephalopoda > Myopsida > Loliginidae > Doryteuthis > Doryteuthis pealeii. The sequence goes on along the minus strand of CM042143.1, from coordinate 57,705,613 downwards.
GGTTCAAAATGCACCATCACTTTGGTCAGTCATAATTCAGAACAGAAAAAAAAAGTTTATATTATTTAGATTTTTCAGACTGTTTTCTTCTTTATTGTTACATACACAACATTTCAGCCCTTTGGCCTTCTTCAGGTGTTTCATGTCATAATTGGGCGCCTTCACAAAACTTTGAAATGAATCCCTTATTTAATGAACTGGGGTACATTATTCTCATTATTTAGATTTTTCCCTGTTGCCCTCATATTTATTGTTATATACACAATGTTTCAGCCAATCTGGCCTCCAGCCTTCTTCAGATATTTCATGTCAAACTCAGGAGCCTTCATGTCATAACTGAACTTTGAAATTAACCCTTTATTTAATCCACTGGGGTAGATTGTTCTCATTCCGTTAACCATGACTGGGTACAAGTATTGAGCTATGTTAAGTACTTTATGGATATATGGCACAATGGACATAAGGGTTTTAATACAGTTCTAAGTGAAAAACCATCTGGAGGCTGCAGGTTCAATCCTGACTACAGGTGAAAATAACATAAAATACTTAACATAGCTTAACACTTGTACCTGGTCGTGGTTAATGGAATGAGAAAATCTATCCCAATGGTTTAAATAAAAAGTTTGATTTGAAATTCTGTGAAAGTTTATGATTATGACAAGAAGGTCAGAGGGCACACTGGACAAAACATTGTGTATATAACAATAAAGATGAGAACAACAGTCTGAATAATCTAAATAATACAAATTATCAAGCCTTATCTCAAAGTTCAGATAATTGAAAAAAATTATTTCTCCAATGATTGATATGTCAGTGATGGCTAATGATCAGATGTGGGGGAGGGAGAGAAACGTAAACACAAATTGCCTTCAGTTCTAAGACCTCCATTACTTTATGCCCTGCTGGCAGGACTTAGAATAGGTTGATTGTATCCCTACAGAGGGGTAAGACCCACCACCCCCAAAAAAGAGGGTGTCCTGGATATGACATAAAAGTGCTCAGGCTTCTCTTCTGGAGCACTGGAGAGAGTGGAGTACTCTTCCATTGCCATTAATTAGTGAAATAGATCACTAAATAAGACTGAGCCTATTCTAGTAATGACCACCCCAAATGGAGTTTAATAGGTTTGAATTCAGAGATTGGTTGCCTAACCAAGGTTAGAGCCCAGTCTGCCCTACTATTTACCCATAGCTGGAGGGAGAGTAGTTGGATTCATACCTTTCCCAAGGCTATTAGCACTATGTGAACTGTAGCTTCATCCAGGATTTGAACTCGGGTCGACGAGTCCATTTCTTCATCTCTAACCATTAGACCACATGCCTCAAACATTACTCCTAGGTACTCTCTGACCTAGAGTAGTAGTATCTGTTAGGGTCCAATCGATGTGTCAATAAATCCAGTCTAGTGATATAAAATGAATTTCCAAATCAACTTTCAGTTTTGTTAACCCTCTGAACACTGATAGTGGGTTTTCACAGTCATTAGTTTCAAGCTGTAAACTAAGTCAAGTCTTTCATCTTCCAATAATAACTCAGCTAGGAGATTCTAAAATATTGTTGTGGACTCGCCTAGTGTACCTTGCATAGAGGGTGAATGTGCTGGTCAAAGACTATTTATACACTGCTGTCTGAGAACATCAGAGTGATTACTGGGACTGCAAAGGTTATGGGAACCATACCTTGAGGTTTTAGCTCTCTGTTGTGAGTTACTATGTCTGGCGCACATGTAGTTGAATGTACTAGTATACTATATATATGATCCAATATAGCACAAATATATATATATATGTGTGTGTGCATTCCTTGATGCACCAATTCTTTCCTATTGACTGTGCCAAAAAGTGTGGAATAGTCCAACACAAGCCTTCACTACTATAAACAAATAACTGTGTTGGTAGTTCACTGAATGAACACTTGTGTCAAAAATCAACAAAGAGTCCATTTAAAAAAAAAAAAATATATATATATATATATATATATATATATATATATATATATACACACACACTCTGGATAAGTCTATTTTATATTGATTTATGGTAATGAAAATCATTAATATACAGAATTAATTTTTGAAACCAAATTGCCCCCAGTCTTTTAGTGATGTTTTAATTTCAGCCTTACTCATATCTAGATTGATACACATTTTCTGATTGATATTTAAGTAAAGTATGCAGAGTGGCCTATTGTATGTATCAGCCTAACAGTAAGGAAGTCCCAGATGCTTTACCACACAGATCAGATTACCTAAACTGTGCTACTTATGTGCAGAGTTGACAAGGACCGATATTGAACCCGGAATCTTATGATCCTAGGTGAATGCTCCATTGACCAGCCCAATTAATATATGTCTTTAAATATTCAAAAAAAGGTCTTTATAACATATACACAAGTATGTACAGTAAATATCTCTTGACTAAGTTTACTACTTATAGAAGTCAGGTTGGATTACAGAATCCATGTAGTAATATAGGAATACTTGAAACCCATATGTAATTATGTATAAATTATTAGTATTAAATAGAATACTTGAAACCATATATAATTATGTATAAATTATTAGTATTAAATAGGAATACTTGAAACCATATGTAATTATGTATAAATTATTAGTATTAAATAGGAATACTTGAAACCATATATAATTATGTATAAATTATTAGTATTAAATAGGAATACTTAAACCATATGTAATTATGTATAAATTATTAGTATTAAATAGGAATACTTGAAACCATATATATAAAAGTAAGTAAAGTCATTGGGGTGGCTTAAAGTTGGTATCAGCCAATCAGTGAGGGAGTCTATCCCTTTTTCACTAGCGCTAGACTAAGGAGATTGTTTTTGTGTCTGACCACACCATCAGCTCCTTACTTTACTGCACAGTCCCTGTGCTACTTATATGCCGAGTTAGCGAGGGCCAGTATCGAACTAGGAACTTTCTAGCCGAATGCTCTACCAACTGAGCTAACCCGCCCTATTATAATTATGTATTAATTATTAGTATTAGATAAGAATACTTTAAACTATACAATTGTGTGAAAACATGTGATTGTTATTAAATAGTTAGAATGGACTCTCTTGTCGATTTCAATGCATGAGGGTTCATCCAATGAACAACCTACACAGTGGTTTATAGTAGTGAAGGCTTGTGTTGGACCATCCGCACTTTTTGGCACAGTTGATAGGAAAGAATTGGAGGCAAAAGGAATGCCACAAACCCAATCAACGACTGACCTCGGGTTTTTCAAATTCAGACTTACCCTTCTCCCCACTGGTTACTTATCCAAGGTTAAAGAGCCCAGTCTGCCCTACTATTTTACCCATAGCTGGAAGGAGAATATATGGATTCATATCTTTTCCAAAGGATATTAGCCCTATGTGAAATGCAAACAGCCTTGTCTAGGATTTGAACTCGGGTCGATGAGTCCATTTCCCACTACTCTAACCATTATGCCACGCCTCCATATAGGAAGAATAGTATTCATATTATTACATTTACTGAATCTACAGGTAAGAAACCTGACTGAAAATTTGTAATAGAGTTTAATTCTTTATTTTTTTGTTTTGTTAATATGACATTCCAGCAGGTTTTCTAAATGCCACCTATTGTTGCAGACAAAGTTAACTATGGAGAGTGGAAGCATGACCTTAAAATGTTGGACTTTTTCACTAATATAAGACAGGAACCTACCTATCTATCTATCTATCTATTAATCTTGATGTTAGCTAAGAAGAGACCTGCAATTCATCTTCCTTTCTTGGATTACGCATATGACATGACATTATAGACGTTTTTTTTTTCTTCTTTTTTTGTATCAGCCTCTCCGCACAAGCAGGATGTGACACAAAGTCAATTTTGTAGGTGGAGTTTAACAGGTTTGAATTCAGAATTTTTCTTCTTCTAGACTGGTCCAGAGTCTTCCTCCTCCTAGACTGGTCCAGAAAAAAGAGGTGGCAACAAAGCAAAGACACTTTAACATCTTCAGGGACAGCCTTCACATACATCTGTGGTCGAGAATGTTTTTCGAACACTGGACTTCACAGTCACAGGAGGCGCTGTAACTTCAGGGGCACAAGTCTTCCAAGACTGCAATGATGATGATGATGATGATGATACTATTTGCGTACCCAAGGTTAAAGAGCTAAGTCTGCCTTGCTATTTACCCATAGCTGGAGGGAGAGCAGGTGGATGCATACCTTTCCCAAGGGTATTAGAGCGATGTGAAATGTAGACAGCCTTGTCTAGGATTTGAACTCAGGTTGACAAAAATTATATCATAGAATATAGACATGAAACAAATCAATACCATACAACATAATCCCCAATAATGCTAACACATTATTAAAACCAATTACTAAAAAGTATAAATATAAATACATTATATGTATCCCTTCCTAACTGTTAGGCATGACATAACCCCAGATGGGTTGATATGCCGTTAAAATCAATAAACAACAAACAACATCTAGCCATTACACCATTAGAGACATTTTTTTTTAGTTGTACTTTGACATTCATAATTTTTAATTTAGTTTGAAATTATTGGGAACCCAACACCCTGCAGACATGGGTGATGAAGTTATGAAAAATGACTACAAATTCTTTTTTTAAATGTTTACACTATTTTCATTTCCTTGTTTTAAAGAAATGTGCCTAAGGTCTCTGGAGAATACTCCAAGAATTCTCTGATGGGAATGGTAAACAGGTGGAGCCAGTTTGAAGATAAAATATTGGTTCTGTTTCTTTAATTTAAAAGTACCTCTATAGAAGTGCTAACATTTTTTGAAACACATTGTATAAGTATAGAATTTAGAATTTTTTAAAAACTATTAGTTATTACTCTACACTTCTGGAAAAGCCTAGAGTCAAAAGGGAAATACTTATTTAAAGTTTGTTTTTAATATACAATATGAAATCTCGAGAAAATACTAGATTGATCACTTATAGATAGGAAGTAAAAATTGTTTCTATCGCCACAGGTAGTTTAACTCTTTCTTTTCTCATTAATATTGTGTTGCTAATTCAACTAGAAGTTAACAATGTAAAAAAAACTTTGAAAAATAAAGAAAGAAAGAAAAGATAACAGAAAACACTTTATCATGTGAATTTAGTAAAAATCTCAATTGCCAAATTACAAATAACAGGTTTTTCAATTACAAGTTGCAAAAAGTAACTGAATACTAAAATATAGGTTTAAACCCACTATAGAGATTGGTATCTCACAAATAAGCATAATTTGTTTTGTTTTACGGCATATCAATCTCAGTGGGTCATTTAATGCCGATAAAGTTTTTAAATAAGTTCATTCTTAATGGATACTCAATTTTTTTTCTATTTAACCCATAGATGGGACTCTAACAGGTACTACTGTGGGCTATTTGGTCTTACAATGAACTATCTGTATGCTATTTGGTTTTGTTTTATTTTTAAACATATCAACCTTTTTGGGTCATTTAATGCCAAATTAAACCATTTTGATATCTGGTTTGGTTTGTTTTATTTCACGGCATATCAACCTCAGTGGGTTATTTAATGCTGATAAAGTTTTGAAATAAATCAATTCTTAATGGATAATACAATTTTTTTATAAATACATTTTTCTATTTAACCCATAGATGGGACCCTAACAGGTACTACCACTCCACATCAGAGTGGATCAGGGAGCAATGGTGATGAAGGAGTGCTCCACATTCCCCAAACCTCCAAAACTGGAACCTCACCATCAGATAGAGTTTAATGTCATTCCCAGGACATGTAGACCTGCAGCCACCGCCTTCTAGCACCCATATGATAAAAAGGGGTTGGGGCTTGCCATTTTGATATCTGGTTGCTTACAGTACCTGTTGGTGCTCAAATGGTTATCCATTTAAGTATTGAACAGGCCCATTGCTGTTTAACTTCAGTAATCTAGCTGGAACCAGTGCTTTCATTGTGACTTGTCTGTAAGTATGCTATTTTGTTTTACTGCGAACAAGCTGTCAAAAGTCAAAATAGAAACACAACACATGACTAATCCATAATGAAAAAAAAATCCTTCAGATTTTTATGATCATTTTGCAAGAAGAAGGAAAAAAGAAAATAGCAACATAGACAAAAAAAAAGTCTGTTCAACAAAAAAGGAATTAGTTTTACTTGGCCACCTATCAAGTTTAAGTGCTGACAGGTTATATCGATTAGTCCTTATAAACTTTTTGGCACAGTAATAATCAACAGTAAGTTGAAACACTTACAATTAAGCTCATCTACTACTGGTCACTTATGGGAACAACACCATCCAAATCAACTAACTTGAGTAAGATGGGCAGTCAGAGAGGACCAACAATCAGCAAGTCATGTCAGCCCTAGCACCTATATGATTGTCCAAACCGTATTGCTCTTATGGCAAACCACCATCCATTATCATATATGTGCTAAGAGGCAGAGGGTCTTAGTACCATCCTGGGTATGATGCTAAACTGCATCTAGTAGTGAGGTTCCAATTCTGGAGCTCTAGGGAGTATGGAGTACTCATTCATTGCCACTAATTCCCAGGTCCACTCTGACCTGGAGTGATAGTACCTATTAATTATGGGTTAAATAGAAAAAAATGGGTGAAAAAAATTTGCTTAAAAAAAATGAGATTAAAAAAATGTGTTTAAGAAAAAATTGAATACCCAACAAGAATGAATAAAACAAAAATGTCTTCAGCATAACATAACCCAACAAGGGTTGACATGCAGTAAAATCCAACCAACTCAACAAATAGAAGCTCATTATTAAAATCAAAAAATTAGTAACAAATTTTGAATCTGGCATTTGATAGTTAACATATTACCAGAAGCCGATTTTTAAATATTCATATGAAATTGCTGGACATAGTAGAAAACAGGGTTCAAGACAACTAAATTGATTAAAGAGTCGATCAACATTCAATAGTTCTTTCTTCCTTTTAGAACTGTTTTGCAGCCAAACAGAAGATACAAGTAACAAAAGACAGCATCTCTTTACCCATTCACCTTTCACACCAGTAGTCAAATAATGTAAACTTTCAATACCTACATGTCTCACAGTTAACGTATGTTCAGTCACATAACTACATACACTTGTGGATTTAGATTAAGTTGTGCTAGAGGATCAAAATGTAGGAACAAATCTCATTTATTCTTTTCAAAAGCAAATGCATTACAAATTTTCTTGAAAATATGAGTAAAAAAACAACAACATTTCTTTGTTATTTTCAAAATGCTTTTATGAACACTCTAACTTTTTGATAACTCTTACAAAACAAAAGATTTTCTCTCTGACTTTCTACTGGTTAGTCTATAACAAACGATTATTTTATTAGTATTTTTCTATTGTGCATATAAATTTATATCATACATATAAGGAGGTGTGCTCAAATCCTGGAAAAAGCTGTTCACTTTGTTATAATGCTGCAGAGAAATGCATGAATCCATCTGTTCTTCCCTGTCCTACCTATGGGTAAATAGTAGGATAGACTGGGTAAGGTAACCACTCTATGAGAAGGAAAACTAATTCTAACAAGCTGTACTATCTAGACTGGTAAGGTAACCACTCTATGAGAAGGAAAACTAATTCTAACAAGCTGTACTCTGCTTAAAAAATTGATTTTCTATCACATCCAAGTTTTGGGTAGATATATACATATATATATTTACCAACCCCTCCGCACGAGCAGGATGCAAGACAAGGTCAATTTCTTAAGCGTAGTTTAACAGGTTTGAATTCAGAGTTTTCCATCTCCTAGACTGATTACCTAGACAAGATTAAAGGATCCCATCTGTCCTGCTATTTACCCATAGTTGGAGGGAGAGTAATTGGATTCATATCTTTCCCAAGGGTATTAGCACCATGTGAAATGCAAACAGCTTCATCCAGAAATTGAACTCGAATTGACAAGTCCATTTCCTACGACTCTAACCATTACACCACGCACCTCCATAAATATATACATACTGAAAAGTTCTTGGCTTGACCAAGAAATAAATTTTTCTAGAGCCAAGAAACTTATACTCTATTTTCCATATTTATTTCATAGTTCAACATATTTGGTACATCATTTCGAAACCCTTCCAAAAAAATATAATAATAATAATAAAAACGTAATTCCCATATTGGTTGGGCTAAGAATTTATCAGCACTTTCTCATATAGATAAGTAAAGGTAGTAACTTTGTTTGAAAATTGCATAGGCAAGAAACTGACAGTTAACAAGCACTATTGACTTCATCTCTTTGCTACACTAACAGATATATATGCTCTATCAATGATATTGAGTACTCTTTACTTATAAATATAACAAACTATATTATCAATATTAATAATATTATATATATATATATATATATATATATATATATAAATGGAAGTGTAAAAAATTATTCACAATTTTGCCATAACAAATCTTTATTATTGTCACACTGCATTTTGTTATGGTCAAATGGTCAAAGTTTAAAATTTTGCTTACTGTTTTTACAGTGTAATCTTGGTCCCTTCACTAGCAATATGCACCAAGAAAGTGACCCAATTTATCTGATTGGAAAGAGTGTCAAGGGCTGAAATTCATTAGAGACTTTTAGCACAGTACAAGGACAGCGCACTACCATGTAGAAGTGTGTATGAGTGGATAGACAAGTTTAAAAGTAGCCAGACAAGTTTGACACAAAGGAAGAGCAGGACACCAGTCAACCTCCACCACTGATGAGAAGATTCAGCAAGCTCAAGAGATGGTAATGGCAAACCAGTGAGTTATCATCAATGAAGTAGCTTGTTCCCTGTAGATTATTCATGGTTCTGCCAATCAAATCATCCACAATGAGATTCCATAAAACAAGACTGCAGATAATTTTGTAATCTCCCTCATATATATATATATATATATATATATATATATAAGGGGCTGGGCTGGGTTAATTGCCTGTGCCTGAGGTGCCCCAAAAAGGAATGGTGAGGGGATACATGCAATTTTTACACTGGCCACATTAGCTGTGGTTTGTGTGTGGATCCCCACAAAAATCAGACTTTATGTTCCTCTGACATTGTGGAAAGTCAGAAAATAACTATATATATATATATATATATATATATATATATATGAGTAAGAAAAAGTGGAATGAAAACATCACACAATGCTGTTAAAGAAGAAAACAATTTATAATATAATCATAGCTGATACTGATCAATATTTCGATTTTACAAAAATCATCATCAGAGCTCATTCACTCCCGTAGTTGTTTGGGTCGGAGAGGAAAGTCAAATTTGACTTTCCTCTCCGACCCAAACAACTACGGGAGTGAATGAGCTCTGATGATGATTTTTGTAAAATCGAAATATTGATCAGTATCAGCTATGATTATATTATAAATTGTTTTCTTCTTTAACAGCATTGTGTGATGTTTTCATTCCACCTTTTCTTACTCATATTGTCAGATTCATTTCCTTTCTTTTAACTTATATATATATATATATATATATATATCATAATTGAACCCTGTCATGTTTGTAAAAGTAATAGCCATGCTACTACTGTCTGATCATGTGAGAATGTTATTCTGAAAAACTTGTTTGCTTGAGTCCTCAGTCACTCTCTCACTTCTTCTTTGTGACATGCCAGTGAAGAGACATCCATTTGGCAGGATATCTAATAATGAAATGGGGCATGGGGATAAGTGAATTTATGCTTTTCCAAAAGTTTAGTGAAAAAAAGAAGAAAAAAAATCGTCAGGAATCAAACCAAGTTTGACTTTGGCTTTACTAATTCCATTTTCTGTGACTCTAACCATTATGGCACCTATGAATAAGTGAGGTTAAAATGAATTATACAATTGACTACAGAGAGCAGGAGTTATCATATCCATGAACACAGAAAGTGTGTAAGAGGTAATTATATTCTGTATATGTAATTACAGGAGGATCTTTGAACCAACCAATCTTATTTTACATCATTTACAAGATCAAAGATCCCATTTCTTGCTGGCTGCCATTCTGAATCCCTAATGACAATTACATGGAATTTGCTCTCAGAAGTTGCCTCTGCATCCAAGTTTAACACCAAAGATTTTTGGCAAAATTGAAAAAGAAATTAAAATTCAAGAAAACGAAAGAAAGAATCGCCAATGACAGAAGAAAAACCGAAAAGTTACGAGCTGACTTTTAATTAAATTTTTCTGCAAGTCTAACTAAAACTTAGCCAAACATCTTTTTTTTTTAAAATTCAAGAACAATAAATAAAGCCTACAAGTTTTGAATTAAAATTTGATTTAAAAATATATACACAATGTGTTGGTTGGTTGGTTGGTTGGATTTTACGGCATGTCAACCCTTGGGTTATTTTATGCCAAAGTCGTTTTGTTTTATTCATTCTTGTTGGGTACTCAGTTTTTTAAGCATATTTTTTAAAAACCCATTTAAAAAAAATCTATTTATCCCATAGATGGGAACCTAACAGGTTCTACCCCTCCAGGTCAGAGTGGACCTGGGATTAATGGCGATGAAGGGGTACTTCACACTTTTCAGAGCTCCAGAATTGGAACTTCTCCACTAGTTAAAAACTATAGCTGTTGAGAAGGCATTCGGCATGCTTGAATTAAGCAAAAAGAATTCAGTTACTGTAGTGCAATGGTATTTGAAAATACAATTGAGAAAATTACTGCTGATTTGACAATCTATTATTGCTACAAGATATTTGACAATAACAATATATTCTTGTAAAAGAAATGTTTTTTGAAATCATCAGTATCTGAAAAAACAATTGAAGTATGCTCCACAACCCATGGAAATTTTACAAGGAAGACAGATCAGGAATTACAAATTCCACACCATATAGTTGAGAAAAATTTTATGGAAACAGTTGAAAATGATTTCTTACAAAGTGCAGTTATTGCAAAGTCTAAGTTACAAGGACAAAAAGCCATATCATGATTTTTGTACAGAAATGCATTAAGAAGACCAAGATGGATTTATGAAGCATATAATTTTCAACAATGTGTTGACTCTAAGTTACAGTAATAAACTTCAAGTCTCTCCTAACAAAACTGCATATCTTGAGTGTCAATATCTTAAATAATTTTTCTAAATAAATTTTTTGAAACCGTCTATTTCTTTTCTAAGTTAAAAGTTAGGCTGGTGGAGTGGCCTATTATCAGTATCAGTTGGACAACAAGTGAGTCTATCGTCTTTTCATTAGCATTATATCAGGGATATTTTTTTTTCTGAGGTGGAGAGCCACATCTACCATCAGTTTCCCACTTTTCTGCACAGATCAGATTGCCCAATCTGTGCTACTCATGTGCTTATGGCGGGGACCGGTATGGAACTAGGAACCTTGTGATTCCTAGGTGGGCGCTCTACTCACTGACCTAAACCAGCCCTTCATTTCTTTTTTGGATGGACCCAATCAGTAAAGCTGGTTGTTTGGATTTTATAGCATGTCAACCCTTGTTGGGTTATTTTATGCCAAAGACATTTTGTTTTATTCATTCTTGTTGGGTATTCAAATATTCTTAAACATGTTTTAAAACTCATTTTTTAATCTATTTAATCTATAGTTGGCACCCTAACAGGTACTACCACTCTGGGTCAGATTGGACCCGAGAGTAACAGCTATGAAGAGGAACTCAACACTCCCCAGAGTTCCAGAATTGCAACTTCACCACTAGATGCAATTTAGCGTCACTCAAGATACCCAATCAGTAAAAGGGCCACATTGTTTATAATATATTTTATTTGTCCAAAGAAAAAATATATCAGTTTTATAAATAGATTAATAAAATCTAAATAATTTTTTTTTAGATATATGATTAGATATACAGTATTAGATAAAAAATTTTTTTTAAAAAGTTAAACAGCGAAAATTCTAAGAAATTTCCTATTTTTTGTATTTTCTGAGAATTTTCTTTTTAGAAAATTATGACTTCATTACAACTAAGGGAATTTTGACAACAATAGTCAAGGAAAATAATCACTTCCTATGTGTGTCTAAGTGATTGAAGTTTCATTAAAATTTGTGGCAAAAATGAAAAAATAGTTCTTTTTTTTTTTTGGCACTGTTTGCTTTTTTTGGGCCCAATACTGTTATTTACTAAAATTAGCTTAGTTGTGGCACAAGACTAGAAGCATGGAGCACCAAGTGAGAATCACACTCACTAACAATGGTCTAATAATCTAGCCCATAATTGGAACTTTACTCATGAGAGTGCCAAGAGTTGACCTGGGAGTAATGGCAATAAATAGGTGACTCTACACTCCTAAGAGCTCCAGAACTGGAGCCTTACCATCTGATGCAGTTTAATGCTACTCTGCCTAATTTACTTACTACTTACTGATAGAACAGGGATATTATATGTATAATGCAATAGCAATGATAATGGTTTTTCTATTGAATTTCATTGAAAATCAGGAAGAAAGGTATTGTGAGTGGTCAGGAATTACAGCCAAATAGATGAAAGACAACAGCTGGACAAAACCAAATTCTGAATAAGATTTAGGAACCCTGGAGATTAAAGATATTGGAAGAATCTGGCTCGGATAACCTCACTAAGCCAAGTATAGAACTGAACATCATATGGGAACCTTTGATGTGAATTGAACAGAAATTAGGATTAAGGTTTGAAAAACGGCACCAGCTGATTGTCCTTTGGGAAAATGGAAAGTCTATGTAGCTTACCTGGGGGTCAATAAGGTCACACAGAAATGGTATCACAATGATGAATTAAGAAGACTTAACTGATATAAGATATCCCCTAGCTCAGATAAATGAAATAAGGATATTCTACTTCCACAGATCAAAATTCTGAGAACTATGTGATCTCCTTTAGTACATTTTAGTGATTTTTAACAATACACACACACACACATATATATATATATATATATATATATATATATATATAATATATATATATGCAGAGATCCTGATAGGTACATGTCCTGTGTCCCTGATGCGCAAAAATCTAAAAGGACACAGTAAAATCATATCCATGTGTCACAGTGTTTTTCTTTTTTATTCCCTCACCATTTCAAGCTAACTCTAAATACATTTCAATAGTTTCTTAGAAATGAATTACACAGGATAGGTTACAAGGTAGGAGTTAGATGGCTTTAATTGGGACCCATACATTTTACCGGAGACTCATTCAAAGCAATATGTGTGTCCCAGGACACACTAAACTAAAAAGCTATCAGCATCAATATATATATATATATATATATATATATATATACATATATATATTCACTACAGTACCTGATAATACCCGGGAAAAGTATGGTTAGTTGCAGTTCCTAGTGTCCACCTTAAAATGCAAGGGAATTTGGGTGCATATACTGGATTTTGATGGCAACCTTTGCTAGGTGTGTTTATGACAAATCAGGTTTTTGTGTGGAACTATCAATAGCTGTTTAACTCAGAATTTATACTAGAAAATTAATCACATAAAATTATCTAGGCCTCTGGGATAAACTGAATGCCAGAACTTGATTAGATGAAGAAGTGACCTAGTGTTAATTTAAAAACAAAAACTAGAACAACTTGTCACCTTGTGGATCTTGCTGTTCCAGCAGATCATAGTCGAAAAGTAAAAGAGATCGATAACATAGACAAATATCTGGATCTAGAAAAAGAACTGAAACAAACCATGGAATATGAACATCAAGGTGATGCCAATTGTAGGTTATTTCCTAGTTGAGTAGCATGAGTGACCCAGAAAAAACAGAACCCAAATTATTTATTGATTTTCCCATTAAACTAACCCCAAACTCCAACACTAACCCTAACCCTAAACCTATGTTTGTCTTTCTTTATTTGGAGGGATTGAGCAGAGGAAGTTTGAGCTCGAAGAGTATCAAACTTATTCAACAAACCTATGGAATATAATAGCAAACCTACAGCCACTTTAGCTCACTCGGTAGAGCATTTGACTACGAATCGCAAACTCAGCGTATGAGTAGCACAGGAATCTGTGTGGTAAAGTAAGGTGCTGATAGTAGGTGTGGCACTCCACCTCAGACACAAAAACAATCTTGTTGGTCTAGCATAAGTGAAAAGGGAATAGACTCCCTTGTTGTCAAGCTGTTACCAACTTTAGGCCACCCTGACGACTTTACTTTTACAGCCTTAGCACTCATGAACAAACACAGAACAGTTGAAGAAGTTTGCAATTATTGAAGAAATTATGACCTATTAGACATATTCATGTACTGTTCAAGCATCTTGTATATCACCGTTTATGAAGATCTTTGAATGACTGAAGCAATTCAATAAAACCATCCCAATTTCCGCTTATAGAAGAAAAATCCGCCCTGTCGGCTGGGGCATTAGAATGCACCGACTGCACCTCTGCAGAGGGGTAAGACTCCCCCAATGGGGCTACCTGTTGGCCATGGGTGGCGACCCGTGATGCTTAAGGATAGAACCCAGGTGGATGAGCAGTTCATGACATGCAATACTCCACTTTGGCCCTATCTTGGGCTAGACGGGCCCCCTTCAATCAATCGGCTGGTCACGTCAAGCCCTAGAACCTATATGATTTTCCCAACCCTATTGCCCTTATGGCAAGCCCCAGCCCCTTTTTATCATATGGGTGCTAGAAGGCGGTGGCTGCGGGTCTACATGTCCTGGGAATGACATTAAACTCTATCTGATGGTGAGGTTCCAGTTTTGGAGGTTTGGGGAATGTGGAGCACCCCTTCATCACCATTGCTCCCTGGTCCACTCTGACCCGGATTGGTAGTACCTGTTAGGGACCCATCTATGGGTTAAATAGAAAAATGTATTTATAAAAAAATTGTATTATCCATTAAGAATTGATTTATTTCAAAACTTTATCGGCATTAAATGACCCACTGAGGTTGATATGCCGTAAAACAAAACAAACCAAGAAAAACACGATAATAAGTTGGTTAACAATCAAAAGCATTGGCTTTAACGAGAGCACTGTAATGTTAAATATACTAAAAATAATATTGGATTAAAATTTTTATTGTTTACAATAATTCCAACGACTGCATAATCTTTTTTTTTTTTCATTCCTTTTAATTCTTTAATCTTTTTATTACTACGACAAAGACAGTGGCGGCTTTATTTTTGTTTTTCATTTTAATCCATTAATTTTCCATTTTTCTTAAAAATTATTTTAAACTTAAATTCAGATGGTTAGGCTGAAACATGGTGACAATGACTACCAAGATGAGTACAACAGTTCAAATAAATCAGTAATAATGACAGTTCCTCATTTCAGGAATTCAGACAGAAATTATCTTACCATATCAAATTTTGGTACTTGTCCATAATATCCCTCTGAGGAAATGTCTGTGGTAATGTATATTGCTGCCACCAGATAGCCATTTCCAAGAATCAGCAGGTTTGTTTCACCAACCCCACCCTGTGTTAGAGACAACCAATGACCTAGTCATTTTTAGCGCCACATTGCCAAATAAAATAGTCCCCATAGTATAGGATGTCTTAAATAGTTATATAAGAAAAAAAAAGAGAAATATTACATATGCAGAAGCAGAAAGATAATCTGAGAAAGGTATATTAAATATACTACAAAGTTTTAGTGATAGAAACAATTAAAAAGTTGACAAGTTTTCTGATTCTAGCACCCAGGACTTTGGTCCCTATGCAAGGGTTTGCAGAGGAATTTCTAAGGGTCCTTTCAGACAGAGAAGAAGTCACACCATGTTCATTGAATTCAATACATTCAACTACTGATGTGATGTTTAAATTGCCTAAGCCCAATAGGCAAACAAGGCAAATGATATTAATTTCTCTTAAATTATACACATCATTATGCTTTAAATTTAAACCAGTTATTTCTCACAAATTATACACATAATTATGTTTTTAAGTTAAATCAGTTATTTCTTTCAAATTACACCCCCTATTTTACACTTTTAAGTCAAATAATTTGAATACCCTGAAAATCTTAATGGGCCTGTTCAATACTTAATTGGATGACCGCTTAACTCTTTGCCTACTTTAAACCACTCACAGCAGCTCTCTCGCCACTGCGAAGCCAATTAGAAAAACTGATTACAATAATAACAGGACTATTTCTCTGATTCTAGTACCCAGGACTTTGGTCCCTATGTAACAGTTTTGCAAAGGAATTTCTAAGGGTTTTTTTTAGATGGAGACAGAGAAGAAGTGAAACCATGTCCATAAAGTTTTATTCAATGACTGGTGTGATAAGTTCAAATTGCCTAAGACGAATAAGCCAATGAGCTTTCACTGGGACCAAGTTACCTTTAAGCACCCCAGGGGTGACCTGGATTCAGAGGGATATGTTTCGCTTTGCACTGTCAACATCCGGTTGTTTGTTACCAGACGATTTTTAGACACATTTTTTTTTAAATTATAAAACTAACTGCTAACCCTAACAAACAACCGGAATCCTGGTCACCCTTGGGGTGCTTAAAGTTAACTTGGTCCTTTCACTGTAATCGCCATCATCACATATGAATGCATGAGAGAACTAACAAACTGCATGAATTATGTTGAAAATTATGTTCCTTTTAGAAGTCCGTCGCAGACGACGATGATGTCACTCCATGCCTTCAACAGTTGTGGACCCTCTTGTGGCTAGTTAGTCCAATTCTGGACTTGCAGATACAGTCACACACATTGCAAGGGAAATTCCCATCTTCATTTGGTGGTTCATGATGATGAAGACATCGCCGCTCTGCAGCCCTGTTAATCTCAATATTGAGCCACTTAGCTCCTGTGCGGCAGGCATCTCACCAACCCTGTCTGTTGGAGGCCAGAATGTGATGGTGTATTTCTTCAGCATTGAAAATTATGTATCAATGTAATACTTACATTGTCATCAGGCTAAGATTAATGGTTTGGTTTATTTGTTTTTATTGCATATCAACTCCTTATGGGTTATTTGATGCCAAAATTTAATTCATTTGTAAATGCTTGATTGTAATCATGAATATATCTTCAATTTTCAATTGCATTTTTTTTATTTAAAAAATTATCATTATTTAATCATTTATTTTCACACAGTTATATGATATCATGAATTCCTAAGGGCCAGGTTAGCTCAGTCGGTAGAGCTTTCGGCTAGAAACCACAAGGTTCCTAGTTCATACCGGCCCTCGCCAACTCAGCGTTATGAGTAGCACAGGGATCTGTGCGGTAAAGTAAGGAGCTGATGGTAGGTGTGGTGCTCCACCTCAGACGCTAAAATAATCTCCTTGGTCTAGTGCTAGTGAAAAGGGGATAGACTCCCTCGCTGTCTGGCTGATACCGACATTAGGTCGCCCGACGACTTTACTTACTTATACAGTTATAGTAACTAATAATAATAATCCTTAGTAAACAATTATAGTTTCTATTAACTATTAATACAAATAATTTGTACACATTCAGAAAGCATCCGCATATGAACCACAAGGTTTTGGCTTCAATACTGGCACATACACATGAATAGCACAGCTTGAATCTGTGTTGTAAAGTAGGAAGCTGGTGGTATGTGTGGCGCTCCACCTAAGATGCAAAAACAATCTCCCTGATCTAGCACTAGTGAAAGTGAATAAACTCGCTCATTGTCTGGCTGAGAGTGATAATAGGCTACTTTGCTCATTTTACTTTACTTACTTAACATACTTTATCAAGTATTCCTATCCAATACAAATATTTTTCAAATAGGTCTATGCAACCGATAAATGGGACACCACCCACCAGGGTGCTAAGAGTGGACCTGGGAGTAATGGCAATAAAGAGGTGATTCTACAATCCTCAAGCTCCATACTGGAGACTGACAATCAGATGCAGTTTAATTTCATACCCCGGATACCCTTTTGGAGGGGTCTTACCGCTCTACATAGGATTCAGTCAGCATATTCTAAGCTCTCACCACCATAGGGTTAAGATCAGTGTAAGTTTCTTCATTTTATTTATTTATTTTTTTTACTGAACAGTTACATTTAAAAAGTACATATTCAACTTGTTACAATTTACCTATTTTTTTTTGTTTTTACTTTAGAGAGGAAATTTTGAATTAACAATTATTGGTAATTAATTTATCTCACTTTGTCAAAAGACAAGTGTGATAATCTTACATTAAAGATATTTCGGGATCACAATAATATTTCATATACGAGTCAACACTTTTCCTTGTCAATTGAGATGCTAATTGCTAATAATCCACTCAGTGCTAAATATGTGTTTTCTTTGAACTCTTTTGTCTAAAATCTGAGTGGATGGAATCATACAGACGGTTATTATCAGTTTTATATGGTATGGGAATATTTCTCACTGTATCAAGAATAAATATCTATCTATACAAAGTAGTCAGAAAAGTTCAGGACTGGTATCACAAAAAATTTATTTCAAATCCAAACTAGAAGTTATCCCCTTCAAAATAATCTCCCTGGAGTTTAATGCACTTTCCCATCCTTCTGTCACGCTTGCATGCACTCCTGGAAGGATTCTTCCAGGATTCTCTGTAGCTCTATAGTCACAGCCTTTTTGATGCTGGGCACATTCTCAAAACGGATTCACTTGACCCTCTTGAGCTTGAGAAAGAAGAAAAAATCACATGGATTCAGGTCGGGCAGTGATGTTCTTCTGGGCCAGGAACTCTTGGATACTCAGGGTAGTGTGGGCAGGTGCATTGTCATGGTGAAGCACCCACAAGTTGTTACCACATCTCTCCCTCTTCTTGGCACTGAACAAAGCAAATGCCACAGTATCTCTTTGTAGACATGCTGGTTGATCGTCTGGCCATGTGGCAAGAACTCACAGTGGATGATGCCCATCACATCAAACTTTTCTGACATACTGTAACTTTTCTGACATACATTGTATGTATTTACCCAATCTCTCTGCCATGAGCAGGATGTGACACAAGGTCAATTTTTAAGCAAAGTACAGCTGATTTGAATGCAAAGTTTTCTTTCTCTTAGACTTGTTGCTTTACCAAGGTTAAAGGACCCAAACTGTCCTACTATCTACCCAAAACTGGGGTTTGGTAGAAATGATGGATTCATGCCTTTTCCAATGGAAATTAGTACAAAAGGGAAATGTAAACAAATTTGCATGAGTAGTTTGCCTGCATGCACTCCTGGAAGGATTCTTCCGAGATTCTCCATAGCTCTGTTGTCACAGCCTTTTTGATGCCGTGCACATCCTCAAAACAGGTTCTCTTGATAACACCCTTGAGCTTGGGGAAGAGGAAAAAATCACATGGAGCCAGGTCGGGCGAGTAGGAGGTTGCTCCAGAAGAGTGACATTCTTCTGGGCCAAGAACTCTCAGATACTCAGGGCAGTGTGGGCAGGTGTATTGTCATGGTGAAGCACCCACGAGTTGTCTTGTCACGTCTCTCCCCTCTTCTTGCACACTGAATGAAGCAAACACCACAGTATCTCTTTGTAGACACGCTGGTTGATCATCTGGCCCTGTAGCAAGAACTCGCAATGGACGATGCCCCTCACATCAAAGAACGTTATCATCCTGGAAGTTTTCAGACATACCTCATGCACATATAAAAGGGCAGTTGGTGTGTATATAAGTATGTATGTATGTCCAGAGGAAACTACAAAAATAAAACAATTAATGACAAAATAAATAATTATACACATTCACCATCACCAGAGCTTGCTTTTTGTGCAAAAATAATGAAGATATCTAAAAAAAATTATGATTTGAATAGTAAGAGAAAGGAAATTCATTGGTGGTATTCATAATTAAAACATAAATCAATTATGTAAACCAAAACAATTAATGGACTAACTTACCCCCCCCTTTCTACCCAGGCAATGCTGGGTAGCTGCTTCTAGTACATTTATAAAGGGCAGTTGGTGTGTATGTATGTACAGATGAAACTACAATAATAGAACAATTAACAACAAAGTAAATATATACACACATTCACTACCACCGGGCCGGATTAACACATTGTCTTTTTTATGTGAGGATTTTCATGGGGCATCCAGAGAGAAGGAAATTCATGATTCAATAATAATGGATCTATGAGAGTAACTTTAAAAAAATCCCCCAGGTGCCACTTCTAGTACATATATAAATGGTATTTGGTGTGTATGTATGTCCGGATGGAATTATAAAGATAAAACAATTAACAACAAAGTAAATATATATATATATATATATATATATATATATATACATATAATTAAATATCACCAGTTCCTGCTTTTTGTGGAAAAACTATGAAGATTGTATTTATATTCAAAGATATTTAAAAATTAGAATATGCATAGAAATAGCATTGAAATTCTACTTAAAATCACTCTCTTTCTCCGGTCTGGCAACCACTACACATGGCATAAACACATATTGTCTATATCCATTGAGTGGAGGGCATTGCCCCCCAACCAACTATCAATAAGTGACATTCCTTCAGTAGCTCTGTATCACTTCGTTAGGACTTAGTCCTACATTCTTTATGTATGTTTATGTATCTGCCATAACTATCTTGTACCTTGTTATGAGTATATGTATGCCTGTCATGTATATATTTCTCCACGTGCTCACAGGCAGGAGGTGCATGGTGTAATGGTTAGACTCATAGGAAATGGACTCGTCGACCAAAGTTCAAATCCAGGATGTGGCTATTTACATTTCACATAGCACTAATACCTTTGGGAAAGGTATGAATCCAACTATTCACCCTCCAGTATTTGTAAATTTCAAAAGTAAAAAAATCAATACATCAGTATTTATTCGCCCCCTCCCCTCTACATAGGCAATGCTGAGTAGCCATTTCTAGTTTTATAGAAAATACAAGCCAATGCTTGGTCTACATAGGCCAACATTTCCAAAGTCTACATGCCCTTGATGTAACATAGCAAGTAAGACAGATGCACTGTGAGATTTTCTGAAAATCATTCATGATAAAGACCTGGAAGAAATCACTGAAAATACCTTAATGAGTAGTAATAACTATTTAAGATTATTCATATCTATCTATATTTATTTAATTATGTTCATATCTATCTACTTATATCTACTTCATTATGTTCATATCTATCTATCTATCTATATCTATTTCATATGTTCATATCTATCTATCCATCTATATCTACTTCATTATGTTCATATCTATTTATCTATCTACCTATATCTATTTCATATGTTCATATCTATCTATCTATCTATATCTATTTCATATGTTCATATCTATCTATCTATCTATCTATATCTATTTCATATCTATCTTTCTATATCTATTTCATTATGTTCATAGCTATCTATGTATCTATATCTATTTCCTTTTGTTCCTATATATCTATTTTATTATGTTTATATCTATCTATCTATATATATTTCATTATGTTCATATGTAACTATATCTATTTCATTAAGTTCATATCTATCTAATTTTGATTCTGTTCATATATACATATCTAACTGAAATTTCTTTTTATATCTATTTGATTAAGTACATATCTATCTAAGTCCTTGAGTCTGTTCATATATATCTAACTGAAATTTCTTTCTTTTTATATCTATTTGATTAAGTTCATATCTATCTAAGTCCTTGAGTCTGTTCATATATATCTAACTGAAATTTCTGTCTATCTATATCTATTTCATGTTCATATCTATATCTAAGTCTATCTATCTATATCTATTTAATTAAGTTCATATCTATCTAAGTCTTTGAGTCTGTTCATATATATAGAACTGAAATTTCTGTCTATCTATATCTATTTCATTAAGTTCATATCTATCTAAGTCTTTGAGTCTGTTCATATATATCTCAGTCTGTTCATATGTATCTAACTGTCATTTTTTATTTACTTGACAAAGATTTTCAACAGTGGCATTTTTTTAAAGTCTTTTCTATTGATGTCATAACTTAAGTTGGATCTCGTTTATGTTGCTAACCAATCTAATTGATTGATGAACCTTCAAACTTTTGTTATCTCAGATTGGGACAAATTATCTTCACCATCTTTTGTTGTCAAAACTAATTTCAATCACAGA
This sequence comes from Doryteuthis pealeii, assembly GCA_023376005.1. Lineage (NCBI taxonomy): Eukaryota > Metazoa > Mollusca > Cephalopoda > Myopsida > Loliginidae > Doryteuthis > Doryteuthis pealeii. The sequence goes on along the minus strand of CM042143.1, from coordinate 57,683,652 downwards.
CTGTTCATATACTTCTCTTTTGAAATAGTATCTACCAATCACAGAAACTTCTCAGTAAAAATATACCTGAGTCTACATAGAAATAAGAAACCAACTAGTAAATCTGTACAATATGGTTTGGTTTGTTTTGTTTTGTTTTATGGCATATCAACCTCAGTGGGTCATATAATGTCGATAAAGTTTTGAAATAAATCAATTCTTAATGGATAATACAATTTTGTTTATCAACTCATGTTTTTCTATTTAACCCATAGATGGGACCCTAAAAGGTACTACCACTCTGGGTCAGAGTGGACCAGGGAGCAATGGGGATGAAGGGGGGCTCCACATTCCCCGAACCTCACCATCAGATAGAGTTTAACGTCATTCCCAGGACATGTAGACCCTCAGTCATCGCCTTCTAGCACCCATATGATAAAAAGGGGTTGGGGCTTGCCATAAGGTCAATAGGGTTGGGAAAATCATATAGGTGCTAGGGCTTGACTTGAACAGCCGATTGATTGGGGGGGCATCTCCGACTGCCCGTCTAGCCCAAGATAGGGCCAAATTGGAGTATTGCAAGTCATGAACTGCTCATCCACCTGGGTTCTATCCTTAAGCATCACGGGTCGCCACCCATGGCCAACAGGTAGCCCCATTGGGGGAGTCTTACCCCTCTGCAGAGGTGCAGTCGGTGCATTCTAACACCGCAGCCAACAGGGCGGTGTACAATATGACCTGGTCTTCACTTGCCAACAGTGATATATACAATCACTATTTGGTAACTGTAAGAAACAATAATTTTGATGTCTCACACTGTTTTTCTCATCTTTATTGTAAAATATATTGTATTATTGTATTATATATAAACACAACTTTCAGGTCGCTGTATCCTTGGGCCTTATTCAGGTGATTCTTAGACTAAAGTCATCATAAGACAATAATCGTGAGTTTAAATGTGGTTTTGGAGCTATAATATCATTACCACTAGTTCAAGGCACTCCTAGCAGCATAAAATGTCACCAGACGTATTGACAGAAATGTGATAAATATATTGGCTAGATATAAATTTATAGTAAATTCTATTAAATGATAGATATAAAAAAGATATAGACAAATAATGTAAGAAACAAGTTTAATATTCTTCAGGAGACATGAGAAATACATACTCCAAATCACGAAGCAGTAACTGAATATATACCAACCACACAACGAGCAAAATATACAGTCCCTGGGAGTCAAAAGCAGTTAGAGAAAAGCATTTTTACCTCATAGAAAAGATGAACAAAGACCAATGTACAATAACAAAAGAAAGTCCAGATAGAACTAATATACAGTAAAATAAAATTAGAATATATTCACGACCAAAGGAATAAAATCAGAAATTAGGTAGAAAATGGACAATCTTAATCAGCATGGCAGACAGTAAATGAAGTTAATGATAGGAAAAGCACCTCCATATCAAAGCTAAAAGCTGCCAGCCAAGAAGATAGGCTTGTGAAGTGGAAAGAAAACTTTAAGAGTCTGCTTGTAAAAAGTAAAGTCGACAGGGTGGCCTAGTGTTGGAATCAGCCAGACAGTGAGGGAGTCTATCCCCCTTTCACTAGTGCTAGACAAGGAAGCAAGCTGTAACTCAATACAATCCCTGCCTTACTGGGAGCATAATGAAGAATGATGGATATTTATCTAGCACCATATCCACACAGAGACCAGCAGCCAATCAGGACTCAAGGAATGGGATCACCCAGATGCAAGTATGGAATATTATATACTTGAATTGGGTGATCCCATTCCTAGATCAAAAATAGTAAGATTTTGCTAGCATAAAAGTAAAAAGTAAAGTCGTCGGGGCGGCCTAATATCAGTATAAGCCAATCAGCGAGGGAGTCTATCCCTTTTCCTAGCACTAGACCAAGGAGGTGATGAGCGCCACACTTACCATCAGCTCCTCACTTTACCACAAAGATCCCAGTGCTACTCATATGCTGAGTTGGCAGGGGCCCGTATCAAACCAGGAACCTTGCAATTCCTAGCAAGTGTTTTACAGACTGAGCTAAACCGCCCTTCTAAACCCCTAAAAACAGAAAAACACACTCAAGAAATAATTAATATAATATATAATATAATTATATATATATATATATATATATATATATATATAATATATAATATAATTATATAGCAAGCTAAGACACTTTGCAAATGATGAACTACACTAAGATGCTGCATGCCGTTCTGAACAAATCCTGGAAACAGCATCCTACATAATGGCAACTATATAGCCACTTACCTCCCATTTCAAAAACCATCTTTTTAGAAATGTTTTTAAAGTATTGGGTTTGCCAAAAAAAATTCTATAAAAGTATTTAGAATTAGTTTAGAAAAAGGAGTGTCATAATCTCCCAAGATAAAACTAGACCACATGTGTCTTCAGTGACCAGGCAAAAATGGTTACAGCTTGGCTGGTGTGTTTTCACACTTCAACTATATTCACCAGATATTACACCTTCATATAACCATTTATTCCAGTATTGAGTGAATTCTCTTGATAAAAAAAATAGAAGTTATTTCCCTAGAAGTCTTCAAAAGGCACCTAAAGCAGTTATTTTCTGAGAGAGATAAAAGTTGAGGGTGTTGCTTCAAAGATGGTAAAAGATAGTTAAGTTTTGAAAAAAAATGTATTTCTATTTAGAAATTTAGGAAAACAGTAAGTAGACTTGTTACATAAGCTGATATGTTTTTTTGTTATTTACCTCTGAAATGATACTTTTCTTTGAGAATTTTTAGTTTCATTGGTATTTAACAGTTTTATAAAAAAACAAAATATGGCTTTTCTTTTCTTTCAAATTTTAAAATTTCTAAACCGTTTGCATATTATTTGTATTACAGAGTATGGACTGCTCATTTCAAGAGGTTGGAAATGTACATATATCCAGTGAGCTGGAAAGGCACTGAAGGAGTCTGAGTTCTTCTTTTGCTGCAGAAAGTTAAAATCTCAGTGGAAGTGGTAAGTAAAGTTAAGTCATCAGGGCGGCCTAATGTCTGCTATAAGCCAGACAGCGAGGGACTCTATCCCCTTTTCACTAGCGCTAGACCAAGGAGATTATTTAGCATCTGAGGTGGAGCACCACACTACCATCAACTCTCCCTTTACTGCACAGATTCCTGTGCTACTCATACACGGAGTTGGCGAGGGCCGGTATCAAACCAGGAACCTTGTGATTCCTAGCTGAACACTCTACCGACTGAGCTAAACTGGCCCTTTTATTTAGATTTTGTTAATTTATTAATCTTTACATCACATTAGCAGTGTTACCCGAGTAATATATATATATGTCAAAGCATCCACGAGTTGCCATGGCAGTGGTTGGAAGTTGTCCTCAACACATACGGGCACACATGCGCAATGGTCAGCATTTATTAAGATTGCCAAACTCATATACAAATGCACTGACATGTGCTGCTTATTATATAAGCAGCTCAAACACTTAAGCAGCCAGTTTAACAAGAACACTTGCGAAGAGGAAAACCTGAAGACCCAAAGGATTTGGTGGGAAAATATGGCTTCTTTTTTTTTTAATTTCTCAACCGTATGCAAATTATTTGTATTAAGAATAATTACTTGATGCTATAATTGTCTACTAATGATTATTATAAGTTAGTTAATGTAAAAGTTATCTCCCTGATATTATACAAGCAATACGATACTCACCGTCACAATGAGATTCCAACTACCATCAAGTTAGCAGAAAGGAAGCAAGCTGTAACTGTAAATACAATCCCTGCATTACTGGGAGCATAATGAAGAATAATGGATATTTATCTAGCACCATATCCACACAGAGACCAGCAGCCAATCAGGACTCAAGGAATGGGATCACCCAGATGTAAGTATGGAATATTCCATACTTGAATCTGGGTGATCCCATTCCTAGATCAAAAATAGTAAGATTTTTGCTAGCATAATTTGGCTAAAATATTCAAACTTAAAGAATAAAGTAATTTCCAAACCAATCTGCAATATAAAAATAGAGTAGATGTCTGTCTTTTCCCTTACCCTGATCATTATCATTTTCTAAGGGAGATAACTATTAAATACTTATTTTAGAGTACTTTCCTTTATCTAGTTGCAATTAATTATAATTTAAATTCTATGAATAGGATATGACCTGACACTGAGGTCAGAACAAATGTGAATTAATAATTAAAAATAAATATTCAGTGGTTTACTGGTTAGAGTCATAGGAAATAGACTTGTCGACCTGAGATCAAATCCTGGACGAAGCCACAGTTCACATAACGCTAATACCTTTCTCCATCCAGTTATGGGTAAATAGAAGGGCAGACTGGGCTCTTTAACCTTGGTTAAGCAACCAGTCTAAGAGAAGGAAAACTCTGAATTCAAACCTCTTAAATCTTTGCTTGGGGTGGTGACCACCTATTCTTGTAGTGACTACTAGAATAGGTTCAGGCCTACTTAGTGATCTATTTCAATCTAAAAAAAACAAAAAAACTTAATTTAGTTAATAGCTTTGCTGAACAGTCTTGTTCCCACCAAAAAGAACATGGCAATGAACTGAATGGCATAATAATTAGTTTTGGCAGATGATAAACTATGTAAGATATTCTACCATGCAGATCAATCTGGTGATGGAAGTATGTGATTTAGAAACACGTTCCCAAGATGCGAAAGATTTCATCCATTACTTCACCATCTTCTATCTGTGGTAGTTGGTTCTTCCTTGGAACTAGCTTTTCTTAAACGAACAGCACATATTCCTGCCTCCAAGGCTGGACTGAGAGGTTGGGAAATCGAGCAGTGCCTGAGGGACCAAAGTGTCAAGAGGCCCAAGTAACTAAAGTAGTAGCCTCAAATGAATCACTGTGTTATATCTAAAATGTGTTAACTCTATTTCCATGGTCAGGGGAAGCAGTAACATAAAATAATAATCAACACAGCTTAACACCTGTATCCCAGCTATGGTTAGTGGATTGAAAACAGGACACCCCCGTGGACAATAAAGGGTTGGGTTCAAAGTTCCGTGATGGCTCCCAATTATGACAAGAAGGTTCCTGAGTTCAAAAAGAAGGTTCCTGAGTCTGACAGAAATACCTGAAAAGGCAGGAGGGCACATCAGCCAAAACTTTGTACAGATAACAATAAAGATGAGGACAATAGTCCGAATAATCCAAATAATACCATGTTAACTCTATGAATCCTTTCTGTTCTATTGATATTATCATAGATATGCTTGTAGCAGTAAACTATGACACTGGAAATGAATATCCCAATAGATTCCTGCCCTGTTGACTGTGGCTGTAGAACATGCAAACTGCACCACTGCAGAGGCAAGACCCTCCCCCACCACCCAATGGAGCTAGCTGTTAGCCTTGTGTGGCAACCATGATGCTTAAGGATGGAATCCAACATGCAACACCTGACTTTGGCCCTCACTTAGACAAGACAGTCAGTCAGAGAGGCCCCCTCCGATCAATCGACTAGTCATATTGAACCCTAGCACCTATATGATTGTCCGATCATATTGCTCTTATCTTCTTCAGGTCGTGTTGACAGCACGGATTTCCATGACTCTTTCTCTCTCTCTCTCCAGCCATCCCTATCATGCTGTAAAAACCAACCAACAACCAATTCATTTTGAGATATGGAGCTTTAGGGACAAATATCTGACTAAGATTGTACATATAAGTATTGGAATGGATGTAGAGTGGGGTAGATTTAAATTTAGATTTTTTTTTTTTACCCAGGGGCCAGGATCACTGTCAGTCCACCCCTCTCTGCCTATTCTGTTCTGGTCTGTGAATTCAGACAGAGAATTTTCCAGAAGATTAAACCAAAGCCAAAAATGTATTTTCTTTGTTTTTGTCTTTGTTAAACACCGAAGAGTGCATTAGTGTGACGAGAAAAAAAAAAAAGTTTTGTATCTGAAGATGAAAGATGAATTATCAAAGGAAGATGAAGTTTTAATGGGAGAAATTCAAACAATGTTTGTTTGTTTTCTTTTAATACTGAGATTTCATAGACTTCAGAGCAACAGATATAAATAATCAAAAGTATGTTATACTATTTCTCTGAATTTTCGAGAAGAGGCTTGATAATTAGTATTATTTGGATTATTTGGACTATTCTCCTCATCTTTATTGTTATCTGTACAACGTTTTCACCAATGGTTCCCAATTACATTAAGAAAGTTCCTGAGTTAGAAAAGAAGGTTATCAAGTTTGAGAAGGTTCCCGAGTCCGACAAGAAACACCTGAAGAAGGCTGGAGGGCACATCGGCCAAAATGTTGTATAGATAACAATAAAGATGAGGACAATAGTCTGAATAATCCAAATAATACTAAAAGTATATTACTATAATTATCAGTTTGTGGAGACATATAGTGTAATGATTAACATCATAGAAAATGGACACACATTTACATTTTAAATAGTGCTCATACCCTTGGGAAAGGTATGCATCCGACTATTCTTCCTCCAGCTATGGGTAAATAGTAGGACAGACTGAGTTCTTTAACCTTGGTTAGGTAACCAGTCTAGGTTGGTTGGTACTTTTGTTTTATCAACCCTTTTTGGGTCATTTAAAGCCGAATCAAGTCATTTTGATAATCGTTTTTCTTAGAGTACCTGCTGTTGCTTAAATGGTCATGCATCTAAGTACTGAACAGGCAACCAGTCTAGGAGAAGGAAAACCTGTAAATTTTTGCATGAGAAATTGACCTTGTGTCATATCCTGCTCATGCAGAGGGGTTGGTAAATATATATGCTATACTTTTGAATAGTAGGGTGGACTGGGCTCTTTAACCTTGACTAGGCAACCATTCTAGGAGAAGGAAAACTCTGTATTTAAACCTGTTAATCTCTGCATAAGAAATTGACCTCATGCCACATCCTGCTTGTGTGGAGGGGTTGGGTAAATATGTATATTTATTAGTTTGTTAGCAGACCAGCTTAAAAAGATGAGGCAGTAATTCTACCCTGTGAATTTCTATTTCTTCTTTCTGAGAATAACCAGATTCTCAGCCGACAATAAAACATATGACAAAATAAGTATCAATAGATCTTGCAGTAGAATTTTAGGTTAAAACTGAAATAAGTTAATTTTCTTAGCAGATATTTTCAGCTATTGCTTTATCACCCAATTAATCCAAAGGTACAAATTTAATGATTAAATTAATATGATCAATCTATATTTCTGCTTAGAGTTAGAATAAAAGGCTATATCTTATAATATATCTTATACAATATAAGACTAGAAATATGAGACAGTGTTATATCTTTGATCACAGTAATCATATTAGACTGTATTTGTGGTCAAAACAATAATATGAATAATAATAATAATAATATTACCATGGGTAATGCTGATATATATTTGGTCATAGTAACAATATTAAGCTATATTCTGAGTCATACAGATGATAATAACAGTATGAGATATATACTTGGTTATTGTAATCATATTAGGCTATATCTTTGAATAAAATATTATTGATGATCCGGCGCTATATTCTTGGTCATAGTAAACATATTAGACCATATTCTTAGTAGTAATAATAATTCAGTGGTACCTTGACTTATAAGTGCCCCAACTTATGAATTTTCCCAGTCTCAAATCAGAAGAGTTTTACTTTGTTTTGAGAGCTCAAATTTGAGACACAAGCAAGTTACAGATGTTAATAAGTTCATTAAAAACATTTAAGTTTCCAAATTTATTACTTCGAAAAGAAATATTCTTTATGAAGAAATAGACATTAAAACATATTACAGCACACAATTCATTACATTCTATTTTATTATGTTATTATACAATTCAGTACAATTTTTCTTATTTAAAAAATGTAACAAAAAAATTAAGTCGGCATTAAATGACCGGAAAACAGTTGATATACTATAAAACAAACCAAACCAACCAACAAATCAATCCTTTTCTTGGTAATAATAATAGTAATGATATTTGATTATGTTCTTGTTATTAATAATAGTTTGAATACGAGGACTATTTTTGTTGGCCATAATTAGCATATGAATCTAATCTATGTACTTGGCATTAAATGACTTGATTCAGTATTAAATGACCCGAAAAGGTTTGATATACCATAAAACCAACCAACCAACCAATCCTATTTTTGGTCATAATAATAGTAATGATATTTGATCATGTTCTTGTTATTAATAATAGTTAGAATACTAAGACCATTTTTGTTGGCCATAATTAGCATATGAATTAGCATATGAATCTATATACTTGACAAGACAAGTTATTCTGTTAAAGTCTTTCTAACATTTGAAACTATGTACTTGACAAGACAAAAGCTCATTAACAAACAGAAAACAAGTTATTCTGTTAAAGAAAGACTTTCTAGCCAAATTCTTGAAAGAAAACCATTTATTAACAAAGTAAAACATTGATTTACACAGCCGAATCCCTCTACCCTCAAAAACTGTTTTTATCCACCATAAATTTCCTTTTTATCACAGCATAATCCCATGCATCTCTCCAAAGTTGCTAATCTACAACCTTTTCTATTTTCACAATTCTCTTTCCAGTAAAATCAAACGTGGTCAAAATTACACGAGTGCGATAAATATGTCTACACAATTTACAGCTACAGTGAGGAATTTTATGTCACAAGCAAAAATGAGAAAATGCAGCGTGGGTGTATGCGTGTGTCTATATATATATGTGCATAAATGTAATAAAATCTACCTCCATATACAAAGAAAAACTTCTGGAAGCATCCTGAAAAGTGCAAAGAAAGAAAGAAAAACACATTTACAACAGCCTGTTTGTTCGTACTTACAAACCTTGTGTATCATTTAGTCATTTTAATACAAGCTAAGTTTTCTTTTCAGGTTTTTTGTCCTATGGCTTGAAAACAAACAAAAAATGAATGAATTGAGAAAATCTCTTCTTAAATACCAGCAAGCAAAACAGAGCAATTATCAACTGAGAATATCATTCCATTATTTCCATAGAAAACACAAAAACTCTTTGGAAAATCTCCATCTATTAATCTATACATATATAAAGGGCAGTTGGTGTGTATGTATGTATGTATGTGTATATGTATGTCCAGAGGAATTAACGACAAAATAAATATATATACAAATTCACTATCACCAGATCTTGCTTTTTGAGCAAAAATAATGAATATTTGATTTATATTCATGAAGATGATTAAACAATAACACTTATATAGTAATTTAGCGTAGATTCTTTTTTTTTTTTTTTTTTTTTGCATTTAATATTTTAAATAGGAGACATTAATTTTTCTTTACAGAGTGTCTGTGCCATTTTTCCTTCTGACGCTCCACCAGGCCAAATCAAAGCAAGGTCTTTTTTAAATAGAGGATTTTAATAGGATATCCTATGATGATCCAAATAATAATGGACCTACGAGACTAACCCTCCTTCTACACAGGCGACGTTGGGTAACTGTTTCTAGTAATTATATATAAGGGCAGTTGGTATGTATGTCCAGAGGAAACTATGAAAATAAAACAATTAATGATAAAGTAAATATATATATACACATTCACTACCACCAGATCTAGCTTTTTGAAAAAATAATGTAGATTTGATTTATATTCATGAAGATAATTAAAAAATATAATTTAAATAGTAACAGCTTGGATTTCTTGGGCATTTAGTATTTTAAATAAGAGACACTGATTTTTCAACAAGGGCAGATGTTGTGTATGTATGTATGTCTGGATGAAACTATGAAAATAAAACAATTAACAACAAAGTAAATATATATACACATTAATTATCACCAGGTCTTGCTTTTTGGGCAAAAATTATGAAGATTTAATTTATATTTAAAGATATTTAAAAATTGAAATATACATAGTAATATTGTTGAAAATCTACTTAAAAATGTTCAGCATTTGTAAATCTCAAAAGTAAACAAATCAATACACCAGGTTCCCCTCCTCTATCCAGGCAGTGCTGGGTAGCCATTTCTAGTTCAAACTTTCTTCAGTTCTATTCTAGAGGATATCTGTCTCTATGAATTTTCAAATCTCACCCTGAGATGAAAGTTACAAAATAACTACACAACAGTGAACGTTCATCCCATGAAACATATTCCGTATTTTAGGTATTATCAAAAAGTACCAAGACTAAAGCTTTAATTTCTGAAAATCTAAAATAAAAAAGTATCACGACTAAAGTTTTAAATTTCTTAAGATTAAAAATTTAAATGAAGACATGTGCACAGTTGAGCAACTTTTATAATGAAGTCATAATGGCCAAAGTGGAGTGTAGCATGTCATGGACTGCTCAGCCTCCAGGGTTCCATCCTTAAGCATCACGGTTTGCTACCCACAGCCAACAGGTGACCCCATTGAAGCAGGAGGGGTCTTACCCCTTTGCAGAGATAGTCAGTGTATTCTAAAGCCGCAGCCAACAGAGATGCCTAACAGGTATTATGTATGGAATACAGTTGACATATTCTAAGTCCTCCCAACAGAGCTAAACCAATGAGAATTGAAGAGTAGAAAATTGGTCCTCAAGGGATTTTTAAAATAACACATTTTGTATCTAGAAAAAAAGACAAAAGAGAAAAAAAAGAACCAATATATTCTTGAAAAACTTGTCAGGTTGATTTCTTCCTTTTTTTCTCAATGAATTCACAAACACAAACATTTATGATGTTGTTATAAAGGAAGGAAATAGTTTAACAAGAAAAAGGGAGACATGACAGCTGCAGTTTATTGCCATTATGGAAGCCTATCAGAGTATTTTTTGCTATAACACCTCAAAGGGCATTTAGTGCTAAACAGCAGCTGAAAAGCGCTTTAAATTACCATCTATCTGCAAATAAGTTACATCTACAAATGGGATAAACTAGAGATTTTGCTCAAAAGAACTGTGATGAAATTGCAAAAATCAATACTGAAAAAACAGTTGCAATCAGAATAAATGGTAAAGGCTTCTGTTAGTCTGACAGGACTATGAATCTGCGCCTGGATCTTAGCCTAGGTCTGTGCATGTTTGTATTGAAGACTAGCAATTTCCTATGCAGCAGGTTTCCCTTCTTCATGACTGACATTAAATGTCATGGCTTCTGTTAGTCTCACTATGGAGCTGTACCTGGATCTAGGCACAGGTCTTTGCATGTTTGCATAGAAGACCAGTAGTTGTCCATGCAGCAAGGTCTCTCTTCTTCATAACACTGACTTTAAAATGTTAAGGCTTCAATTAGTCCCACTATTGATCTACACCTGAATTTTGACATAGGTTTTGGTTTGGTTTGGTTTACAGCATATCAACCTAAATGTCAACAAAGTTTTGAAATAAATTCATTCTTAATGGATACTCAATTTTTTTATTAACACAATTTCCTATTTAACCTATAGATGGGACACTAACAGGTACTACCACTCCGGGTCAGAGTGGACCAGGGAGCAATGGTAATGAAGGGGTGCTCCACATTCCCAGACCTCCATATATCTAAGTTAGGTTAGCAAACATCCTCGTCTAATGGTTAAAAAATAGACACTATGAGATGAGTTCAAATCCTAGACAAGGATGTTTGCATTTCACATGGTCCTAATACCCTTGGGAAAGGTATGAATCCAATTATTCTCCATCCAGCTATGGGTAAATAGTAAGGCAGACTGGGATCTTAAACCTTGGTTTGGCAACCAGTCTAGGAGAAGGAAAACTCTGAATTCAAACCTGTCAAACTTTGCTTAAGAAATTGACCTTGTGTCCCATCCTGCTCATACGGAGGGATTATTGTGTGTGTGTGTGTGTGTGTGTGTGTGTGTGTGTGCATGTGTGTGTTTACCAATGCCTCCACATGAGCATAAGGGTATTAGCACTATATAAAAGGTGAACAACCTCATCATGGATTTGAACTCTGGTCGACGAGTCTATTATCCACAACTCTAATCATTACACCATATATATACATATATATATATATATATATATATATATATATATATATATATTATACCAAGCGTGTTGGTAGATCCTTGCGGAGAGAAAAAACCCGGCAGAGAGTTTGATTGTAAAAATATACTACCAAACATCAACCAGGAAGAAAAAATTTTTGAAAAAAAGAAAAACCAAGATATTCGTACCAACAAAAAATAATCTATTGGTATAGTATTTGGCCAAAAGAAAAAACAATTTATATGTATATATGTATATAAGATATATATATATATTCATATAACCGCTAGGAGAAGCTAATTTGTAAAAAGTGCTCGATACCTAAGTAGAGCCAAGTAATAAAGATAATCTACTGAGTCAGACGAACCTACTATTAGTTTCGCATAAAGCTCTTCAGGGCTAAAATCTGGCTCTTTTTTTTCTTTCAGATTTTAGCCCTGAAGAGCTTTATGCGAAACTAATAGTAGGTTCGTCTGACTCAGTAGATTATCTTTATATATATATATATATATATATATATATATATATCGATATTACTAAAAATTAATGTGTATATATTGGTATGCATATATGTGTCTCTCTTTCGTTATCTCTTTTTCAAAAGATCAATTCTAAAATTTCTCAAGATTAGTTATTGGAGATGTCATTTTTCCTTCTCTCTTCTTTTTATAAAGAAAAAATATTCAACTAATAATTAAATTCAAGTCTGCGTTCACTTGAATTTTAATTTTTTTCAAATACCTTCAACAAAGATTATGGTAAAAATGTTCTGATTAATTTCAAAAATGGTATTGCTTCTCTTTTTCTGTTAAACACCGCAAAATGGTTCCTTATGATTAAACAAAAACAAATTAAAAATTTTAAAAAGATTTTTTTCTTCTTCTTTTGATCTCTTTCAAGGAAGAATATTTGTCAGTGTGAAAACTAAAATTCAAGAAGAGACTAATCAGAATCTTGAAGACATTGAACTGATGAAATTTCATTGTTTTTTGTTTTGTTTTTGTTTTGTTTTGATCTTTTACTTTTTTTTTTTTTTTTTGTCTCTGTGATTGTAAAATTTGTCGATAGATTCTTTCAATCTCACAAAAGAAATCATACAAATCTACCAACTGGATGTTCAAGCAATGCACAGAGCAGTAAATACAAGTTCATTAACATATTTTATTTATTTTTATTTCTACAAAAATTATGATTAATAAAAAAAAAATCTTATTTCTACAAACATTATTATCAAGAGTATCAGTATTTTCTTTAATCTGTATCTTCTAATTGCTTTTTGATGAAATTTACATGGACTGTCAGTTTATGAAAATGAGAAAACAGTCTGGATGAGAAATAATTGAAGATAAAGTTCTTGACTCCAACACAACTTGCCTTGGAGAATCCTGGCTAAATGCACCAACTGATCTTAATTACGAGAACACATTAGTTTCTTAGCAATATATTAGATGTGAGGAGAAAAGAAATTAGCACTCACTGGCACAGAGAATGTTGACACCCTCTGACATTAGATGTTGACTCTCCTTGAACCCAAAGTTGACCTTCAGCAAAAACAAGTATGCAGGTGTTCAAAGAGCAGGCGTATGAACTTTGAGAGTAGCATTATGCAATTTTGGAAAATACATGGGTGATACAAAATGCATCGAACGACAAATGGAAAACCTAAGGAACAGTATGTTGCTGATGTGTGTAGAATAAATTTCTGGTGTAGACCAGTTACATCCCTTTCTGGTACTCTGCTATCACCCTCAAGTATGTGATTTGCACTGATGTGTTGTGTGTGTGTGTGTGTGTGTGTGTGTGTGTGTGTGTGTGTGTGTGTGTTTGGTAAAGAAAAAGTCTTAAATACCAGTCATATTAGCAGTTAAATATTTATTTACACACATATGGGCTTCTAGCAGTCTGAAGAAACCCATATGCGTGTACATATACGTATGGGTGGAAATAAATTTCTAACTGCTAATAAGACCATATTTAAGCCTTTTTTACCAAATATATTGCTCTGCATATAATTCCAGAATTATTGTACATTGAGCTCTCAAATATATATATATATATATATAGCTAAAAAAAAAGAAAAAGAGTAAAATGACATCTCATTCTTATAGACCATGTTTGTCTATTCTTTGGCCAAATTACCTGCTTACAGTCATTTTGAAAACAATGATTCCTGCTAGATCATCAAAGTTAAGCAGTGATAAGCCTGTTCAATACTTAGATGGATGACCATTTACTGCATGTACTGTAACCAACCTGATATCAAAATGATTTGGCATTAAATGACCTGAAAGGGTTGATATGCCATAAAATAAAACAACCTACCAACCAGCCCTACTTGACTATAGAACAGGTAGAAGCCTGAATTGAACCTTTTAAATCCATCTTTTTCTAATTTCTCTCAGCACTGTGTTTATTGATTTTTACACTCGTACTTGTAGAAATTCTCATAAGGTGATCAGTATTCATCTGTGTTGCAAGCTGAATCTGTTTTGAGAATCTAGACTTGGTAGGTGGTTTAAATAGCAGGTTGGGCTATTCCACTCTGTACCTTGGCAAAGCCCATTCCCAGGATTTTTATTGGCTGCTGTTTTTAGAGTGGATACTTGGATCCATATATACCCTACACATGGCTGTGTTCTGGTAGTTGGTACAGAGCTTGTATTCAGTTACAGTCTGTCTTTTTTTTTTTGACTGGACACTAGTCACAACTTTCCTGTGACGTGAGTATAATGTTGATTCTACAGTACTATATATTTTAATTACTGTGGTACCTTGACTTATGAGTGACCAAATTCATGAGTTTTCCAAGTTACAAACAGTCACTCGGTCGACTTTTAATTTTTTCTTGACAGCTTGAATTTGGGGTACAAATGAGCTTCAAATACACTTATAAGTGAATAAGTTCACTAAAAGAATTTATGTTTCTAAATTTATTATGCCAAATAAAAGTATTATTTATAAAAAAAATAAACATTAAAACATATTATAGCACATAATTCATTACATTCTATTTTATTATGTTTTATACAATACAGAGCTATTTTTCTGCATTTATTTTAAATTTCATTATTTTTTTAAAAATGTAACAAAAAAAAATTAAGGTGTTTTTTTTGTGGTGGAGCTGGAACAGATTAATGGCAATTCTGTTTATTTCAATGGGGAAAATTGATCTGATATACAAGAAATTGAGTTACAAGTGAACAAATTAAACTTGTAAGTCAAGGTATCACTGAATTTTAATTTTAGATTTTCAACCATTATTATTATTAGCAGGAATAAGGTTGAAGACAATGTCAGATTGTCTTAGGGACTTAAGGTCCTGTGTTTTCTTTTGTTTGTTTGTTTTTGTTTTTTTTTTTAATTAGTGTCTTCCTTCTAGCACAAGTGAAATACAAACAGCCAGAATTTGAACTTTGCTCATCATCACCATTACAACACCCATGCCTCCTCTTAATAAGTGACAATTGTACAGAACTGAAGTAAGAAACAAGAAGTTCCTATTCTATTGAATTGCAGAATAAATCTTTAACAGATATGTGGAATATCCAAACCTATACAGTAAAGGAATTATAATCATAACTCATGAATATATATATATATATATATATATATATATATATATATATGAGGTTAAGTAAACAAACAAATGTGTTTATTTTTATATGGCTTTAAGCTGACAATTTTTGGAGGATATGTGCTTAACTGAAGTCATATCTAATTTTGAAAATTAATTAGTTAATAATTAATGAATTTAGGCAGTTATATATGTTCAAATGTAAGGCTAAACAAATCGAGAAAATGTCAATCCCTGAATGTACATTTCAACCTATTAGGTCTCATTGGCAAGGTTATAGACATGGGAGACTGCTCCATGTGTGACTCGAAACCTATATATATATAAGTTATGGTAGAGGATATTAAGTCAATGGCACTTGGTTACTGAAAGTTGCAATTTTCAAACCAAGTCACAGGATGAGTTTTTTGTGCACATTTCTAGGGCCAGTTTAGCTTAGTGGGTAGAGTGTCAGCCTGGAAACCACAAGGTTCTTGGTTTGATACCTGCCCTTGCCAACTGAGCATATGAGTAGCACAAAAAATCTGTGCAGTAAAGTGAAGAGCTGTGGTGCTCCACCTCAGATGCCAAAACAATCTCCTTGGTCTAGCACTAGTGAAAAGGGGATAGACTCTCTTGCTGTCTGGCTGATACCAACTTTAGGCCACCTCGACGACATTACTTTTTTACTTTATATACTGTAGTATCATGCTTTGTAGGGTGGAAGAGAGTTTTATTTTATGGTTAAGAGGAAGGGAGGAGTAGTGTTTTGTACAAAAATCTCATCCAGCCAATTGTTTTGAAAATCATGTAGATGAGAAACTGTCAGTAACCAAGCACTGTTGACTTCATGTTCACATATCATTACCAGTACTCATAGAAATTTTGTTTTTGATAAAAGAAATCATTTTTTGTAAACAATCTAATTAAAGGGGAATAGTATACATAAGAAACAAAAACTTTGCCCCTTTTATAGATTTTTTTTACATTGTTTTTGAAGTACAAACAAAAATGTTCTTTGTTCATTTTACTTATTTCTCTTTCTTTACCTACTTTCCTTTTTTTTCTTTCTTCTTTTCTTCCTTCCATTCCATTGAAGCTAACAATAAATGTCTGATGTATAACATTATTGCTTCCTCACTCTCTTTATTTTGTATAGGTGTGTGGTGTACTGGTTAGAGCCGTAGAAAATGGACTCGTTGACCTGAATTCAATTCCTGGACGAAACCACAGTTCACATAGACTAATACCCTTGGGAAAGGTATGAATCCAACTATTCTCCCTCCAGCTATGGGCAAATAGTAGGGCAGACTGGGCTTTTTAACCTTGGTTAGGCAACCAGTCTAGGAGAAGGAAAACTCTGAATTCAAACCTGGTCACTACTAGAATAGGCTCAGTCCTACTTAGTGATCTATTTCAATTTTTTTTTTTTAAATTAAATTTTATTTCTTTATTTCTTCCTCACTCTCTTTTTATTTATTTATTTATTATCATATTAGCCTTCTTTTTCTCTCTGATATGCAGTGTGTTTGTTTTTTTTTTTTCCTTTCTTTCTTCACTAATGCTAGACCAGTGTTGAAATATTTTATATATATATGTGTGCTGGAGATCTCAACTTTTTTATAGACTCTTTGAGGCTGCGTGGGCTGAATTGGCCTATCAAAATGCTCAAATACTTGGTTGGTTAACTATTTAAAAGCCTTGGTGGACTGGTGTTCAGTTGCTTGTGCTTAACATGAAAGACCAACAGACAAGGATTCTACACAACACGGTTCAAACTTAATTCCACAAGGGATCTCCACTATAAAGTGCTCTCACCTGCAGCCTAAAAATGGCCACACAAATCGTGTGAATGCCACACCTACCATCAGCTTCCTACCTTACTGCACAGATCCAAGCTATGATACTCATGGGCTGAGTTGGCAAGGGCCTGTATCAAAGCCTTGTGGTTCCAGCCGATCTTTTTGAACAATATATTAGCTGCATCTATTATTTGATAGGTAGTGTACCTGGTTTTAAAAGATTTTAGCCATAATGTCAACTTAGTGTAATTGACAGTTTAATGTGAGTTAAAATTTTGTCTTTCATTAGTTAAAGTCAAGTGACTAAAATCCTGGGAGCTAGAAATCAGATTTTAACTTTAATTTAGGTAGATGAGAATTGCTGAAAGTGAGCAGTTGATGATTTCCATCTATGGTCCAACTAATTCTAGAGATTCACAGCCTGGATAGAATGTATCTGAAGAAGACTTTATGAAGTGAGAATCAATAAAATATAACATTTCATCTGAATGAAACAGCATAGAGGGTAGGCCTTGAAAAAGAAGCAAGTAAAAAATAATTTTTTTTTAAATTTAAAAAAAAAAGAGGAGATGGGTTATTGTCCGAAGATGTCTATATAATAGTGTAACCATTATTACTTTTAAATGGTATTTTCCTTCATTTTAGATTTTATTGGCTTTCTAGAGCAACTCACTCAGGGCATCAAATCTACAAAGAGGAAAATGTTAGAACTGCAAATGATAAAGAATAAGCTCCAGGTGAGATACAAACTCATGTAGGCTTTTGCCTTGGAGAAGCCTTGTTAAAAATGCCATCTTCTCTGGCGGTCTTCACTACAGGAACCTATTAGTTGGCAAAGGCCCAGATCTAAACTTTTACACTCTTTTTTTTTTAAAATTTATTTCTCTCATTACAACTTGCTGTTTCTTTACTGTTGTAGGTTGATACCCCAAGTGTGTTTCAATGAAAAATAAAAGATAAATTTTTTTTTTGCAAGCTGCTGTAGCTTGTCCTTCCTTTGAAAAAAAATGCCAGGTCACATTTGTGACAGGAGCACAGATAATAATCAACTCCTGGGTTTGGTATTACCACAATATACTACCCATGAAAAATATAAAAAATATAAATTCAAATCAATATGAAAATCATCTTTCAGACCGGGGTGTCATGATCGGTAGGTGCTTCCTTTATAGTCACCATGGGGACCGACCAGCATCCTGCAAATGCTGGCTATTCTAATTTCAAGTACACCAACAGACCAAAATAAAAATGCATCTGAGAGACATCAGAGGAAATATGATTATACATAACAGTATATTAAGAAAAATAAGCATGTAAATTATTTGGTTTGAAAAGAAGCTGACAGTTAACAAGCACTGTTAACTTTATGTCTACACTATTCTAACTTAGATAAGGACACCCCTATCAATTTTTGATAAAAAAATTAATTTTATTCTCAAAGACTATGATTTTATAATTTCTAGTGGAACATTATATAATCAAAGCAGATATTATTAGGTATTACTTATAACCAAATTCTACAGTATTGAAACTCTGTAACCCATAATATGGTAACATTACAGTAAAAGAAAAAAAAAGATAATGCATTTATATAAATGAGCTGAAAACCTGCCCAACATCCAGGATTTTAAGATATATGTACTGAACTGTGCTTTAGTAAAGTTACATAAAAGAAAATCAATGATTATTTTAGACATTATGTTTAGAAAAGAAAGAAAAGAAAAAAAATAAGAACTGACCAAAAACTTATCTGTCTCACTTATTATTTCAGCACAAAACCAAACTTAAGTTTTTTTAAAGTTCTGGCACAAGGTCAAGTGTTTGGAGCACCCAATGAATTTATTAGTAATGGTTTTCTAGTTTAGTCTGCTAACCATTACACCACGTGCCCCAGTGGCCATTGCTCATACTTCAAATGTCAGCAAAAGACAATTTTTTTAACTTCTGATTTTCTGATGACTTGAAAAAAGATTATAGGAAATAAACTCTAACTTTGGTTTCTGGTTAGAAAATTTTCAGCTATATATCTACTTTATATGCTGAAACAGAAAAATAAAGATTTGGTTTAGGTAATCTGATGAAACACAAAGTAGGGTTCTAGTTTATCATTATACTAGGACTATAATGCTAAACTAGAACCTTAATGTAAATTAAACCACTCACTAAAAAATATGAAGATCTGGAATTTACAAAGACTAATAAACTAAAAGTTATTCTGATAATTCATTAGTAAACACAGAAAATTTGATGGCTATAGCTCTAGTTATCCTTGAGTTATTCATGAATGTACAAATGGATGAAAGACAAAAGACATTTTGTGAATTTTGGTAAAATAATAAAATTATTCTTTAAACTTTCATCTTAATATTATACTTGTGAGAAATTTTTCAGAACATTGAAACTTTTCTTCATATTCTTCATGTTGGTAAATCTTATTTTAATTAAGAATAAGAATGAAAGGTTTCAATTGCTGAATAGTTTCTAGTTTGTTAGTGTTAAGAAAGAAAAGTTAGAATAAGAAAGAAAAAAGATTTTGATAAGAAAGAAAAAGGTTTTGAAAAGAAAAGTTCTTTAAAAAAAAAGACAAAATGTTTAGAAAAGAAAGAAAAGAAAAAAAAATTGAAAAGAAAGAAAGAAACTTGAAAGAATAAAAGAAAGAAAGAATAAAAGTAAACAGAATTTAGTTCATAAATAAGTTCCATGGTTCTAGGCAGACCATTTTAGTTTTTTGCAACATTGTCTGATATTTCTAATAAATCACGTTCTTGTGTGACAGGGAATTTGGTGCAGATAGACAAATTCTGTTATCTTTGTTGGCAATGATTTATGACACTTTCCGACTTCTGATCAATGAGAATTGGTCAGATGGACATAAAAAAAAAAAATTTTGAAAAAAAAAAAAAAAAAAAAAAAAAAAAAAAAAACACAAAACAAAGTGATACCTTTCCATGTTGACAATACAAATGATATTTCAAAGAGAAATATCAAAATCTAGTCTGACAATGATACACAACTCACAAAAGATAGAAATAAAATTTGCTCATCAGAAAGTAATTTCATATATATATATATATATATACATATACAGTGATGCTGATAGCTTTTTGATTTAGCGCATCCTGGGACGCACATATTTGCTTTGAATGAGTCCCCAGAAAATTTAACTTAAAGTCATAACAAAGGTGTCTTGTAATCCTGTGTAATTCATTTCTAAGAAACTATTGAAATGTATTTACAGTTAACTTGAAATCATGAGGGGAAAAAAAGAAAAACACTGGGACACATGGATACTATTTTACTGCACCTTTTAGATTTTTATGAGTCAAAGACAAAGGACACATATCTATCAGCATATATATATATATATATGGTGATTGAAAAATAACTCCCTATTTTAAAGTATCATTTTTTTTTATATGCAGAAACATTTTTCTCAATTCTTTAATGTATGTTCCTTAATATATAGCAATTAAATCTCTGTTGTTGTTCAGTGGTACTCCCCCACATGTTGCTACTGTTGTTCCTGAATGGTTGAAACACCATTTTCCTGGGAGATGAATCAGTAGACATGTTTTGCTGAGTGGTTGGCCCTGATTTAACACACTATGATTTTTTCTTTGGGTTTGGTTGAAGAAATATAATATAATGAAGTCTACTTTATGAAACCAACTTTGGAAGAACTTGAAGGATGAATATGAGAATTTATTTCTGCCATTCCACAAGTGTTCCTGGAGAGATCAGTTGATGTGATTCCCAAGCAGCTTGAGAGGCTAGTGCCCATATAGATTTTTAAATTAAACTCTATGTTATATGTGTTCTTCTCATATTCATTTTTTGTAAAAATAATGATTTAGAAATAAATCATAAATTAAAAATTTATAGTTATAAATTTTAGAAATTAAAAATTTAGAAATAAATTATAAATTAAAAATAATCATTTAAAAATAAATTATAAGATTTTTAAAATAGGGATATACTTTACAATGACCCTATATATGTACAAGGTGTGTCATAAAAGTATCGAGATTGAAGCTGTATTTACCAAGAGAGAAATGAACAATGAATGGAACGTAAAATTTGTTTAATAATACAAGTTGTGTCATAAAATTGCCAAGTTTGAAGCTGTATTTCCCAAGACAGAAATGAACAATGAATGGAATGTTAATTTTTTCAGAATACAAGGGGTGTCAAAAAGTACAAAAAATCTTGATACTTTTTTGAAACACCTTTATATATATATATATATATATATATGTCAGCAATTTCAACCAATTTTCAACCATTGTCGAATATAGGAAGTGATACTTTACAATCACCCTATATATATATAAGTTAAGAGTAAGGAAATGAATCCGACGGTATAAGTATAGACAAAAGGATATGAAAACACACAATGCTGTTAAAATGAAGATGATTTTTATAAATCGAAATATTGTTCAATATTAGCTATGAATATGATATAAAATATGTTCATTTTAACAGCATTGTGTGTTTTTATATATATATATATATATATAATGTCAGCAATTTCAACCATTGGAGAATTTAGGAACTGACAAATTGAAATATAAATGTTTAAAAAATGTTTAGTTAAAAAAACATAAATGCATGAAAACTTGATTGTAGAAAACTTCCAATTTACCAATAATTAGTCTTTCAATTTAATAAAATCATTTAAGCAATATTGTTACACAATCATTAATTTTGAATATTTCTTTCTGTTATAGGTGATATACCCTATAGACATGGAATGCGCCGACGGTTACTATAAGTAAAAGGACCAATTATGGCTTGAAGAGTAAGCCAATACAAGTCAGCTCATAACTCTATTGTCGGATGTAATTCCCACTTCTCTGTACTGTAATTGTCTACTCTTTTGTTAATACATTTTCCTATATTTGTTACCCGTCGTTTTGTTCTTATTTGACACCTTAAAACCCCACAACAACTTCTTTAGCCAGTTTAGCTCAGTCAGTAGAGAAACTGCTATGGAACCAAAAGGTCCTAGGTTCAATACCAGCCCTTGCCAACTCAGCACATGAGTAGCACAGCTTGGATCTGTGCAGTAAAGTGGGGAGCTCATGGTAGATGTGGCATCATACCCAAGACATCCCTTTATTTGCAGCAGGGGTCTTACCCCTTTGCAGGGGATACAGTCAGCATATTCTAAGCTCCACCTACAAAGCGGAATGGTCTTGTTAGGGATCAGGAATGAATGCAAGAGTTACTAACACAACACTTATTATACATACTAGTACAAAATAAAAGACGCACTCCGGGGCGATGTAAAAATAGATTTTTGAAACATATTGCCTGAGGGGTGGAAGTAAAAAATTCAATGTCAGCGAGTTTGTACCCTAAGTACGTAAAATCATCAAATTCATTAAAGGATTAAAAAATAAAACAATTTGAAATGCAAACTTTAAATATGTATTAAAATAAAACAAACTATATATAGATATATAATACCAATCATCTATTTATTAAA
The DNA here is from genome assembly GCA_023376005.1 of Doryteuthis pealeii. NCBI lineage: Eukaryota > Metazoa > Mollusca > Cephalopoda > Myopsida > Loliginidae > Doryteuthis > Doryteuthis pealeii. Next base: position 57,660,900 of record CM042143.1, on the reverse strand, counting down.
ACTTGTTTTAAAAAACAATGAGGACTGTCTAATGTTGCATGTTCAAATTTTGAGTGTATTTATTCTGTTACGACGATTTTGCGTAATGTGACGTAATCTTTGTTACAGACAAAAACCGGAAGCGAATCTCCATTATTAATAGAAGATAATGTAAATGTTTTTACCATAAAAATTCATTGAAAATCAAGAAGTAAGGTATTATCAATGGTCAAGAATTTAAGCTAAGTTTAGCTCAGTTGGTAGAGCATCTAGCTAGGAACAATTAGGTTCTAGGTTCGATACTGGTGCTTGCCAACTCAGCACAACTTGAATCAGTGCAGTAAAGTGGGGAGCTGATGGTAAGTATGGCATACCACCTTGGACACAAAAACAATTTCCCTGTTCTAGCACTAGTGAAAAGGGGATAGACTCCTTCACTTTCCTGCTGATACTGACAATAGACCACTTTACCAACTTTACTTATATAGTATCATATAAGTAATGATTATAATTTGTAAACAATTATAGATCCAAGTAATTATTTTTAATATTACTAATTTAGATATAATTATATGGCTTCAAGTAACAGTTCCTATTTAATAATAATCAATTACAGTTTTAATACCACCCTCCAAAAAGCAATCTTTCTGGTTTAGTATTAATAAAAAGGAGATAGACTCCCTAGCAGTTGGGCTGATGCTAACAATAGGTCACTCCACCTACTTTCAGTGATGCTGATAGGTTTTTGATTTGGTGCATCCTGGGATGCACATATTTGCTTTGAATGAGTCCCCAGGAAAATTTATGGGTCCCAATTTAAGTTTCTTGATAAATTGTAGGGTTTTTATTTATGATCTTGGAAAATAACTAAAGTTATCTAACTCCTACCTTGTAACCTATCCTCTGTAATTTGTTTCTAAGAAACTATTGAAATGTATTTGCAATTAGCTTGAAATGGTGAGGGAAGAAAAAAGAAAAACACTGGGATGCATGTATACATTTTTACTATATCCTTTTAGATTTTTGTGCAACAGGGACGCAAGACAGATACCTATCAGCATCTCTGTACTTTACTATTTATTTTTATCAAAACTTAATCAGGTTGTCATTTCTATAACAGCAACAAATGATTCAAATTGAAGACAATAAAAAAGAACAATGAATTTACAGGGATTAAAAATTAAGAAGAAGAAGCCTATCAATACTGATCTATAAGATAATTGTTATGAATAGAACCACAAATTATGAGTACTGCTAATATGTATATTAATACTGGTGCCCTTAAAAGTAAGTTAGTTATCTTGCAACACTCTCTTGTTAAAAATGAGACCGTCCAAATCATCAAAGATGAAATGCAAAAATGTAAATCCTGATTATCTGGTGTTGCTTATCATCCAAAATTCTTATTTCTTATGTGTGTCATCACCTCACCTAAATGATAGACCTTTCCGTTTTTATAATAAAAGAAAGAAAGGGAAGATAAAACACCTGCGGCACAGAAAAATATATAAGAAAGAAAGAAAGATAAAGAGAGGGAAGTGATAATGCTAATCTGTTTGAATCGAACATAAGGAAAACATTTTAAAAAAGGAAAGACAGAAAAACAAAAGAATGAGAGAGAATTAAATGAAGATTATTATAAATTTTACATATTGAACTATTTAGCAATAGCTCTTAAGTAAACATATCAAACATAATGATTAAATTAGCATACTGTGGTATATCCACAGGTCCTGCTAGTACCTTAATAACATTGTAATGAACACAAAAATTCTTTGCACATCACTTATTTTATGGTTTGGTTTGATTTTATTTGATTTTTTAAAAAATAGCTCCAGTTCCATTGGCATTACCCTTAAAGAGGTGGCAGATTCATCAAGAGGGCAGGTGCTGCCTGGGAAAGGAAGGCCCCCTGGAAGTGAGCCAAGTAATTCACATTCTACCCAGCATGAATGTCAGGTTGACATCAGCATTTCTGCTGGATGGTGAAAATGGTGTCTGCACTTAAAAAAGAATATCTAGTTTATAAAGAAGTCAACCCTGATTGGACAATCATTAAAAACACAACAGTGATTCAAATTAAAATCAGCTTCCAGTACATATTTACCAACCTCTCCACATGAGCATGGTGTGACACAAGGTCATTTTTAGGCAGGGTTTAACAGGTTTAAATTCAGAGTTTTCCTTCTCCTAGACTGGTTGCCTAACCAAGGTTAAAGAGCCCAATCTACCCTGCTATTTACCCATAGCTGGAGTGGGAGCAGGTGGATGCATACCTTTCCCAAGGGTATATTTGTCGCATACCCCACTTGTATGGACAGGGCACAAGGCCTCGTTTTAAACCTGGGCCCACCCACAAGCCGAAGCTCATGGGTGGGAAAGAACAAAAATTGTGTCGATCCCTTCAGCATTCCCCCAACAAGGGGGGCGCCTCAGGAATCGATGCTATTATTAAACTTTCCCAAGGGTATTAGTGCTATGTGAAATGTAGACAGCCTCATCTAGGATTTGAACTCGGGTTGACGAGTCCATTTCCTATGACTCTATTACACCACACGCCTCCAATACAAAGTGTTTATTTTTTATCAACTTCAAATTTGCAATTAACAAGGAGGAGGCAACTCACTATCAACAGATTAACATTGTCAGTCAAGCATTAATGTCCCCAGTATTCTGTGTCACATAACACAATTGGGGTTGGAGACATGAGAGGTAATTACCTCCTGTGTCCGCAGGTAGTTTCTAGATGGAGTAGCAAGCAGTAGTATAAAAGTGGAAGTGGCAAAGGCAAAGGTCGCTTTTACCTTCTATCCTTGACAGAAGAACATGCACTAGTTAAGTCTCCTGTCCATAGGATGGGTGGGGGCTTTGCATGTCACATAGCACACAAGAATGTGCACAACATGTAAGTATTATACTTTCCTCTTTTACCAGCAGTCTCAAGATTTTTTATACTACTTCTTGCTATGCCACCTAACAGGTTGTTTACAGTACCTGCTGTTGCTTAAATAGTCACCCATATAACTGAACAGGCTTATCCCCACTTAACTTTGGTTTGGTTTTGGTTTTGGTTTTTTATGGCATATCAACCTCAGTGGGTCATTTAATGTTAACAAAGTTTTGAAATAAATTCATTCTTAATGGATACTCAATTTTTATTATAAACACATTTTTCTATTTAACTCATAGATGGGACCCTAACAGGTACTACCACTCCAGGTCAGAGTGGACCTGGGAGCAATGGTGATGACGGGGTTCTCCAGATTCCCCAAACCTCCAAAACTGGAACCTCACCATCAGATAGAGTTTAACGTTATTCCCAGGATGTGAAGACCCTCAGCCACTGCCTTCTAGCACCCATATGATAAAAAGGGTTGAGGCTTGCCATAAGGGCAATAGGGTTGGGGCAATCATATAGGTTCTAGGGCTTGACGTGACCAACCAATTGATCAGAGGGGACCTCTCAGACTGCCCATCTAGTCAAAGTAAGGGCCAAAGTAGAGTGTTGCATGTCATGGACTGCTCATCCACCTGTGTTCCATCCTTAAGCATCATGGGTGCCACCCACAGCCAACAGGTGGCCTTATTGGAGGAGTCTTACCCCTCTGTAGAGGTGCAGTTGGTGTATTCTAACCGACAGGGCAGCCACTTAACGTTGGTAATCTAGTGGAAACCAAAGCTTTCAATGTGACTTGACCGTAACCCATACATTTTGATAAAACTTTGTCTGTCTCTATCTCAAAGTGAAAGTAGATGAGTAGAAGAAATAAGAAAATTCTTACAATTTACTTATTTCTACTACTCTACATGCTGCCACCCATCTTGGGAATGGTGTTGACAAGTATCTAAGTCTTTTCTCTGCATGCATTTGTACATCATTTGGACAGCTAAAGATTCAGATATTGGGCTTCTTCTTGTTTGTGTTTTTTTAAGTCTACTCTGTCAGGTTTAAATTTTTACATTATAAATGGTTCCTCAAACTCAGTTGTCATGGAATGACAAGAAAAGAGGATTATGCACTCTCAAAACTAAGAGATATAAATCAATTACAGTTTTCTCCATTCTATTTCATTATCTTTTTCTCAATCTTAATCAGTAAATGACAAAAGACTGCTTTTTTAGATTTTTTGGTAAGTGCAAATAAATATCTTAGTAAAATTTCAATTTAAGATATTTCCTCATGTTTATTCTACAAATCATGCAGACTAATATCTTCATCTGGTTGGATGGTTTTGTTTTGTGGCATATCAACCCTTTTCGGGTCATTTAATGCCGAATCAAGTCATTTTGATAAACAAATGACTCGAGTTACTTACAGTACCTGCTGTTGTTTAAGTGGTCACCCAGTTTAGTATAGAACAGACTTATCACTGTTTAACTTTGGTGATCTAGCAGGAACCAGTGCTTTCAGCATGACACAACCATAATACCTTTCTTTTTTTTTTTTTTTTAGCTGGTCTATATTCTTCGGTCTTCCAGTGAATATTCTGAAATGCTTATTAACTTTAACATCCTGTTCATAATTTTCCAAGTCCAGAGTCCCATTCCTATAAGGATTTATCAAAAAATGGCTAAAAATGACCGTTGCATCTAGAGTTACCTGTCATTTCCCTTAAATCAAAGACTTCTAAATATGTTTAATATTACATTTAAACAAAGGCTATCATTTGGGACAGATTAGGAAAACGAATGGGTGGAATGAGGTGGTATAGGATATTAAGAGTTAAGGTTCAGATATGAAATATTGTGATTTTTCTAGCTTGGAAGAATTGTTGCTTTAATTTATCAATGAGATCAGATATCCACGATTAATAATCTGTCTACAGCAGACCATGCCTTCCCTATGCGTGCATTTAAATCACTTTATAGTTTGCAAATAATTCAAGTAATTTTTGATAAACTAGTGTTAATATAAAAATATATTTAATATTTATTAAAATGAGAAATGAGACTGTGAGTGTGTGTGGTCCTAAGTTATATCTCATTTAGCTCTGATTGTAAATCTAGCACTGAAGAAATATACATTTAATTTAAGGCATGATTAATGTCTCTGCATTCACAACTGAAAAGAAAATGTACCTTTTACTGAATTCTTTTTTTTTTTTACATATAATACATAACTCTTTGAGAAGTGTGGTGTAATGGTTATCATTGTAGAAAATGGACTCAACAATCTGAGTTCAAATCCTGAGTGAGGCTGTTTGAATTTCACATAGCACTTATTGCATGTATTTATATTTCAAATCTGAAAAGCTTGAAAATGCCAAGATGTTGGTTTCATTTGTGAATATTATTTGAAATTTAGGTTGATGACTTTGTTATCCAATTTTGAAGGTTTATATAACTAATTCCAAATCTGAATGTTAAATTTTTTTAAAAATTTTTTATTTATCAAAGATTGTTGTTGAATGGGAAGATCACTGTATAAAAGTCATGGATAGGGTCCCACAAACTATACAGTCAGTAAGTGTCAGCTACACTGTTAAGAGGGGCCGAAAACAGCCATGATATTGGATAATTTTTTTAAGCTGTTTCTAAAGTTATAATTTAAATGCTGTTTATATCATTTGAGTTTTACTCAGTGAATACAAAAGCTATTTTGTAACAAGTGTAAACTATTGAAAAGGAATAGTATTGGTTGTATATCATTAACTGGAATAGAATAAATGTGAGAACAATTCACAATGAAGTAATAAATAGAATATCTTATTGCCAGAGCAAACTTAACAGAAATACAACATGATAATGAGTGATAAGAAAAGCTTAATGTCCTAATATGAAAACTGAAGTCTTTAGTAGTGATATGAAACTGGTACAGAATAAGACTATAAAGACTTAAATGTTAAGTGTGGGGATTAAAATTAAAACATTTTTTAAAATTAAACAAAAAATAACAAACCCCATGAGCCTTCACTGGAAGAACCCTCCAAGCCTGTGTTGGAAAAAGGACCCACTTTCGACCACCAAGAGAACCTCTTGACCATTCGAGTTTAGGCCTTACCTGTGTCTACTTACTACTACTGGCCAGGGAGATATTTCCTTGCCATGTGGTGAATAAAGCTAAATCATAAAACCACCTTTTGTCTTTGTCTCTTCCTTTTTCTTTCCTTGAATTCTTTCCTTTTCAGTGCAAACACCAAATATGATGGGGTTAAAAGCAAAACCCTAGGAACATGCACCAAGAATACACCGCCACCTTTTTAACCTAAAACATTAAATCACTGCCACCCATATAAGCATGCCATAGTGTGCCACATAACATGAGTTGTTGGAGGCTCAAAGCCTCATGTCCATGGACAGGAACGCATTAGGTGTATTGTTACTTCTGTCGAGGCAGGAATAGTAAGAGAGAGAATTTGATTTTGCAGCATCTGATTTCTATGTTAATTGACCACACTATCTAGTGTCAAGTGGCAGACACAGAAGGTAATTACCTCTCATTGTATATTGGTTCTAATAGAAGACGGAAGTACCGTTTTTTGGCCATTGTTTTAGGAAACGGAAGTATTGTTTTGGCCATGTTTGACTTGTTCTAATAAAAAGGCAGAAGTGGTTATTCTGCCAGCTCAGTACAACTGGAATCTGTTGTTGTTGTTGTTATTCAGGAGTATTTGCCAAAGCAAACTGTAACAGTCTCCTATTAAAAAACTAGCAAGAATATGCACCCTCTGGGCATAAGTAAGTTTTAATGTAATGAAATATATTCAAGCAGAAAGACTAACAAAATTAAATAAGAACGCATATAAAAAATATTACACTTACTTTAATTATATTTTAATTGGTTTCTATATAATATCATTCATATGATTGATTTTAATATGGTCAAGAATAAAACAATAATATTAGAGATCAATAACATCAAGTAATTATTTATTAAACCGGTTTTGTTAAAACCAATATGCAAATTAACCATACATACCATACATTATGTAAACCTTTATTTCTTAGTGATATATATGACACATTACAGGATTTTAAACACACTATTAACATGGGCTGTTTTGAGGCAAATCTAACTCAGATTTTCATAGAGACATTGTTAATAAATAAGATTTATTCTATTCTATGCATTGATATTAATAATTTTAACTTAAATTAAATATTAATAAACTTATGCAATTCCTGAGGGTATTGTGATGTGAGAAGAGACATAGTTTCAGTTACTGACAGACATCGAATCTCCATTATAATAAGTTAACAGAAATTGCTGTACACAAGACTAATGTAATCCCAACACTATCTACCAACTTATATCCAATTTCATAAGTCTGTTGTATATTTCATCATGGCTAAATAAGACAAATTTTATCACAACATGGTTGGAAAGATTTTCAATTCAGTTTATAAAAGAGATCAGATTTCCATAATATAGCAGACCATGCCTTTCCTATGCATATATTGACATCACTTTCTATAGTTGAGATATTACTACCTAGGTATGTGAATGGGTTTAATTTTAATTTTAGAGATGTCTCCATCGTGTTTAAAACATATAAAATCCGTTTTATCTGAGTTCAAAAACTTCAGTTTTTTTTGGATTTTTTTTTTCAAAATTTCATAGATTAGAAGAAATAAATATTCTTACCAGTTTTGCAGTCAATGGAAATTCTATCGAAATAAACCAAAAATATTCTTACCTGCAAAGAAAATAGAAAAATTAATACAGTTGGTAAATTGAGGATTGGAACAAAAAGTTTATATTACAAACATTTTAATAACAAAAAAAACCCAGACATTTCCAATAAATTATCATCCAATAAGTTTTCAAATCATTAAATCAATAAACTATTGTTACACTGAAGAATTGGTCTTTATTTTTATCAAATTAGTCAACAGCAGCACATTTCAATGAGAATATTTATCTAAATCCTAAAATCATTAAAATTACTAGCTTCATAATGACATATATATGTGAGGATTAAAATAAAATTAAAATTTAAAATTAAAGAAATAAAAGTCTCCCATGAGCCTTCACCTCAGGAGCCCTCCACGCATGCATAAGAAGGACCCAAATCCTACCCAAAAAGAATCTCCCAGCCATTCTGAGGCCTTAACTCGGCAAGACACTACTACTAGCCAGGAAGAAATTCTCTTGCCAGGTAGTGGTTATCTAATCAGTGTGTGTGTGTGTGGGGGGGGGGTCACAGTCAAGTCTGACTCAAGGCTCCAATCAACAGTCCAACCACTCCCAACTGTATCTCGCTCCAAAAATCCACTAATCAAAACTATGTCTTCATCCCACTCGTCTCGACAACAAAATACAACTGCAAGTCGTTCTGCCTGGTCTGTGAGAATCAATCCTTTAAGTACACCCCAATTTCACCACATCTGGGCTCCTCACTCATAATTGTCCATGCAGCACGGTGTGACCACCCACATCCGGGCCACTATGCCATTTCCTACTTCACTGATTGTCCACAGCTCTCAAATTCTGAAGGAAGCGGGTTCGACTCTAGGTTAGTTCTAGACGCCAGGCAAAGCCTAGCCCGCTTCCTTCGAGAATACGGCAAGTCTTCACACCCGCCACCCTCTCCGTCACACCGTGTTGCACGAGGCAGGTCTCCTCTGTCACTACAGGTTATGACCTGCGAATAAAGCCTAAATCATAAAACAACCTTTTGTCTTTGTCTTTTTTTCTTTTCCTTCCTTGAATTCCTACCTTTTCAGTGTGACCACCAAATAAGATGGGGTAAAAAGCAAAACCCTAAGAACCATACAAGGAATAACCACAACCAACTTTTAAACTTTAAAACATTAAACTCCTTGCCACCCGATATATATCATCATGATCAACACATTTGTATTATTTAGTAAAAATAGGGTTACAAGTGTCATTAATCCTATTTATTTTTTAAAGAAAGATTTATGATCAAACTATTATTGCGGAATTTCGACACATAAGTCAAGGGTGTCCAACCTTTGTGCAAAGAGGACAAATTTGATAAAATGAAGCTGAGGGCCAACTGTTCTTTCTGATGCTTCTTAAACCACAGAATTACATTCAAATATACAATAAACAGATAAAAATCAAATAAACAATAAATAAATAGAATAATTATATTTATTTTAGAGTTCCCATTGCACCAAAAGGATTTTGCTAAAATTATTAAATTTATCAAAAGTGAAAATCTTAATAAAACATTGTTTATGTTTACAAAACAACCAGAAAGAAAGCAAAAAGTAGGATGTTGTCAACTTGTTTACAATTTTATGTATTCTAGTCCAAATCGCCCAGGGAAAACCAGCACTGTGCCCTATTTGATACTGGTCTAGCAGGCCATACTGTTTTCAACTTGTCTGGTGATTTTACATATTCCGGTCCAAATTGCTTGGGGAAAATCAATGCAGTGCAGTGCCCTGTTTGAAACTGTTCTAGTGAGCTATAAATAATACATTATAAGACCAAAGCTTCAGGCCATAAGTAATTTTACCACAAGCCATGATTGTCCTGTGGACCAGACTTTGGACTTATCTGATGTAAATGATTTGTTTTTTTTTTAACTTATAAAACATTTTAAAAGTTGTATTTTATTGAGTGGATTTTTTTAATCAGAATTTTTTCCTCTTCTTTACAAAAGCAGACAGGAAGAAATTCTGATTAAAAATTTGGGCCTGTCAATATGATGTGAACTAAATTTTAGAATCCAGGAGAGAAAAAAATAACAGGAAAAAAGTCACAGTAAATTGTCAAATTTCAATAAAATTTTTGCAACTTATTCATTTGCAAACAAATATATTTATGAAATAGGTTTTATGTAAGAAAAATTAGATATAAAATCTTATTATAATGGAGATTGTGTGTTTGCCTGTCTGTAACCAAAACTATATCACTACTTAAGTCATAATTCCCTTATTTATTTACCTCACATTCTCCATGATTTTATTTCTATTTAAACCTCAATTACTAATAAAATTGTTTTACATCATTAATACTCTCAATCATATCCATATACTAATAACATGTAATTGTATTTATATATACACCAAAATAGCAGATTACAGTGTGAACGGGAAAGCTGATTTGCATACTGATATTAAAAATTTGATTTTAATGAATATATGCTTGGTATTATTGATTTCTAATTGTTTGGTTTTATCTTAATAAATATGAGTAAAAATCTCTTCAATAAATATGAGTAAAAATCCATTAACAAGAAGAAATATCTTAATTTAACTAAATAATTAAATAAGAAAATTTTGCAGTGAAAGACGAGTAAGAAAGAGTATGTTTCAGTTGTTCTATTTTTCGATTATACCCCCTCTGTTTCAAATCTTTTTATCTGCATCCTTATTTAATTTAATTAGTCTTTCTAATTTAATATATTTTATTACATCAAAACTTAAATACTCACAACTGGAGGGCGCATATATTTGCTAGTATTTTTAATCTTCAGCCATTCACTTCTTAGCTGACAGATTTTTCTAGAGACCCTTAGAAGGAGCTTAGAATACCATGACTGCAGCCCATGCAGAAGTTTAAGATCCTCCCTAAAAACCATTGTTTTTGGTATGCCAGTGAACTGTATCTGGTGGTGATGATCTAGTTCTGGACATGATAATAGTTGTTAAGATACTATCTGTGGGTCAAATAGATTTTTGGGGGGAAAATTGTAATTACTAGACAGGAATACTTAAAACCATATAACTGTGTGGAAACATTATCATTATTAAATAGGATAGATAATTGTATATAAATTATTAATATTTTGATAACATGAAATTGTAGCAAGAAACGTCAATGAAATTTTGGGAACTTATTCATTTGCAAACAAATTGATTTATGAAATAGTTTTTGTGTAAGAAAAATTACATATGAAATATTTTAGTCCATCAAACCCATCCCATCATTTAAATCTATGCAATCTCAATAAATTATATTTTGATTGAAAATTTCATTAACAATTTTATAAAGATCAATCCCTAGAAATTTTAACCGATTGAGTATTTTAAAAAACTCATTAAAAAAAATTTATCCCTAAACTGACAAATAAAACATGCGATAAACCCGTTTTATATTTTTTTTCTTGGAAAAATTTTATCTTTTATCTTTTTTTAATACTATAGAATTTTGTATTGAGAAGAAAAAAAATTGTTGAAAAATTTCAAAAAAGATTTCTTCATTTTTATCAATTAATGCCTTTGTTTTGAAAATTCTTTATTTAATTATACACTCGGGTTAAGATTCTGAAACTTTTTTTTATAAAAAGTATTTACTGATAATGCAAATTGCATCATGGAGTTTCATTTTGTCACTCATCATTTTGTCTGGCATTCTTTTTCAAATTAACAAAGCTATCAAAACAATCCAATTCTACGGTATCTCTACTGGAATTCATGGATAACAAAATCAAGGTAACTTTAGTTTTTAGAAAACTATCATGAGAATGGATACACTAATGCCGTCACAACTGCTTGGGAAATTGCGGAAGACCTAAACATTGCCCAAGTTTTCCCTCCCATTCAAATTGGAAGAAAAGAAAAGAAAAAAAAATATTCATGATGAAGCCAGGGATGAAAGAATAACTTGATGACTGAAGAGCAGGTTCAAGAGGGAATTCTTTCTGCAGCTGATGTTACATAATGCTTTACAATTTGTAAAGGATTGTTTTCAACAGATGCACAATATTGCCAGTGTGATTTCATATCTTTTTACACAAGAGAATCTCATTAGTGCATTCAAAAAAACGAAAGAAAAAAAAGAAAAAAAAAAAAGAAAAAAAGAAGGAGCCTTTTGACCAGGTATCAGAATTTTCAGAAAAACATAGGAAACATTGATTGTTCTGAAATGGAGACAGGGTTAAAACGGTTTGTTGAGATTGCTATGGCAAATAAAGGAAGCTTGAAAAATGCTTACTATTTTCTGAATTGCATCAGTGCAAAACATCAGCAAGAAATGTATGTAAACGTCTCAATTGCTTTTCACATTTTATTCACATGTTCTGTAACAGTTCCAAAAAATTGAAACTATTTCTTTGAATTTTTTAGATGAGGCTTGATAATTAGTATTATTTGTATTATTAGGACTATTGTCCTCATCTTCATTGTTATCTGTACAATGTTTCGGCTGATGTACCCTCTGGCCTTCTTCAAGTATTTCTTGTCGGACTCAGGAACCAATTGGACACATAGCCTAGTGGATAAAGGAGTTAGGTTAAGACAGTTCTAAGTGACAGTTATCTCTAGATTGCAGGTTCAATCCTGGTCAGGGGTGACAGTAACATAGAATAATAATTGACACAGCTTAACCCCTGTACCCCAGCTATGGTTAGCAGAATGAGAACAGGATACCCCCATGGACTAAATAAAGGGTTAGGTTCAAAGTTCCGTCATGGCTCCCAATTATGACAAGAAGGTTCCCAATTATGACAAGATGGTTCCCGAGTCAGACAGGAAATACTTGAAGAAAGCTGGAGGGCACATCAGCTGAAACATTGTACAGATAACAATGAAAAACTTTAACTTGTCAGTGAGATCGGCTTTCCATATCACTGACAATCTGTTTAAAGCAGCCCATGCCTTTTCTATACGAAGCCCACAACCTCAAATCGTTGATACATAGAATAAAGAACGACCCTGTATTAAATATATTTGAATCCTTTCCATCATAATAATAAGAATTTATAATAAATAAACTATGAAATTAATTAGAAAGTTGTATTATTACTTTAAATGGAAAAAAATTATATGTGAAATTTGTAATCAATTTTTTAAATTATTTTTTTTTACTCTTGCCCTTTTTATCAGTAACAAGAAGTTAACTAAAAAGTTTACAAATAAATAAATCCTTATGATTTTGTGTAAAATTTGTGTGTAAAATATTAGAAATAATTATTTGATTGATAATTAATAGATGCACACAACATTTTATTTGAGGAGGACACAACTAAGTTTCTATTTCAAATTATTTTATTTTATTTTATTTTTACTCCTTTAAGATATTTGATGATTTTACTTATTTATGATACAAACACTCTGATATTGAATTTGTAATTCCCACCCCCTTTGGACTATATCTTTTGAAAATGTATTCCTACACCACCTGAAAGGTTTATTTTTTTGCTTATATATTATATAATGTTTGAAAATGGGTGTAACAACTTTTTGACGTTATAGTCACCAAGTTCGTAATTATAAGCAAATAGTTTGCTTAAGGACTTACTCATCCTGCTCTTCTCTGACAGCCATGACAGTATTTGAGAGACATTTTTAATCAAGGTATCTGATGACAGAACAGAATACAAGAATATGAATTCATACATTTCCCAAAGGCAAAAGTGTGAAGTGAACATAAGCGGTCCTAGCCAAAATGGATAAAATGATTTGCAATGTTAATTTACTTCCCATGAATGGCCACCTTATGGATATTGCCAGTGGATAATTTTACATGGTACAATCTCCTATCATCACTCCTCTTCCTGAGCAACTAATCTCCACAATATAAACTTCCTTCTAAAATCATCCCAACATAAACATAACTCAGAGTGACCCAGCAGTATCTTGCAATACCACCAGACTTTGTTAGTTTTCTGCCAGATCTATAGTCCTTTGTTGTATTCAAAGACTTCCAGTAACAAAGTGTTATTTCAATAATGTAAGGTTTAAATTGACTGGCAAAACGATATGTCATTACACTGAACATGAACAAGAATAGAATTTCCATTAAATTCATGCGAGAAGTCAGTGTACAATAATGAATTGTTAATTCAGTGATGTTAATTTAAATTATATGGTGTGATGATAACATCATTGGAAAGTTAATACAATGTTCTAAGTAGTTGAAGGACTAATGAAAACTAAAAACACATCTTTTCACATCTCACATATCAGAATAAATAGGAGATTGCATTTACACAAAAATGAAAACACCAGGCAAAAATAAGACACTACTTGATATAGGAAATCTTATTAAATGCACATATAAACAGCATACGCATATATACGTGGTGGTGCTAATACCTTTGGGAAAGGTATGCATCCAACTACTCACCCTCCAGCTATGGGTAAATAATAGGGCAGACTGAGCTCTTTAACCTTGGTTTGTGTTGTGTCCTTAAAAGGGATACAATCAGACAAGGTTGTAGTCGGGTGGAAGAACCAGCTAACATGTTTGTTGATTTAAGATAGAGGGTTTTATTGCAGAGAGATAGAATAGACAGACAAGGAATAATGAGGTACACTACTAATCCTCAAAGCCAGCCCAGCATAATGTCATGCTCACTATATATATATTTACCAACTCCTCCGCACGAGCAGGATGTGACACAAAGTCAATTTCTTAAACGGAGTTCAACAGGTTTGAATTCAGATTTTTCCTTCTCCTAGACTGGTTGCCTAACCAAGGTTAAAGAGCCTGGTCTGCCCTACTATTTATCCATAGCTGGAGGGAGAGTAGGATTCATACCTTTCCCAAGGGTATTAGCACTAAGTGAAATGCAATTACCACACTATGCTCATTATATATATAGTCAGACCACATGGGTATGAGAGAGTGGAATATTCCATTAAAACAGTTTGGTACCCAGTCTAGGGGAAGGAGAACTCTGAATTCAAACCTGTTAAACTCTGTTTAAGAAATTGACCTTGATACTCAATTCTTGGAATAAAAAACAGATGTGGAATTTTATTTGATAATTTATATTATCATAATCAAATATTTGTAAATTACCACCACCCTGAAAAAAAAAATGGCACATTACTTTTGGACTTTTTGGCTGGGAAATGCATTTTTGCCAAGGTCCAATCTCAGTAGACAATCCCTCCACAAGAAAACCTAATCTTCTAAAAAGGGCAGGGTCAGTTTTATTGCCTGATGCCTAACCCTAAAGGAGAAATGCCAACAGGACTTGACAATTTTTGCCACAGCCCACCCAGAAGGATCACAACCTGGGAAGGTCCCAATTTTCAACCTAACTTGTGTCTCATCCTGTCACTGGGACAGAGGTGGGTAGATCTCATTGTAGTGATGATAACATTAAAATGCTCTTAGAGAATTAAGCAATTACCAATCCATTTTGCAATTTAATAATGACTAGAAGGACCTGTGGATATACCAAACCTTTTATTTAATCTATTGGAGTAGATTATTCTCATTTCGTTAACCATGACCAGGTACAAGTTTTAAGCTATGTTAAGTATTATAATAATAATATATAATATAATAATATCTTTTCAGCTAGTATATTAGGTCTGAGACCTGTCAGCTGTTCCTTATAAATATTCATTTTAAATCCACAGAATATTTAATGTCATTCCACAGATAATCCAACTTTGCCTTGAAGGAGTTTAGAGATGGGGCATTCACTACTGATGAAGGTAGTTTATTCCATGTATTCACCACTCTGTAGCTAAAATAATTTTGTCTTGCGTTTGCTTTACAAGATTTTTTAAGGAGTTTTAATTTATGTCCCCTTGTATAGGTATTTTGATCAATGTTTAGTAGGTTAGAGTTTGTTGAATAAAAACCATGCGTGTATTTGTAGGCTTCAATCATATCCCCTCTCATACGTTGGAAAACCAGACTTGGTAGGTCAATGTTCCTAAGTCTTTCTTCATATGAAAGGGATTTTAAATTATTCACTAATTTAGTAGCTCTCCTCTGGACTCCCTTAATGAGTTTTGAGCTCCAAACCACATTAGCAAACTCCAAATGAGGTCTCACCAATGCGGTGTACAAATTTTTCAGCATTTCTTCATCCATGTACTCATATGACCTCCGTATCAATCCTAATATCCTATTTGCTTTATTCACTTGTATTCCTATGTGCTTGGAAAATTTTAATTCAGGGTCCACATTCACACCAAGGTCTCTCTCTAACTCTGTATTCTATGTTATTTTCACCTGAATTTTCACGATTGAACTTGCAACCTCCAGATGATTGTCACTTAGAACAGTAATAACAACCCTTATATCCATTGCACCATGTGTCCAAGTCGTCTTCATTTTTAGCAAAATAGATTTTTACAAAAATATAACTTGACTAGCCAGAATTGTGGATATACCACACACAGTATGATAATTTGAGAATTACAACACTTGATATATTTACTTAAGAGCTATTGCTAAATGGTTCAATATGTAAAAAGTATAATAATATTGACATAACTCTCTCTCTAAGTCATTTTTTCTTTCTTTTCATATTTTCATTATATTTGATTGAAACAGATTAGCATCATTGCTTCCACATGCTCACCCCCTCTCTCTATCTTTCCACTACTCTCTTTCTTTCTATCTTTCTTATTATACTTTTCTGTGTGGCATGTCCTTTTTCTTCCATTTCTTTCTTTATAATAAAAACAGAATGGTCCATTATTTAACTGAGATGACGACACTGATAAGAGATATGAATTTGGTGGATAAGCAACACCAGATAATTAGGATTTACATTTTTACAATTTCATCTTGAGTGATTTGGACAGTCTCATTTTTAACCAGAGGGTTTTGCAAGATGATAACTAAGAATGGTAAATAAGAATTCAGGGGATAGGCAACACTAGATAATTAGGATTTACATTTTTGTATTTCATCTTGGATGATTTGGACAGTCTCATTTTTAACCAGAGGGTTTTGCAAGAAATAAGAATTCAGGGGATAAGCAACACTAGATAATCAGGATTTACATTTTTGTATTTCATCTTGGATGATTTGGACGGTCTAATTTTTAACCAGAGGGTGTTGCAAGATGATAACAGTCATACAATTAAGGAACACGAGTATTAATATATAGATAGTATAGGGTTTGTGTTTCTCACCAGAATCTTTATTCTTTAAAGGAGACACATATTAAATCCTAATTATAGAATACTTTCCTTCTTTATTTGCAAAGAATTTTATATTTCATATTTCAAGATGAGACTTGGCATAAGGCCTAAATGTTGCCAAAAATAACTCTTGATATTTTTGTAATAGAGAGATTCACAAACTGAATTTATATTAAATTTGTCCAAGATATATTAAATTTGTTTTGTTTTGTTTTGTTCATTGGTTTGACAGCAAGTCAATTGTCTGCTGATATACAGGATCTCCAAATTGATAGTTCCCTTCCCTTGGATAACATCAGGGGAGACTTTCTTCATCGACAACTACCTGTTCTCATTGCACCCTGGAGTCTTGCAAGACATATATATGAGGATACCATGGGAGAAAGAGACAGAAAATCTAGTTCATTAATATGATACAAATAAAGAATTTCCAAGACACATCTATGCTCCATCTCCAAGAGACACACTCCAGTAACAGATAGAAATGTAAATAGAAGAGGATGTGAATTAAAGAGTCTCTTCATCAGTGAAAAATGTTGCTGGATATTCCACAGATAAGTATAAGTCTTTCCCTTCTTAGAAATGTAAATAGAAGAGGATGTGAATTAAAGAGTGTTTTCATCAGTGAAATATGTTGCTGGATATGTTAAGTTTCTGACCGCCATCCTTGGCCAGTTAAAAAGGACTTAAAGTAAGTAAGTCCTGAACTATAGAATCCTTTGGTAAGTGAATAAGTCCTAAGTTTTGGAATCCTACATAGTGTCAAAAGGTCCAGTGCTATAATCCTATGTTCCATCGTCCATGAAGATCCAAGTAGTAGTGAGTAGCTAAGATTAGAACAGCCAGTATAAATAATAATATCAGCAGCAGAATACTGCCAGTGGTTGGTCAATAGGTTGGTCACATGTTTATCAGCAAGTCTATAAGTAGAAGTGGTCATTTGACACGCCAACAGGATATTCCACAGATAAGTGTGTCTTCTCCTGAAATTCTTTATTCACAAAAAAAGAAGCATTAAATAATTTTCTTGGGACTCATCTTTGCCTTTTTGTTCCTCTCTCTGTCTTTAAATACGTGGCATCTTTCCCTTCTTAGAATCAAGTTAAATGAAACAGTATAATTGATTTGAAGGACTATACAGAACTTTAAGAAAATAACTAGAATAAAAAGTTATTGCACTGTTTATAATTATCATTATCTAAGTTAAATATAATAATCCTTACAGATACTCACTAACTTTAGCTTAGTTTGGTTTGGTTTGTTTTACGGCATATCAACCTCAGTGGGTCATTTAATGCCAACAAAGTTGTGAAATAAAGTCATTCTTAATGCATAATACAATTTTGTTTATAAACTCATGTTTTTCTATTCAACCCATAGATGGGACCCTAACAGGTACTACCACTCCGGGTCAGAGTGGACCAAGGAGCAATGGTGATGAAGGGGTGCTCCACATTCCCCAAACCTCCAAAACTGGAACCTCACCATCAGATAGAGTTAGACGTCATTCCCAGGACATGAAGACCCTCAGTCATCACCTTCAAGCACCCATATGATAAAAAGGGGCTGTGGCTTGCCATAAGGACAATAGGGTTGGGAAAATCATATAGGTGCTAGGGCTTGATTTGACCAGCCAATTGATCGGAGCGGGCCTCTCCGACCACCCATCTAGCCCAAGATAGGGCCAAAGTGGAGTATTGCAAGTCGTGAACTGCTCATCCACCTGGGTTCTATCCTTAAGCATCATGGGTTGCCACCCATGGCCAACAGGTGGCCCCATTGGGGGAATCTTACCACTCTGGAGAGATGCAGTCGGTGCATTCTAATGCCCCAGATGACAGGGCCGTTTAGCTTAGTGTAATGCAAGGTCAGATTAAGGAAATTTGCAGTAGGAAGATTGTGTTGCACTAGTTTTCTAAGTAGTTGAAAACCTGGCTATTACCTGCGTTCAAATACTAACCACTGATACCAGTGGGAAATATACTGTGACAGCAACACCCAGGCAAGGAATGAGTAATGACAGAGTCAACTGGTGAAGACACTTTTATTTGTAAAAATACGGGAGTTGTCACTTGTCCTCCTGTTTCGCAACTGGTCTTCAGCGTGAAACTACAATAGAATACAAAGGACTATGTAGTTTCTCTAATACACAACTAATAAATCGAAAAAAGGAGGAAAAGTTTTCACATTGACACTAACCTTCTTGTCCCCTCGGTTCCTGCCTGCTAAAAGAATTGAAAACTAGTGCCACACGCACATGTGAATTTTACTGGTGTCGAACAGTGCTTGTAGGATGGCCGGGCAAAGCAAGGGAGATAATTCTCTTGCATTTACATATACAATTATCTTGCCTATCAGGATGGTTATTATTTTTTGTTATCTGTTACACTCTACTAAGTTTTGCATAAGGCAACAGTAGTAGATCACCCAGTAAGAATTTAACTTGATGCTCAAGTGAACTGATCTTCAAAACAAGCTCATAGTACCTTAATTATACTCCATCTAAGTAGAGATATGATCCTGAAATCTTGAATTGATCTTGACCAGAAGCCAATATCCCCAAAGATATTGTATGCTATTCAAACAATGTAAGCAATATGACTGTTTTGTGAAAATTGCAAAAGATCCTCATTCTTATGTTTACAACTCCTCAGCAGACAAAGGGTTGGTTGGTTGGTTTCTTGCTTGCTTTGTTTTACGGCATATCAACCCTTTTTGAATCAAGTCATTTTGATAAACAAAGGAATCAGGTTGCTTACAGTACCTGCTGTTGCTTAAGTGGTCATCCAATTAAACAGACAAGGACATACAAGTTTTAATGTGATTCGATCCCAATATGAATAGCATCTATCAAATTGGGACATTTTGTCGCTTTCTGTCAGCACTAAAACTGGATTTTTTTTCTTGGACACTGCAGTAAAGTCAAACATAGTTGTCTCTCCCTATATCAGTTCACTATAGATATAACCCTTGTGCAAATTAATTGAAAAAAAATGAATAATTCCTTTATTCTTATGATATCCTCATTCTCTCTGTAAGGCTTGCCAGTGTGTCCATTCAGCATAACAATTTATGAATGTTTCCTTGGAGTAACATCCATCACAGACAATGGCCATACAACAACTAATTGACATTCGAGATAATAGTGTTTGGGTTTGATAAAAATCTGATGCAATCACATATGACGCAATATTTTTCAAGGCCAAACAAATTTCATCATAGACCCTGAAAATAGATTCATATTACTGCACACCACTGCAAATGACCTAATCTGAGGATAAAAATAGAGATCAATTACACCCTGTCACTCGAGTGTATCTAAAACTGACCGTATGGTGAAACAAAGGAAGCTAAAGTGGTTGTTTCAATTAATTTGCATAATGGTGTACTAAAGAATCTTTACCTTAACTGGACCACAGTTAAGCTTTATTGAATAAATTACCCACCTTTTTCATCCTATATTACAGATACCATATTCATAGAGGGGGAATCGCCTTAGTATAGTGAATAACATGCTAGACGGTGGCATTGTAATGAGTTCATACTCCAGTTGCACTATTACATTCACTTTCAGACTAATACCCAAGAAAAAAGTATAAACCCCCTTATCCCCCCCAGAAATGGAAATAGTAGTACCACTACTGTTCTTTTACAAGGTTGGCTTTGGCATTAAATGACCCATGAAAGTTGATATGCCACTAAACAAAGAAACCAAACCAAACCTATATTCTTACAGTGACGCTAAAGTTTACTTAATAGTAAAAAATACTTGCACAGTCCTTCTCAAAATGTCAAGATTATTTATAGATGTATTGTCTGCTAAAGATGAAATTGTAGTATCTGTACAGCCTGCCAACAATCCAAGTATTATTCACAAGCAGATTTATCAACAGGCCAAGAGATCTGGCCCTTCTTGGAAATGTGTTATAAACAGATCTAAGTATCTAAGACAATAGAACATTTCAATAAAAAATAGAAAATAAAATTGAATAAAAAAAATAAAAGTTAGAAAATTCCTTGTTCTGAATTTAGGGTGATTTTAAGCACCCTGCCTTCATATCAACAAACTAAAAATTTTAACTCAGATGATTTGATTTTATTAACATGAAAAAAGTCAGTGGACTGGCCTACTGTCAGTATCCGCTGGGCAGCAAGAGAGTCTATCCTCTTTTCACTAGCACTAGACAAGGGAGTTTGTTTTTGCATCTGAGGTGGAGTGCCACACCTACCATCACTCTCCACTTTATCACACATCCAAGCTGTGCTACTCATGTACTGAGATGGCAAGGGCTGGTATTGAATCCGAAACCTTGTGGTTCCTAAGCGGATGCTCTATCGATTAAGCAAAACTGAGAGCTATCACTATACAATAGCAACTCTCATGTATTTTCTTTTTACATTCTTTTATTTTTTGTCTCATTATAAAAAAAAAAAAAGAAATCGGCAGGCCACTTGAGATTAGCTTCACTATTTTTTTTTCTATTAGAAATGGCCCGAACCTATAGTAGTAGTAATTAAACTTTAAATTCTCAAGTAGAGAGAAGAGATGATATCCTGAGAGCATTTCAGTTGGAATAGGACTTAATTACATTCAAATAACACTAAATATATTCTATTTTTTTAATTTGAAAGAAAAAAAAATTTTTTTTTTCAAAGATTTTTTTTTTTTAATGCTTCTCGACATCAACTTTTCTTTCAAACATTTTTATCAAGTTAAGACAATAACTTAGCAGTTTCACATTTTTTAAATTTTTTATTGGAGATACATTTTGTTATTTTCAGATGTCATTTTTCTCTCTCCACAATAAATGGTCATCTCTTAGCTACTGTGAAACAGAAACAGACAAGACCTAACATAGATAAATGCACAGAACCTTCAGTATTACAATTTGTTTTGACATGCTTTCTTCTCATTCTTTTTTTTCTTTTTAAATCCTAGATGCAGATTTATGATGAGGAATGATGATGGTGATAGAGCGGCAAAAAATTTAAAGATGGCTGCATGCAAGGGGAGATAATGTTTTATCTGGTGAAAAGAAAATCTGATAGTGACATAGATTCCAAAGAAGAAAAAACATAGCCTGTCATTTTCAATAAAATATTCAAAGAAATTCTTGTGCCTTACAGCAGTTATACATTCAGAGCAAAGCTTTATAAAATACTAAGATTGATACCGGAAGTATTTCATAGACATTTTTTATTTTTTATTTTTTTATAAAGCTGATTCATATTAACTCATATTTTTGTAAAAATTCTATTATTTCGCTAAAAATGAAGTCAAACTGGATATATATATATATTTACCAACCCCTCCGCACGAGCAAGATGTGACACAAGGTCAATTTCTTAAGCAAAGTTCAACAGGTTTGAATTCAGAGTTTTTCTTCTCCTAGACCAGTTGCCTAATCAAGGTTAAAGAGCCCAGTCTGCCCTACTATTTACCCATAGCTGGTGGGAGAGTAGGATACCTTTCCCAAGGGTATTAGCGCTAAGTGAAATGCAGTTAGCACGTCCAGGATTTGAACTCGGGGCAAGTCAAATTGGATATATGGTGCAATGGATATAAGGGTTGAGTTAATAGAGTTAACATAGCTTAAAACTTTTATGTGGTTAGGGTTAATGAAATGAGAACAATCTACCCCAATAGATTAAATAAATAAAGGGATCAGTTTTAAGTTCTGTTAAGGCTCCAGATTACAACAAGAAAGTTCCAGAGTTTGACAAGAAACACCTGAGGAAGACTGGAGGGCATATTGGCCAAAACATTGTGTATATAACAATAAAGATGAGGACAACAGTCCAAAAATCTAAATAATACAAAAAAAGAAACACCTCAGTAAATGGCAAAATTAAAGTAGAAGGGCTAGCAGCTGCAGCTCAAATCAAACCAATAACTTATCCGCCACTATATATATATATATATATATATATATATAGTGACTTGGTTTGAAAATCCCATAGACAAAAAACTGCCAGTAACCAAGCACCATTGACATCATGTCCACGCTAACCTCTAACTTTTTACCCATAGCTGGAGGAAGAGTAGTTGAATGCATACCTTTCCTTTTCTTATGACTCTAATCATGGCCCCATGTGCATATATATATATATATATATATATATATATATACACAGATGCTAATAGGTATGCGTCCTGCATCCCTGATGCACAGAAATCTAAAAAGATGCAGTAAAATTATATCCATGCATCCTAGTGTTTTCTTTTTTCTTCCCTCACAATTTCAAGCTAACTGTAAATACATTTCAATAATTTCTTAGAAATGAATGACACAGGATAGGTTACAATGTTACAAAGGTTAAAGATGACTTTAGTTGGGACCCATAAATTTTCCCAAGGACTCATTTAAATTAAATATGTGTGTCCGATTATGTACTAAATCAAAAAGCTATCAGCATCACTATATATATATATATATATATATATATATATATATATATAATGAACATGATATATGAACACTGTGGAACAGTTAAACAGATATTAATGGTAGTCAAGAATATAAAATGACAAGTACTGATATTGAGTGAGGTTGACAGATACATTTATCATAATAGACAGAAAATCACATTTGGAAAAAAAATATATAGATATGATGATAGATGAATAAGATAAGCATGTTGGCTGTGAGGTCATCAACAATAAGTGAATACATTCTGATGAGATTTGAACTTACATTGCACAACTTAAGAGACCATCTTTCATGGACATTTTTACCTTAATAGTTTTCACTTCTCAAAAGCCTTGACAATTATTAAATAGAGCAACAAAAATCTGTAGCCATTCAGCCATGATTCTTTTACGAATTCCATATGCCATCAAGTGATATTTTAAAAAAAAGCAACAAAGCTTCTCTGACAAGATTATTATCTCAAAACTTTGACCATCATGCAACCCTTTTTCGTTTTTTCAAGGGGAACCCAGTATTGAAAATCTAACAAAATAAGATATCTTATCCTCTTGTTAAAGGTTTAGTCATGTGAACACTGTCAGTGAAATTGACTGGGTAGAAACTTTTAATTTTGGTTGGTTGGCTGATTGGTTTTAACAGCATATCAACCCGTCTGGGGTTATGTCATGCCTAACAGTTTGGAAGTAATATATGTTGTGTATTTATATTTATACTTTTGTAGTAATTGGTTTTAACAATTTATTAGCACCAATGAAGATCATGTTGTATGGTATTGATTAGGTTCATGTCTATATTCTATGGTATAATTTTATTTCTTTCAAAAAGGACAGAATATCTTCTATGTTGACTTTTTCAAATAGATCTTTCATATTGTTTGCATTAAAATAACGGTTTCTGATGTGAGCAAAAAAACTGCATTCCATGAATAAGTGTTTAACAGTCAATGGTGTTTTACATATTTCACACAGTGATTGTTGTTCTTGTTTGAGTATATAGGAGTGCGTTAGTCTTGTGTGACCAATGCATAATCGGGACACAATGATTTGTTCCTTTTTAGACTTTCTTAAAGAAACTTTTAAGGCACAAAAGATATTTCTTCATCCCTTAAAGCCATTATCTTTAACTCTTAAAGTCCTATACCACCTCATTCCACCCGGCTAGAAGTCACATTTGTTTTAACTAATCAGCCCCAAACAATAGCCTTTGTTTAAATTTAATATTAAACATATGAAGAAATCTTTGATTTAAGGGAAATAATAGGTAACTTTGGATGCAAAGGTCATTTTTAGCCATTTTTTTTATATATCCTTATAGGAATGCTCTGGACTTAGAAAAATCTCAACAGGATGTTAAGAGTTAAGTGAAAATGGATTGCCAAAGTATTTCCCTTGCTTGAGATGTTCTTACATAGAAATGTCATCCTACTATTTGATCTGTGAGCAGCCTGAAGACTGGTGAGATCTTGGTTCATCATTGTGCCGCAGTCAATATCAAATACAAATTAACTTCTTTTGGATCCAGGTTTAAATATGATGGCAAATACTTCTGCTCTTAAGTGTGGGCAAGTCCTCTGCATAGCATCCAGTGTCCATACAGAGCTGATCAATGTATACTCCCCTGTAATCGGCCGGGTGAAAGAACTAATTCCCCCTCAAAGGCCGCTACGCCCGCGCAATGGGGGGAGGAGGAAGGGGAGATGAAGAATAAGTTCCAATTACCGTCGAACTGGGAAGACAACGTAGCATGCGATTGTAACTCAATACAAACTCGAAATGCTACAAAGTCCACTGCAAAATGACAAAGTATATATAAGACTCCACAATGTCATTCAAATCAACCAGTCAAGCAACCAATCAGAACTCAAGGAATGGAATGACCCAAATCACCCTGATTCATGAATGGATCATTCTTGATTCCTATTTATACCAGCTGTCTTGGACACTGCTGGAGTTCTACTTAGCTGCTGTTATTAAAACCAACAGTAGGCTAACTGACTTCAATAGTTTTTGCTGGTTATGATTTTTGTGGTCATTTTGAGGCTTCAAGTGAGAGCACTTTACAGTGGAGATCCCTTGTGTTAAGTAGAGGCTGATCTTTAGTGAAGCATTCTTTGGTAAAATTCTTGCATTCTTCCTTGGTGTTCCTTAGTGTTGGGTAGAATCCTTTGGTTGAACAAAGTCCTTGGTTGCAGGTCAATGTTGAATACGTGCAAATGAACGGCTTTCAAGATCGGTGATTAAATAGTTAACTAACCATGTAATCGAGCTGATGATTGGCTGGCTTTAATCCATGCACCCACACTGAGTCAATAAGTTTAAGTAGTGGACTTCAGCACACCAAAATATGTTAAGGAAGCGCGTGGTGTAATGGTTAAAGTCATGGGAAATAGACTCGTCACTCCGAGTTAAAATCCTGGACATGGGAATTGCATTTCCCTTAGTGCTAATACCCTTGGAAAAGGTATGAATCCTACTCTCCCACCAGCTATGTGTAAATAGTAGGGCAGACTGGGCTCTTTAACCTTGGTTAGGCAACCAGTCTAGGAGAAGGAAAACTCTGAATTCAAACCTGTTGAACTCTGCTTACAAAATGACCTTGTGTCACATCCTGTTCGTGCGGAGGTGTTGGTAAATATATATAACACCAAAATATTTCAACACAACCAACACTGGTATGTCCACAGGAGAATGGCACTTATGAGTTTGTCCTTTCCATACTTCTTCAGCATGTCTTGTTTGTCTTACTTGGATGATTTGTGTGATAGGAGTTATCAAGTTTAGTTGTAAAGTCAGCAGAGTGGCCTATTGTTTGTATCAGCCAGACAGTGAGGGAGTCTATCCCTTTTTCAGTAGAGCTAGACCAGGGAGATTGTTTTTGGATCTGAAGTGTAGTGTCACACCTACGATCAGCTCTCCACTTTAATGCACAGATCCAAGCTGTGCTGAGTTGGCAGGGGTCAGCATCGAACCCAGAACCTTGTGGTTCCTAGGCCCTGATTTCCATCTTGCTCTTTTTAACTCATGGAACAACACAGAGACATATTCTTGTGTATATACACTTTTATTCCTCCAAATGCCTTTTATCATGATACATTTTTGACCCACATGTGCAGGGGGAGAGATAGAAAAATACATCTTGTCTAAAGGAGTCACTAGACTCAACTAACTTCTAATTCTAGTTTTCCAGTGTTGCCTGATCACGTGACTCTCTAAGACAATGAGAATCCCATTCCAGTCAAACAAGAGTTCAAGAACTGTCAATCAATTTTGATCCAATGAAATTTACCACTGTTTTACCACTATTTCAAATTACTCTATACTACTAGCTAAAAATGATAGGCTATGCCTACTCATTATGTAACATGGAGGATTAGAAATACAGTAATAGTATTCATTTGACCATATTCATAGAGAGATTGGGCAAAATTCAATCGTTCAGTTGCTGACCAAGTAAGAGAATCAAAAGAAGAATTAAATGAAAATAAATAAAAGGTGTTATCAATACGACTAGTATTTAAAAAAATATGTCAAGTTTCATTTTGGCTTCTGTAGACCAATGACTTTTTATTGCTCATTTAATAGAGCTGCTGCTGTGTTTAAACAGGCTTCCTCAAAGCAAGGGAAATGTGAGCTCAAATTTCCCTAAGAGCTTGAACCTTATCATTTTCAATCCACACTGTTCTAGAGTGAGTCGCAATAAAAATGCAACTTAAGTTAAAAATGAAAGAAAATAATACTTAAAATAAACATAAGTGTTAAAAAAATTAAAAATTTATAATAAACCAAGTTTTACCTTTAAAGTTTTCTATCAGTTTAAATTTATACTTTAAAAAAAAGAACTAAATTTTAGATCAGGCATTAAAACTAACAAAAAACAATCAGAAAGTTGGAGATGATTTTGTCGTAAACTCTCTGATTGTTATTGCTTGCGACAGCTCTACTTCCATAATGTCAACTTGAATTTTAAGTTGAGAGAAGAAGTCGGTATATCAGTAAGTATCTACAAGTGATACCCTAACATTTACTGAATCTGTATAGCTTAATAAATACTATCAGGACCTGTAGATATACCACAATATGATAATTTAATTATTACAACATTTGATATGTTTAGTTTGTTTTGTTTTATGGCATATCAACCTCAGTGGGTCATTTAATGTGGACAAAGATTTTAAATAAATTCATTCTTAATGGATACTTAATTTTTTTATAAACTCATGTTTTTCTATTTAACCCATAGATTGGACACTAACACATACAACCACTCTGGGTCATTGGACAAGGGAGCAATGGTGATGAAGGGATGCTCCACATTCCTCAAACCTTCAAGACTGGAACCTCACCATTAGATAGAGTTTAACATCATTCCCAGGACATGAAGATCCTTAGCCACCACCTTCTAGCATCCATATGATAAAGAGGGGTTGGGTCTTGCCATAAGGGCAATAGGGTTGGGGTAATCATATAGGTGCTAGGGCTTGATGTAACCAGCCGATTGATTGGAGTGGGCCTCTCCAACCGCCCGTTTAGCCCAAGTAAGGGTCAACGTGGAGTGTTGCATGTCATGGACTGTTCAGCCAGCTGGGTTCCATCCTTAAACATCACAGCTTGCCACCCAAGGCCAAAAGGTGGCCCCTTTGGGGGGAGACTTACCACTCTGCAGAGGTGCAGTCGGTGCATTCTAATGCCCCAGCCGAAAGGGTGGTCAGACACCTGTGTTCCATCATTAAGCATAACGGGTTGCCGCCCACAGCCAACGGGTGGCTCTGTTTGGGGAGTCTTACCCTTCTGCAGAGGTGAAGTCGGTGTATTCTAAAGCCCCAGCCAACAGGGTGGTTTGATATGTTTACTTAAAAGCTATTGCTAAATAGTTCAATATGTAAGAAGTATAATAATCTCTCATTCTTTTTTTTTCTTTCTTTCCTTCTTTTTTATCTTTTCATTATGTTCAATTGAATAAGATTAGCCTTATCGCCTCTGCACGCTCACTTCCTACTCTCTTTCTTTATTTCTTTTTATATTTTTTCTGTGTAGAGTGTCCTTTTTCTCCCTTTTCTTTCTTTATAATAAAAAAAGAATGGTCCATTATTTACCTGAGGTGATGACACTCGTAAGAAATAAGAATTTGGTGGATAAGAGTCACCAGATAATCAGGATTTACATTTTTGCATTTCATCTTGGAGGAATTGGACAGTCTTATTTTTAACCAGAGGGTGTTCCAAGACAATAACGGTTGCACAACTAAGGAACATGAGTATTAATATATCAGTCGGTAGAGCGTTCGGCTAGAGACCACAAGGTTCCTAGTTTGATACCAGTCCTCGCTAACTCAGCGTTATGAGTAGCACAGGGATCTGTGCGGTAAAGTAAGGAGCTGATGGTAGGTGTGGCGCTCCACCTCAGATGCTAAAACAATCTCCTTGGTCTAGCGCTATTGAAAAGGGTATAGACTCCCTTGCTGACTGGCTGATGTCGACTTTACTTTACTTTACTTATATAATTTAACTTTTATACTATTTCCTTTCAGAAACTTACAGGTACGCCAAAACAAAGTGCCTTCGTAAATTTCCTGACCACGGAAAATACGGACAAAAAAGCAAAAATATAGCCAAAAATTTATAATGACCATCAAGAATTAATCAAAAAATGTGTTTATAGAAATACATCAAGTGGAAACGACCTCTGACCTTGATATGAGGTCTTCAATCAACTTGAATAAAGAGAGTTCAGTAATAAATTTTTGTTAACCAAAGTCATGAACCAAATTATTTCTTTGATCAATGAGTAGCAAAATGGAATCAGACAGAGTTGGCGTCAAAGCTTCAACATAATAAAACACGAGTCAACAAATGAGGAGCTGATGATTTCCGTTAAGTGATTTATAGAGGAAAAAACAAAACAAAAAAAAACAAACAGAAAACAAAAACAAAAAAAAAAGTAGAAAATGTCCCCTCACTTTTTTTTTTTGGTTTAATTAAAAAAAAAGGTGCAAATAGAAGGAAAAGAGGTGTTTTACTGAGACCAAAAAAAATAACAGTGTCCACAGTTCAGATATTTGGTCAGATTGGAAATTTCTTTTATCGTTTCTGTCATTTTCTTTTCCTTTTTTTTTTTTGTTTCTATCTTGATGTTGTTCTTTGTAGGTACAGTGATTATCAAATGGCTTGCTTAAAAAAATCTGATATTTACTCAACAACATCATATCAGATGATATCATACATCAATTGAAATGTCTCACAAAGCCAAAGGTATAATAATAATAATAATGACAATAATAATCTTATTAAAATGGTGATTGTGTGTTTGTCTGTCTATAACCAAAATTATACCAATACTCAAGTAACAATTCCCTTAGTTATTTACGTCACATTCTCCATGATTTTATTTTTATTTAAACCTCAATTATTAATAAAATTGTTTTACATTATTAATACTGTTGGCCTATATTAATGTGGGACCACCCACGAACCGAAGCTCGTGGGTGGCAGGTGCAAAACATGTGTTGATCTCATTGGCATTCCCCTTCAAGGAGGGTGCCTCTGGCACTGGGCAATAAACCCAGACCTGCCGTAAGGGGGTAGGTATTGCCTGGGGGGATAGCCCCCTGGGATCAATGCTGTTAATTACGACAAACCCCACCCGAGGGCCAGATCTACATTTATTTACCACTTGTATGGGTTGGACACAAGGTCTCATTTTTATGTGGGACCACCCTCAAGCTGAGACTCATAGGTGGCAGGTGGAAAAAATTGTGTCAATCCCATTAGCATTACCCCTCAAGGGGGGCACCTCAGGCGCTGGGCAATAAACCCAGCCCTGCCCCTTTAAATCAAGGGGGCATGTATTGCCTGGGGGATACCCCTTGGGATCGACGCTATTAACTTGTAAAGATCCAGGGCTGAAGCCACTGGATCCCCACCACGCTGGGTGGGTCTACATACTAATAACATGCAATTGTATTTATATATAAAACAAAATAGTGGTTTACAGTGTGAATGGGAAGACTAATTTGCATATTGATATTAAAAAAGAAGAAAATTTACCTATATTTGGTCATATTTTTATAATGTAATTTGAATGAAGCATTTTAAATATTTTAATGAATATGTGCTTTGTGTTATTGATTTCTAATTCTTTGGTTTTATCTTAATGAATATGAGCAAAAATCTCAGGGATAAATCTCAAAAGAAATTCATTAACCAGAAGAAATAACTGTAAATTTATTCTTTACTTCCTATTTTAAATAAATAGTTAAATTAGGAAAATTTTGCAATGAAATACAGGAGTGATGGAAGAGTAAGTTTCAGTTGTTCTATTTTTTTAATTAAAAACCCCTGTTTCAAATCTTTTTTATCTGCATTTGTATTTAGTTTCATTAGATTTCTAATTCAATATAATATTTTATTACATTAAAACTTAAATACTTGCACCTGGAGGGTGCATATATTTGATAATAATGATAATAGGAATCAGAGGAAGAATCAAAACCATCCAAAAAACAGCATTGTTAAAATCAGCTAGAATACTCAGAAGAGTCCTGCAGACCTGAGGAGACTTGCCATCACTCAGCCTCCAGTGAACTACCAACTTAGGCAGGTGTAACAAGCTCTCATGATAATAATAATAGGAGACTTGTTGTCACTCAGGCTCCAGTGAAGGACCATCAACTTACACTGGTGTGCAAAACTCACAAGGAGTGAAATAATAAAAGTGTATGATGTGCGGTGACAGAGATGAGATGATGAATCATGTATTAAGTGAATGCAGCAAACAAGCTCAATGAGAATACAAGATTAAGGCATGACTGGGTTGAAGAGGGGATTGACTGGGAACTGTGCAAGAAACTAAATTTTGGCCATACAGCAAAATGTTATATGCACAAACCAGAAGTCATTCTTGAGAATGAAACACATAAAATTCTCTGAGACTTTGAGATGCAGACAGATAAATTCATCCTAGCTAGAAGACCTAGTATTGATTAACAAGTAAAAGAGAACTGGTAGATTTTGCAATCCCAGTAGATCACAGGATGAATATGAAGGAAAACAAAAAGATAGTCAAATACCTGGGGCTTGCCAGAGAATTGAAAAAACTGTGAAAAAGGATGGTGAAAGTGATATCATTTGTAGTTGGTGCCCTTGAAATGGTCCCCAAGTGTTTAGAAAATAGACATGAGGAATTGAAAATCAGAAGAAGAACTGAGATCATCCAGACAACAGCATTGTTGAGATCAGCTAGAATTCTCAGAATAGTCCTGAAAATCTGAGGAGCCTTGTTGTCACCCAGACTCCAGTGAAAGACCATCAGCTAACGCTGGTCTGAAAGACTCACAAGGAGTGAAATAATACCACCACAGCATTGCCGAATATGACTAAAATGTTTAGAAGTATCCAGGAGTGATAAGAAGACTTTCTGTCACTTGGACATCCATGAAGACTACCAGTGAAGTGTAAAACTTGTAAAGAGATAATGATAATAATAATCGAGACCTGAAGAGACTTGTTGTTACTCAAGACCCATTGAAAGACCACCAGCTGACGTTGGTGTGAAAGAACTCATAATAATTACAATAATCTATATACTAACACACTTGTAAATCCATCTGTCATGCCTTGTCGTCACCTCAGATAAATAATGGACTATTCCGCTTTGATCGTAAGGAAAAAATCTATAATAATAGATTAACACAAGAAGCATTGTTCGAGTCTTATTTCTCTGTCATCCCCTTAGATAAATAATAGACTATTCTGTTTTGATTGTAGGAGAAGAAATAGAAAAAAAAGAATGCACAACATGTCAGAGATAAAAAGAAAGGTGAGAGAGAGAGGAAACTTATCGTTTGCTTCATTGGGGTAAAAAGGAGAGAGAGAGGGAGAGAAACAGAAAAGCTTATAATGAGAAAAATGAGTAAAAGAAAGAAAGGAAGAACACATTTTGAACAATATATTATTCTAAACCTCATTTGGTATATCATTCTATATTATACTTAACTCTATTGGTATATTATTATTATTATATATTTATTGGTATATATTATTATATTATTCTAATTATATATATTTATATTATTTCATTAATAAGGTATAAAAATATTTTGTTTATTTTAATGGTTATTTACAAAAATCAATTTATTGTATTGAAGAAATTTTATAAAATTTGGAGTTGGAGAAAAAAAAGAAAACTTAATTTTTAACTAAGAGTATAAGTAAAGTAAAGTAGGGTGGCCTAATGTCGGTATCAGCCTGACAGCAAGGAAGTCTATCCCCTTTTCACTAGCGCTAGACCAAGAAAATTATTTTAGCATCTGAGGTGGAGTGCAACACCTAGCATCAGCTTTACCGCACAGATCCTTGTGCTACTCATACGCTGAGTTGGCAAGGGCCAGTACTGAACCTGGAATCTTGTGATTCCTAGGCTGACACTCTACCGACTGAGCTAAACCAGCCCTATAACTAAGAATATAAGCTATCTAAATTCTAATTGTTTTAATAATCTGTATCTGATATCAGTAATAGCAATTCTAAAGAAAGAAAGGAAGTAGATGTGAGAGGGGAAGCTTATTGT
This sequence comes from Doryteuthis pealeii, assembly GCA_023376005.1. Lineage (NCBI taxonomy): Eukaryota > Metazoa > Mollusca > Cephalopoda > Myopsida > Loliginidae > Doryteuthis > Doryteuthis pealeii. Next base: position 57,628,169 of record CM042143.1, on the reverse strand, counting down.
CTGCTTCAATGGAATGGAAGGAAGAAGATAAAAGGTAATATAAGAGTAGACAGAGAAAAGAAACAGAGAGATATATGCATAACTAGAAGCTGCTACCCAGTATCTCTGGGTAGGTTGGGCAAAAACAAAAACTTGGTGTAATGGTTAGCAAGTTTGTCTCACAGATCCATCATTATTATTATATATATTTTGATTTTTAGATATCTTTGTAAATATAAATCAAATCTTTGTAACTTTTGCCCAAAAATCAAGAACTGGTTATATTTAATGTGTATATATATATTTACTTTGTTGTTAATCAGAGATACATACATACCCACTTCCCTTTATACATACATAGATATACATATATCTCTTCCATATATATATATATATATATATAGCATAAAGAAATATATATATATATATATATATATATATATATATATATATATTTCTTTATCCATCTGTGTATATCTATCTCAGTTTGATAAGATTTATCTTGTATTTATCTACCTTTATTCAGTATTACTATATTCCTTTTTTTACAGTCTGTTCATTTCATATTTATCAACTTTATTGAAACTTTATCTGTATATATGTCTATATCTGCTTTTTTCATACACGTACATAGATAGAAATGAATAGAGTAAGATAGGATATATACGTATACAGAGCTTAAGTTGTAAAGATAAAACAGATATTATAATAAAATCTGACTTTGATTTACCTTAAAACAAGTACGATTTACAAATAAATTCAGTATATATATATATATATATATATATATAATTAATATATACACATATATACAAACACACACTTGTATAGATATATATATGCAAATATATATATACACATAAAAATAAACACATGCATATATATACCTATAAATAAACACACACACACACAAAAATAACAGACACACACATATACATAAAAATAAACAACACACACACACACATATACATAAAAAATAAACATACACACATATACATAAAAATAAACATACACATATACATAAAAATAAACACACACATATACATAAAAATAAACACACACACATATACATAAAAAATAAACACACACATACACACACACACATAAAATATACACACACATAAAAATAAACACACACATACACACACACAAATATATATATATATTACTTTTTAAGGATAAAAATGAAATCTATATTATACAGACTACAATGAATTGCTTTTGATGTAACAATTTTTTCTACCTAAGCCAATCTCTACTTAATGAAAAAAAAAAAAGAGTAGAGAAAAAAGGCCAGAAAGCAAATCAAAAATGTCTGGTCGCTGTACAATGCAATTTGGAAAATCTCAGCCTTAAAATAAACAGCTAATCTAAACAAGATAAAGAATGAAAGCAAAAGTTCCCTGTATTTCCGCAAGTGACAAGAGCATTGGCCAAGAAAATGGCCCATGGTCAAGATTTATGTCTTTATTTTTGTCTTGGGCCAATTCCTTTGCAGATATTTATCAAAAGCTTAGAGCTGTCCTTTGGATACCTCCCAGGATCCATATTTATGCACAGATGACATTCACTTCTGATTAATACCATGTTTATAGTCAACTCATATTAACGTGTTGTGTTATTATCAGCCTGTTGAAACTCGGAAAAGTGAAGCCTTATTGAAAATCCTGCACGTTTGTAGGCCAGTTGTTTCCCCATTTCATTAGCATTTATCGGCAAACCCGTCCATAAAATATGAAAAGTTGCAGGAAATAACATTGAGAAAAAAAAAAAAAAATAATATTCTGGCTTTTATGATGACATTCAAAGTTCCCATTATCAGTCGTTTAGTGGGGAGGGGAGGGAGTTTCATTCCCTTTCCTCGGGGCTGAGATTTTTATTCTTCCTGACTCTGCCAAATAAACTCATGTGATTAAATGCAATTTAAATGTTTATCTTGTTATAGTTCAAATGAATCATTTTCATTAAAATGCTATCTTCCTGAAATGCATTTTTAATCATATTTTTCAATTTTTAATCTCTCATTTCTAATTTTTTCAAAATTTGGTTTAAGATATAAATCTAAGTACAGGGTAACCCAAAAAACAAAATCTGGGTTCTGACTTTTTTGTGTCGGTAGTCTGCATCAGTAAAAGAATAGAGAGGGGACCAAAAAAAAAAAAAAAACAGAACTCAAATTCTGTTGTTTTTTTGGGGGGGGGTCACCCTTTATTTTGCTTGTTTTCTCTTGGAAAACCTATGTTAATAGATTATACTGTTTCTTTCACAAGCCCTGTCAGCTGGAACTGTAGAATACACCAACTTAGCAATAAAACCTAGCAATGATGCTTAAGGACGGAATCCTGGTAGATGAGCCATCCATGACATGTAACTCACTATTTTGGCCCTTACTCTAGCTAGATGGGTGGTCGGAAAGGACTCCACTGATAAATCAGCTAGCCCTAGCACCTATATATATTTATCAACCCCTCCGCACGAGTAGGATGTGACACAAGGTCAATTTCTTAAGCAGAGTTTAACAGGTTTGAATTCAGAGTTTTCCTTCTCCTAGACTGGTTGCCTAACCAAGGTTAACGAGCCCAGTCTATTTACCCATAGCTGGAGGGAGAGTAGAATTCATACCTTTCCCAAGGGTATTAGCGCAAAGTTAAATATAATTACCACATCCACGATTTGAACTCGGGGCACGAGTCCATTTCCTATGACTTCCTAGCACCTATATGATTGTCTCAACTCTACTGCCCTTATGGCAAACCTTCAACCCTTTTTATCATATATATATATATATATATATATATATATGAGCAGGATGCAACATAAGGTCAGTTTCTTAAGTGGAGTTTAACAGGTTTGAATTCAGAGTTTTCCTTCTCCTCAACTGGTTACCTAGCCATAGTTAGAGAGCCCAGTCTGCCCTAGCTGGAGGGAGAGTAGTTGGATGCATACCTTTCCCAAGGGTATTAGCACTATGTGAAATCCAAACAGTCCAGGATTTTAACTTGGGTTGACGAGTCCATTTCCCACAACTCTAACCATTACACCACAAGCCTCCATATATGGGCTAGAAGGCGGTGGCTGAGGGTCTTAGTGACCTGGGTATGACACTAAACTGCATGTAGTAATGTGGTTCCAATTCAGTTGCTCTTGGAAGAGTGGAATACCCTTTAATCGCTATTACTCCCAGGTCCACTCTGTTAGGGTCCCATCTATGGGTTAAATAGATTTAAAAAAATGAGTTCAACAAAAATATACCTGTAAAGCAAAATTGATTACCAACTGTTGTCTTGCAACAATTTGTTTAAAAACAAACTATTTATCTACTAACTATTCCCATACAAATATATACAAAAAAATTCCCATACAAATATATACAAAAAAAATTCCCATACAAATATATACAAAAAAAATTCCCATACAAATATATACAAAAAAATGGATTTGGCATTAAATAACCCACAGGGATGATATGCCGTTAAATAAAACTAAACTGCTTCTTTCACTTAGGAAATCCATAGAACTCATTAAAATGTGATACTTTTAATAAAATACAAAAATATGAATTATTTTGATTTTTTGGACTGTTGTCCACATCTTTATTGGGAAATATACAAACACAACATTTTGGCTGATGTAACCTCTGGCCTTCTTCAGGTGAAGTTTATAATCCATTGGGGTTGCTTGTTCTCATTCCATTACAAGGGTTAAGATTTTGTAACATTATACTGGTAGAAGAATTCCAATTACTGTTGAATTGGTAAGACAAGGCAACAAGGAAGTCATAATTCAATACAGATCTTACCATGCTGCAAGCCTACTGCAGAATGCCAAAGTATTTATCAAGCATCATAACTCTACAGAAACCAAGTAGCCAATCAGGACTCAAGGAATGGAATCACCTAAATGCATGAATGGAATATTGCTGAGTTCCATAAATACTAGCTGCTTAGTTGTTGTTCAAACCAACAGCATACTAGTTCACTTCAACATACTCAGCTCGCAACACAGCTGGATGCTTTTCACTCCACAAATCTTTACAACTTGTAATGAAACGAGAAAATCTACCCCAATGGATTACAAGACACTGGATACAACTAGTTGATTTGGCGAGCCTTGTGTGAAGTGTGAGCTATGGCTCAGTGGTAGAGTTTTGGCTCTGTATTCTGTGGTTACAGGTTTGATCTCTGTCAGTGAGAGATCATGATATACACTACTAATAAGACTTAATAGGTCAAAACAGCTGTCTAGTGTTTCCACATGTTGCACATGTTCACCAAATTTGCTGATCATTTTAATTCAATTGTATATAATTCCTCTATATATATAAACCAAAAGTTCCCTTTTGTTATTTGACAATCGTCCATTATTTATTTACATCTTTAGTTAAAAATTCAAACTAACTTCTTAAAAAAAAAAAAAAAATTTCCATCTTTATTTTCTGGCTACTTTATAGTTGACTAGTTATTTTACACCATTGAAATTAAGAATAATGCATTTCATTGTTATGATTCTTCTTTTCTTTTCTTTTTTTAAAGCTGTTTTTTCTTATCTAATATCCTTTAATTCATTCATTCATTTATTCAAAAACAAAAGGAAACAAAAGAGGTTAATTGTCACGGGAGAAAGTGAAACTTAAGCCAGGATATTCTGTATAGAACTCTTCAAAAAGATACATTCAAATTTAATTCTAGAAAATGTTCGGCAAGCACTCAAAGAAGAAGAAGAAGAAGAAGAAGAAGAAGAAGAAGAAGAAAACTATTCAATGACTTACTGAATAATCTTTATGGCTTATATTGTTCACTTGACGAAGAATAAAATGGAAGATTATTGCCATTGAATTAATATGTATTTATCAGTAAAGACTCTACACATTTCTCCATGGATGATTAAACAATATTTCTTCAGAGGAGATGAAGTTTAAGAATAAGAAGATAAAACTACTGAACCAGAGGAGAGTATCAAGAAATTAACCCTTGATTGATCACAGATCAATTTTGAGCCAGTCACTGAATATTCACAAATTCCATCGAGGATCAGCTAATTGTATTGACTCTTCTAAAGCAAGAACTCTGATCAACGGAGCCTGGGATAAGAAATAATCAATAACTCTTTTATTCTAAAAGTACAAAATAGTCAAAGTACCATGTGATGAATAAATAAATATATAAAAAAAAAATAAGAGACATTCCATTTATGAAACATAATACTTTATCAAAGAAAAAGAAAAAGAAAAGGGAGAAAAAAAATAGAATGGTTTAGTTGTTAAAATCAATGTCAAAATAAAGAGTGGGTTATCAGCATTTTCTTTCTTTGCTTTTGTGTCTGAATATTTTCTTTCATCATTTAGTTTACCCTCATAAAAAACTTATTAAGCAAATACAGGATTTATGTGTTGTTATTTACTAGTGTACACGCAAGAAGTGAAATAATATATAATAATAATAATAATAATGATTATAGGAATTGGAAATTAGAGGAAGCATTGAGACCATCCAGAGAATAGCATTGTTGATATCAGCTAGAATACTCAGAAGTGTGCGTGAAACCTGAGGAGACTTGTTGCCACTCAGACTCCTGTGAAAAACAATCAGCTTACGCAGGTGTGAAAAACTCATAAGGATTGAAATAATGATAATGATTGTTCCTTTATGTACCATTATACTGTCTCCTTGACTAGTTGCCTTAACAAGAGTAAAAAACCAAGTCTGCCCTACTATTTACCCATAGTTGAGGATAAATAAGAAGGATTCATGCCTTTTCCAAGGGCATTAGCAAGAAGTGAAACAAAAAAAGCGTGGGTACTTGTTGAGTCCATTTTATGACATTACACCAGACACAATAAATATACATATATATATATATATATATATATATATATATATATATAATAAAATTTACACTAAAACCATTTTAAATTAGTAAAATATAGTTTTAAAAATGCAGAGGAATATTCACAATATTTCAATTATAAAATAAGATTGAAAAAAAAAAGGGTAAAAGAACTCATGACTTTCATGTGCCCAATATTCAAGAAGCTTGTATGAAAACATTTCACAATATAGACAGATTTTAGATGTGTCGATATAGCTTCCTGAAGATTGAGCACATAAAACAAGTTTTTTTACTCTTTTTTTCTTATATATATATATATATATATATATATATATATATAAAAATCCAAAGATCAGGTGAAGAAATCTTCCCTACGATATAGTGGCTTTTTAAAATGTTGTAGTTTGCATAGCTTAATGTGTGCTCTTATTGTCAGCATCACAAAGCAAAATTATATCAGTAAAAAATAACAAAAGATTTAGATTTTTAGTATAATAACCTATTTTAGTGAGCCTAGAGAAATCATCTAGTACCTCCCATCCTCTGAGGATGGGAGGTACTAGATGATTTCTCTAGGCTGAAATAGGCTATAATACTACAAATCTAAATCTGTTATTTTTTACTGATATGTATATATATATATATATATATATATATATATATACACACACACACATATATATATATATGCACAAAATAAAAAAAAATTATATTTCTATTATTCATAGAAAGGTCATCTATTCTTTAAAAAAAACAGCAAGTTTGTAGAATATCTCTTTATGAGCTTAAAAGAAATAAAATAAATCCTTTATTTCTATTTCGTTTGAAGTATGACATCTGATAAAGTTTCTGGAAGTCAGATTAACAACTTAACAGTCACTTGTCAAGTGAATTACTTTGGGGAACATTTTAATCAAGGAATAGATTGTAGAAATTAACAAATTTCTCAACCACCTGTTTAAAAAATGAGGTTTTCATCAAAGGAAATTTCTCAATTATCATATGACCATCTCATGAAGAAAAATTATATCAGTCCCTGTGTCCCAATTGAATAAGCCAAAATTGTCTGATTTCATCTAGAATAAACCAATATACAATATTTTCACACCATGAAATCACAATGTTCTCTGTAATGGTTTTTATGACTACTGCTATTATCATCATCATCAACAGTTTTTTTATACAAGATTTCTTTATGAAAAAAACCCCAAAAAAACAACCTAAAATAAGTACTTATAAGGTTTTAAACTGTAGGTACATAATAGATAATTATCTTCCTTAGATAATTGACATATCTGTTGGGGGCTCAATGGGAGGTCACATGATAGTGCAGAGGCTCATTCTTGATCTCTTTTTGACTCTGTTCTTTGAATAATAGAGACATTGTCTCTGACCCTGCCAAGGAACGATACAGCCACATGGTTATATTACATATACACTTTTGCACAGTAAGCCTTTTGCTATTTTGCATGCTTTCCACATACTGCTTGTTTATGAAACAATAGGTGCATACTTTTAGCTGTTGGGACACATTCATGCATTCTTTCTTTTAATACCACTGGTATGTATATTGTTTATATAAAACATTGTCTGTGTAACTGAGTTTGTTTTTTATTTCCTTCCATTTTGTTCATCTTTAGTACATCACTAGTATACAATACTAATATTGGTCCTTGAGAGTGAGACAAAACTAAATATTTTTCCTAACCCTCCAAGCTTACCAATAAAACAAAATTAGTCTGGTCAAATTTTCCTTGTTTAAGAAGTATTGATCTTCATCCATTTAATGTTATACTAAAAATTTAGTACTTATTAGAATTCAGTTATTGTTCCTGACATACAAATTATTCAATTATCTACCTTTGTTCAGAACTCTATAGTACCAGGAAACCTAACATCCATGACTGCTCTTGAAAAAAAAAAAACAAGTTCAGATAAAAAGATCCAATAAAATTCTGCCATGTTTGTAGCTAGTATGGTGTGACTCAAATGTTTAAACATTTCAAGTATACTAAATAATCAAAAGGCCATTCTGTATTCCATTAAACAAAAAAATAAAATGAGAATCAGTCAGTAAAAATGAAAAATGTTTCCAAGAACTGAAGGCAATTAAAAAAAAGACACCTCTTCTGCAAGTTATTTGATATTCTAATGTGTATAATATAAATTAAAATAATAACCATGACTTGAAAATTTAATCTGTAAGTATCTAGTTACCCAACCCCTCCACCACAAGCAGGGTGTTACACAAGGTCAATTTTTAAGCAGAGATTAACAGGTTTGTATTTGGAATTTTCCTTCACCTAGACCAGATGCTATGTTAAGGTTAAAGAGCTCATGTTCTTCAGTTAGATCTATTAAATGAGACAACACACACATTGGATCAACTCTTTATTTTACTGAATAACCCATACAGAAAAATAAGGGACATAACTACAAAGTTACATAACTCAAAATTCAACAGCCCTGTCTGACCTACTATTTACCAATAACTGGAGATAGAGAAAAGATACATTCATAATTTTTCAAGAGTATTAGCACTATGTAAAATGCAAACAGACTCATCCAGCTATATCTATTTCCTATGACAATAACCATTACACCACAAGTGCCTCCATGAATTAATTTATATATATAATATATATACAAAGAGAATTAATCACATATAAGTATATGCTAAAACATTTTTTAATAAAAAGTTAATTTTCTTCTAAACCAAAGTTTATATATATTTTGTCCAAGGGCTGCTTCAATGTTTTCATTGGAGTAGCATTAGTAATTTATCCAAGAGTACTCAATACTTCATAAAAAGTAGACCTATAATAATTGAGGTGTGGGACACGCATGATGTAATGGTTAAAGACATGGGAAATGGACTCGTCATCCCAAGTTCAAATCCTGGATGTGGTAATTGCATTTCACTTAGCACTAACACCTTTGGGAAAGGTATGAATCCTACTCTCCCACCAGCTATGGATAAATAGTAGGGCAGATTGGGATCTTTAATTTTGGTTAGGTAACCAGTCTAGGAGAAGGAAAACTCTGAATTCAAACCTGTTGAACTCCGCTTAAAAAATTGACCTTGTGTCGCATCCTGCTTGTGCGGAGGGGTTGGTAAATATATATAATAATTGAGTCCTGATGAGAATCATAACTGTCGATGGAAACCAGGTAGACCCATAATTTTTTCAACATTATATATATATGTAACTACTTACATGTCTCTACATATATGTCTATTTTTAATAAATTTAAACAAGAAAATTGGCTTATATATATATATATAAATATATATATATGTTAGAAGAAGGTCTAATAGACTGAAACGTTATAACATTGACTACCCACTATAAACATCCATTTTGTACAACATCCCATGTTTGTCTATCTTTCTCACACACACACACATATATATAATATATATATATATATATATATATAAAATCATTGTTATTGTATAAAAAGATTATACATTGTATTCCCGCAATAACAAAAATGGCTACCACTTCTGTAGTTGGTAATTTTAAAGATTATATTTTAACCATTTATTGAATTTAAGGATAAGACCTAAAAGAAACCATTAGAAAAGATTTATAGAAATATAATAATGTGAAAATCTAATATCAAAGAAAGAAGTAAACAACCCCAATGAGATAATGGACAAATCATTCATTAATTCACAACAAATAGTCACAAATGAAATTATTTATACAGTGAACTGCACAAATCAGACATATCTAGACAGTCATCCAGTTTCTCACACCATTACAAAGTCCAGGTGATTTTTAGATACTAATCTACTACTTTTACTCTCTACATGGGGAGGGGGCGTGCTTAGTGTTGGAATTTTTAGAATATAAGGCATGTGGCAGATGGTCACTTCTACTTATAGACTCGCCTATAAGCACGTGACCTGGGAAACATTCCTATTGTCCAATCACTGGCAATGCCCTGCTGCTGATATTATTATTTATACTGACCTTTTCTGGCCATATTAATCATTACTACTTGGATCTTCTTGGATGACGGAACGTAGTATTATATCGCGGGACTTATTCACTTACCAAAGGAATATATCACAGGACTTATTCACTTACCAAAGGAATATATCGCGGGACTTATTCACTTACCAAAGGAATATATCGCGGGACTTATTCACTTACCAAAGGAATATATCGCGGGACTTATTCACTTAGCAAAGGATTCTATAACTCATTACTTATTTACCTTAAGTTCTTTGCAACTGGCCAAGGATGGCGGCCAGATACTTAACGTGAAATTATTGTCATAAGAAATGGAATCGGAAATCTGAGTCCAAATTATAAACAAAGATATTATTTGTCTGTATTTTTAAAATGAGGCTTGATATGAATAATTTTGATGTTTTGGACTGTTGTCCTCATCTTTATTATTATGTCCCCGCGCACCCTGCCTTCTTCAGGTGTTTCTTGTAAAACTCAGAAGCCTTCATGGAACTTCGAACCAAACTCTTTATTTAATTCTTTGGGGCAGATAGTTATCATTCTGAAGAAGGCTAGAGGGCATATCAGCTGAAATGTTGTGTATATAACAATAAAGATGAGGACAACAGTCCGAAAAATCTAAATTATAGAAATGAAAAAAGCTGTCTGCATTTCATTTTGTGCTAATGTCCTTAGGAAAGGCATGAATCCATCTCTTCACCCCAGTTTTGGGTAAATAGTAGGGCAGGCTGGGTTCTTAGTCTTATTATGACAACCGGTCTAAGAGAAGGAAAACTCTGCATTCAGACAAGCTGTAAGTTGACAAATTGTCGGTATAAGTCGGACAGTGAGGGAGTCTATCCGCATTTCACTAGCACTAGACCAAGGAGATTGTTTTTGCCTCTGAGATGGAATGCCACACCTACCGTCAGTCCCCACTTTACCAAATGTCCTTTGAAAAGGCATGAATCCATCTCTTCTACCCCACCCCAGTTTTGAGTAAATAGGACAGTCTGGGTCCTTTAACCTTGCTAAGGCAACTAGTGTAAGAAAATGAAAAACTTTGCATTCAAATCAGCTGTACTTTGCTTAAAAATTGACCTTGTGTCGCATCCTTCACATGTCAGAGAGATTGGGTAAATACATACAAGGCATCGTCTACTGTGAGTTCTTGCCACAGGGCCAGACAATCAACCAGCATGTCTACAAAGAGATACTGCAGCATTTGCTTCATTCAGTATGCGAGAAAGGCGAGATGTGGCAGGGCAACTTGTGGGTGCTTCACCATGACAATGCACCTGCCCACACTGCTTTGAGTATCCAAGAGTTTGGGTCACTGTGATGGAGCAACCTTCCAACTCGCCCGACCAGACTTCATGTGATTTTTTCCTCTTCCCCAAGCTCAAGGGAGTCATCAAATAAGCCCATTTTGAGATGGCATGACATCAGAAAGGCTGTGATGATAGAGCTATGGAGAATACTGGAAGAATCCTTCAGGAGGGCATGCAAGCATGGGGAGAAAGATGGGAAAGTGCATTAGACTCCAGGAGGATTACTTTGAAAGGGGATAGTTTGTAGTTTGTATTTTAAATAAATTTTTTCTCACACCAGTCCTGGAACTTTTCTGACATACCTCATACACTTGTAATGCTCTATACTCAGCTAAGTTTCCACTTGTCTGCTTCCCTTTTATGATACTGAGACATTCTTCTACAAAGCTTTTTCTCGTTTATAACTTTGATTTCATTCTATGAAGATTTACGTTGACCTGGCTTCCTCGTCACATTGATCAGCTATGTCTGATTTTCAAGAGCTTCCATGCTCTACAATGTCTTGCTTGGATACTTTGAAAACAGTTATTTCTTTAAACAGAGTCCGGGAAATAATAGATAAAACCTGAGTTTTGACTAAAGATGATTCCAAAACAAAGCTGAAAAAAAAAAAAAAAAAAAGTTCCGTTCTCAGAAGAGAGAGAGAGAGAGAGAGAGAGAGAGAGAGAGAGAGAGAGAGAGAGATTAAATAACCAACCAGTTACAAACTTAAAGAACAGGGCCCCATCTGTGATATCAGTAAAGAGATGTTCTGTTTAAAGAAAAGAATTTCCCAAGATACTCTCAATGCCCTTACTCACCATTCTTTAAAGAAGCCAATAAAGGAGTAACCCTCAGAGATATGATTGAATCAGTGCTTTTTAGGATTCATAGGCTCAGGCTATTTCTATCGAGCTTACTCTATCCGATCCAGAAATATTATCTATTTTTTAGGTTCTACACACAAAGAAAAATGTTATTCTATGAACTGTTGGAGATATTTCAAGTTTGTACATAAAGTGATAAGGGCAGGTTTAGCTCAGTTAGAGCAACCACCTAAGAGCCACAAGGTTCCCAGTTCGATACCAGCCCTCGCTAACTCAGTGCATGAGCAGCATATCTTGGTTCTGTGAAGTGAAGCAGAAAACTGATGGTAGGTATGGTGCAAGAACAATCTCCCTGGTATAGTGCTAGTGAAAAGGGGATAGACTTCTTACTTGTCTGGCTGATACCAACAATAGGCCACTCTGCCAAATTTACTTACTTTTACATAAAGTTATTGTCGTAAAAATGGATACATCAGCTCAAGTTAAAATCCTGGACAAGGCTGTTTGCATTTAAAGTAAGTAAAATCATCAGGGTGGCCTATATAAGCCAATCAGCGAGAGAGTCTATCCCCTTTTCACTAACACTAAACCAAGGAGATTGTTTCTGCATCTAAGGTGGAGCACCACACCTACTATCAGCTCCTTACTTTACCGCACAGATCCCTGTGCTACTCATACGCTGAGTTTGGTGAGGGCCAGTATCGAACTAGGAACCTTGTGGTTTCTAGCCGAATACTCTATTGACTGAATTTGCATTTAAGATAGTGCTAATACCCTTGGGAAAGGCATGCATTCAACTATTCTCCAGGAAGCTAAGGAAAAATAGTAGGGCAGACTGGCATCTTTAATCCTTGTATGGCAATCGGTCTAAGAGAAGGAATACCCTGAATTCAAACCAAATAGGCACTCTTCTCATGAGTCAAACTACTTGAATGTGTGTGTACTATTATGTTAGAAATAGCAGGAATCCACTTCATCCTGCATTTCATATTGATCTCTATATATATTTACCAACTCCTCTACACAGGTATGATGTGATACAAGGTCAATTTCTGAAGTGAAGTTTCATCATCATCATTATCATCATCATCATATCACACTAGTAGCATGGATATCCAGGACAATCTCTCACCAAGCATCCCTATCATTCATTACTCTCAGGAAGGACCTCTGCACAGCATCCAGTATCTGCACAGAGCTAGTCAAGCTGATGTGCTGTTGTGCTGGGTTTCCATAGAAGAATGTCACTTATAAGTTCGTCCTTGCTTCTCCAGCAGTGCCCAGCATATGTTGTTCATCTCACTCAGATGGTTTGGATGGCTGCTTTCTTGTAGGGTGTTGTCTCTACAATTTGTTTAATATCCCGCACAGCATTTTGAATTCAGAGTTTTTCCTTCTCCTAGACTGATTGCCTAAGCAAGATTTGGGTAACTGGCTTTGTAAATTGACTTTGAGTCGCATACTGATCATGGTGTGTGCGCAGGTGGGGGAATCGGGGGAATACATACTGGTGATAAAAGACAGCACAAAGAAAAGTGGATTCATGCCTTTTTATTTGGACATTAATATGAAGTGAACATAAGCAGCTTTGGATAACATCCAAATTCTGTTTACAGATTTCAATTTTCTCTACAATAATTGTTACACGAAGCCACAATCAAGATAAAAATAGTATGTTTTGTGGTAAACAACAAAAAAGAATGAGATCAATAGTCTGAACAATTCTTGGAATGATAATGACTCTCCTCAAAATAACACAAGGTATTTTTGTAGTGCATTTCAGATAAAAACTCTTTTCAATCATTAATGATTTGCGTTTTTCTAAGAAAATCAAGATTTCTTCAGGCAACAAAATATTCATTAAAAGCTCATTTTTACCTCTTGTCTGGTTATCTAGTCAGAATCGTATCCCCCAGATTTGATGACTTAAGTTAGTAACAGTACAATTCTTTTCCTATAAACCAATCTGATTTTTATTTCTCTGAATGTTTGAGATGAGGCTTGATGATTAATATTATCTGTGTTATTCGGACTATTGTCCTCATCTTCATTGTTATCTGTACAATGTTTCGGCCAATGTGCCCTCCGGCCTTCTTCAGGAACCTTCTTATCAACAAGAAGATTCCGAGTCTGAGAAGCTTCCTAAGTCTGACAAGAAATACCCGAAGAAGGCCGGAGGGCACATCGGCCAAAACATTGTACAGATAACAATGAAGATGAGGACAATAGTCTGAATAATGCAGATAATACTAATCTTATTTTTATTGTCAGCCTGATTTCAATTGCTTTTTGGGTGATCAGACAAAAAAAAATATTTATTCAGCCTGTTCACCATGGGTAGTATTTGACATAAGGTCACATGTACATAGAAGTACACATGGCGTAATGGTTATCATTGTAGGAAATCGACTTAAGACAAAGTTAGATCCTGGGTAAAGTTGTTTTTGTTTCATTTCAACTTTATTAAAGTCATTGAATTGCTATTCAGTCAAAGATTAAGGAAAACATTCAGAAAATGAATTTGGTGACCTGGGTTCAAATTCTGGATTAGCCTGTTTGTATTTCCCTTCACACTAATGCCCTTGTGAAAGGCATGAATCCATCTGTTCTCCCCCCACAACTATGGATAAATAGTAGGACAGACTGGGTTATTTAGCCTTTATTACGCAATCAGTCTAGGACAGGGGTCACCAAACTATGGCCTGCGGGCTGGATCCATCCCGCAAAGTCATTTTATCAGGCCTGCCGACAGTATTTGAATGTTGTGTTATTTGATAATATTTTGAAAATAAATATGTTGGTTAAATTTGTTTTTGTGCATCTTACGCCACTCATCCATGAAAATAACATGGAAAGATAAATTTTGTTTTACACATTTTTCTCAGAGCTTTCATTCTGGCAAGCAAATATTGAACATAATAATAATATAGCCTGCGTTCGTTATTTTTTTTCAATCATCCGTTCCAACGTGAAAAAAGTATGGTGATCCCTGGTCTAGGGGAAGGAAATTTCTGTATACAACTCAGTTCAAAAATGTATCTTGTGTCACATCCTACCCCTGGATGAGTAAAGGTATATAAAATTATTTTCAATACAACCTTTTCTGATAACTCACAAGTTCTCTTGTAGGTTATTAAAAAAAAACCCTGGTCAAACCCAGGTCACCAAATTCATTTCCTACAATAATAAAAATTACACTAAACATACCTCCTTTTTTTTAGAAGCTTTTCTGAATGCTTTCCTTAATCTTTGACCGAATAGCAATTCAATGAATTGAATAAAGTTCAAATGAAACAAAAACAACTTGATCCAAGATCTGATTTTGACTTGTCAAGTCCATTTCCTACAATGATAAACCCTCCATGCATGTGCAGGAAAAAGGACCCACTTCCAACCCCCAAGAGAATCTCTCGACCATTCAAGTTTAGGCCTTAACTGTGTCTAGTCACTACTACTGCCACAGAGATATTTCCTTGCCATGTGGTAGCTATGACCTGTAAATAAAGCCTAAATCATAAAACCACTTTGTCTTTGTCTCTTCCTTTTTCGTTCTTTGAATTCCTTCCTTTTCAGCGTGACCACCAAATATGATGGGGTTAAAACCAAATCTTAAGAACACTCACCAAGAATAATAACAGCCACTTTTTAACCCTTAAAACACAAAACCTCTTGCCACCATAGATAACCATTACACTATGTGCACTTCCATTTATAATAGATAAGGAGAGAACTAAAGCAATCAACAACTCAGTTTTCTTATAACTTTTTATTTAGTGCTTTTTTTAATGTAATTTACTATTCAATGCAATCTATTTTTCCTTTCTGTAATGTTAAAAATATTGAAGATCACCCAGACATAACACATAAACTTGAATTAGATCAAAGAATACATTGGTTAAAATAGTTTGGTGGAAGTTTCAAAGCTGGGGATACTAACAAGTATGAATCATCAAATAATGACAATGTCTCCCCCCTAAGGAATTCAGACAAAATTTAAATTAAACAATTGACTGAATTTGTTGTTGTTTAATTATACCAACTGACTATTACAGACTTTACTAATATTTGGTGCCATTAATTAAGTTATTTCCGATAATCAAGTAATGGCTAATTAGTAGCAGAAAGTTTAATTAGGAATTATCATAAAAATTCTAATAATTTTAAAGACATTGTTAATGTATTCTTCTTAACCCTTTCAATATTCAAGGCAAATTAAATGTATCTTCTTACATGTTTTCACAAGATTTTGATTTATAATCTTATTTATTTTAAATATGATTTGAGAGCCACGTATGGTCCTCGACCATGTCACAGGAAACACTAAAAGCTGTATGGCACTCAAAACAGTAAAAATAGTGGTCAGTAAAGAAGGTCATGCTGATAAACTTCTTGGACATGAAAGGATCCATTAATATTGATTTCCTTGAAAAAGATGCAATTTTAAACAGCACTTCCTATTGTTGACTCCTTATGAAAAACTCTCCTTATTTACTGAATGAACCTCGTACAAAGAACAACATTCACTTTATTATGTTCATCTTCTGTCATGGTTCCCTAAAAATATTTTTCATCTACCACAGCATCTTTATTTTTTTTTCTAAATGGGATAGGAGAGTAAAGCCTTACAGGTGGGATTGTAATGGTCATAAGCTATAGAATCTTATTTGACCAGGTTTAGAGAATAAAGAAAAAAAGGATTGTTTTCTAAAAATAGATAAAGCCAGACTGACCAATGCCAAAAATTCAAAACTTCCACCAACTAACTGACATTCTGAGAGTGGGGGAAGGGAGATTTATAGTAGAAGAAAACAGAAAGGCAGCAGCCAGTAAACAGATAAGTTTATGAATATCAATCCTCCTCAAACCGGGTGAACAAATACAAGTAAGCTTTAAGACTAATAAGAATTTGTTAAAAGGAAAATTCATTAAGCAAACCTTTGTAATTTGTTGTTCATTTGATACAATTTATAATACACATATAAAGGACAATTTTTATTACGACTCAAATTTATTTGTAATTATTTGTACTGTTTTTCTTCTTTCTATAATGTTACATTTCACATAAATTTACCTCCAACCAACATACAATAGGATAATCGCTGAGAATTGTTAGTCTTTCTTTCCTCTAAAATGAGTATATATATATATATATATATATATATATAAAGCAATTATTTTCTTGACCATCCACCAGGCTGGATTAACACAAGGTTCTTTTTTATGTGCATATTTTAATGAGGCACCCAGTGAGGATCAAACTTGGTATTCAGTAGTAATAGATCTGCAAGCTTGTTAACCATTACACAACAACAGGATACCTTAAAAAGGATATATAAATATTGTTCTCATTCTTTCCTGTGTGACACATACAATTTATAAATACATAGTTATAAACAAGCAATAGAAACCTTTTCATGTTTAAAGGACACATTAACATTTACAATTGAATAAAGACAGGTTGCTTTTCTTCCTGTTATCAAACTTTATTTATCTAGTCTTCATGTTTTGTTATTGTTGCTCATTGTAGCTTTTAAGTTTGCCTGAACGATTTTTAGTAATAAATTCTATAGTCAGCACCTGGATTGGAATGTCACTAAGTACGAAACCACATTTCAAAGCAACATGTTTTCAATGGTGGTTTAGTGGCTGGTTATGGTTAATGACAATGCATTCTACTTTAAAGAAATGAAAAAATAATCCTGTCTTTTTCAATTAATGTTTTCTAGAGAAACATTGAGACATCAGGTTCTAAAGTGTAAAAACACAGTTTTAATTGATCTTTTGATAAAGGTAATAGAAAGCAGCACTAGATAGTTTGGTTAAAATCTTTTATAACCAGCAACACTACCTATCAAATAATAGATGCAGCTTATCTATTATTAAAAAGAAGGGCTGGTTTAGCTCAGTCGATAAAGCATTCACTTAGTAACAACTAGCTTCTGGATTTGATATTAGCTGTTGGTCAGTTTTTTACAGAATCTAAACCCTTGTTGGGTTATTTTATGCCAAAGACGTTGTTTTATTAACAGAAAAAGTCCTACATGAGTATTAGAAAGCAGCACTTGATAGTTTGGTTAAAATCTTTTATAACCAGCAATACTACCTATCAAATAATAGATGCAGCTTATCTATTATATATCAATCGATAGAAAATGTGCCTAGTAACTATTAGCTGCTGGGTTGGATATTGGTTGTTGGTCAGTTGGATTTTACAGAATCTTAACCCTTGTTGGGTTATTTTATGCCAAAGACGTTTGTTCTATTAACAGAAAAAAAGTGCTACATGGGTATTCACATTTTTTTTTAACTCATTTTTTTCTATTCAACCCATAGATGGGACCCTGACAGGTACTACCACTCCGGGTAAGAGTGGATCTGGGAGTAATGGTGATGAAGAAGTACTCCACACTCCCCAGAACTCCATATGTAAAATTAATGTAGACTGAAGAAGATTTTATTGGAATATTACAATTTCAGGAGAGGTCAAAACTTTTATCAACAAATTATCAACATTTTTTAATTCCAGGCTTTCCAAATGATGGATGAAAAAAAGACCTGAAAAGCCAAACTTTTAACAGCAAGATTTTCATGTAGTAATTGTATCTTTGTCAAAAAAAATCACATTACCAGTTGACAGTTGACAGCAAAGATATGTTAAAAGAAAAAAAGAATAGTGTAAACTCTGATCCCATATCACCTCCAAAACAACATTGGAGGCTTCGTTTTCAACAGATATTTACAATTCTTTTTTGTAGACAGATTATTGAATTTTTTCTCAAATATCTTTTGTCATATAACACAAAGATGGGTGCATACAGTTGATGATAATATCAGTTATAATGGAAACACATATGATATATGATATCATCAAGTACAAAAATACTTGAACAGTTCAGGTTTGGATGTAATATGGTTAAATGAATTGTTTGTATATTAAACTGCTTAGGCAGTTGACAGCCAAGACATTCTTAAAGACAAAAAGAGTACACTGCACGTCATACAGGGTGACAAAAAAAAACCAGAACCCACAATTTTTTTAATAAAACTGTTAATTTTAATTTTTTTTTTCTTTCAAAATATACAGTGTACTATCACTATGTGAAATGCAAACAGCTTTGGCCAGGATTTGAACATAGGTCACCAAGTCCATTTCTTATGACAATAACCATTACACAACGAGCACCTCAATCATTAAAAGAAATAAGACAGTGCAACTGCACACCATATTAAAAGAGGAACTTGAAAGGTGCTTCAACAAGTATGTTAAATGCCAAGGAGACTATTTTGATGAAAATTAACATTTCATTTATTGTTAATTTCTGTCTTGATATGTACAGGTTTAGTCTCAATACTTTTTGAACATGTATTGAATTGATCAATTTTAATGACAAGTCAACTTGTCTAGGATCATTTTATGCCTAGAGGTTAGGGAATCATCTTCATTGTACATTTATATCTACATTTTTTGTGTAGTTCTTCTTTAGAGTTTTTTTTTTAATAGTTATATATCAAATAATTTGCACACAGTGGCATGGTTCCAAGTATTGAATAACAAGGCTGCCATATTGAAGACATTGTTTCATTTCTGTCCTGATAAATACATCTTCAGTCTTAATACATTTCAGTATACCTTGTAGATAATTAATTGCAAATAATAAAATAAGGAGAAGTACTTTATAATTAGTATTTAATAATTATCTCCCTTGAGAAATTATGATGATCAGCATATGTGAAAAAATGGACCCTACACTACCATTAAGTTACAAATCTAATACATATAATTTATGAGGTAAAATAAGGAATAAAAGAACAAAACTCCGAAAAAATTGTGTAGTATATTTTGCTGGAGTTTGAACTCGGCTTCTTCTGCTTTTTTTGAATTATTAGGATCATACAAGTGTTTTATAGAATGGGAAGAAGGTAGGTGGGTAAGTTTTGTGGTGAGGGAAAGATTGATTGGTTATGATCCTAATAATTCAATAAAAGCAGAAGAAGCTGAGTTCACTACTCCAGCGAAATATACTACACATTTTTGTCAGAGTTTTGTTCTTTCATTCCTTATTTTACCTCATTCTGTCAGATTCATTCCAACCCCCTTTTCCTCATATAATTTATATAATTATATAATTTATAAACAAAGGTGAAATTGTTTTCTAAGACTATTATTAAAATGGACATTAACATGAATAATCTATTAATAAATTTCTAAATATTTTGAATATCTTCAAATTATCAATTGTCTGGTCAGAATTTAAAATAGCAGTGATTCTGCTTGATAAAAATTCAAACATTTTACTCAAAAAAAAAAAAAAAAAAAATCCCATGTAATATTAAAATAGATTGGAAAATCACAATTTTATCAAAAGGTCAAAACTTGTGACCTCTCCATTTTCACCAATTTTCTAACATTTTTAATTATCATTATTAAATGAATCTAATTTTAATATTAACAAAGGTTATACAAATACTCCTTAAGAGCAAGAAATTTTCTATAGAAAGTTTAATAATATTTTTCCAAGCCATGACGAGGAAAATATTAAGGAATAATCAATATTGAGGTAAAAATAATGGTGTAGGGGTTAATTTTGCATTTGCCTAAGGAGTTGTCTGCCCGCTTGATGTCGCTGGTTCCCACTAGGGGCCTCTTGTATTTAAGCGGCTGATTTGAATTTCTCTTCCTCTTTCCTCGCTACGAGACCACATGGGTAGACATGGTCTACCCCTTTTCGTTGGGGCTTCAGCCCTCAACACCAGCTACTGGTCACTGTAAGTGATTTATACAGCATGGACTATTCTTAGTCTCATGTCTGTACCTTTATATCATGTGTACTTTTATATTATCTTGTCAGTGACTTTTATGTATGTATGTTTATGTACACTATTCTATCTTCCATTGTTTATGTATCTTGTTTATTCATGTGCTGTATTATATAAAATGTTTTGTCCCTCAACCCTTGTCGGAGTTGTATGTTCTTCAAATATTCACACTTTGAATCTTACAATGGAATTCATTGTCCAAAAAATTAGAACTAAAACTTAGTTGCCCTATACTTAATCTTTTATAACAGCCTTAATTCTTTCATGCATGGATTTCACTAATTTAAAGAAATATTCTCTATCAAAGTCATTCCAAATTTCCCAAATAGCAGTACCATTGTTTGAAAATTTCCACCATAGATTTTCAATTGGATTTAGATCCAGATTATTCACTGGTCATAATCTTTTGAAAGGGATAGTGTGTGCTCTTTATGCAACCAAAACAGATCTTTATAGTCAAGAATAAGTTAATACCATAAACTGCCCTGAATATGTGTAATTCTGAAAAGGGACACTGCAAACTGGTTACAGTCAGTTGCTTCTCTTCCAATCTCTCTCTTCCAATCTCTCTCTCTCTCCCACACCGCATTACCATATATCAATATAGTAAATGAGAAAAATAAAATCAGTGGAGTGGCCTATTGTCAGTATCAGCCAGACAGCAAGGGAGTCTATCCCCTTTGTTTCTGTGTCTGACTTGGAGCACCACACCTACCACCAGCTCCCCACTTTACTGGACATATCCAAACTAAGCTACTCATGCACTGAATTGGCGAGGGCTGGTATCAAATCCAGAACCTTGTGGGTCCAAGGCAGATGCTCTACTGACCCAGGTAAATGGGCCATATCATGAATATAACAGTGCCAAATTCTCAATACTTTTTAATCAGCAGGTTTGGTGAAACCCAGTCCTAATGCCATCCAATTTTTTCTTATGTCCTAAATTGAAAATTCATCTCAAGAATAAGATATGAGGATGTGAAGGATATTACAAGAAATACAACTTAAACAAAGAGTTCCAGAGATGCTTGGACCAATGGAAAACTCCCTGGAATATGTGTGTTGAATACCAAGACACAGTTTCCTTCGTTGTTCATTTCTGTCCTGATAAATACAGCTTCAGTCTTGATACTTTTCAATATACATTGAATAATCAATTGCAAATAAGGAGAAGTACATTATTATTAGTATTTGATAATTATCTTCCTTGAGAAATTATAATTGAAAACATGAACCCTTCACTATCATTAAGTTACAAATTAGATGAAAAATTGCTATAAGTTAGAGTATTTTAACAATGTCCTAACAACAATCTCTCTATGGTGTGCCATTTTTGCTGTGATAAAGTAGTATATTGTTTTAACTCGAGTATCAGAGTTAAGAGAGAAATAGTAGGAAGAAATATAATGAATATTAAGGATGGGAAAAAAGGTTTACTAAGCAAAGATACTACAGAGTAATTAGCAATTGCTATGTTGAATTAACAAGTCAAGTCAGATCTTCTTGTTTCTTTCTTCTGAGGTTTCATAAGATATTATTAATAGGAAGAACAGATGATTCTATTCTCATTATTTATATATATATATATAAAATGCTATCTATGTCAACCACTTATCCAAGAACTGAAGAGCCAGAGAACACTAAAGTGATTGTGTGACCTAATAAGCGAAGGATTTAAAACTATCTTTGCTAACAATAGAAAGACTGGCAAAGGGTTAAATGGAGGTAGGAGCCACTTTAGCTCAGTCAGTAGAACATCCACTAAGGAATTATAGATACAACATCAGATCATTATAATATAGATATTTTTATTGTTTTACCTTCAATATCAGTTAACAGAGAAATAATAGAAAGAAACACAACAAATATCAAGGATAGGGAAAAAGGTTTACTAAGCAAATATACAAGGTGAACGCAGTAATTAGCAATTGCTATTTGTAGTAAAAGCAGATGATTCCATTCTCATTATTTAGGTACTCTATGACTGTATGTAAAGAAAATGCTAGCTATGTCAAGCATTCATACAGGAACAACTAAACCAACTAAAAACTCAAAAGTCATTAAAATTATAGTGTGACCTAATAAGTGAAGATTTAAAACTACCATTGCTAACAACAGAAAGACTGGCAAAAGACAGGATTAAATGGAGGTAGGAGCCACTTAAGCTCACTCAGTAAACTATACATAAAACAATCAGATCCTTATAATATAGATGGTCAGTGACTCAGTGAGTATAAATAAATATATTTACTCTTTCCTCTTCGGAGAAAAATAAGTTAATCAAATTTGCCTTTATCAAGTTGTAGGTTTTATTGGAAGAAAAGGGAAGCCTTCAAAATATTAAGGTGAAAAAATATCTGAATGATATTTTGGTAATTGATAAAAAACACAATTACTAGAAAATAAATTAAAAAGAAATTATTAGGATGTCATATAAGAGTAAGTCTTTTCTAAATTTAATTGTCTAATATGATGTTTTGAATAGAAGAGTTGGGACAATTCTTCAATATGAAATGGTTGCTTTCTTAGAACTGCCTGATTGTTCCTTCTGCCCAGTGTATTTATATAAAGTATAAAAGTAAAGTCGGCGGGGCGGCCTAAAGTCGGTATCAGCCAGTCAGCGAGGGAGTCTATCCATTTTTCAATAGCGCTAGCCAAGGAGATTGTTTTAGCATCTGAGGTGGAGCACCACACCTACCATCAGCTCCTTACTTTACCGCACAGATCCCTGTGCTACTCATACGCTGAGTTGGCGGGGACCGGTATCGAACTAGGAACCTTGTGGTTTCTAGCCGAACGCTCTACCGACTGAGCTAACCTGGCCCCTTATGCAAATACCATGTAACACACTCCAACTTGTCATGGGTTACTTAGTGACGAGATGGACACTATCAAGTAAACTATATATTAATACTCATGTTCCTTAAAAGTATGACTTATCTTGCAACCCTCTCTGGTTAAAAATGAAACTGACCAAATTGGCCAAGATAAAATTCAAAAATGTAAAT
Organism: Doryteuthis pealeii; assembly: GCA_023376005.1. Taxonomy (NCBI): domain Eukaryota; kingdom Metazoa; phylum Mollusca; class Cephalopoda; order Myopsida; family Loliginidae; genus Doryteuthis; species Doryteuthis pealeii. The sequence goes on along the minus strand of CM042143.1, from coordinate 57,604,437 downwards.
CCTGATTATCTGGTGTTGCTTATCCACCAAATTCTTATTTCTCATGAGTGTCGTCACCTCAGCTAGATAATGAACCATTCCGTTTTTATTATAAAGAAAGAAAGTGAAGAAAAAGGAATGCTACACAGAAAATATGATAAGAAAAAGAGAGTAGCGAAACGATAAAGAGAAGGGGGTGAGCACGCGGAAGTGATAACGCTAATCTGTTTTAATCGAACATAATGAAAAGATAAAAAAAAGGAAAGAAAGAAAAAAAAAGTGAGAGAGAGTTAAATCAAGATTATTATACTTTTTACATACTGAACTATTTAGCAATAGCTCTTAAGTAAACATATCAAACTTTGTAATGATTAAATTATCATACTGTGGTATATCCACAGGTACTGCTAGGCTATATGTTAATATGAGTGTACCTGTGTGTGTCATGTTCTGTCGTCATCTCAGATAAATAATGAACTATTCCATTAAAAAAGAATAACATGATCCTGAAAGAATGGAAGAAAGAGAAGAAAAGAGTGAAAAAAAAAAAAAGAAATCAAATAACTGTATGGGAACATCAACTATATTTCAAACAGTTATGTGACAAGAGTCGGAAATTGTTAAATACAAATAGAAATCTATGAGTTATCACAGATGTTATTTCTATGAAATAAATAAATCAAAG
>CM042143.1:57341273-57601273 GCA_023376005.1 Doryteuthis pealeii | reverse complement strand
TGGACTAAGAGAATGGACTAAGAGAATGGACTAATGTTATTCAGAAGAAAATTTCTGTTCAAGTGGAAAAAAGAACAGGCACGACAAGAAAAAAAAAATTCATTTATTTCTCACCTACATTTCAATGATTTTTAATGAATTATTTTGGTTTATTATGAGTTTCACTATATCTTACTAGATTAACCATTTATCTACCTGAGTTCCCCAAACCTCCCGACAATCAAAATGCAGGCATTTTCGGGGAGAGGGGGGGGCCTCTCCCTGAAAATGCCAGAGATTGTCAGCTCTTAGAAAATGGTTTAGAGTTTTAAAAAAAGAAAAAAAGAGAGAAATGAATTAAATGAATACATTTCTATTCAGTAGTAAAGGATCAGGGATATGATACTAGTTCGTCAGTAATCAAATTCGTAAATCACATTTTTTCTTTTCTAACTATTCTCAACTTGTTAATTCATTTTAACATTATTTCTAACAAGTTATGACACCCTCATACATATCTCTTTTTCTTTCATTTTTATTTGTTTATGATCATATTAAATTGTACCAACTTATAAAAGTAAAATAAAATAAAAATCAACTGCTATTCAAAGTCTGGTAAAAAAAAAAAAAAAATTATCACCTAGTTTTACAATCTTTTGTGAATGTTTTCACATTTATTATACTTTTTTATTCAGCATTTTACTACTCTTGTTGGTTGGTTGGATTTTATGGCATATCAATCCTTGTTGGGTTATTTTATGCCAAAAACATTTTTGCTTTATTCATTCTTGATGGGTACTCCTTTTTTTTTAAAAAAAAAAACACTTTTTTTTCTATTTAAAACATAGATAGGACCGTAACAGGTACTACCACTCCAGGTCAGAGTAAACCTGGTATCAATGGTGATGAAGGGGTACTCCACACTCCCCAGAGCTCCGAAATTGGAACTTCACCATTTAACGCCATACCCAGGACACTTACCACTCTTGCTTTATTGGGAAAGTATTTGAAACAGCCATATTGAAGGGAAGAGAGGTCTTATTCCATTCTTAACCTCATATTTTGGCTATGTCTAATTACCATGGCTTATTTTGTAGACTCATTTATTTCTACTTAGTGGAAACTATATCATATCTGTTCACTCCCTCTAGTTCAGGTTTTTCATCCCTGCCCTGATTCTATTGTAGCTTGATGGCTCCTGAAACTTGCTACAGAGCAAGTGAATCTTTCTCTCTCTCTCTCTCTCTCTCTCTCTCTCTCTCTCTCTCTCAGTAGCAATATTCAGCAAGAGAGAGTGCCACTCACTCACTCTCTATATACGAGCTGTGCTTGGCTCTGCATTTTCTCTAAGGACAACATTGAACTATGGATTCCCAAAGTCTTTCATTATATTTTGGAGGTTTTCCAGTACCAAAGAATGTCTTCCCAATAAAATGATGTCTGCTGAATATATCAAAATATGTAAATAATTTTGATTTTCTTCCAACAAAATTGCTGGCTGGTTGGTGGGTTTTATGGCATGTCAACACTTGTTGAGTTATTTTATGTCAATGTCAATTTAACAATTATGATACAAAAATGTTTCTTCACATTTATTTTAAACAAGTAAACACTTTATACTTCATTGCAATATTAATGTTTTAAAAGCCAATGTATTGATAAAGTTCAATCATTTAGAACCAGTGAACACTCCACACTTAGTTGCAATATCAATGTTTTAAGAGTCATTGTATTTGTATTTATAAACACCTCTGCATGAGCAGGATGTGACTCAAGGTCAATTTTTAAGTAGAGTTTAATAGATTTGAATTCAGTGTTTTCCTTCTCCTAGACCAGTTGCCTTACCAAGATTAAAGTGCCAAGTCTGCCCTACTATTTACCCATAACTGGAAGGAGAATAGTTGGATGCATACTTTCCCCAATGGTATTAGTATTGTGTGAAATACAAACACCCATGTCCAGGATTTGAATTCAAGTGTTCATTTCCTACAATGATAACCATTATACCACAAGTGCCCCCATTTATTAAAACAATGACTCTCTCTCTCTCACTAATCATCCCTATCAGTCATTGCCCCAGATAGGTCCTATGTGCAGCATCCAGAATCTGCACAGAGCTGATTGATGTCATCTTTTGTTGGTTGGTCTACACTGGTTTGTACATGTGTGGGTGTCCACCAGAGAACCTTATTAACATTAAAGAGTTCAGTCTGCCCTACTATTATAAACAACATTATAGATAAATTATAAATAAACATTCAGCTATTAGAAAAAATGTTTTGCATCTAGTAATTGGTTTATAACAGCTAAAAAAAAAAATCTTAGATGAACATCTTATTATAATGGAGATTGTATGCTTTTCTGTCTGTAACCGAAACTATATCACTACTCAAGTCACGATTCCCTTTGTTATTTACCTCACATTCTCCATAATTTTATTTTTATTTAAACCTCAATTTCTAATAAAATTGTTTTACATTATTAATACTGTTAATCATATCTACAAATGAATAATATGCAATTGTATTTATACATACACTAAAATAGCAGTTTACAGTGTGAACAGGGAGGCTAATTTGCATATTGAAATTAAAAATTTGATTTTAATAAATATGTGCTTAGTATTATTGATTTTTAATCGTATTGTTTTATCTTAATGAATATGATAAAAAATCTCTTCAATAAATCTTAAAAGAAATCGATTAACAAGAAGAAATAATTCTGATTTTATTCTTTACTTCCTATTTTAACTAAGTTATTAAATTAGGAAATTTTTGCAATGAAAGACGAGAGTGATAGAAGAGTAAGTTTCAGTTGTTTTATTTTTCGATTATACACCCCTCTGTTTCAAATCATTTTATCTGCATTCTTATTTACTTTCATTAGCCTTTATAATTTAATATATTATATTACAATAAAACTTAAATACTTGCACCTGGAGGGTGCATATATTTGCTAGTCCTCTTAATGTGTTAATTCTAGAATTTTTTCCAGGAGTAGTAAAAAGATATATATTGACATCATAGAGATATGCTGGATAATGGTCTGATAATCACTATTCATCCTTATAATAGAGCGTTATACCAATAGTGCAACAATGTCTATGTGAAATACAAATAGCCATTGTTACATAATTATTAGATCCCTAATACTTATATAATGTAGTATAGAAACATAATGGCGATTGGTGCAGCTGATGGCCTTGAGAGTGAGTGACAGCGCTTGACCTCACTCTCACCTTGCCTTCCAGGGATAAATCGTGAGAACCGGAAGGCATAGAAGACCCTGTCTTCCGGTTTAAGGATAGTAAGTAGTCTCAGGCAGTTAGAAGGTAGGAGCCGAGCTTGTAGGATGTAAGTCACCTGCACAGATGTCTGGTTTGGGGATTTAAAAATAAAGGAAGATCAAAGTAAATCGAAGTCTTGTGTTATTACCTAAAAAACTAACAATGACACAGGGCTTCTGATAAAGAGAAATCCCCAATAGAAGACCAGACCCGAAGTCCCCAAGAAAGTCCAGACCTTAGAAGATTCCAGACCAAGTCAAGATAGATGATAGAAATACCAAAGACGATCAGAATAGCAGCCGGCCAGAATAGAAAATACGACAAGAAGTAAGTGAAGTGAAGAAGGGTATGCAACACCATGTCCAGGATTTAAACTTGTTTCTCAGTGTCTATATCCCACGACAGTAACCATTATGCCACAAACACGAAATTGACATGTAGTAGAGTATTGGCACACATATAATAGATTGGGGGTGGGCATGAGAATTAGTACAAGCCCTGACTATGGGATTATGTAGATAAATTTAAAAAAAAAAAATTATCAAAATTAGGATAAGAAATATAACTCTGATCAAACATTGATAAAAAGATGATAGATAGAAAGATAGACATAAATGAAGATGATATATGAACACATTGGATCAGCTAAGTAGATATTAATGACAGTTGTGAATATACAATGACAAGTATTGATGTTGACTGATGTTGACAGATACATTTATCTTAATAGACAACAACAGAAAATCACATTCAGAAAAAAATATATGAGACTATAGATGTATTTAGTGATAGATCAATAAAACAAGTCAGTTGAGACAGCTTCTGAGTAAGACATTGATGAATACATATTATATATATATATATATAAATATATATATATATATATCAGATATGAACAAAGATCTTATCAAAGACGAAATGATAACGTTAGATCAATAATCTAATGAACTCATCAGATCTTTATCAAATCTTCAGACAAATTCATTTCAAAGATTTTCTTTTGTTATATAGCATAAATTATACATTTTTTACAAAAGATTTTTAAAAATGCACCATAGTTTTCTTTTATTACCTATTGTCTATAAAAGTGAGACTTATTAAGCTCTTGATCCACATATCTACAAAGATATGAAGAGCAGTCGGCTCATAGATAATTACTGTGGATTATATATGTTAATTATATATAAAATTTAAAATACTTTTAAATCCCTCCGATATCCCATTTCTTTTATGTACAATGCCAGAAGAAAAACAGATAAAATGCATTTTGATAAAGATCCATAAATGAACAGCAAAGAAAAAAAAATAATCCTAGAAAAACTGAATTTAATTAATATTGCAAAGAAAACAAATTATTCCATTCCCCATTTCTCACAGAGGCGAGGACTGCTATGCTGGAGGAAAGGGGGAGTTGTTTAGAGTGACACCAGCCTTCTAAAAGAAAGTAGATGGTTCACCAGCAAACACTAGAGAAAAAAGGGCATATTTAAGGGACAGTAGGAAGGAGTGGGTCGTTCAGGTGAGACATAGAAGAGACAGCACTACACAAGTCTAAAATATAATAATTACAACCAAGTGTTGATGATATATAATGTTTTGTGTTTAACAGTATTCACAGTGCATAGATCTCCACTCTGATCTTAAATCAGAAGGGCTAGTCCATATGTAAATAACCCATCATTTATTTATTTATTTGTTTGGAAGTATCTATATATTAATACTCATGTTCCTTAATTGTACCACCGTTATCATCTTGAAATACCCTCTGCTTAAAAATGAGACCATCTAGATTGTACAAGATTAAATGCCAAAATGTAAATCCTGATTAACTGGTGTTGCTTATCTGCTGAATTCTTATTTCTTATGAGAGTCATTACTTTAGCTAAATAATCAACCATTCCATTTTTATTATAAAGAAAGAAAGGAAAGAAAAAGGACATGCTACACAGAAAAAATATAAGAAAAAAAGAAAAGGTAGGGGAAAGATAGAAGGAAGGAGTGAGCACACAGAAGTGATTACGATAATCTGTTTCAATCGAATATAAAGAAAAGATGAAAAGAAGGAAAGAAAGAAAAAAAGAGTGAGAGTGAGTGAAATCAAGATTATTATACTTTTCACATATTGAACTAATTTGAGATAGCTCTTAAGCAAACATATCAAATGTAATAATTAAATTATCATACTGTGGTATATTCACAGGTCCTGCTAGTTTTATATATTACACACACACAATTAAAATTAAGGGTTGTTTTTTTTGTTTTTTTTAATGGCATATCAACCGCTGTAGGTTATTTAATGCCAAATCTTGTTTTGTTGTATATAATTTGTAAATGAATAGTTTGTAGGTAAATATTTTTAAAACATAATTTTAAAATACGATACAACAATTTTGCTTTAGTATTATTTGGATTATTCGGACTATTGTCTTCATCTTTATTGTTATCTGTACAACATTTTAGATGATGTGCCCTCTGGCCTTCTTCAGGTATTGAGAGTCTTCTCAAACTCAGGAACCTTCTTTTAAGACTCAGGAGTTCCCAAATTCAAGAATGCTCCCAAGTCCAACAAGAAATACCTGAAGAAGGCTGGAGGGCACATTGGCCGAAATGTACAGATAACAATAAAGATGAGAGACAATAGTTTGAATAATCCAAATAATACTAATTATCAAGCCTCATCTAAAAAATTCAGAGAAATTTTGCTTTACTGGTATATTTTTGTAGATGGTCTTGTTGCTTATTGCTACTGCTGTTAATCATTGCTTTTAATTTTTCCTACCTGGTTTTTAGTTATGAATTTTAGCCATTCCTTGGAAATTCAGGAAGCATTGTGGCTTTGAAAGCGGGCTTAACCATTTCGAGAGCCAAAATTTTAAATATTTTTTTGTTTCACACTTTTTTAAAGTTTAATAAAGATCATTGTTCCCAATTATATTACCATGACAACCTGCAATCTTTTTTAATATATATATTTTTTAAGATTAAATCTTTTTTTTTTTTTTTAAATTCTTATCTGATGCAGGTCAGAACATAGAAAAAGGTAATAATGAATGTATAAACATTCTACCAAACTGTTTTGTTTTCAAATCTTATTTCCCTTCCACATATAAGATACAATATGAAATATGTATAAATATATATACTAGACAAAACATGACCTGTTGGGTCACCCATTGAGCTCTGGGTAGATAATTGGGATTAGGGAAAAGTGAGTTTGCTAAGCAAATTAAATATTTTAAAAAAATAGATAAGGCTGGATAATTATGAAAAAAAAACATTAAAATCATTTTGTAAGATTTTGAAGAAAGGGAATGTTTGACCTTATATAAGCTACGTGCTAGCTTGACATACAAATATATATATATATATATATATGTATATATACATGGAGGCAATAATGTGATTATCATCATAGGAAATGGACATGGTGAACAGCGTTCCAATCCTGGATGGCTGTTTGCATTTCACATAGCACTAATACACTTGGGAAAGGTATACAACCATCTATTTTCCTTTTAGCCATGGGCAAATAGTAGGGCAAACTGGGCTCTTTAAGCTTGATATGGCAACTGGTCTTGAAGAAGGAAAATTCTGAATTCAAACCAGTTACACTCTGTTTTAAAAACTAACCTAGGGTCACATCCTGCTCGTGTTGAGAGATTTGTTTGTGTTTGTGTATGTGTGTATATATATATATATATATATATATATAGTTACAATCTGTTAAGAAATTCATGTATATATTTGAACTAAATGAACAAAAAATATTTACTTGTATTTATATAGTAGTACCATTCAATATGCTGTTGGATTTTTACGATCATTTCTATTCCATCAATTTTGCTATATTTTATTTCATTATTTTTTTATGGTAACATGATGTTTGCTTCCAGTGGTGAGTATGGCTTGTGTTGCCATAACAACATCATCAAAAGTGACGCTGAACTTTTAAATTTTTTTTTTTTTTTCTTCTTTTTAGGGTTATCAGGAATTTATTTGCTGATTTTGTGAGATTTTTTAAAAACTTTGAATTTTCTTGTTCATTTTTATTCACATGGTCAAAAAGTCTAAGAATGTAATTCATAATGTATAATGATTATTTTTACTCAATTATTTCATCTTTTGTTTTTCTTTGTCAAAATATTTCAGCCAATCAATACTCCAGTTATTATTTTTGGATTGCAGTTTGAAATTTCATCTCATTCTTTGAGAACTCAACATGTCATGTGACAAGATTAATCATTTAAGTGACCAATGTTGTTATGGTAAGGCAAAATGCTTCACCGTAATTGGTTGGTTGGTGTTTAATGGCACAGCAATCCTTGTTGGTTATTTAATGCCACATCTTTATTTCATAAATGATTTAACTTTTTATGTATCTTTTTTTAACTAATTTTTTTAAATTAAATTCTTTTTCATGAGTACTTATAAGTTGGTATAAATCATTTTCATTTTAGATTTACAATTAACTTCATGTGTGTCAATAAACTGGTAGAAATAGTTTACATTAATTTGTTAACAGATCTATTTGACCCATAGAGAGGTTGGTTGGGTTTTACAGCCTTTCAGCCCATTTGGTTATTTTATGCTAAAGACGATTGTTTTTGTTTTTTTTGTTTTTTTTAAACTCAATTTCTTTAAAATACATTTTTAATATTCATTTTTTAAATTTATTGAAACCTTAGATTGACCCTAACAGATACTACCACTCCAAGTCAGGATGGACCTGCAAGTAATGGTGATATAGGGGTACTCCACATTCCCCTGAGTTCCAGAATTGAAATTTCACCATTAGATGCAATTTAATATCATACCTAGGACACCCATACATGTGACCCTAACAGGTACTACCACTCCGGGTCAGAGTGGACCTGGGAGTAATGGCAATGAAGGTGTACTCCACACTTTCCAGAACTCCAAAAACCGAACTTCACCACAAGATGCAGGTTAGCATCATATCTAGGACACCTTATCTGTAATTATGATAAGGATGATAGAGAGGATCCATAGTTTTGACAAAACAGCATACTTATTAATTATAATAAATATGTTCCCTCGTTGTTATCCCTAAAATATTCATTTTGACCTTTTTTTTTTCACACTGCATTCTGAACAACCTCTTAAAATCAACATAACTTAATTTATCTTGAAATTCCAAGATAAAATATTTTCATTATTTTGCATAATTTTATTAATATTAGCTTTTTATTAGTTTCCTCAATTCTTTTTCTTTTTGCTCTTGTTGCTTTTTCATGACAACACTTCAGCCATTTTATTATTTGCCTCTTAAATTAAATGGAACAGATTGCTAAAAACATTGGCGTAAAATGCAACAAAAATCAGGGAGGAAAAAATTAGACTACACAAATGAAAAACAAAATAATGAAAATACTTGAAGAATAAAAGAAAATTTTCATTTTCATTCCATTCAAAATATGAACGAGAATCCAAAGCAGCCAATGAGTTTATCTGAAATACTCGGCTCTCTTTATGATGACTCTTCAATGTGACATCTGTCTTAGACAATTTCTTCCCATTACGTTCCCTCTCACTTTTCAGGAATTTCTACAGCAATATTGGAACTCTAACTAATAACAGCATCATTTTTCTAATTTAATTAAATTTAACTATACGTTAAAAAAAAACAACATATATACATCAAATTACTCCAATCAATTATTATATTGATACAGTTGAATACAGTAGAAGGCAATGAGAGTCTGAAAGTTGCAACATTTAATAATAAGCCCTCAAGATATTCTATTCTTTAAATTCTAAAGATTATATATATATATATATATATATATATATATCCAAAAGTCCAGAGAAGAAATCTTCCTTACGACACAAGAGTTTTATTTAAAAAAACCTGTCGCAGTTTGAGAGCTCAATGTGTGCTCTTAATGTTAGAGTCACAAAGCAAATATATAAGTAAAGAAATAACAAAAGACTTAGAGATTTTGCAATATAGTCTATTTCAGGGAGCTTAGACCAAGTGTCTAACTCTCCCGACTCATCATCGTATCTGATGAGTCGGGAGAGTTAGACACTTTGCTTTAAGCTCCCTGAAATAGACTATAATGCAAAATCTCTAAGTCTTTTGTTATTTCTTTACTTTATATATATATATATATATATATATATATATTGTAATAGTATATGGTTATCACTAGCTCACTTGGTAAGTTAGTGGTAGACCACGTTTTTCTGGAATTTTTGTGACCCTGGGTTTTATGCAGTTGTACATTCTGTCTGACGAATGCATTACTGCATGAAACCCATGGTCACCAAAATTCCCATGTAATATACATATACACTTCAGAATATAAGAAAGAAAGAGAAAAGAGAGTGGAGGAAAGATAGAGAGAGGGGGAGTGAGAGGAAGAAAGCGATAATGCTAATCTGTTTCACTAGAATAAGATGAAAAGGAAGAGAGAGAAAGAGAGTCAAATCAAGATTATTATACTTTTTACATATTGAATTATTTTGCAATAGTTCTTATTATACATACCGAATGTTATAATAGTTGAATTATTATAGTGTGGTATATTCACAAGTCCAAACTAGTTTTTTTTTATAAATAAGTTAATTAAACCTTTAATTTTCAGATTTTCAATCCCATTAAAGATATGTTTGCATGGTATCTTTTCAAATCATAGTCCTAATCCAATCACAATTTATATATATATATATATATATATATATATATATATATATATCATATATATGTGCAGAATAACACAAATATTTAATCTGAAAACTTTAGAAAATAGGTATGAAGAAGAAAAAATAAAAACCTAAGAGTACTGGCAAGTATACAAGTTAATGTATTTTTTCTTTCCCTTATTTTTTCTTCCATCTGGTTATTGAGTAGAATGCAATCTGAATATTTTGAGGTAATGATAGATTTAAAGCTGGTATTTATTTGTCTTGCCATAAGGGAAAATACAACACAAAGTTGGTTTAAAATGGTGAAAGTGATAAAGAGTTCATATCAATTATATACACAACATACACCACAAATATATATATATATGTGTGTGTGTGTGTGTGTGTGTGTGCATACAGAGTGTTTCAAAAAGGATACCAATGTCTTTCTGACAGTTTACAAAATATTTCAATTTATATATATAATTGGTTAATAAATTTCTTAGGGGTTTTCTGGATATATGATTGGTTGGTTGGTTGGTTTGGGGGCAGGTTAACCCTTGTTGGGTTATTTTATGCTGAAGTCAGTTTAACAATTAAGGTCTCCAATTGTTGCATAATCATTTTATATTGACATATCTTGTATTAATATGCATAGGTAGATCTGCCTATATCTGTTGATCCTGCTGTTTTTCTAACCTTGGGTTTCTTGGAATTCTTGTCTTGATCTTGGGAAGTCTTCTGTGTCTTGATCCATTGTTTGTTTTTTGATTAACACACACAAGACTTTCTTCTTTTTTTTTTAACAGACACGTATTTTAAAATTAAACCTATGTCAAACATGCATGAGAAAATGGCTATTTGGATGATATATGTCATCATATGTCTTACTTATCCGTTCACCCAGCCAAATCTGATTTATCTAAACTAACTTTCTCACATTTGCTTTGGTGAATCAGAGAAGAGGTCAAATAAAGGGTTAAATCCTGTCAATTATATTCCTTGTATTTTTACATAAAACTGTTAGTTTGATTTAATTACACTACCATATACAATTGATAGACAACCTATAAATTATGCAATAATTACATACAGTACAAAAATGAATATTCACAACCATTTTGAATAAGTAAACACTCTATTACTGCAAACAAGTGTATTTGACTCATAGAGGATAATTATAAACAAAATGATTGGGTGAAACACAGGATTGTGCCTGTGCATCTGCTTTCATACTCACTAGATCTGTGTCTACATGCCACTTTTTCTTGTTTTCTGAACTGAAAATTCATCTCAAGAGGAAGTTTTTTTTGCAATCCAGTCAGTTTTTAGGCTTATAAATGTTCATGTTTCTCATTCTGTATATCAATATATCTGTGTCAAATTCTGTTCTCCATATATATATATATTTCAGTCTTTTCATTATCTATCTACATATCTATTTCAGTCTATTCATTATCTATCTACACTCGTGAACAGAAAAAATGGGCCAAGATTGAAAGAAGGAAGAAAATAGATTTTTCGATATTTTTCAGGATTTTACTGAAATTTAACTGCAAATTCCAATTTTTCAGATCATTAATATTATAGTATATGATAATTTAGTGGTAAAAATGAGTCCTAAAAAGGTAAGACCGTATCTGGGCGAGGATATGAAAAAACGAATAGCAGGATTAAGGCAGTCTAATATGACTTACAAGCAGATTTTCGATATTTTGAAAAAAGAAAATGTGACAACATCTCTCTCTGCTGTGAAGTGAATTGGTCAAAGGTTCGAAATCGAAGGTTCAGTAAAAAAGAAATCTGGATCTGGTCACCCTAGAGCATCCACTGTGAAGGACGACCACAGGCTTAAAATGACTGTTTTGAAGGACCGAAAGAAAACTTATGTTGACCATAGCAAACAATTCAAAACAGCGGATGGAAATTCCATTTCTAGAATGACAATATCTAGACGATTGAAGGAAATGGGATTTTTTTCAAAAATGTGCGCAAAGAAGCCATTATTATCTAAGAAGAACATCAATGATAGAAAGACATTTGTCTCGTGTTATGGCAAGAAACATACAGAATGGTTTAGGAATGTTTTCTGGTCCGATGAATCAAGATTTTGTCTTTTTAGTGATGCTCCCAAACATTGCATTCGAAGATCCGGAGAAAGATTATCGCCAAGTTGCATAAAAACGACAGTGAAACATGGGTATGGAGGTATAATGGTATGGGGAACTTTTAATGCCGCAGGAGTTGGGGAACATATTAGATGTGAGGCGTCAATCAATGCAAAGGAATACATTCGAATATTAGAAACAGGACTGTTTCCAAGTATCCAGAAGCTGGGAGTATCCCATAACATTATTTTTCAACAAGATAATGCACCTGCACACACCGCTAAAGTCACTAAGAAATAGCTTGCCGATAATTCAATTGATGTGATGTTTTGGCCTGGCCAAAGCCCCGATTTAAACCCAATCGAGAATATTTGGGCCATAATATCTTGTGTATTGGCTGGAAGAACTTTTTCGAACAAAGAAAAACTGTGGGAAGCTCTGCAAAAATGAATGGAATAGCATCCCCTCTTCCCAGTATTCCAAGTTGGTTGAGAGCATGGTTAAAAGGATTAATCTTTTAGAGAAATCAAAGGGGAAAGCGATTCCATACTAAACATTTATTAAAGTAAATGTCTTGTTCTGTGTATATAAGACTCGTTTTTGTTTTTTGTTCAATTGTATTTTGTTTATTTAGCTTTTTGTATAATAAAATGTATAATACTTGCTTGGCCCATTTATTTTGTTCACAAGTGTATGTAGGATGTACCAAACTAATAGAGTGGCAGAATACAGTATATGATGATATTCTTGGATATTCTACCATAGAAATGATTCAACCTGGGAAACCATTTTGAATAGTTTGTCCATTGAGCAAACAAGCCATTGAAGAACTTATGAAAATCTCATTCAAATAATGACATTGTTCTTTGCATGTCGATTAATCCGAGAAATGTCATGACCATTTTTTAAAAATATTGTTTATTGGTGTTCCTGGAAAATTTCAAAGTGTAAAATGCTGAAACGTTGTGTTCTTATATATCACGATAAAGATGAAGACAACTTCAAAAAATACAAATCATACATATCGAACCTCATCTCAAAAATTCAGATAAATAATATTTTATTTATATCAAGATAGAACAAATTGTCCAAGAATATTCATATACTATATTCTGCCACCTATTTGTAGTTTGGGACATTCTACATTCAGTCCTTCCTCATTTGAAGTGACTCTATCCTTTCCCTTGCAAGGACTCTTAGCTCCCTCAGTCACTTACCAGATCTTAGGGTTCCCAGTCCTGCATTTTGGAGATTTGCCCACAATTTACCAAGTAACTTTGTGCAGAGACAAACCCCTTGGTGCCCAGTAGTTGTTTGATCCTATTACAGAAAATTCCAAGAATTTTTGTGCAGGTACTTCTTCAGGAATCTGTAGCACCATAACCAAATATGGACCTTTTTTTAAAAATTGCATTAAGTAACCAAAAAAAAAACGAATATTGAAAATAAAGATAAATATCTTCATTGTTTTCTTGGCCACAATTTGCCAAGTAACTTTGTGCAGTGATGGCCCCTTTGTGCAGGTGCTTCTTCAGGTTAGGTTTAGTTTGGTTTGGTTTGGTTTTATGGCATATCAACCTCAGTGGGTCATTTAATGCCGATAAAATTTTGAAATAAATTAATTCTTAATGGATAATACAATTTTTTTTATCAATACATTTTTTTATTAATCCATAGATGGGACCCTAACAGGTACTACCACTTCGGTCAGAGTGGACCAGGGAGCAATGGTAATGAAGGGGTGCTCACATTCCCCAAACCTCCAAAACTGGAACCTCACCATCAGATAGAGTTTAACGTCATTCCCAGGACCTGTAGACCCTCAGTCACTGCCTTCCATGCTTCTACAAGCATCTGTAGAACATGACCAAACACGGACCATTATATAAATATTATAAACAATTGCATTAAATAACAAAAAAAAAATAAATATTGAAAATAAAAATAAATATCTTCATTGTTTTCTGCAAAAACAATCCAAGTAAAATGGCTTGAGGAAATTGGACTTTTCTTTTAAATATTGAAGCATATTATGATTATTTTCTATTTTGTGAATCATTTGTTGCACTGAATAATAAAAGACAGCAGGTGAGATTTGTTTGAAGCCATGTTGATCAAAAGAAAGCAGAGAAGAGAACAAAAACCAAAAAAATCAAAATACATTATATGTAAATCATGTATTTTAACAGCAGCAGAAGTGAAACTTTTCATGTCTATGAAAAATGATTAATGATTTATTTTTTCAATTGGTTTAACTCACTTTCATCTGAAATAAAAAAAAATGTTTTAAATTAGCCAACTTAATTCAAGCTGTTAAGTTTAGTTTGTTTTTCTTTGACGGCATATCAACCTCAATGGGTTATTTAATGCTGATGAATTTTTGTAATTATTGAAGTCAGTTAGTCTACTGTTGGTTTGAATAACAGCAGCTAACTAAGTCCACTAAAGCAGTGTCCAAGACAGTTGGTATATATAGAAATCAAGAATGATCCATTCATGAATTTGGGTGATTCCATTCTTTGAGTTCTGATTGGCTGCTTTATTTGAATGATACTGTGTAGTTTTATAAATACCCTGTCATTCTACAGTAGACTTTGCGACTATTCGGGTTTGTATTGAGTTACAACCGTTTGTTGCCTTGTCTTCCCAATTCGACGGTAATTGGAACTTTGATTATTCTTCAGTAATAAATTCTTTCTTAATTGATACTCAATTTTTTTTATAAACATATTTTTCTATTTAACCCATAGATGGGACCCTAACAGGTACTACTACTCCTAATTCAATCTATTCAAATCAGAAATCATCTATATATTAATACTCATGTTCCTAAATTATACAACTGTTATCATCTTGCAATACCCTCTGGTTAAAAATGAGACTGTCCAAATCATCCAAGTTGATATGCAAAAATGTAAATTTTGATTATCTGGTGTTGCTTATTTCATATGAATGTCGTCACCTCAGCTAAATCATGGACCATTTTGTTTTTATTATAAAGAAAGAAAGGAAAGAAAAAGACATGCTAGACAGTAAAAATATAATAAGGAAGACATAATGAGAGTAAGGTAAAGATAGAGAGAGTGGAAGAACATAATGAAAAGATGAAAAAACGGAAAGAAAGAAAAAAGAGAGAGTAAGTTAAATCAAGATTATTATACTTTTTACATATTGAACTATTCGCAATAGCTCTTAAGTATACATATTAAACATTGTAATAGTCAAATCATCATACTGTGGTATATCCACTAGTAATGATAATTTCTCAGCTCAAAAATTGATGCAGAATATGGCAAATTAATCTAATAAAAACAAAATCTATGATAAAAACACCAAAGACAATCTAACTTTGAATCAAATCAAAATAAAGTGATGATACTTAAAATTTGTAATAGTACTGTGTGTATATAATGTTATCTATGATATTATTATATTATTATATATATAGATGATATTAGGAGTTATATCGTCAGGATGGCTTAATGTCAGTATGAGCCAGACCGCAATAGAGTCTATCCCCGTTTCAATAGCACTAGACCAAGGAGATTATTTTAGCATCTAAGGTGGAGCGCCACACCTACCATCAGCTCCTTACTTTACCACACAAATCCCTGTGCTACTCATACACTGAGTTAGTGAGAGCTGGTATCGAACCAGGAACTTTGTGATTCCTAGCTGGACGCTCTACTGACTGAGCCTAACCGGCCCTTAAGAGTTATATACACATACTCTATTTATTTCTATTCATTAACAAGGCATTTTTCTTTCCTCAAAAACTATTTGTTTTTGTTTTTTAATAATAATAATAATAATAATAAAAATAACCTGATGTGGGCACATGATTTATAGACACTAAAAATATTGCTTGATAAACAGAAAATGAAACAAAAAACTTATCCAGAGTAGTAGAGTGACATAAAAATGAAAAGGACAGAAGTAAAAGGGAAGGATATGAAAGATCCACAGATCCATCTCCAGACCGGAAAAGAAGAGGGGGAAAAAAAAAATGAAGAAAAAAAACGACAAAAAAAAAAGAAAAAAACAAAGCAAACAATGATATACTGCAGATAGAAACAGAACGAGACCTTTAGTGTCACAGAGAATTTTCCAGAATCATATCAGCAAATTTATTTCATCATCAATTCTTTTCTCTATTTTTTTTATTTTTTTTTATTATTTTGCAAAGCATGTTGGGTTTTACTATTAGGGAAAAATCTTAAAAAGTAAAGTACCATTCATAATCCAACTTACATTATATCTGACTGACTGAACATATGGAATTATGGATTTAAAAAAAAAAAGGATCTGGTTTGTTTTCTATTAAAGAGATCCAAGGAGAAGGTTGTTTAACTATACATTAACCGAGATGCTGAGAGGTATGTGTCCTGATGTACAAAAATCTAAAAGGATGCAGTAAAATCCTATCCATGCATCCCAGTGTTTTTCTTTTTTCTTCCCTTCGTCATTTCAAGCTAACTAAATAGATTTCAATAGTTTCTTAGAAACTATTACAGAGGATAGGGTACGGCTTTAGTTTGGACCCATATATTTTCATTGACTCATTAAAAGCAAATATGTGCATCCCAGGACACACTAAATCAAAAAGCTATCAGCATCACTGTATTAATACTCATGTTCCTTAATTGTACGGCAGTTATCATCTTGCAGCCCCTTCTGGCTAAAAATGAGATCATCAAAATCGTACAAGATGAAATGCAAAATTGTAAATCATGATTAACTGGTGTTGCTTATCTGCCAAATTTTTATTTCTTATGAGTGTCGTCATCTCAGCTAAATAAGGGACCATTCCATTTTTATTTAAAAAGAAAGAAAGGAAGTTAAAGGACATGCTACACAGAAAAACTATGATTAGAAAGAAAAAAAGAAAGGAGAGAAGGGGAAAGATAAAGAGAGGGTGTGAGGGCTGAAGCAATAATGCTAATCTGTTTCAATCAAACATAACGAAAAGAAGGAAAGAAAGAAAAAAGAGTGAGTTAAATGAAGATTATTATACTTTTTACATATTGAACTATTTAGAAATATTTAATATTTTAAATAGGAGACATTCATTTTTCATTTCCGAGTGTCTGCGTGCTTTTTTTCTAATGTCCCTCCAGGCTGGATCAACACAAGGTCTAGTTTATGTAGGGATTTTAATGGGAATCCTGCAATGATCCAACTAGCGATTCAGTAATAATGGCTCTGCAAGACTAACTTTTTTGCCCCCACCCTTCAACCCAGGCAATGCAGGGTAGCCACTTCTAGTTATATCAATAAAAAAACCCTCTTCTTATTAATTGCCAAGATAAATCAAGGCCACACAACCAGTTCTCAAAATATTCAGAATTCATCAAATGTACCCAACCAGATATCATATTGATGAAGTTGAAGTTTGTAGAATGCAGGTATCAACACTTTTTTTGTTTTCCTCTTTATACTTCTCTTTCTTTCTTTTTTTCTTTATTTCAGTTTTGTAAACTTTCTCTTGTCATATCTTTTCTTTACCTTTTCTTTCTTTCTACTTTGTATACAATTCTCTTTATCTTTTTATATCTTTTTTGTACTTTTCTTTCTTTCTTTCTTTCTTTTATTTTACGTATTCTTTTTCTCATTAACATTTTAAATTCTTTCTTTTTCTTTCTTCTAGTTTTGAAAACCCTACTCATTATCATTTTATATCCTTTCTTTATTTTTCTTTCTTTTAGATTTAAAAATTCTTCTTCTCTTTAACATTTAAACTTTTTCTTTCTTCTTTTTTTTTCTTTCAGTTTTGAAAACCTTCTCTTTATCATTTTATATATTTTCTTTCTTTTTTCTTTCTTTCTTTTAGATTTAAAATTCTTCTTCTCTCCCCATTTTAAACTTTTTCTTTCATTCTTTTTTCTTTCAGTTTTGAAAACCCTTCTCTTTATCATACATATTTTCTTTCTTTCTTTCAGTTTTAAAGATTCTTCTCATTAGAATTTTTAACTTTTTCTTTTTTTCATTCTTTCTTTTTTTCTTTCTTTCTTCCATTTTTAAGTATTCTTTTTTTATTAGCATTTTTAAAAATTTTAAGATTTTCTATTGTTTGTATTTCTAAAATTATTTTTCTCTCTATCTCTACTATATATTTTTTTTATGTTAAAGTAAAATTTATTCAATGATACACTGAAAAAGTCTGAGCGCTAAAAGAAAAAATAGTTTTATAAAAAAAAATGGTTTATCATGAAGATTTAAATTGGCAAAATATCATTTTCAGAAGTCTAGTTTATTTATTCAATTCATTTATTGTATATATATATATATATATATATATGAAAAAAGATAAGGAATTGTCAGAAAAAGAAAAAAAAATGAACAAGTCACAATACAAAGGTGACTTGAGCTTTGATAAGATCTGTTTTAAAATTTACAGGCGTATTATATTCGTTATATATATATATATATATATATATATATATATATATATATGTATGTAAATAACTATGGCTGCACACATAGGTGCTGTATTATGTAAGAGGATAAAAAAATGTAATCTTTAGTGATAAAAAGTACGGCTTGCATTTTACTTAAATAAATACAATGAATGTAGAAGAATGAGAAAAAAAAGAATATATCCTAACTTCATAAAAATTATCTGTCAGGTTACGTATATATATATATATATATATATATATATATATAAATTTGCTAATTCCAACCAGTTTCAGCCTTTTTCCATCAGCAGAAGATATGTGTTTCCTGGGTAAATAGCTAGACAGATTGGCCTATTTAACCATAATACAGCAACTTATCTAGGAGAAGGAAAACTCTGAATTCCAGCTAGTTAAATTCCACTAAAAATTGACCTTGCGTCCCATCGTCCTCATGTGGAGAGGTTGGTAAATACATATTTACATATTTCAGAAGAGTCATTTCTCTTGTTGATCATGTGATATTATAGATAAATGTCTGTTAGTATGTAGGAAAGTAAGTTTATGGCATTGTGTACTCTCTAGCATAGTGTTGTGTCATGTCCAATTCATTATTAGTAAATTATTAGTATTGGATTGGAATACTTTAAACCATATATCAGTGTGTAAATTATTTGTATTAAGAATTAATTCAATGAGGATATATATTCATTTTTATATTTATCTACTTCTTCTTGTTTTACTTATCTGAGGAGGTGGGTGCGTTATTGGGCTGGCATTCTCTCTGTTCTTTGAGTCTGGAACCACTTGCTTTTTACCTAACCCCTTTGCACTAACAGGATGTGACACAAGGTCAAATTTTAAGCAGAATTTTACAGGTTTGAATTCAGAGATTTTTTTTTTGATTTTTTTTACTAGACTGGTTGCCATACCAAGGTTAAAGAGCCCATGCTGCCCTACTATTTACTCATAGCTAAAGGAATAATAGATGGATTAACCCTTCTGCATGAGTAGGATGCAACACATGGTCCACTTCTTAAGTGAACAAGTTTGAGTTCAGAGTTTTCCTTGTTCTAGACTGTTTGCATAAACAAGGTTAAAGAGCCCTGTTTACCCTACTATTTACCCATAGCTGGAGGAAGAACAGATGGATTAAGACTTTTACAGGATTTGAACATGGTTCACTGTGTCCATTTTCTATGATGATAACCATTACACAACAAACACCTCCATATATATATATATTAGTAATGTACATCAAGTCACTTTTATGAGAGTTACGGATAAAATTTGCCAAAAGCACTAGATATGCAAAAACACTAGTTTGCTCGCCTGAACAGGCTTTTAAAGACTGATGAATCAGCTGGCTGGCAAAGCAAGGAAAAATGAGAAAGGGATCACTGGATGCATATACAAGTAAGGATCACCTTTTAGGGATTGTCATTTACGGAAGTGGTTCAGCTCTGAGTCTGTCATTTTCTGGCAGAGAAGGTCATTCAAAAATGGACAGTTGTACGAGGAAGACTCGAGAAAATAGAGATTGCCTTTTAAGGGGCTGAATAAAGTTATATCAAAGACAGAGGCCACAAAAAGGTATCACTATCACCCTAAAGAAAGAGAAACCATAGAATGAGCAGAATCATGTTATTGAGACAAGCTGATATATATATATATATATATATATATATATATATATATATATATATATATATGTGTGTGTGTGTGTGTGTGTGTAATATTATGTTTGTGTGTAATATTATATATATATATATATATATATACATATACATGTGTGTGTGTAATATCATATAATTGTTATATATATATATATGCACATATATGTACATATCTATATTCATTTATTTATATAAATATATGCATATATATACCTATCTAAACATATATATACATATCTACATACACACAATATATATACATATCTGTAGACACATCTATGCACATACACACACACATGCATGCATATATAACAAATATATGATATTACGTACATGTGTGTGTGTGTATATATATATATATATATATAACAAATATATATCACACACAAACATACATATGTGTGTGTGTTCATATATATAAATATATATTACACATGCATATATATATATATATATATGTGTGTGTGTGTGTGTCATCTCAATAACATCATTTTGCTCATTCTTTGGTTTCTCTTTCTTTAGGGTGATAGTGATTATATATATATATATATATATATATATATATATATATATATGTGTGGGGCTTCCCCATGGTGTATTGGCTAATTTGCTGGACTGCAACATCATAGTATGTTTGTCCAAACTCCAGTTGCACTATTACATTCACTTTCAGATTAATACCTTTGGGAAAGGTATGAAACCTCCCCCCCCCCATTCAGTTGATACCCAAATACAGACATGAGAACTAATACCTCCTTTCAAATTAAAATCAGGTAATTAACAATTTGAATAATTTAAATCTAAAAGGGAGAAGCAAAAACTCAAATAGTAGAGAAACTTTGTCAGTTATTGTATTTGATATTCCCAATACTCTGCTGGTTTAGCTCAGTTGATAGAGCATCCACCAAAGAGCCACAGGTTCCAGGTTTAATACTGGCACTCAACTTCAAATGTTCCACCTTAGATGCAACAACAATCTCCCTGGTCTAGCATTAGAGAAAAGGGGATAGACTCCCTTGTTGTCCAGCTGATACTGACAATAGGCCACACCACTTACTTTAGTTTCTTTTACTTATATGTATTTACCAACCCCTCTGCACAAGTAGGATGCAACACATGGTCAATTTCTTAAGTGGAGTTCAACAGATTTAAGTTCAGAGTTTTCCTTCTCCTAGACTGGTTGCCTAAACAAGGTTAAAGAACTCAGTTTACCCTACTATTTACCCATAGCTGGATGGAGAATAGTTGGATGCATATCTTTCCCAAATGTAAACAACCTCAGCCCAGGATTTGAACTCAGGTCACTGATGGTTGGTTGGATTTAATGGCATGTCAACTTTTATTGGGTTATTTTATGCCAAAGACGTTTTTGTTTATTTATTCTTGTTGGGTATTCAATTTTTCCTTTAAACTCAATTTTTTTAGACTCATTTTTTTTATCTATTCAACTCTTAGATGGGAACCTAATAGGTACTATAAGTCCAGGTCAGAGTGAACTTGGGAGTAATATCAAAGAAGAAGTACTCTACATGCCCCAGAGCATCAGAATCTGAACCTCACCACTAGATCACCAATTACATTTCCTATAATGATAACCATTACACCACGCTTTGTTTTACTTATAAAGTATTGGGTATTTTTTTGTTTTAACCTGTAGTTCGGTTAATGATATTTTAAAGCATATATTTATAAGAGTCAGTGTGAAAGCGTACTTGCGTTTTTGCATGAATAAAAAATATAAAAAGAAAAAGAAAAGGCAGTAAGAAGGTGTGATATGTGGAAATATGCCATAGAATTGCATATCCCTGCTTTGCATGATGCATATGGTTAAAAAGCTAATTTTATATGGGCATACCATAGAGATATTGTGGCTTCCATTTCAGACCATCACAAAATAAAAAAGTGAGTCACATGAATTTTTTTGCTTTTCACACTGCATATCAAAGTTATGTTTATACTGTAAGTCTATTAAGCATATAACAGCATTAGGTCTAAAAAGAAAAAAAAAGAGAAAGAAACAATGTCTAAGCCTTTATTAAAAGCGATACAGAAACACTGATAACATTGACTTGTTCAATGCAGACTTGCCTCAAAGCTTCATTTGGTGAAAAAAGCAACATAAAAAACTAGAAGTGGCTACCAAGTGTCGCCTGGGTAAAGTGGGAGGAAATCCTGGTGTATTGATTAGTTTACTTTTGAGATTTAAAAATTCTGGCCTTTAAGTAGAATTTCAATGCTATTTCTATGTATATTTTAATTTTTAAATATCTTCGAATATAAATCAAATCTTCATAATTTTTGCACAAAAAGGCAAGAATCAGTTACATCTAATGTGCATATATCTTTACTTTGTCATAAATTGTTTTATTTTTGTGGTTTCCTCTGGACACACATACACAGTGATGCTGATAGCTTTTTGATCTAGTGTGTTCTGGGATGCACATATTTGTTTCGAACGAGTCCCTAGAAAATTTGATGGGTCCCAACTAAAGTTTCTTAATAAGTTGAAGGATTTTTATTCATGATTTCGGGAAACAACTAAAGCCGTCTAGCTCCTACCTTTAAACCTATCCGGTGTAATTCCTTTCTAAGAAAATACGGAAATACACTGGGACACATGGATAAAATTTTACTGCGTCCTTTAGATTTTTATGCATCAGGGACGCAGTACCTATCAGCATCTCTACATACATACATACATACACACCAACTGCCATTTATATATGCATAGATTTTTTTTAATTACAAAATTTAGATGAAGATCTGTATACAGCTGAGCAACTTATATAATAAAAAGATGTCTAGAAATCTGGACTATATCTAGAGCAGTGGTTTTCAACCTTTTTTTTTTACCTATGGACCCCTTTATTTCCTATTTTACTATGGATGGATCCCCTCCCCCTAGACATTCGATGTTTAAAATTTTTATTGTATTTTTATAATTAAATATTTTTTGCTTACCTGGACAAAAAATTTTATATGCCCCACCCCCTCGGTTGAAAACCAATGGTCTAGAGCAGTCTTTCTCAGTGCTGGTCCATAGAGTGCTACCTACCGGTATGCAACTGCGCACACATTATTTTTTAAAATTTGTATAGTTTTGAAGTACGGCAGCTGTACATATAAACTAAAATTGGAAATATATTTCTAAAAATATCAACTTTGTTCCTTTTCTGCTCTTTACACCAGTGGCTATTTTTCCATCTTTTCACCTCTGTTGTTTTATAGAAGCTGGTGTCACAATTGGTCAACAACACTGAGCATCCCCAACTCAGCATAGTATACTTATCCTTTATTATTTCTGATCTTTGCAATTTTCTCATTCTAGAATGAAGCCCTGTTGGCTGGAACTGTAAAATACGCCAACTGTACCTGCTGTTGGGCATGGGTGGGGACACATCCTTAAGGATGGAATCCTGGTGACTAAGCCATCCATGTCATGCAACACTCCACTTTGGCCCTTACTTAGGCTAGACAGGTAGTTGGAGAGGTTCCCTCCAATCAATTGGCTGGTCATATTAAGCCCTAACACCTATATGATTGTCCTGATTTTATTTATTCTTATAGCAAACCATTTTTATCATATATATGCTTGAAGGAAGTGGCTGAGGGTCTTAGTGTCCTGGGTATGAGGCTAAACTACATCTAGTGATGAGGTTCCAATTCTGTAGCTCTGGGAAATGTGGAGTAGCTCTTCATTGACTTTACTCCCAGGTCCAGAGCAGTAGTACCTGTTAGGGTCCCATATGGGTTAAATAGATTTTTAAAAATTTAGTTTTAAGAAAAATATAATTTTAAAAACTAATTCTAATAACCAACAAGAATGAATAAAACAAATGTCTTTGGCAAAAGAACGCGGGTTAAAATGGTGTAAAAACCAACCAACCAACCTTCATGTTCTGATCCGCATATCATTGCTGATGTCACACCTGACACAGTCACTAAAACATATCAATCATTAAGACAGTGTCACAATTAGTCAATGACACTGAGCGTCCCCAACTCAGCACGTTACACTTATTTCTGATCTGTGGTATTTTCTTTTTCTAGATTTTATTTTTACATATAAAATACGATTTCCCATCACCCACCACTCCAAAAAAGTCAAGTCAAACTTCTAACCATTTTGTCTAATATTATATCAAATACAATAATCACTTTATCATTAAAATCATTATTGTATACAATTTGCTATTTTGTTTCTAAATAATTTTTTCGTAAAAATCTATACGTTAGATAACTTTAAATATATATCAAAATAAAACAAACTATGTATATAAATCAATAGTACCAGACATGTATTTATTAAGACTTCTTTAAAAAATGACAGTTGATCAGGAAATGTTGCACTCCTCATTCTGAGCATATACATAAATCAATATTGCCCTTTATTTTAATGTAGTACTAAATTGACTAAATAAATTAAATACTCATTAATAAACTTACATAATTCCTGAAATGACTGTGATGTAAGCAGTGACATAGTTTCAGTTACAGACAAAAAGTGATCGAATCTCCATTATATATAGAAGATATCCTATCATCATCATCAATACTATTCAGCTGTCTAGTTTTTCAAATGTCAATAAAAAGCAACAAAAAATTAAATATAAAAAAAAATACAACTTAAAATAAACTTTGATTTTTTTAAATTTTTTTTAAAGAGAATTCTTTTCCAAAATTCTTCCTGATCCATCGGAAATTCTATTTTCCTTAGAACTAAGGAATTATTAAACATTAGGAAGAATATAAGATTTCCTACCTTGGGCAATGTAACAAACTATCCATAAAGAACAAAAGAGGAAATGCTGAATTTTGATCTAAAACATGAGACCACTCCTACAAGATAATGGAACTTTACTATTCTTTTTTTTTTTTTAAAGAATTTCAAAAGTGAAAAACATTTTAAAAATACTGTTTTTCATTCTAAACTTGTTTAAAAAAGACTAAAACTATTTGTAATGCTAAAAAACACCAACATTTCCCTATTTAGAAGTCTTGTTTGTATTATTCATAGGATATGGGAGTGTGTTTGTACATCTAAGTAAACTAGTTGTTGTATTATCACTCTGATACTGAACAGATGTTATTGTTAGAAGCTTTAAATTTTTTTGTTTAGAAATGTCATGTAGAGTTTTCACTTTCATTAATAGAGATAAATGTATTTGTTGATATTCAACTAAAAAGGATGGGTCAGGTTGAACTTCTCAGCTTCTTTAGACTGGATGAAAAAAAAAATTCTACAATGATCGGGATGAGAGAAGCAAAAACAGATTTGATTCTAATATTAAATTTATACTTACTTTTCAAAACAAACTAGATCAACGTTCTGAATAAATGACAAAGAAAGACAAAATATAGCTAAAAAAAAAAAACAAAAAAAAAACAAAGAATGATTCCTCAAAAACAGGATTCAATATTGTAGCCTCTTCAATTTCTTTATATAATAATATCTTTAACTCAAAAGTAAGTAAAGTCGCCGGGGCGGCCTCAAGTCGGTATCAGCCAGATAGCGGGGTAGTCTATCCCTTTTCACTAGCACTAGACCAAGGAGATTGTTTTTGGCATCTGAGGTGGAGTGTCACACCTACCACCAGTTCCTCACTTTACCACACAGATCCCTGTGCAACTCATACGCTGAGTTAGCACGGGCAGGTATTGAACCCGAAAACTTGTGGTTCCAAGTCCGACACTCTGGTTTTGAAATCCGAGTTTTCCTTCTCCTAGACTGGTTGCCTAAGCAAGATTAAAGAGCTCAGTCTGTCCTACTATTTACCCATAGCTGGAGGGAGAATAGATCATACCTTTCCCAAGGGTATTAGCACTATGTGAATTGTAGCTTCGTCCAGGAATTGAACTCGTGTTGACGAGTCCATTTCCTACGACTCTAACCAGTACACCACCGTGCTTCCCAAGTTTGTAAGTATCATAGGTGTTGGTTCCAAATTTCCTCCCAATTTGTTTTGTTTTTGTATACAATTATCATAGTCTTTCTATGATTAAATGTTATTTTCAGTTAAACATTTATTTTTGTTTATATATTGTAATTTACATAATCATCTTGTTTACCAATGATTATCAATGCCAACAACCATCTGGGTCCCTAAAAACCAAAGAAAGTAAAGTCTACCAATGAGACAACCACATAGGAATAAAACATAATTAAAACAAGACTCCTAAATTCTGACTATCCTTTCCCCCATCACTCTATCTGGTCATGTATTATAATTACTTCAACAAGAATTCACATATTTAGACACTGTTACATAAAGGGCATTACATATGAAGAGGAAAGATAAATAAAGAGAGAGTCAATCAGAAAGTTGCATTGTGTTTCAAGTCAACTGGTGCTAGGAGGTACTGATCGAGTGAATAAGGAGGGGGGGGGATGGTGAGTGGGTCAAATCCGTGTAAAGACCCAAGGGAGAAGAAAACAAATAATAAAACTCTTAGAAACTTGTTAAGAGATTTGTTCTATTCTTTTTCTAACTTTCCTCCCACACAAGAAACACATATGTACCCTATAATTTGTCAAAGAAATTGTCTGGGAAAAATTAAGTATATAATCAGGATGCAACACAAGATCAATTTCTGAAGTGAAGTTTAACAGGCATGGATTCAGAATTTTCCTTCTCCTAGACTGGTTACTTAGCCAAGGTTAAAAAGCCTAGTCTGCCCTACTATCTTGCACATAGCTGGAGAGAGAGAGAGAGAGAGAGAGTAATTGGATGCATACCTTTCCCAAGGGTATTAGCACTATGTGATATGCATACAGCCTTGTCCAGTATTTGAACTCAGTTTGAGAAGTCCATTTCTTATGACTCTAACCATTACACCACACACCTCCATAAAAAAAATATTGAGTATATGGGTGTAGTTAGTATGCCCTTTTGTATGGGGTACCTTGTTGTTTAAAATACACTGACTATATCCCTTATAGAGAGGTAAACCCTGCCCCCCAAAAAAAACCCCCAAAAGGCTGTCCTGTGTATCACACTAAAGTGCATCTTTTGGCGAGGCTCCAGTTCAGAGGAGTGTGGAGTACCACTTCATTGTCATTACTCCCAGGTCAACTCTGACCTGGAGTGGTAGTAGCTGTTGGGGTCCCATCTATAGGTCAAATACATTTGTTTGCAAATTATTTGGTTTAGATATGAATACTTGATGTCATATAATATGCAAAATAAATGTGATTGTTTTTTCAACAAATGGCAAATTATTGATTTAGCATGTCAACCTGTATAGGGTTATTTTATGCTTAGATATTTGAGAAATATGTTCCTTGTATGTTTATATCAAAATTTTTGAATAATTATTTCTTAAGAGCTTTTTTTTTTTGTTGCTTTTTTTGTATCCTATCAAATACAAATATTTCATAAAACATGAAATACATCTGGAAGATGCACCTGACTATATCACTATAGGTGATGGCATCTAAAGATCATTAGGTGTTTTGGGTCTATCAACATCATACACCTTCAAATTTATGTTTATTGTATGTTTATAAATTTATCTTTATAAAGCGTACTTGTTTCTTAGGAGGCTTTTTTGTGTATAGCTCTATCAAATATGAATGATTTTTAAATAAATCTATTTGACCCAAGTATGTGATCCTAAGGGGCTTGCTAAAAATACCAAATTCAATGTTATTTTATTAATTTTTGATAGTGTTACACATTTTTTTTTTTTTTTAATAGCACGTTTGGAAGTAAAAAAAGCCGTTCAAACCCCGATTTGGAAAATTTCCCCAAACTTTTCCAACGTACCAACTATCAGGTACGGGCATGGCCCCTAACTGAAAACAACAGTTGGAATGTTAATTTCATAGTTTTAAGGGTCCGGCAGGCATTTTTAAGTTTTTTTTACATGCGTCAAAACAAACAGGGCATTTTTCAGTTTGTTTTGACACATGTAAAAAAAAAAAACTGAAAAATGCCCTGTTTTGACATCTTTTTCATGTTTTGAAGGCTATATTTTGAGTATATGAATTTAAGCAAAATTTTAAAAGTTAACCAAAATGTTCAAACTTGCAAACTATCTGAGTCAGAGTGTATCTGAGAGTAATGGTAATGAAGGGGTGCTCCAGCTCTCCAAAACTGAACCAAACAATGCAGTATCCTGATAATCTCTCAATTATTTCACCAAATTAAGTCAGGCATTTCAATCATCCATATCTTCCCAAACTTTCTCCATGCAATGGTACAGTGGAACCTGGAGAGTTAATACGATTTTAAAAATTAGAAAAAACTTTCAGTCTTTTTTTTTTCCCCAGCCATTAATTTTCTCCTTCATTTTTTTTAATTTTTTCACTCTTTTTTTTTTCACAATGAATTCAAACATAAAACTGCAATTGTTAGTGGAATTTCTCAAAGTTCAATTGGCTGGAACAGACATCGGTAATCCTTGATGGTCATAGCCAACCAATAAAGAATAATTATTCTTTTTTATCTATTTATTTTGTTTAGTCATGTCACAATTGAGAGCATTCATGAAATATCTGCCTGAACACATCACAGAATGATATCCATTTTGATTTTTATGGAATTGTCATTAAACTGACACTAGAAGGGAAGAATTTCTTTTGAGTCTAACTTTTCTAGGATTAGTAATTTCAAAGTTGTAGAAGAATCAAAATTATATTCCATCTCATTTTTCTGATACTTTATTCGACCAAAAAACTGAGATATGAGTTTTCAAAAATCCCCTAATTATGCCTTAAAATTGCCTATTTTCCTGTAAATTTTAGGTGTCGGTTTCATTGTCTTTTCTGGTAGATTTTGATGCATAGATTACAATTATACCAAAGAAAGGGGTCAATTCGACCAACTGGTGGAGATATAAGGCTTAAAAAAAAAAAACCTGACAACGCTGGTCAGCCTACACTGGTGTGGCTATGTCTAAGTGTCCACAGGAGAATGTCACTTATGAGTTTGTCCTTATTTCTCCAGTAGTCCAGCATGTCTTGTTCATCTTACTTAGATGTTATGTGTGATAGGAGGAGGTAAGTGACCATATAGCTGCTTTTTGTGGGGTGCTGCTTCCAGGACATTTTAAAGACAGCATGCAGCAAACTAGTGTAGTTCCCATCTAGCTTTTTGTCCAAGTTTTGCATGGTTTGCTCATCTGATGATGACAGAGATTTCTTTGGCATTGTTGCTGGAATCCTACAAGGAGATACATTAGCACCATTTCTATTTATAATCTGCCTAGACTATGAATGCTATTAGATCTAATGAAGGAAAAAGGTTTCAGCCTAAAAAAGACAAGAAGCAGATAATATCCCAGAGAAACTATAACTGATTCAGACTACACAGATGATCTAGTGCTTCTTACATATACACCTGCACAAGTCTAATCACTGCTGCATAGTATGCAAGACAGCAAGAAGCATTGGCATTCATGCATATGCAGATAAAATGGAGTTTATGTGTTTTAAACAAGCTGGAGATATCTCCACACTGGATGATAAGCAACTGAAATCAGTAGACCAGTTCTCATACCTAGGTAGCAATATCTCATCAACAGAAAATGATGTCAATATACACACAGGAAAGGCAAGGACTGCTATAAACAGATTTTATATCATATGTAAATCTGATCTCTCTCTGATAAGATAAACTGAGAATTCTTCCAAGCTGTAGCCATATCAGTACAACTGAATAGTTGCACCATATATATATATATATATATATATATATATATATATATATACTCTCTCACACACACACACACACACACATGAGGTATGTCAGTTCTAAGACTTGTGTCACAAAAGATGTGAGGGGCATCGTACACTGTGAGTTCTTGCCACAGGACCAGACAATCAACCAGCATGTCTACAAAGAGATACAGCGGCGGTATCATCAAGGGAATCCGTTTTGAGAATGTGCACAACATCAAAAAGGCTGTGACGACAAAGCTACAAGAAGCATCCTTCCAGGAGTGCATGCAAGCGTTGCAAAGAAGGATAAGAAAGTGCATTAGACTCCAGGGAGATTATTTGAAGGGGATAACTTGTAGTTTGTAGCTTGGATTTGAAATCAATTTTTTGTGACACCAGTCCTGGAACTTTTTTGACATACCTCATATATATATATATATATATATATATATATATATATATCCCTATATAATGCCTGTCTATTACAATATATGAATTTATTGATATTTGCAAGTCTACACCCTTGTAGCAAGATTCTATATTAGAAATGAAAAAAATTCAAGCTGTAGCAGTGTCAGTGCTACTGTACAGTTGCATGCATATATATATATATATATATATATATATACTCATACATACATATATACACACATAATCTATATATCCCTGTATTATACCTGTCTATTACAATATATGAATTTATTGATATTTGCAAGTCTACACTCTTGTAGAAATATTTTATATTAGAAATGAAAAAATTTGTCGATCCTATCAAATTCCCAATAACATTGCCCATTTTTAGCCAAGTACAGATTGATATCACATTACGATACTGATATTATTTACCATTCAATACCAGACTTGTGTGTGTGTGTGTGTGTGCACACCTATCTTAAACAAAAACTCAACTTGGATTTTTAATCAAGGAAATTACTCAAACATACTAGTCATATGCCAGCAAGTATATATGTATATAAATGGCTGTACTTTAGATATATTTTTCAGAGTTGGGTAGTAGTCATAGGAAAGTCAATAATGGCATAATTATTGACTTACCTATTATATTTGCTCTACACTGTGCGTATATAATGTGCTTTATATATATATATATATATATATATATATATATATAATATATATATATATATATATATATATCAATGAATAAAATTCAAATATATATAATATATATATATATATATATATATATATATATATACATATATATATCTCAATGAATCAAAATTCCTATCCACACCCACCATAAAACTGACGGCCTAATTTTGTGCCACCCTCCTCAACATCTTTTTCCATTATCATCTCCATGCAATAAATCAAAACACTCTCTCCTAACCAAGAATTTTAACCCACTTCTCCCTACCCCTCCCCTTTCCCAACAAACACCCAGCAACCTCCTCATCCCATCTTCCCATACAAACTACTATCCTCTGATCTATCCCCCTCAACTTTATATGATAGTTATTTTCTATTCAATCGAATCCTCTCTAACTTCCCTTCCCCTCAATTTCACCACAAACTCACTTTCTCTTCTATAGATACAAATGTATGTACTTTGTTTTGAATAAAGTTAGACTGATGAAGTTCTTCACGTTTAAGAAGAACGAAATATTTATCTCCTACTTCTACTTGTTGGAGTCATTATTTTTTGTCCACTTTTCCTTTTACCTTACCTCATATATATATATATATATATTATATAGCATCCACCTAGGAACCACAAGATTCCGGGTTTGATACTGGCCCTCACCAATTCAGCATATGAGTAGCACAGGGATCTGTGCAGTAAAGTGAGGAGCTGGTTGGTTTGGCTCTAGTGAAAAGGGGATAGACTCCCTCGTTGTCTGGCTGATACTGACTTTAGGCCACCTGATGACTTTATATATATATATATATATATATATATCCAACCTCTTCTAACACCAACAACTGACCACCCTCCCCTTATTCACAAGCTCCTGATTCACCAGTATGAAAATGTTCACCATTGAAGCAAGAACTCTATCCAAAGTTCTGAAGAAGGTCTAACAGACCAAAATGTTACAACGTCGACATCACTACCTACAATAAACATCCATTTTCTACAACATCCCATATTTATCTACCTTTCTCCACACACACACACACACATAAAAAAATATATATATAACCTAAGTATTGTAACAACAACTTGAAGTAGCACCAAGTAGTTTTTAATATATATGTTTTCACTCAACAAATGGACATGCCACTTAACCAGTACATTTTCCACCTCTTCTTTTGTTGCTTGTCAAACACCTTGAACACTTGTTTACAACTTTCTAAAAAACAATTTTTTCTTTTTTTTTTTCACAAGAACTTTTTTTCCCTAACAATGGCTTAAGGTCAAAACTAGTTGAGAACAATCAAAAAGTAAACAACATTTTTTTCTTATCACTATGATGTCTAGATTATAAAAAAATAAATGTACTGGATTTTTTTTTTGAAGCAATAAGTAGTCTTATGATTTAACTCCATCATAAGACCACTTATTGCTTTGGTTTTCCAAATTACATTCTAATCAGAATCAATTACATTCAAAATTTTTTTTTCAATATTAGCTCCCATACTTTCTGAACCAGAAGACAGAGACTGACTTAGTTTCTATTTATAAATATTAAATACATAATAGGTCTAGATGTGAAATGTATTTCTTTAACATTAATCCTTTCAAATTGAGCAAGCAAAAATATAAATAATAATATATACTTTATTCAACAATGCTTCTAAAATAAACAAACATCCAAAAATCTTATTTCCTTCGCCGAAGAGCATAAGGCCTGGGTTTGTTATTATTCACTAAACGTCCCCTTACCTCATATCGTAGAGACGTATCAGTATCATTGACAGATTAATTTCGCAAGGATTTTCCCGTGCTGTATCGTGACTGAAGCAGTATGGTTTCTGACTATCCTGCTGAAATCCCAGTTTCGATTTCTGTCGGAGGGAAATCGTTAGTATACATCGCTGATGAAACTTAATAAAGTTGAAACAGTCTGTACGATGTCTTAGTTCTGGAAATACACACCGAATAATTCTTTACCGAAATTCACTTGTCATTATTATCTTCTATAATTATCGAATTTTATGCGATATACGCATTGTAATTGCCTTCAAGCAAAAATATAAATAACAATATATATTTTATTCAATAATGCTTCTAAAATAAACAAACATCCAAAAATCTTATATATACATATATATATATATATATATATATATATACACACACGCATGCGTGTACCCGTTACTACTATTTTCAGTAAGTATGTTATTTATTGAATAACTTGCATATATGTTTATGTGTGCATGTAGGTATGTATGCATGCATGAGATTATGCAAAAAAAAAGTGTATACACAATAAAACCCAAAAGACTCTTATTAAAGAAACCAAAGGATGAGTCTAATAATTATATTACTACATCCCTGTCTCTACACTCTAATACAGGGATGGTCAACTGATGATGCATAAGACAAAAGTGATTCATTGCATTATTAGATATGGTGCATCACATTGCAGTGTATTTTGTTTGGTTTGTTTTTATTGATAACCAGTTTACAGTTAAGACATGTCTCCTACTACAGAGTTGTGCTTTATTTATTCTTTGTGAATATTTGCAGTTTTGTACAAATTAATAAAAATGAAATTTGATGAGCTTCCCTCAATACCAAACACTTCTGGCATTATTAATTTCTGCCAATCATTGCCAGACAAATATTTCCAGAACTAAGAACATTTGCTCAGATTTATATTTCCTTCTTGTCTATTGTATAACTGATAAGAGATGAAGAATAAATCAGACGAAAGATTCTGTTGATAAAATTAAGTATCTGCCCTGTCGACAGGGCCTAGAATACACAACCTGCATGCCATGCACATACAAGACCCCATCCACCTTAAAAGAGAGGGTTGGTTGGTTGTTTTTTATGGCATGTCAACCCTTGTTGGGTTATTTTAAGCAGAAGACATTTTGCTTTATTTATTATAAACAGATACTACTACTCTGATTCAAAGTGGACCTGGGAGCAATGGTGATGAAGAGGTACTCCACATTCCACAGAATTGGAACTTAACCATCACATAGAGTTTAACGTCATACCTAGGACATTAAGACCCTCAACCACTGCCGTCTAGCACATATGATAAAAAGGGTTGGCGTTTGCCATAAGGGCAATAGGGTTGGAACAATCATATAGGTGCTAGAGTTTAATTAGAGAGGCTTCTTCAACTGCCTGTGTAGTCTAAGTAAGGGCCAAAGTGGAGTTTGTATGTCATGGACTGCTCAGCCACCAGGGTTCCATTCCATCCTTAAGCATCACAGGTTGCTACCCATGGCTAACAGGTGTCCCGATGAGGGAGGGGAGGTCTTACACTCTGTAGAGGGGTAGTTAGTGTATTCTACAGCCCCAGCCAACAGGGTAATAAAAAAGAGGGTGTCTTGAGTATAACAATAAACTGCATCTGGTAATGAGGTTCCAGTGCTGAAGATATGGTGAGTGTGGAATTATCCCTTTATTGCTATTACTTTCCAGGATTGTGTAAGTACAGTGACCTCCATATTCAGCAGACCTAATTCTGGGCTAGTGCTAGTGAAAAGGGATAGACTCCCTCACTATCCGGCTGATACCAACAATAGGCTAGTCCACTAACTTTACTTACTTTACTTATGAATGTGTCAAAAGAGTTGTAGAATTAATTGGGGCAAAATTAAGATATATAATGTGGTGTAATGGTTAGCAAGCTAAATTCACAGACCATTGTTAGTGAGTTCGATTCTCACTGGGCGCCCAAAAATTTGGCCTTGTGCCACATCTAAGTTAAGCTTAGTAAATAAGTATATAACATAATATATTATTTTGATTTTTTGGATTGTTTTCCTCATTTTTATTGTTATATGCATATACATAATGTTTCAGCCAATAGATTAGTAGATTGTTCTGATTCCAGGTCAAGTGTTAAGATTTTGTTTATCTGAGTTTAGTCATGTTTCAAATAGGAAAATAATTTGAATCATTACTTAACCCAGATAAACAAAATCTTAACACTTGTAATGGAATCAGAACAATCTGAAGAAGGCCAGTTGGAATATCAGTTGAAACATTGTGTATGTGTACATAACAATAAAGATATAGACAACATCCTAAAAATCAAAATACATATTATCAAACCTCATGTAAAAAATTTAGACAAATAATATAACATTATGTTGATAAAAAAATGCATTTTAGTTTCATGCCCAGGATTGCCTATTCTACATGAAGCAATATTATACATTGCCCATTTAGTCATCCTTCCTAAACACTTCTTTCTTCTCTCATTCCTCAGCTTGTCTTTCCCTCAAAGACAAAATTACACAGAAAAAATATCATCAGTACAGATCTTTCAAAACAACCTGAAGGATTCTGGAACTCAATTTTTCATTTAAGCTCCAAGCAATTATATACTAATGCCTTTCTTGAAAGAGCATGTTAACTTTGCTGTTTCAGAGGGACTACTTTCTAGTTTGTTTGTTTTTTGTTTAATCAATTGCTTAGTACCTCACTGTTCAGTCTTTATTTTTTTTTTTTACTAAAATTACTGGACCAAGACACCATTAAGCACCCCATTTGCGACCTAAATTCAAAAGGACATGTTCTGCTTTTCACCGTCAAAATCCGGTTGTTTGTTATCAGTCAATTTTTAGATGCACTTTTTTTAAATTATAAAACTATATATGAAAGACAGTTTTTTTTTTTAACTTATTTCATGTTGTTGTTGTTAATTCAATAGCAATTCTTTTTTGATTATAAAACTTGTAACGGTAGACACATTTAACACGAGAATGATTAAAGCTATAAAAAGTATATTATAAGGTTATAATAATAACTCTAACCCTAACCCAGTAAAATTTTTAATATTAACCATCCATAGAGGCACATAAAAAATAAATAAACATGTCTTTCATTTTAAGTTTTATTTTTTTTAAATAACAATATTAGTTTATCTTTCGTGCAAAATTAATTTCTTCACATATGCTAATGACAACAACATGAAATAACTAATTTTTTTTTTTAATCAAAATCAAAAACTATTTTAGTATACAAATGTTACTGGTTTTTATCAGCTGGCTGTTTTGTTTACTAACAACTGATGAAAAGCAAAATTCAGTTCCTTTTTGGACTGGGGTGCCTAATGGTGTCATGGTCCAAATTACTTATATAAACTCTATTTCAATATACTGTGCATTCTAATTGTAAAAAGTAATATCTTCACAAACCAACCAACTAGCCAACAACTTCCAAGATCTCAACTCAAATGATATTTATTTCCAATGTTACATAACATCTTTTCTTCTTCATTTTAAATTCCTCTGAGTCCCGGTTATATCTTATTATAATGGAGACTGTGTGTTTGTCTGTCTGTAACAGAAACTATATCACTACTCAAGTCACAATTCCCTTTGTTATTTATGTCACATTCTTCATGATTTTATTCTTATTAAGACCACAATTATTAATAATATTGTTTTACATTATTAATGTTGTTGACCATATCTACATATTAATAACATGCAATCGTATTTATACATACAACAAAATAGCAGTTTACAATGTGAATGGGAAAGCTAATTTGCATATTGATATTAAAAATTTGATTTTAATAAATATGTGCTTAGTATTATTGATTTCTCATTGTATAGTCTTATCTTCATGAATATGAGCAAAAATCTCGGGGAAATCTTTTAAAAAATTCATTAACAAGAAGAAATAACTAATTTTATTCTTTACTTCCTATTTTAACTAAATAGTTAAATTAGGAAAATTTAGATGGGAGTTTCAGCTATTTTTCGATTATACCCGTCACTTTCAAATCTTTTTTATCTGCATTCTTATTTAGTTTCATAAGAATTTCTAATATAATATAATATTTTATTACATTAAAACTTAAATACTTGTACCCAGAGGGTGCATATATTTGCTAGTTAATACAAAGTCTGATTCCAGCACTAAAATATAGATGGCCTTGTGTATTACAAAAGAAGAGATGGGGAAGCTGCAGCCTTCTAAACCATCAAGAGTGGTCTTAGATGAATTGTTGAAAGACTAATTAAAATTGTGCACCTCCATTCAAGAACCTGATATCTTTATCTTGCTAAAAAGAGCAATCTCAAAAAAGTAATTAAAAGTTAGAGTTTTTCATTTATTTTAAATAGTATATATTAATCAAATTTGAACTAAGCTATTAATTAAAAGTTTAAACTTTAGATTTTTCTGTAAATATACTAAAGATTTATTGAGTGTCACCTTATCAATAGTAACTTACTAAACTTAGTCTGGCACAAGGCCACAATTTTTCAATCAAACTTGTTTGTTTGTTTTGTTTTACAGCATATTAACCCTTTTCGGGCCTATGCTTTAAAGAAGTCTACAAGAAAGACATGAAGACATGCCACATACACACCAACACTTGGGAGGTTCGTGCAGAAAACTGAGCGACCTGGTGCCTCCTTGTCAGAAAAGGAGTGAAAAAAGAGGAAAGAAGCCGCCACAGAAAAAA
Source organism: Doryteuthis pealeii (assembly GCA_023376005.1). NCBI lineage: Eukaryota > Metazoa > Mollusca > Cephalopoda > Myopsida > Loliginidae > Doryteuthis > Doryteuthis pealeii. The sequence goes on along the minus strand of CM042143.1, from coordinate 57,563,946 downwards.
GAGCCAGAAGGAAGGAGAGACAACAGCAACTCCAACAAGCATCACTGTTTTATGCAGTCACTGCACCAGAGATTGCTATTCAAAAATTGGCCTGTTCAGCCACTTGCACAGATGCAATTGAAAAAAAAATGGACACTATGCCATCATCTCTAGCAGATGGAAGGATGCCAACAATCAATGCCGAATCAAGTCATTTTGATATCGGGTTACTCGCAGTAGCTGCTGTTGCTTAAATGATCACCTATCTAAGTATTGTACAAGCACATCACTGCTTAACTAAAGTGATCTAGTAAGAATCGGTGCTTTTACAAACTTATTAGTAATGGTCTGCTAGTCTGGTTTGATAAACATTGCAAGACATGAAACAATTGTGTGCCTTCTGAGTAGACAATAAATTTCAATGTGGTCTTTAAACATGAAAAGATTCTCTGCCCTGCCCCTTTAAAAATGCAAAAGATTCCCCATCCCTTTAATCATGTAAAAGGCCCCTTTAAATATGAAAAGATTCCTTGCCCCTTTAAGCATAAAAAGGTTTCCTGCCCCTTTAAACATGGAAAGGTTCCCTGTTCCTTTTAAACATGGAAAGGTTCCCTGTCTTTTTTAAACATGGAAAGGTTCCCTGTCCCTTTAAATATGAAAAATTATCTGCACCTGGACTAAACTAAGCTTAGTAAATATTATCATCATCAGGTCGTACTTCAACCATCCCTATCAGTCATCACTCCTGGGAGGTCTTTCGTGCAGCATGCAGAATCTGCACAGAGATGATTTCTCTATGGTTTCCTTGCCATATTTATCTTATCTAGAAAATGTTGTAATCAATCTTCAGATTAATAAAGATTAAGTATGCATGTAATCCAATCTTAATCCTTATCTTATTTTAATAAAACTATAATTTATATGAAATAATAGTTTGTCTTTCTTTCCTTTTTTTTATTTTTTTATTTTTATCATTTTTTTTTAACTTGTTTTTGATTTTTTGGTCTTGTCTTCATCTTCATTGCCAAATACACATATACAACATTTCAGCTGATCTCCTCCGGTCTTCTTCAGGTATTTCTTGTAATCCAGTGGGGTAGATGTTCCCATTACATTACAAGTGTAAAGACTTTATTTAGTAATGATTCAACTTGGAAAATCATCTTTAATAATTTGACTGTTGAGCAAACAAAGCATTGAAGACGATGATCTTATTTGAATAATGACATCATTGTTTTTGCAGACCTATCAATTTGAGAAGTGTTACAATCATTTTTAAATAATCTACATTTTAAAAAACATTGGTCAACACATTGTGTATGTATATTTCACAATAAAGATGAGGACAATAGTACAAAAAAATCAAAATAATATATATTATGCATTTTATATTATCATAGTATTATGTATTATATAGAAATAACCTACTCAAGTTTCACCATATGGATCTTCACGGTTAATTCCAATGAATTAATCAAGATATTGATTAATTAGAGGCAATTGTGGAAGTTAATATTGCAATTATTATATTATATTGTTATGTGCATACATATTTTTATATTTGTACATGTTATATTATCATAAGCCTCATCTCAAAAATTAAGACAATATTTTTCCTCTTGTTTTTGTTGCTTGTTTTTGTATAATTTTTAACTCCAGTATAAAATATAGCAAATCCTGGACATTTTTATAGAATCACACAAATTAAATTATGTAATTCCCTTTATTTTATTATCTGTCTTCAAATGCAACAACTTATAGCATTTGTAAAAAGCCATTTTCTTCAGATAACTTCTTAACAAATAATGAAAGTAAATAAAAAAAATAAAAAATAAGAAAACCTAAAAATAAATACTTGTTGATCAATATTTGATTGATAACATAGGTGTGGTTGAATAAAGCATTTTCATGTTCGTTTACATTTTCAGAATATCTAAATGGAAGTGACGTCTTTTTTTTTTCCACTAAAAAAAAGAAGTTTTGCTAAGAGAAACAATTCAAACCAAAACATGTGATAAACCAAACATCAGTCATTGGGATTTTCAAAAGAGAAGATACAATTTTCTTTTCAAATTTAAAATTTCTTTATATATATTCAAATGCAGGACAATTGGGATGTTAAAGCCGTTTGTATTCTACTTTGGAGGAAAGGCATGGACCACTTCTCCCCCAGCTCTGAGTAAAATAGCAGAACATATTGTGGTCTCTAGTTTTGGCAACAAATTTTGGAGAAGTAAAATTCTGAAATTAAAACTATGGAGAAAGCAAAGAAAACTACCAGATCATCCCGAAGAAAGATTATGATAATATACAGTTTATTGATAAAGAAAACTGAAGAACCCTGACTGTCCAAGTCCAGGAAAAGGAGAAAAGGCTAGATAGGAACTACTCGAGGATGTTGTGTGCTGTTTTAAACAAATCCTACAAGTAAAAAAGCAGATGTATGGTCACTTATAGTTTTTGAAAAACCCTTGTATTCAGTATAAAATTTTCAATTTTACAGACTGTTGTACTCATCTTTATTGTGGTATGTAAAATCATAACATTTCAGCCACTGTATCAGCCTTTCTTCCTCAGGTGTTTCCTGTGTATCTGAGCATGGCAATGACCCAACCTTGCTTGATCAACAGCCAAACTGTTCAAAATCATTTCTCAGATTGTGTCATTGCTATGCTCGGACGATAAACCACGTTATGGGACATGCCAAACACCCTTCACTGTCAAACATTTCCTCAAGGAGTGTGGAGTTTTTGTTCTAATCAGAAAGAAATAGTTCAATGCAAATGATATGAGGGATCTGTTTGAGAATACTAACATGGATGACATTTTTGAGATGAATAAAATATATAAAAATTATAAATCAGATATAAAATACATCCACGAAACAATCTACAAAAACACACCTGTAAAGGAAACATGAGTACCAACTTTTATCTCACACTAACTGTTGTTGGCATTAAATAATCTACAGGGTTATTATACCATCAAACAAACCAAACCAAACCAAGTTATATCGGAAATTTGGGTTATCTGCCCCTCAATCGGATTCTGGAAGTCCACATGAATAGGGGGCAGAGAAAGAGAGAGCCCTAAATCAACAGAACAGTTTCGGCAGGCACTGAGGTCAGAACAGCTCAACAGGCAGGCAAGAGAACAGTTTTAACAGCGGCCAAATTAAGGTCAGCATCAGTCTAGACACCCACAGGGATAAGACCAGACAAAACCATGGATGAGGCAGCAGTCCGAAAAAAACAGCTTTAACACCAGACAGGGTAAGACCTGAAAATTCTACGGACAAGGCAGCAGTCCGAAATGAAACAACATCAGTACAGACTATATTCCCCAAACAAGAAACCATACGATACTATTCTCCAAAAGCTAAGTAACACTTGTCATTTACATTTAATATTTCACCACCCGCCGAGCGAACGTGTTAGGCAAGCTTCTATGAACTTTTACAAACTCTTACACACTTTGAACACTTTTCTTACATTTGCATCATTAAAAATTATTAACCCGAATATATACTTATATTCGCCTTGTGTTCTCTCCTTTACGACAGAATTATTATTTCTCCCCCATATTTCTGTTAGTTAAAAAAAATTATTAAGAAGTTGAAACATAGAAACTTTTATCAAAATGACTTGTTTCACCATTAAATGACCTGAAAAGGGTTGATATGCCGTAAAACAAACCAAACCAAACCTTATTTTTATCTAAACTATCACGTAAAAATTTTCTCTGAATATGAATCAGTCTTGTGATCAATTATCCTTATTTTATCATTTTATCCTTTTTGAAAGAAATGATAATATATTGAAAATTATGAATCTGATATAAAATACATCCACAAAAATACACCTGTAAAGGTAACTTGAGTACCAACTTTTATCACACACTAACAGTTTTTGGCATTAAATGACCTACAGGATTAGGATTATTATTATTATTATTATTATTATTATTATTATACCATTAACCAAACCAAATGAAGTTAATGAGAATTATTTATACCAATTTGAAGATTTTAAGAACTTGAAACATAGAAACTTTTATCAAAATGATTTGTTTCACCATTAAATGACCTGAAAAGGGTTGATATGCCGTTAAACAAACAAACAAACCAAACCTTACTAATTCATTAAATGACAATATAAGAAATTGATATGCCATTGAATAAGCCAAATCAAACAAAAACAAAAGTCTGTATGCAATTATTAACTAAATTTTAACTGTATGTTGATGTAAGTGATTATTATTCAAATGCACTGACAAGAATGGAGATGATGTTTGAAAAATAAATCCTTGTTGCATAAGATAAATGCTTCTTTTCTAATTAGGCCACTGACTTATTGATGTACACATCTGAATATACAGATGAAATGAACTCTCTTTTTAGCTTTGCAATTCTTTTTGTAATTAGCTTTCATTGGGATGGAGTAGATTAGATTAACACACATTGTGGGATAAACATCAAAAGGTTTAAAAGACTTGAGATAAAATCAAGAGATATTTTTTTACTTCAACACACACACACACACACACATACATACACACACAAGTCACACTCATCTTTGATACAATTTTGTCAATATCATAAAAAAAATAATTATAAACACACACTGATGTATTATCTCTATCATTATCTCTTTTATTATTCTGGGGGCATTCATAAAATATCCAATATTTATCATCCGTTCATGAAATCAAGTCCTTAAGTATATATATATATATATATATATATATATATATATATATACATCAGCTGTCAGTGGGCGAGGGGATAAGATATCGGACTACCATGCGGTCAGTCTGAGTTCGAACCCTACCCAAGGATAGTTGTGTCTAGCCACACTGAAGAGGCATGATATGCCGAAACACGTGTCTGTGGATGACTTATTAATATATGCTCCCATAAATTTGGTAATGAGCTCTCTAATTGGTAATTTAAATTAACTCTCACTACTAAGCAAATAAGCAATGATCATTTCTCCGGAAATTTGATCTCTCAGTGACCGAATGATACATACATCCCTATGTATTTAATAGTTTAAAAACACCAGTCCCCGCATCAGCTGTCAGTGGGCGAGGGGATAAGATATCGGACTACCATGCGGTCAGTCTGAGTTCGAACCCTACCAAGGATAGTTGTGTCTAGCCACACTGAAGAGGCATGATATGCCGAAACACGTGTCTGTGGATGACTTATTAATATATGCTCCCATAAATTTGGTAATGAGCTCTCTAATTGGTAATTTAAATTAACTCTCACTACTAAGCAAATAAGCAATGATCATTTCTCCGGAAATTTGATCTCTCAGTGACCGAATGATACATACATCCCTATGTATTTAATAGTTTAAAAACACCAGTCCCCGCATCAGCTGTCAGTGGGCGAGGGGATAAGATATCGGACTACCATGCGGTCTGTCTGAGTTCGAACCCTACCCAAGGATAGTTGTGTCTAGCCACACTGAAGAGGCATGATATGCCGAAACACATGTCTGTGGATGACTTATTATTATATATATATATATATATATATATATATATATATATATATATACACACACACATATATATATACATATATAAATACACACACATATACATACACACACACAAAAAAAGTAAAGACAAATGGTCAAGATATTTCTTAAGAACTTGATTCCATGAAAAGATAATATTGAATATTATATATATATATATATATATATATATATAGGTAGTCCAACTGAATAAATGCGTAAAGGCACCTATATATCAAGATCTAGGCCAGAGTTATATAGTAAAAGTTGGCAGAGTGGCCTATTCTCAGTATCAGCCAAACAGTGAGGAAGTCTATCCTCTTTTCACTTGCGCTAGATCAGGGAGCCAGTTTTGTTGCAGTGGAGCACCACACCTACCATCAATTCCCCTCTTTACTACACAGATCAGATTACCTAATCTGTTCTATTCATGTGCTGAGTTGGCAGGGACCGGTATTGAACCAGGAACCTTATGATTCCCAGGCAGGTACTCTACTGATTGAGCTAAACCAGTGCCTTTTACCAACCCTTCTGCACATGCTGGATGTGACATAAGGTCAATTTCTTATGGTCCCTTCACAGGCCATCTTTGGGGGATGTGTATATTATAAAAACAATATAACTTTTTAAGTGTTCTATTTACACTGGTGTTATGGAGGTGCGTGGTGTAATGGTTAGTGTTGTAGGAAATGGACTTGTCGACCCAAATTCAAATCCTGGATGAGACTGTTTGAATTTCACATTGTGCTAATACCCTTTGGAAAGGTATGAATCCAATAATTCTTGCTCTAACTATGGGTAAATAATAGGGCAAACTGGGTTCTTTAACCTTGGATAGGTAATCAGTCTAGGAGAAGGAAAACTCTGAATTCAAACCTGTTAAAGTCTGCTTAACAAATTGACTTTGTGTAGCATCCTGCTTGTGTGGAGGGGTTCGTAAATATATATATACTGATGTTATGTAGTAGTGCTTGTGTTTTTTGTTGTTTTTTTTAATGTGGTTCTATAAATATCAGCAGTAAAGATATTTAAATATGTTAGCAATAGATTCAAAATTAATCTTATTATGGTTGGGATGGATATTATATCATCTATTCAGCGACTTGAAAGGATTGAAAACCGAATATGTAGACAAACGATGTCGGCATTATTTTACTAAATTTGTCTGAATGAAGAAATACGGCCCAATTACACACACACACACACACACACATATATATATATATATATATACTTTGTCGCAATCTTTACATGGAATTGCATAAACGCCAGCCTCGGATTTTATAGGATGGTGAGACCCAGCATTGAGTAAGCTTCTAATTGATTTGGATGAAATAGTAACGATTTTGATACCAGGTAAAATTATGTATCTATGGGGAAGTTTTGTTATATTAGAAGATATATATAATATATTATATTCTAATATAACAAAACTTCCCCATAGATACATAATTTTACCTAATAACTCTTCCATTAACTCCATAGAAAACAATTTACACAACCTTGGTATCAAAATCGTTACTATTTCATCCAAATCAATTAGAAGCTTACTCAATATATATATATATATATATATATATATATAAAAGTAATTGGTAATTTGCTTGAAGCATTGTTAAGTATGTTATAAAATAATAAAATTCGAAGGCAATACAATGCGTAAAAAATAAAGACAAAAAGATGTTTTATATGTCTAATCGATTTCAAAGCTAGAGCTTCATCCTCAGAGTTTATTTTCAGAAATGACGAAAATAAACTCTGAGGATGAAGCTCTAGCTTTGAAATCGATTAGACATATAAAACATCTTTTGTCTTTATTTTTTACGCATTGTATTGCCTTCGAATTTTATTATTGTATATATATATATATATATATATATATATATAGGGTGTCCACAGAGTCTGTGTGCACTTTAAAAATCAAAAATTCTTTAGAAACGACAAGGTTCCGGGTTCGATACTGTCTCCTGCCAACTTAGCATAGGAGTAGCACTGGGATCTGCATGGTAAAGTGAGGAGCTGATGGTAAGTGTGGTACTCCAACTACGATGCTAAAATAATCTCCTTGGTCTAACGCTAGTGAAAAGGGGATAGACTCCCTTGCTGTCTGGCTGATACCGACTTTAGGCCACCTCAATGACTTATGTACATAGATGTGTGTGTGTGTGTGTGTTTGTTTGTATCCCTGATCACTATAAGTAACAACTTTAAGCTGCTGCTACTAGCTACGTAACTAAGATAGCTATGAGAGAGTGGCCATAGATACCTATGGCTTGTAGTGAACTTTTATGTAGGTTACAGGGACTGTAAATTTTCAATTGTTTTTCTTTCTATTCCAATTAAGACTTAAGGCTTTTTTTTTTTAAATATCATATAAAAGAGGAGGGGGAAATTCACTAGCTAATAGAGAAAAAAATAAAGATAAAGATTTGAAAAAGAAACAAAAGAAAATTAATCTTTGAAAAAGTCCAATAAAAAGGAAGAGAAAAATCAGATTGTATTCATTTCAATGTTGATAAAAATCAGATTATAAGTGAATGAATGAAAGAAAAAGAAGAGGAAAAAACGTATAAAGCAAAAACAATCTTCTAAATTCTAACTCATTCTTTAAAAATTAAATCATTTGATTGGTTTCAATGCCCCAAGATATTTTGGCATGACATGATATTCATCGAAAAAAAGTTTGGAGTCTTAGAGATTCATCATAGATGGTAGCAATACTAAATCATGTATTTTCTAGGTTATAAGGGAGGGAGTACCTGTGGCATAGTAGCTAATATGTTGAACTGTGACATCAAAGAAAACGAGTTCAAACTCCAATCACACAATTACATTTATTTTCTGACTAATACCCTTGTAAATAGTTAATTAGTAACACTACTGTTAAGGGATGGTTTTGTTTAGTCTGTAAAATATCGCCCTAGGAATAGCAAGGGTCCAAGTTCAATATCAGCCCTTGTCATGAATTTATTTTAGCTGGTAACTCTATAAAAGAGCCTTGTCTCATCACACAATGGAGAAAAAGATATACTAAAATATGGGCTCTCTTATATTTTATATAAAAATTGAAATAAATTTATAATAGCCAAATGATGGTCTGTGGATTTTTTCTCTCGTGTATGTGTATATATATATATATATATATATATATATATATATAATGCATCTAATGTATGTATATATATATATATATATATATATATATATGCAAAACATCTATATATATATATATATATATATATATATATGTGAATAAAAATTATTGTAAACAGAGCAAGGGTATTTAATACCATGGGTATTCACAAATAACTTTGCTCTGTTTACAATAATTTAACATTGAGCTCTCATACGAAACCTGAACTCTACAACAAACTACTGGTAGAGAATAGGACAAGCCTAGAATCACCTTGTACCAAGAAACTTGGTACCACACCGAAGTATGTATATATATATATATATATATGGATATGTGTGCGTGTGTATATATATATATATATATATATATATATATATATATATATGCATATGTGTGTGTGTGTGTGTGTATATATATATATATATAATATATATATACATGTACATATTTAGACAGAATGTGGTTAACTCACACCTGAAGAAGATATTAGAAGATCGGAAACACGTGTTGCTAATGTAAAATAATAATTTAAAAAATTTTTAAAAAACAATCTATTTTGTGGACATTCTTTTTTTTTTTTTATAAAATATTACATTTTTTCCCATTGGACCATAGCAACACACACACACACACACACACAAGTGTGTGTGTGTGTGTGTTATTCATCCTCTGATTTTTTTTTTCTTACTTCAAGAAAACAGATTGCATTATATATAGTAGATAATAACAATGTAGACTACACTACTCTCAACAATTAAACTAGGCTTATTCAAGCCACCAAAACTTGTACTTCTCACTTGTTTGTACAGATACATTTGCTCTGATACTGTATTTGATATCTATTCTAATTCATATCATCCTTACTTAGCTCAACCGCTGATCTCTAATTTTCCTTGTGTCAAGAACATTGACGGCCTATCAAGTATTTATTGATGTAACTCATTTAGATAGGTCGCTTCAGATTTGTCCATTAATTGGACTTGCTATTGGATCAACTAGCTCCCACCTATCAGTGTTGACCATATCAGAGGGTCATCAAATGTTCAGTGATAGAATCATGATGGCTTTTCACTGATTAAATGCAATTTACTGCAATGCCCTCATCAACAGCTATAAGCTAAACAAAGAGAATAATTCAAAATTTTCCCTTTTCTATGATGGTCAAATGCAGTCATACTGCAAATAACCTTTATGATCAAATTATATATAAAAATATAATGTGATTAAATAGTCATATTGCAAATAGCTTTTATGATCAAACATATATAAAATACAATATGACAATCTAAATAAGAATCCTATCTAAGAATGTTAGTCATATTGCAAATAGCTTTTATGATCCAACTATATATAAAATACAATATGACAATCTAAATAAGAATCCTATCTAAGAATGTATAGTCATATTGCAAATAGCTTTTATGATCCAACTATATATAAAATACAATATGACAATCTAAATAAGAATCCTATCTAAGAATGTAAGTCATATTGCAAATAGCTTTTATGATCCAACTATATATAAAATACAATATGACAATCTAAATAAGAATAATCTATATATAAAATACAATATGACAATCTAAATAAGAATCCTATCTAAGAATGAATAGTCATATTGCAAATAGCTTTTATGATCCAACTATATTATACAATCTAACATCTAAGAATATTAAGAACAATCTAAATAAGAATCCTATCTAAGAATGAATAGTCATATTGCAAATAGCTTTTGATTATATATAAAATACAATATGACAATCTAAATAAGAATCCTATCTAAGAATAATAATATTGAAATAGTTTACTATTTTTCATATGGTACTAGCATAGAACATATGTTACATAATTGATAGGTTGCCTACAAATTATGTATGGAAGTATAGAAATTGAAAATAATGGTAATTTTTAATCATGGAAAAAATGTAAAAGTAAATTGTCATGGCTTGGTTTTTTACTGACCTTGTAGTTGTTCTACAATTGGTCAATTATTTTATGAGAACTGGAAGTAGTTAGAGATTTCAGAGCTTTAGCTTGTACATGCATGTTGGTTTAAATTGGTTGAATAAAGACGTCTAAAAAATAACTAAATGTTGTGTTTCTTGTTCATTCGTTGTTGTTTGTCACTCCAAATGCTTCAATTTCTTCTGTGTTGGGATGAAGAACAACTCAGACACATTTTTACATTTTCACATAATAATTTATTACGACTTGATATTACCTGCTGAAATCTATGTATATATAATTTATTATATATATAAGTGTTATTATATATATATAATTTATTACGACTTGATATTACCTACTGAAATCTATGGAGAATTAGTTGAGCAGGGTTGGAATTCTTGACCAATCGCATTGAGGATTTTTAATTAAAGTTTTTACCTAACTTCCTAGTATCATCTGATTACATGACACTCCCATTCAATGAAAGCCATGTTCTCAAACAAACCCTGGGTCATCACACATCAATCAAACTCATTGACATCCAATGGTCTTTCATGACCATTTTAATCTAACTACATTACATTCCAATAATAGATTTCACCAATCTATTATCTAATATTGATCAGTGATCAGAGTAATATTTTAAAAAGATAGTCTGGTCTTCTTGTTCTCACACAAGCGTCATTGGTAAGACCACTACAGACAACTTGTTCTCTCAGCTAAGAACAGTAATTCCTCCTTGGCTTCTATGCCTCACCAGCCAAACCACTCCAATCAACAGGGGTGACAGCCTTGCAAGGTAATTCCCTTTACCTCTCACCGCAATCAGAAGTAAAACTAATAAACCAAATGAACCCTCAATCCTTAATGAATGGACTGGCAACATATGGTCAGACAAATGTCTATGTTTGCTTCCAATAGAATCTAATAATATCGAATTGGCTGTAGTGAGCACTATATAAATTTAATTTAAATTTCTTTTACAATTCATTTTAAATTTAAATTTTACCTTAAAACTATTCAAATCTAGAAATAATTTCAGTTTACAATGGGTTAATTTTTAGAATGAAGTAGTTTTACTATTTTTATTCTATTACTAACATTGGTCCATCTCATTTATTATTTACTCAATGAATTATTCAGTTTCATGTCCTCATCCAAATAATCTGTTTTATAATGAAAATAATTTATCTAATTTTTTTTTTTTTTATTACTGACAAATCACAAATTCAAATCACAAGAAAATTACTATCCTGTTGGGGATTCAAAATTTTAAGGTATATTTTATTTTAAATGCAATTATGAATCTTTCTCATTTTAAACTCAATACTCTGCATAAAATTTAGTTTCTCACTTTTCATTCTCAAAGTTTTTATTTATCTCATCTGAAAGATTTGGGAATTCCTAGCATATCTGAGTGAAGTGTTGTTTTCTGTGCAAAGCAGAGGGATTCAAATCCCATACCAAATAACTTGCAGTTTTTCATCAGATATTTTAAACAAGCCTTCTGTTAATAAGAAAGCTCTATTGTTATCTTACACACTTTTTCCTAAAAAAAATCTTTCACTCAATTTTTAAAGAAATCTTATTATTCAATGTCTGTCTGTCTGTAATTGAAACTACCTCAGGAATTGCTTATCAATGAGTATTTCATTTATATTATAGTCAAAATCATTAATACATAGAATAAATCTTATTAACAATATCTCTATGAAAATCTGAGTTAGATTTGCATCAAAACAGCCCATGTTATTAGTGCATTTAAAATCCCCCAATGTGTCTAATATATCACTGAGAAATAAAGAATATAAAGGTTTACATAATATATAGTGTGGTTAATTTGCATACAAGTTTTAACAAAACTGGGTTTAATAAATAATTACTTAGTGATATTGATATATAATTGTTTTATTCTCAAACATATGAAAATCAATTCCATGAATGATTTTATATAGAAACCAATTAAGATATAATTAAAATAAGTGTAATCTTTTTATATGGATTCTTATTTAATTTCATTAGTTTTTCAAAATTAATATATTTCATTATGATCTATGATATTATTGTTTTATTCTCAAACATATGAAAATCAATTCCATGAATGATTTTATATAGAAACCAATTAAGATATAATTAAAATAAGTGTAATCTTTTTATATGGATTCTTATTTAATTTTTTTAGTTTTTCAAAATTAATATATTTCATTATATCAAAACTTAAATACTTATACCCAGAAGGTACATATTCTTGCAAGTAATCATAATCATTTGTCCAGCAAAATTCTTCTTTTTTTTAAAGTAACATTGAATAAAAACATTTGCAATTATCTGAAATTCAAAGAAAAATGAGTTGAAACATTTTTCCGAAAACAAAAACGGGTGAGAATATTAGCATAAAAAGGATAAGAGAAAATAAAGGATGAATTTTGAAAACTTTTGAGTCGAAGCAAGTTAAATTGAGAAAATAAATTTGAACATTAGTTTAAAAAAAAAAAAAAAAGGCAAGAGAATTAAAAAGTAGTGAATAATTAACAGACATTATTAAGCTTTGTAAAATCAAAATTTCTAAAGAGAAAGAGGTAGGAGGGCAATCAAAGTTATGGGAAAGAAGGAGCATATAAAGATGAGAAGGTTAACCCATAGAAATTTTAGTTAGAGAAAAAAAAGAAAATATCTGAAGAGTAAAATAGTCAGAATCAGTAAAACCATGAATAGGAAATGAGAATTAAACAAAGAAAGGCCCACACCAAATAATCAATGTTAAAACCAATTTAAACCAAAAAAGGTTTAAGAAAAAGGTTTCACCAAAAATAAGGAAAATGTCTAAATACTGACATTTTCACAATAAGTATTTTTTTAAAAACTATTTTAAAATAGTTATTTCTGCAATGAAATTACAGAAACAACCCAAGAAAACAACCCAGTTTGTCTAAAAAATTGCTTATTGAAATATCACAGTACCTTACGTGGTGTATTCTGGCCTTCCACCTGAAAAAATAATTGTATAACATGACCTTTGTGTTTCACATACAAATCTATATGTTCAGCAACAAGAACTCAAGGTTCTTGCTTCTCTGTCTTGTATGAGAATATTTTCATGGTTTCCCCAAGCTCACAGCGAAGAGAATTGTTTTCAAAGAAGGATCAAAGGTGTTGAAATGAATGAGTTAGTACACTGTTGGATTGAACAACAACTGACAAAGTACAATGAATTTGTACATGAAGCAGTTGCAATTTATAGCACTCAGGAATATTCTGTACTTACATTTGGGTGATCCCATAATTTGAGTCCTGATTGGCTGCTGGTTTCAGTGTAGTTATGGTGCCAGTTAAATAATCTACCATTCTGCACTATGCAAGAACCGTATTGAGTTACAACTTACTTGTTGCCTTTGTCTGCCAATTTGACGGTAATTGAAACCCCACTGCGATGGTGGGTATTGCTACTAGAAAAGTTTTATTCTGTAGATTTAAACGTCAATTTGATCATGGAAATCATCATCTATAGTAAACATCCAGAATCAACTAGCTCAGAGTTCTTTTGATCAAATCAAAGCTTCATGGAAAGAGAATCATTTAATGATAATTTAAAGGTTTCAATGGATGTCCACCTGTTTATTTATAAAAGATGTAAGAAATACAGGTATCCCCCATCATCTTAAAAGTTTGTTTTCTGCCAATTCACTTTAATAAGAGATTTATATTAGTACAGGTTTCTTCCTCAATCCAAAAATAGCTTGTTAACCATTACACCACATGTGGTGCTCAGCTTCATTCAGAGAAACATTTTAAAAACCTATTCTGATTTCAGTGGTTGGCTGGTTGGTTGTTTTATGGCATATCAACCCACTTACGGGTCATTCAATGCTGAATCAAGACATTTTGATAAACCAAGGCCTCAGGTTGCTTACAGTACCTAATGTTGCTTAAGTGGTCACCAATTTTATATTTGGGATAAGTATTAATGGATCTGCTAGACTAACTTTTAAAAAATCCCCCCTCTACCTAGGCAACACCGTGCAGCCACTTCTAGTCTATCTATGAATCTTTTGTTGAAATATTTAAATTAGTGTCTGGCCTTAATAGGCAGTAAAAATTTTCGCGATTCCCTTCTATATTGTTCCCCCTTTTTTTTTAAACCTTCCATTTATTTTGAAAAATGCCGGAAAAAAGAAGAATTCAGACTTTATTCTTTGATTCCTTAAGTGCCAAAGAACGGATCATCATCCCTTTTTCACTAGCACTAGATCAAGGAGATTGTTTTTGCATGTAAGGTTTGGTTTGGTTTTACGGCATATCAACCTCAGTGGGTCATTTGATCCAATAAAGTTTTGAAATAAATCAATTCTTAATGGATAATACAATTTTTTTATTAATACATTTTTCTATTTAATCCATAGTACCCTAAAGGTACTACCACTCCGAGTCAAAGTGGACCAGGGAGCAATGGTGATGAAGGGGTGCTCCACATTACCCAAACCTCCAAAACTGGAACCTCACCATCAGATAGAGTTTAACATCATTCCCAGGACATGTAGACCCTCAGTCACTGCCTTCTAGCACCCATATGATAAAAAGGGGTTGGGTTCTATCCTTAAGCATCCCGGGTCGCCACCCACGGCCAACAGGTGGCCCCATTGGGGGAGCCTTACCCTTCTGAAGAGGTGTATTCTCACGCCCCACCGACAGGGCAGCACATGAGGTGGAGAACCACATCTACTATCAGCTTCTCACCTTACTGCACAGATCCCTGTCCTACTCATATGCTGAGTTGGCAAGGGCCGGTATCGAACCAAGAATCTTGCGATTCCTAGTCCAGTGCTCCACCGACTGAGTTAAACCAGCCTTTTAATTCAAAAATGTTTATATCATTGCATTAATACTTCATTGCTGGAAAGTTATGAATAACAAAAGTTTTAAAAAATGTGTTCTCTTCATCATTTACATGATGTGAGGGAAAACCAACTAAGTCTTGTGCTAAGATAATACTGTCAAGGCTTGTGTTTGAATTATTCAAAGTAGAAGGGTCACCACAGATCTCTTGGGAAATTCGAATGACAACAATAACAACAACAACAATTTGGATTCTTATCCAATTGAATTTGTTGGGAGGAAAGATCCATGCGGATCCAACCAAAAAAGCAATTCTAACAAAACGGTCAATAACAAATATTTAAAAAAGACAACCCCCACCATCTTTAAGGTCATTTTTGGGCTGATTTTCTGTGACAATCATAAAAATGGCATGTATTCAACAACACTTTTTTTTGAGGGGGGGGTTAAAGTAGTCGCTAGGTTCTCCTGAGTATTATGGATTATTAAAATCCACATCTATTTTTTTTTTCTGTCACTGTTCAAATAAAATTGATTTTGCACACAAAGGACAACTCACACCTACAATGTCCATCTTTTTGGCTACATCACACGTAATTTGTGGCTTACAACAAGAATGAAATATCTACAAGAGTAAACCAAAATTAAAGTCCTACTTTTCTACACAAAAAATATTTTACTGACAACACCACCATTATTCCTGCTGGGAAAAAAAAGTAGACTTCTTCTGTTGGTGAAATACTGACAAGCATGGTCATCACTGGTGGTAACTATGTTGAAAATTGGCTCTATCCAATGATCTATTTCCTGTATTTGTTATAGTTTCTGTGCAAATAAATAGTGGGTATTATTTTTGGAGCATCTCTGTACTTTCAGATTTAAATGCTGGGAGTTCCTGATGGAAACAAGACAAACTGGCCTTACTTTTGTATTATTTAGATTTTTTGGACTATTGTCCTCATATTCATTGTTATATACACAACATTTTGGCCGATGTGCCCTCCGGTCTTCTTCAGGTGTTTTTTTTTTTTGTCAAACTTGGGAATCTTTTTGTCATAATTGGGAACCTTCATGAAAATTTGAACTGAACACTTTATTTAATCCATTGGGGTAGATTGAAGATGGCCTGAGAGCATATGGACCAAAATGTTGTGCATATAACAATAAAGACGAGAACAGTAGGCTGAAAAAACTAAATAATACAAATTATAAAAGCTCATCTAAAAAATTCAGACAAATAATGGTCTTACATTGTTCAACTCTTATCATAATCAGGAGCCTTCACAGAAATTTCGAACCGAACCCTTTATTTAATCCATTGGGTTAGACTGAAAATGGCTGGAGGGCACATTGGCTGAAATGTTGTCTATATAACAATAAAGATGAGGACAACAGGCCAAAAAATCTAAATACGAGTTATCAAGACTCATTTAAAAAATTCAGACAAATAATGGTTTTACATTGTTCTATTTCTTATCAAACAATACCCATTAGGGTAGACTGAAGACAGGTGAAAGGCACATTGGCTGAAATGTTGTCTATATAACAATAAAGATGAGGACAACAGACCAAAAATCTAAATACGAGTTATCAAGACTCATTTAAAAATTCAGACAAATAATGTTTTACATTGTTCTATTTCTTATCAAACCATACCCATTAGGGTAGACTGAAGACAGGTGAAGGGCACATTGGCTGAAATGTTGTCTATATAACAATAAAGATGAGGACAACAGACCAAAAAATCTAAATACAAGTTATCAAGTCTCATTTAAAAAATTCAGACAAATAAATGCCTAAGATTGTTTAACTTCTTAACAAAATGTACCCATTGGGGCAGACTGAAGATGGCTGGAGGGCACATCAGTTGAAATGTTGTTTATATAACAATAAAGATGAGGACAACAGGCCAAAAAATCTAAATATCAAGACTCATTTAAAAAATTCAGACAAATAATGGCCTTACATTGTTCAACTTCCAAGCAATTATTTGAATCCGAATGAAGGACATAAAGAATGCTTTTCTATTCAGATTCTGCAGTCAAAAGTCTTCAGAAATTTTACCATCTAGAAAACAGCTATTGTTGTTGATGTTTTCTTCTTCTTCTTCTTCTTAATTGAAGTCCTTATCAAATAAGAACTAGGATTTAAAAAAGAAAAGAAAAAAAAGATGAAGAATCAAATAGAAAAGATCTTCTGTCTTCAATCTCCATCCAAAATAATGATTCCTTTCAGTCCATCGTTTTCTGCTTTTCAGATGATTTGACAATCACAAAGAGGCTTTCCATCAATCTCAGAATAATTTCAAGGCCCAGTGCTGAAGGCGTCTTTGTGATTAAATCTATTTTATGTTCCTTGATAGCAAACAAAATATTTATTAGGTCATCAATTGTTGAAATTAAATGTAAACATTAAACAAAACTCAAGGGAATAAGTTAAGGATATGTCAATACAAAAACAGGATTTAAAAAATAAACAAACACAAATACAAAAAGGAAACAAAAATCAAATTATATTTGTTAATGCTAACTTCTCCATCAATTTCAAGATTAAAAAAAAGAAAGAATATTTCGGTTTCTAAGACACTTCTGTATTTTCTGAATGCTTCAAAAATCTTCCACACCAATACTGTCATTTCTATTTACTATCTAATTTTGTAAATATATATATATATATATATATATATACATATAGACATTCTGCTTTTTCTTAATGAATTTTGCACCTGAAGAAGGCTCTAGAAAGGATCAGCTGAAATGATGCGGTAAAACAAAGAATGATTTCAAATGACCAAATATTTCATAGAATAAAAATGATTCTCCAGATTATAGCCAATTAATAAAAATTGTACGAAGAAACAAAGGTTTTTTTTTTTATAGCAGATGTTCTTAAATGTCATACAAAAGTTGTGAAAATCATTACCAGACACTTCCAGTGATGCTGATAGCTTTCTGATTTAGTGTGTCCTGGGACACACATATTTTCTTTGAATAAGTCCCTGGGAAAATTTATGGGTCCAAACTAAAGCTATCTAACTCTTACCTTGTAACCTATCCTGTGTAATTAATTAATTTCTAAGAAACTATTGAAATGTATTTAAAGTTAGCTTGAAATGGTGAGGGAAGAAAAAAGAAAACACTGGGATGCATGGATATGATTTTACTGCGTCCTTTTAAATTTTTGTACATCAGAGACGCAGGATGTACACCTATCAGCATCTCTGCACTTCACAAATATATCTTGTGCATTTCAACTATTTCTTAAAGAGTTTTGAACAAAATGAATGAAGAAGAAATTTTTTTATCGGGGCAAGAAATATCAAGAAAGAAAGCAGAGCTGTATAAGAAAGATAGATCTTTCCATAAATCTTTCAATAAAGGTTGGCGTAAAAAGATAGTAAAAAGAGGAAAATGCCCAAGGAAGCATAACAAATAAATGATTAAGAATTTACACCAAACAGCAAAATCAATTTCAGTAGAAATGCATTAGGTGACCAATTTGTAAAGCTTTTGGGAAACAGACCCCCCCCCCCCTCAACTCCCTGGGACATGTTCTCAAATCACACAACTATGCATCTTTACAGTGGGTTAGTTTTTGAATTCTTGTTAATAACTGAAGAAAAAAAAAACTGTTTTTGCCAATCATTTTAGACTGAATGTACGTCAATACATCAAACTAAACTTTATATCTGTAATAAAGTATCGGAGTTTGTAATGTTAAATATGTCCCTAAATTCATTGAGTCATAAATTTGAATGTAATCGAATGTTTCGCTTGAGGATGAGAATTTTGGGATATAAATTTTTATAGATTACACAACATATCACCATCCAGGGAATCCAAACAGTGGCCAATGTTCAAATGGAGTGAATATTAAGAAAGTCTATTGAATGGGAAATCTATAAAAATGCATACAGGGAGAAAAGAGAAAGTCAATTGAAAAAGTGGAGGACATATGAATTGTTATGAAGTGACAGTTGGTACAAACTAAGAACATTTTATGGTTCCTTATTTACTTGCATTGAAATCAAGAGACAGACATCAAATCAGTTCCCCATTGAGACATTTACCAATCAGCAGACCCTCCAGAGTGAGAACAACTTTAATTCCCTTTTTTTCTTTTTTTTTTTAAAGCGTATATAATGCAATCAATGGAATCAGTTCCATGTGTATAAATATAAAACACTTATGCACACAGACACACACATATATATATATATATATATAATATGAATGAATGGAACGTTATTTTTTTTAGAATACAAGGTGTGTCAAAAAGTACAAAAAAATCTCAATACTTTTTTGACACACCTTGTATATATATATATATATATATATATATACATACAAGGTGTGTCAAAAAGGTATTGAGATTTTTTGTACTTTTTGACACACCTTGTATTCTGAAAAAAAAAAAATAACGTTCCATTCATTCTTCATTTCTATCTTAGTAAATACAGCTTTAAACTTGATACTTTTTTGACACACCTTGTATTCTGGAAAAAATTAATGAATGGAAGTTATTTTTTTTCAAAATACAAGGTGTGTCAAAAAGTACATAAAATCTCAATACTTTTTTGACACACCTCATATATATTACTTACAATACAACCACTGCAACTTTCATGTAGCATAAAGAAGTATTACCGCAATCATCAGATAGGATGTGTGTGTGTGTGTAAGTATTTGATTACCCTGTCAGCAAGGCCTAAAATATGCTGAGTGCACCCCCTACTGAGGGGTTAGACCTCCTTAATCCCCCCCCACCAAATGCTTGTACTGGGTATTAACACTAAGCTGCATCTAGTGGTCAGATATATCTATTTGAAATTATTATTATTAGATAAGAATAGACACAATATAATTGTATGCAAACAAATGATTATTATTAAATAGAAATAGTTACTTGAAACTATATATATATATATTTTTTAACTGACTTTAACACAGAATAACACAGCAGGAGTTGATAAGTCATAAAACTAACAAAATCTCCAAAGTATTTAAACAAAGAAACAATTTGAATCTAATCACTTCATTTTGAAAATTAAAAACATGAATATTAAATAAGGTAAATCCAGGCATGCCACACTGGTTACCCTTGGCAAAGGTAGGTGTCCAACTATCCTCCCTCCAGCTAAAGGTAAATAGTAGGGCAGACAGGCCTCTTTAACCATGTTTGGGCAACCAGTCTAGAAGAAAGAACACTGAATTAAAACTGTGGAAGCAATACAATACTCACTGTCACAATCAAATTGGCAAACAAGACAGCAAGCAGCTGTAACCCAATGCATGGTCTCTGTTGGGTTATATCTTGCTTGTTGCCGTGTCTGCCAATTTGACAATAATTGGTATCCCACTGCAACAGTGAATACTGTATTGCTTCAACACAGTCTGCTCACGTGAAGGGATTGCAACATATATAAATGTGTGTATGGTTAGCTCAGTCATTAGAGCGTTCGGCTAGAAACCACAAGGTTCCTAGTTTGATTCTGGCTCCTCGCCAACTCTTCACCTGTCTTCAGTCTACCCTAATGGGTATGGTTTGATAAGAAATAGAACAATGTAAAACCATTATTTGTCTGAATTTTTTAAATGAGTCTTGATAACTCGTATTTAGATTTTTTGGCCTGTTGTCCTCATCTTTATTGTTATATAGACAACATTTCAGCCAATGTGCCCTCCAGCCATTTTCAGTCTAACCCAATGGATTAAATAAAGGGTTCAGGTTCGAAATTTCTGTGAAGGCTCCTGATTATGATAAAAGTTGAACAATGTAAGACCATTATTTGTCTGAATTTTTTAGATGAGCTTTGATAATTTGTATTATTTAGTTTTTTCAGCCTACTGTTCTCATCTTTATTGTTATATGCACAACATTTTGGTCCATATGCCCTCAGGCCATCTTCAATCTACCCCAATGGATTAAATAAAGTGTTCAGTTCAAATTTTCATGAAGGTTCACAATTATGACAAAAAGACTCCCAATAATTGGTATCCCACTGCAACAGTGAATACTGTATTGCTTCAACACAGTCTGCTCACGTGAAGGGATTGGAACATATATAAATGTGTGTATGGTTAGCTCAGTGTTAGAGCATTCGGCTAGAAACCACAAGGTTCCTAGTTCGATTCCGGCTCCTCGCCAACTCAGCGTATGAGTAGCATAGGGATCTGTGCGGTAAAGTAAGGAGCTGATGGTAGGTGTGGCACTCCATCTCAGACGCCAAAACAATCTACTTGGTCTAGCGCTATTGAAAAGGGGATAGACTCCCTCACTAACTGGCTGATACTGACTTTAGGCCGCCCCGACGACTTTACTTACTTGCTTTATATATATATATATATATCTCTCTTGTATAAAGAATTTACCAATAATTAAAGGGAGAAGTGGGTTCATGCCTTTTCCAAGTGAATTAGGGCAGTAAGCAGTCACAATCAGAGTTTGAACTTTATTCATCAATTTCATTTTCTACACCATAAGGCCAATAGACATTCACTCAAACTATATATGATGTTGTTTTGGAGTCCACGTATGCTTCTTTATCGGTATATCTGATAAGTCTATATATATATATATATATATATATATATATATATATATACCATTATTTTGAATTGTGTTGATCTTTATCAAAGGTTTGCACAATTGTTTAATTAAGAGGGATGCACCTCAATATATTGGAAAACAAATAAGATTTAAAACATAATATTCATCATTTTGTTTCTGATCTTCATTTTTTCATGCTTCTAAACCAAACAAAATTTATTTGCCGATATATAATATATATATATAAACACACACACACACATATATAATATATATATATATATATATATAGACTGATCAAATTGTGTGTGTGTGTGTGTGTGTGTATATATATATATATATACATATATATAATCTTGTATTAAGAATTCTAAAAGAATTATCTCCAATACAAGATTACTTGCAGAATGTCTTACAGCAACATTTATTCAAGATTTATTTTTCAAAAAGTAATTTTTTCTTTTTTTGTTATTCTGAATCTTATAAAAAAAAGAATAAAAGCTGTTCACGTATGATTGGCTATGAGCTAGTGAATGCTGATAGAATCCAATTGTTGCTTGTGACAATCAAAGAAAGTCCCATTGAAAAGATTCCCAAAAGTGAAAGTAAGAAAAAAAAGAATAGAAAACAGAAAATGGATGTGACACTAAAAGAATTAAGAGACAAAGTCTGTTATTTCACAGTTTGAAAGGAAATAAATAACAGTTAAAAAGTATAGAAAAAAGATTAAGGATATGGATATATATATATATATATATGTACAAGATAACATTGTAATTACATCAACCATGCCATTTACCTTTCCAAGTCGTAATACTCTCCACACACACATGTATGTGCATCTATATGCATTTCACATATACATACACACATTCATAATGTGTGTATGTATTTCATAAATGTATACACACCTGTATGTACTGTGTGTGTATATATATATATATATGTGTGAAGAAAAGGAAGTGCATCCGACGGTATGTAGTATATTAAGAAAGAATGAAAAAACACAGGTTTAAATGGGTTAAGTGGTGAGTTTATTGGCCGACATTGCAGTGTTTCGATCTATTAATTAGATCATCTTCAGGGAATTTTTTTATCAAAGAATAATGAGAAAAGCAAGTGGTAGTTCTTGTTATTCAGTTTGTTTTAAAAAAAAAAATTTTTTTAATTTTTTGAAAAAAATCTTTTTTTTAAATTCTTATATATATATATATATATATATATATATATATATATATATATAGAGAGAGAGAGAGAGAGAGAGAGAGAGAGAGAATCAAAGCAGATAAAATGCAATATATATATATATATATATATATATATATAATGTGTGCATATATACATGCACACCTCATGTATATATATATATATATAGATAGATAGATATAGATACACATACACATATCCTTCATACATAGGAGAGCAAGAAGTAGGCCATAAAACGCTTAAATACTTGATTATTAATAAACCCAAACCAGCCAACAGATACTTGAAAAAAAAAAAAAACAATATCAAAGGCCTTCATGAGTCTTTAAGAGAACTAAGAGAAAAAAATATTTTATCAAATATGAATGAACAGATTACAATAATTGGTGACTATTGAACACTAACATATTTTAACTTCAAAATAAAACTGTCCAGTACACTCACTACTAAAAATTAAAACATAGTCAAATTCTGTTGTCATGTCTAAAAAAAAAAAAAATACAAGGTACCCCCAAAAATATCAGGAAATTTAAACATATAGTCCATCGGTTGCACCACCTGGACACTAATGAAATGGCTAGAGAATAAGTTAGATAGGATTTGCGTAAGAATGCTGCATGCAGTCTTAAATAAAATGTGGAAACAACATCCCACAAGAAAGCAATTGTACGACCACTTGACCCGCTATCACACTAACCATCCAAGTAAGACAAATAAGGCATGTAGGACACTGCTAGAGAAGCAAGGATGAACTCATAAGTGACATTCTCTGTGGGAACCTAGAAATCGGCATGCCAGTGTGGGTCACCCAACAAAGATACACATCAATCAGCTCTGCATGGATTCTGGATGCTGCGCAGAGGACCTTCTGGGGGTGATGACAAATAGAGATAGTTGATAAGAGATTTTTATGAATATCTGTGTTGCTAGCATCACTTTATGATGAAGAGTCCAAAAAGAATATTGTATTGATTTTGCCTTTGTGTTCATCTGTTCAAGGGAAGAGAAAATTAGGCATAAAAGACTTCCCCTATTTCCCCACAAAATGTTGTTAGAATTCTTGTCACCATGTTAAGGTTTTAGTTGGTTAACCTCAGTCATAGGTTTCCACTGTATCAGTCACAATCTGTGGTGTTCCTTGTAAATCCTAGTCTGTAGTGTTTCCTTATAATCCTTGTATGTGGCTTTCCTTGTGATCCCAGTATGTAGTGTCCCTTGTAATCCTTAGTATGTAGTGTCCCTTGTAATCCAATAGATAGGTCTTACTGTTAGATTTTACCAACTAAAATAGTTCCTTCAGCTTGTAAGGTTAATGCCTAAGTCGTGTTACCAGAACTACATGATAACATTAGTACGCGACGACCATTGGCGCCATGAGAATTGGCGCGTATTTCATTTTTCCCTTTGTCTGTGTTTCCTTGTACCATTCTGTTCCATGAAGTAAAGCAATGTGTAAGCACGTGTATTTTGTACCTCCATTAAAATATGTCTTATGTTCTCATTCTACTAACACTATGAGTCAACTAACCCACACCACTGCAAGTTGTCAGAGACCTTTAAGCTCAACACTTACTGGCAAAAGGTTCAATTAGCAATTGATTTTAGGACAGCAACCAACAATCTTAAATGCTTTTTGTGTTGGTCACTCATTGGCAATTTTTTACCGGAAGTGCCTGTTGCTGTTGGGAAAGTTTGTAAATAGAAGTGGTGATTTGGCATAAATCTTATACCATGATAACCTAATATCTCCCAGGTTATATACTTGTCCCAGCAAAATCTGGTAAGCTTTATCTAGATACTATACACCAGGTGTTCATAAAGTGGGGATTGCAGTACTTATGGGTGAGAGTCACATCATAATTGCAGTTCATATGGGTGAAGGTTGCACAAAGATTCAGGAGAGTTAAACTGAACTAATACTGGCCCCTTGTGGGATTGTTTTAAACAATCCCACAAGGGGCCAGTTTAGTTCAGTCGGTAGAGCACCTGCCTAGGAATCAAAACTCTCGATACAGGTACCCGCCAACTCAACACCTGAGTAGTACAGTAGTACAATCTACCTGGTTTAGTGCTACTTAAAAGGGGATATGCTCCCACACTGTCTGATATGAACAATAGGCCACTCCACCTACTTTACTTATTTTATATATATATATATGTGTGTATGTGTGTGTGTGTGTGTGTGTGTGTGTGTGTTTACCCAAGACCTCCACCAAGACAGGATGTTACCTAAGGTCAATTTTTAAGTGGAGTACATTTGGTTTGAATTCAGATTTTTCCTTTGCTTAAATTGGTTAATTTATCAAAGTTAAAGAACTAAGTCTGCCCTACTATTTATCTATATATAGGAGGAGAACAGTTGGATTTCTCAAAGGCATTAGCATGAAGTGAAACACAAACAGCCACATCCAGGATTTGAACTCAAGTAATTGGTTGGTTGGATTTTATGGCATGTCAACTCTTGTTATTCTGAAGACATTTTGTTTTATTCATTCTTGATGGTATTTCTCTGAATTTCTGAGATGAGGCTTGATAATTAGTATTATTTGGATTATTTGGACTATTGTCCTCATCTTTAACGTTGTACAGATAACAATAAAGATGAGGACAAAAGTCTGAATAATCCAAATAATACTAATTCTTGATGGTATTTAATTTTTTTTTAAATTCACATTTTTATAAATCTCATTTTTTCTATTTAACCCATAGATGAGTCAGAGTTGACTTGGGAGTAATGGCGATGAAGGGGTACTCCACACTCCCCAGAGCTCCAGAATTTAAACTTTACAATTAGATGCAGTTAAACGTCATACACAGGACAATCGGGTTACTGATTCCATTTCCTCTGTGTGTGCATGTGTGTATAAAAGATTGATTATGTATTTTAATGTTTATAAACTTTAAAATGTTAATTTAAAACTTCATAGAAAAAAAGAAAATATCAAACAAAATCTATAGAATTTAAGATGTGTGTGTGTGTGTGTGTGTGTGTGTGTGTGTGTGTGTGTGTGTGTGTGTGTGTGCAATTATTCACTAGAAGCTTTAATATGAAAAAATAAAATCCTGATCCATTTGGAAAAAAAAAAAGAAAGTTCAGAAAAAAAATTTAATTAAAATACATTACATCCTCTCTCTCTCTCTCTCTCTCTCTCTTCCTCCCTCTCCCCCTCTCTCTAGAGAGAGAGAGAGAAAGTAAAAGAGAATCAAAATATTTTTAAAAATCTTATTTCTTTATAAGCCTTGTCTTAAAATAAATCACGAAATTGCATACACGGCTTTCATATTTATAAACAAAAATAAAACAATTATTTGTTTTTTTGTTCAGAGTCAGCCATTTGTTGTTCAGAGTCTGCCATTGGTCATTTCCAAGTTTACCATTCCCAATTTCAAGTAACTGGCTTCCTTTAGATTAAGGAGAAAAAAAATGGAAGCAAAAGAAAAAAAGAAGGCAGGAACTGAATAAACAGTAAGAATATCTCTAAGAATATAAAAACAGAAAATGGTTTATATCAGGTTGATTTTTCTGAGCTATTTCAAACTGTGCAACTTTTTTGGCAGTTTTTAGCAAAACACAAGATTGTGCAAGTGCAGCACTCTATCTATAGTTGCAGCTAGGAAGTAATCAATAGCTGCTGGGTCATCTGGGCAAGGGATCTGAAACTTCAGTTGAACTGAGAACATCACTAATGATGTGTCCCAGTAAGTCAATAACATGTATCTTTAAAATACATATATATATATATATATATATATATATATATATACTATCAGTAACCAGGTGCCATTGACTCCATGTCCATGCTACCTTAACTTAGATATAAATGGTCTATCAATGATATTGAGCACTGTTTATTATAAATATAAACCATAAAAGAAAATATTTTAAAATATAACAAACAGGATGTTACGATCAGGAAACAATTTTTAGTGTCATACTTAAGTATTTTGGTATTTTATACCATCTGCAGGACACTGTTAGGTGAGGAACAAAATGAAAGATGTTAAGTGTATAGTGGTTATGTGAATCTGATGCTATTAACCGTTAATTTTCATATGCGTGTTTGTTTACGAAAAGCAAATGACATGATCAATGCATGTGCAAAAATGGAAGGCGAAGTACATATAATGTTCCTCACCTAACAGTGTCCTGAAGATGGTATAAAATACCGAAATACTTAAGTATTGACACTAAAAATTGTTTCCTGATCGTAACATCCTGTGTTTGTTATATTTTTAAAATATTTTCTTTTCATATTGTCGGATTAATTTCCTCATCGTAATTCCATATATATATATATATGTACAATGTGGTCCGAAAGTCTCGTCATCCTGCCAAAATATTAGATTAAATAAGCTGCTGGATATGTAATAGAAAACCATATCTTATTATAATGGAGATTGTGTGTTTGTCTGTCTGAAGCCGAAACTAAATGACTACTCAAGTCACAATTCCCTTAGTTATTGACGTCACATTCACCATGAATTTATTTTTATTTAAACCTCAGTTATTGATAAAATTGCTATACCTTATTAATACTTTTGACTTTATCTACATTCTAATAACATGCAATTGTATTTATATATGCAACAAAATAGCGGGTTACAGTGTGAACAGGAAAGCTAATTTGCATATTGATATTAAAAGTTTAATTTTATTAAATATGCGCTTGGTATTATTGATTTCTAATTGTTTGTTTTTTTCTTAATGAATATGAGCAAAAAACTCGGGGATAAATCTTAAAAGAAATCCTTTAATATAAAGAAATAACAGTAATTTTATTCTTTACTTCCTAATTTAACTAAATAGTTAAATTAGGAAAATCAGCAATAAAAGGAGAGAGTGATGAAAAATGATGGGACTTAGTTTCAAAGTTGTTTCTATTCTTCGATTATACCCCCTCTGTTTCAAATCATTTTATTTGGATTTTTATTTAGTTTCAAAAGTATTTCAAATTTAACATATTTCATTACATTAAAATTCAAATACTTGCACCCGGAGGGTGCATATATTTGCTAGTTATCATTAAAATATATTATAATTGATGATATCATATATTATATTATTAAAAACAAAAAATAAAAAACAATATGACTGTCTGACCCCCTTGCTTATGTGTGTGTGTGTGTGTGTGTGTGTGTGTTGTGTGTATCAATAATCCAAGAAAAATGACACATCATAACAAGATGTTTATCAAGAGAAATACACAGAAAATCTTAGAGATTAAAACAATTTTCAGTACAATTTGCAACTGAATGATAACTATGTGGGGGTCTGCTTTATTTTCAGTAATCATAATAGCGGATACATATAATGCAATTCTGTTCACAGAATTCAATAAGTAGACAGTAAGAAAACAATATATGATCATACTGCCCAAAACTGATTTAAGCATTTTAATGGTGGTGATTTGTTGCTTGTAATAAAGTCTGGAAATGAATGACCACAAGTTGTCAATTATGCTATAAATTGTATCTAGTTGGCATTAGAAGCCATTTTATAATGTTTCTTACTTTTAATCTGTTCATCTAAGATATCACATTCTAACAAATTCACACGACAGAGTGTTAATGTCTCTTGTAAAAAGTGTTAACTTGATAATAAATAAAAGTTAAAGTGTCTTTAAAATCATAAAGAAGAAATATTCCATGGTCTTTAACAAAAATCTGCTTACGGTGGGGATTTCACTGACGACTGCCAACTAAAGCGTAAATGCAACACTCTCCTATAAAAAGGATGGAGCACTCTATGGTGGCCTTTACATACAGACAGATGTGTGTATTAAACAGTTAAAATCCCCTTCCTATTCTGTAGATGATGATAGCCGAGCGGTTAAGCTGTCCAACTGATGCTGAATCGATCGGGTTTCTATCCCAGCTGTAGGTAGCTTACAAATGTCTAGCCACACTGAAGGGACATGATATGTTGAAATACAGTGGCTGTGGATGACTATATAGGTATAGGTGTATATATAATATGTATATATATATATATATATATATATATATACTATACTTGTAAGTATTTATGAGATGAAGCTTGATTGTGTTTATACACAATATAGATGAGGACAATAGTCCGAAATATCTAAATTATTCCTATATATATATATATGTATATTACTTTTTTAGTTGGTAACCAAAGTTTATATACATATATTACTTATTTAGTAAGTAACCAAAGTTTAATCAAACCCTGGTACTTGTCCAGAATATTCTGTTATAACACTGAGGAAAAGTCTACAGTAATATACAAAAGATATATATAGAAATCTTATACTTTCATTCACCATCGAGATAAGAATAAGTTTCAATCATTTGTTTAATTTTTTTATTGAACAGTTACATTTTATTACATATCAGAAGTTACAATCTTCTTAGTATATGGTGGTGGCAAAGACTAAAAAAAATATAGTAGGTAGGTGAATGGTAGTGAGTTGAAGATGCGGTTTTTAAATGTAAATGTTCAATAAAAAAAAAATTTACTAAAGTGTATATTTACACCACAGACAGGAAGTGATTCAAAATCTAAATTTGTGGAGGTGTGTGGTATAATGGTTAGAGTCGTAGGAAATGGACTCGTTGACCCGAGTTCAAATCCTGGATGAAGCTATAGTTCACATAGCACTAAGACCCTTAGGAAAAGTATGAATCCAACTACTCTCCTTCCAGCTATGGGTAAATAGTTGGGCAGACTGGGGTCTTTAACCTTGGTTAGGAAACCAGTCTTCCAGTATATTGGTTGGTATATATATATATATATATATATATATATATATATATATAAAAGTTTAAATAATATCATACTTTATTTGGTGATCAGCTAATTAAATTATTTTAAAAGGAAGTGAAAGAAGATAGAGAAACTTAAGGGCCCTTAAGTTTCTCTATCTTCTTTTGCCTCCTTTTAAAATAATAATTTTAACCACTAGCCCACGCGTCTCCATATAAAAGTTTAAATAATATCATACTTTATTTGGTGATCAGCTAATTAAACAAATTATTTTAAAAGGAGGGGAAAGAAGATAGAGAAACTTAAGGGCCCTTTCGACCAGTGAATTTTTAAAAGTTCTACAACCAGTAGATCTTTTAAAAGTCAAAGTGTATAAATTGGGTGAAAGGAGATTATGAAATATCAAGGTTGGAGCAACCCTTCTGCACGGGTAGGATGTGACACAAGGTCAATATCTTAAGGGAAGTTTAACAGGTTTTAATTCCTTCTAGACCAAGTGACTAACCAAGGTTGCAAGAGCCCAGTCCACCCTACTATTTACCCAGAGGGAGAATATTTGGATTAATACCTTTCCCAAGGGTATTAGTGCTAAGTGAAATGCAATTAGCAGTGTCAGGGATTTGAACTAGAGTCGAGGAATCCATTTCTTACAATGATAATTATCTTACCACAATTGCCTCCAAATAATCAACTCATGTTTTTGATTATCATTTTAATTATGAGGTAGAAATAATTCCACTTCTATCCAGAAAGTAATTCTTATTCCGCTTGAACAAAGAAGAATAAATTTGATTAATCAAGGAATTCTTCACTCTTACTTAATTTTTCTTATATTCTCATAAGAAAATGAAAGAGAAAAAAAAAAAGAAAGAAATGAAAAAAAAAGAAGGAATTACATATAAGCCAAGCAATGTAAATAATAAGATGTTCAAAGGCCCAAAAAAAAGAAATATGTATGTTTATATGTGCAACTGTGTGCACCTATAAATACATGAATATGAGCATACACATGCAGGGGTGTATTTATATGAATATACTCTAGCTTCAATTATCATATTTGTTGATATATTCCTATATACCTAGGTATGTACAGACATATTAATATCTATTTATTTACTTACTTGTCTATCACGCGGTTTCTGTCTACATCTGTCTCTTTATATGTATATACATAAAGGAATGTTGTGGTACGTGTGTGTCAGCTTAGAACTCAGAAAAGAGATCTCATTCAGATTTGAAATTTTGCATACACCTTAATATGTTGATAATTAACAAACACACAAAATTTATTTATTGATTTTTACTGATTAAGTGATATAATTCAATAGATAAACAAAAATCGATAATGGAAAGGCCACTTTTGCTTTATACCACCAGCATACGCTTCCGGTTTTAAGTTTTAGCATTTTTTTTTAATGATAAATTTTAATTTTAATCCAAAGTTTATAGAGATTTTGCACTAACAATAAATTGAATTTATATTAAAGTAGTTTTTGATTTAATGTTTTTGTTGTTAGTATATATGAAAAATTAATTTTGTTAACAACATTCTTGTTTTTTTTTTTTTTCAGAGCTCATATATCTTATTTTACCCCCAAGTAAAAATGCCTTAGAGAACAGACACTCATTTTGTGTCTGTTGTCTTCAAACACTCAGCCCAGACTCTAACATCTGCCTTCTCCAAAAACACATGCAACACTTACTCCTCTCACCATTTCCCTTTTACTCCTCACCACGTTGGTACTCTTTTGATCAATCAGAAGACAACAGGTCAGCCATTCACACGTCATCCTTGATTTAGTTAATTTTCACTATTACATAATCTTGCATTTTTCCACATTTCATTATTTTACACTTTTGAATGGTTTCTGTATTCATCCTTTATTTGTGTGGCCTGAATGTTATTTGATTAAAGAGCAGCTCTTTCCGCTCTTCTAAGATTGTAAAATTTCTCTATAGATGTATCAGTTTCCACCCCTGCTACAAAGGTGACTCATTTACTCTAACACCAATGGTGTCTTGTGACAAATGAATTTTACAACCATTTTGGTATGTATTACATAACCCACAAAGGTTAATATGCCATTAAACAAAGAAACCAGACCTAGGATCTGATTCTCTGAACTACGGTAATTTTAGCTGCGGTTCTTTGTAATATTGTCAGCACGAAAGAAACTAATTCACCAAAAGTTACTTCTTTTTAGTTTCAATTCTTTTTGAATTTTTCCATTTACTATTTCTCTCGTAAGTAGCAAAGTCAGCGAAGTAGCTTATAGTCGGTATCAGCGAGGTAGTCTATCCCTTTTTGCTAGCACTAGACCAGGGAGATTGTTTTTGCATCTGAAATAGAGCACCACACCTACCATCAGGTCTCCACTTTAACATACAGATCTAAGTTGTACTACTCCTCAGCTGAGTTGGTGAGGGCCAGTATCAATCCTGGAACCTTGTGATTCCTAGGTAGATGCTCTACCAACTGAGCTAAACCAGCCCCATTTACATATACAGCCACACTTCCTCATATATTTCAATTATGACATACTGTGGTAACCCATATTATCTCATGCATTGTGATATCCCCATGTATTACTGTACTTCGTAATACAATATACTATGGGAAGAAAAAGTGGCAGTGAATCCGACAGTATGTAATATTGTGAAAAAATTGAAAAAAAAAACACAAGTTTATAAATGAGTAATGTTTATTTCACCTACACTGCAGTGTTTCAATCTGTTTTGATAGATCTTCATCAGAGCTTTCATTAGTTTGAGGAAAAATAAATTATCACAGAAAATAAGAAGTCTGTGAGCCTCTGTTGCTTTATGGTTGGGAGAAAAAATCTATTCAATGGGCCGGGTTAGCTCAGTCGGTAGAGCGTTTGGCTAGAAACCACAAGGTTCCTAGTTCAATACTGGCCCTCGCCAACTCAGCGTTATGAGTAGCACAGGGATCTGTGCGGTAAAGTAAGGAGCTGATGGTAGGTGTGGCGCTCCACCTCAGATGCAAAAACAATCTCCTTGGTCTAGCGCTAGTGAAAAGGAGATAGACTCTCTTGCTGATTGGCTGATACCGACATTAGGCCGCCCCGACGACTTTACTTTACTTATATAGAATACTCAATGAGGATTGAACGCACTTGAGGAATTTAGTATTTTCTTTTTCTTTAGTATTTTCTTTTTCTTTAAATTCAATGATAGTGAGTAGTTTAATACATATAAATTCTCTGTGAAATTATCCAACTGGATGATCCTTCTCTGAAAATTTGGTATATTTATATCCAATTTTCTCTTTATTTGCTAAAAGCCATATCTAGATTTCTATTGGACATGAAAGAGAAAAGAAGTTTTGTCAATCTTTTGATTTGCCCTCTCCTTTTTCGGTCCCTCTGGGAACGTACTTTCTTTCTTTAGAAACAATATCACACACACACACACACACACACACACACACACAAAAGCAATTTTCCAATACCAGCGAGTCAATTTCCCGGTTACAGGAGTGAAGTTCCTAAGATCAGAAAACATCCATCCATTGCAGCTTTTTATTGGAACATTGAGTTGATACCCTGAGGCAGAGGATACAGCTGAGTGGGCCAGGAGTGGGGGGCGCTTTTTGCCACAACATTCTGGAATGATACACTGACCAGGGTTGCAGTTAGAGTTTAGATTAGGGTTAATGATAGCATCAGTGCTAGGGTCTCATGCCTACCCCCCCCCCATAAAAACACACATGAATCTGTGATATGTGGATCCCACTCCACTACATGCCAATTTTCATAAGAGAGGCTGGTTCAGTTCAGCTGATAAAGCATCTGCCTTGGTACCACAAAGTTCCAGGTTTGATATCAGCCATCGCCAACTCAGCAGATGGGTAGCACAGCTTGGATCTGTATGGTAAAGTGGGGAGCTAATGGGTTATCTATAAGAGGTTTTTTTGTTTTTGTTTTTTGTTTAATAGCATCCCAACTTTTTGGGGTTATTTAATGTCAAAGCCATCCTTGTAGCAGAACAGCCATGGTACTACTGTGTTTCCTCCAAAATGACCTACCCACAAAATAAGACCTAGCATAATTTTTTAGGATGATTTTAATATAACTCTCCTCTTAATATAAGCCCTAGTATAAAGAATATAACACCAGCGGCAGTACTCCTAGGTTTGAATGGAGTTAACCGCAAATGTGGCAGACAGGTTAAGAGTTAAAGAAGTAAAACGAACGACAGAAAGTGAATAAAAGACTTGTATTAGAAATAAAGAACTTGCAAACTTTAGTTTCGTTTGCACAAATATATAATATGTATATAATACGTATATGATATGTATATAATTGTCACTTAGCTGGTTATCCTGGGATATGGGGTATTAACGGAGCCCCTTGCTACGGCCTTCTGATATAGTTCGGATATAGATGGACTTCTGTTTGCGTCCGACTCCGGTTCTGTGGTTCTGTTGAAAAATAGTAGGAGCGACCTTTTGTCCGATCCGTTCCTTTTCGTTGCTGGTACAGAAGAGGGTGGGTCTCACACTTTTGGGTTTGCCGCCAAAGTATGCTGGCTCATGATTGGTTGTTTTGAAACAGAGGCTCACAAACAAGGGATGAGAACCCCATATCCCAGAATTCTTAATCCAAGCCATGTGCTGCAGTTTCTTACTCTCTCATTCTAACACTGCTGAGATTCCTGAACAAACAAGCTTGGATCTACCTGGTCAGTATACAATAATTCATTTTTTTTTTCCTTTCTTTGTATTTGAGTTAATGTAGCCTGGACATGGAGTCAACACCTGGTTACTGACAGTTTCTCGCCTATGTGATCTTCAGATCAAACAAGAACTTTTTTTTTTTTTTTTTTGCTAACCAGAAAATTAAAAAAAAAATAGTAATCATTGTAAAGAAGTAGGTTTATATATATATATATATATATATATATATATATATATACTTTGGTGCGGTACCAAGTTTCTTGGTACAAGGTGATTCTAGGTGGGTCCTAATTCTCTACCCGTAGTTTGTTGTAGAGATCAGGTTCCGTATGAGAGCTCAATGTTTAATTATTGTAAACAGAGCAAAGTTATTTGGGAATAAAAGGCCTTAAATACCATGGGTATCGTGGTTATGGACCATTTCCACTCGCGAGTATGCATTCTTTCTTTTCAAGTGTCTTTTTTATAAAAAAAAATTTTTTTAAATTAAAAAAATTTCCACCAATAAAAAAGACACTTGAAAAGAAAGAATGCAATATGACCACCCCTGAATGAGGGAGGTGAAATGTATGAATATAAAATGAATTTGGCCATGTGCCTGTCTAAATAAAATATATCAGTGGTCTGAAGAAGCTCGTGAGCATACTCGCGAGTGGAAATGGTCCATAACCACGATACCCATGGTATTTAAGGCCTTTTATTCCCATATATATATATATATATATATATATATATATATATATATATAATGTTGTTCTGGTTCCAACGGGAGAAAATCCTAGTAAAGAGCAGCAGACATGAAAGAAATAAACTTTCTTCACAATGAGATCATGAGATGCAAACACTCGTCTTCGACAATGATCAAATGTAGATCGTTTTTCATAATTTCTGTTTGTTGAGACATTTCGTAATTTTCTATTTCGTAATGTCATTTTTTGATATATGAAGAGTAAGACATCAGCCCAAAATAACCTCTAGTGCTATATTTCAAAGTGAAAATTAATATAAGCCCTGTCTTATTTTCGGTGAAACACAGTATTTTACTACATAGTCAATGTAATAGCACAATTGGAATTTGAATTTGCTTACTAAAAATGTTACAGTTCAGCTGATTAACCACTACGCCAAGGAAACCCCCACCTCGTAATTAAGCTCCTAATTATGGTACTGATTAGAGATGTATTACATTTGCTGTGAATGTTATGTATTTCAGAGTTTGGGTCGAATTTCTAAGGCCTCTAATTATGATATTTACATTGTTATTATTAGAAAATGAATACTAAATTAATTAGATATATAAAGGGAAGTAACTCTCTAACTCTATAGCATTCATTTTATCTACATTTTTCATCTCGACATTTATATTTAAATAAATCAAGTTTTTTTTGTTTTTTTTTCAGAAATTAGATACCAATTCACCAAAATGCTAAATGATCATTTTTTGTCACCTTCACTGTCCTTAAAAATCAAACTGACTGAAAGATAAGTAATTAAATGAATAATTAATGTCTCTCACTACAGAGAGAGATGGGTAAGAGGTTAGAAGAAGAGATAAGTACCCTTTGTCTGGTGATGACAGTAATCAATAAACAAACCAGGTAGGGGGTGGGGAGACATTATCTGCCTTTCCTAATGAACTGCAAACATCTAAATTAAAATCTTTTTTGCTGATAATGATCCTAATGTCATTATGGATTCAAATTTGGTCTTCTTTTTTTTTTTTTTATTCGTGGATTTCTATTCTTTTTCTAATCACTTGATTGGCTGATTAGCTACCAAAAGATGTTCACTGTTATTACATAAAAAAGTTTTCATTGATACCAGACCTCACCAACTCAGCACATGGCTTGGATCTATATGGTAAAGTGGGGAGCTGATGAGCTATCTATTTTCATTGAATATCTAACACAGGTGGCCTTGTGTCTGACTAGTCCAGGCTTCATTAATAATGTAAAGACGTGCATATAATAATGGTTCATTTTATACCATGTTTCCTTGAAAATAAAACCTACCATCAGACATGAAAAGTCAGTCATGTTTCACTCTTGGCTAGAAGTAGTTGCTAAGTCTAGCCACACTGAAGAGTTGTAAAACATTGAAACACGGTGTCTGTTGATGACTATATATATATATATATATATATATATATATTTTACCAACCCCTCCGCACAAGCAGGTCAATTTTACCAAGAGTTTACCAGGTTTAAATTCAGAGTTTTCCTTCTCCTAGACTATTTACCTAGACATGGTTAAAGAGCCCAGTCTGCCCTACTATTTACCAATAGCTGGAGGGAGAATTGGATTCATACCTTTTCCAAAGGTATTAACGCCATGTGAAATACAAACAGCTTCATCTAGGAATTGAACTCGAGTCGACAAGTCCATTTCCTACAACTCTAACCATTACACGCCTCCATACTTATTCAGATACTTATAAGCAGTATTATATATACATATTTACCAACCCCTCCACACAAGAAGGATGTGACACGAGGTCAATTTTTTAAGCGGGGTTCAACAGGTTTGAATTCAGAGTTTTCCTTCTCCTAGACTGGTTGCCTAACCAAGGTTAAAAAGCCCAGTCTGCCCTATTATTTACCCATAGCTGGAGGGAGAGTAGGATTCATACCTTTCCCAAGAGTATTAGAGCTAAGGAAAATGCAATTACCATGTCCAGGATTTGAACTCAGGGTGATGAGTCGATTTCCCATGAAATATATGGTTAATGAACCATTACACCATGTGCTTCCCCAGTATCATATATAATACTGCTTATAAGTATCTGAATAAACAAACAATTTGCTTCTAATCACTTGGTTTTAAAAGTTAAAAACAAAACAAAAAACTTTAATTGCAATCAATGTTACAAGATATGCCTGAAGTTAAGCATAAGTTGACCCCACTTAGTAACCTAAAACATCTGTGTCTGACTAAGTAAAGCTTAGTAAATAACAAGATAAGAAAGATCAAAGTTAAGTAGTAATGAGCCTGTTTAGTACTTAAAATAACAAACCACTTAGTAATGGCAGTTACTGTAAGCAACCAAAGAACATGGATGCCAAACTAAGCAAAGCTTAACAATAATAATGGTTAAATAGATCAAAAAATGAGTTTTTAAAAAATGTGTTTTGAAAAAAATTCGGTTTGAAAAAAAACAAGAATGAATAAAACAAAATGTCTTCAGTATAAAATAACCCAGCAAGGGTCAATGCCATAAAATCCAACCAACCAACCAATAAAAAAAAATTCCTGTATATTTCTGTATATAAATTTCACTCCATTTGTTGATTTTATTGTTGTTTCTTACCATTTCTTCCACCACTACTATCCAGCAGGTAATACCATATTCCTGGTTAAGTCAGTCTCTCCTTTTCTACTCTCTTACTCTTCTCTCCTGCTATTACAATACACATTACATGAATATAACAAAAGCATATGAGTTTGTACAAATTATAAGAATGAGATAGGAATAGTTAATACATGATATGTAAGTAGTAAATTAAACAAAGTGGCCTATTGTTGGTATCAGCAGGACAGCAAGAGAGTCTATGCCTTTTTTACTAGCACTAGACCCGAGAGTTTGTTCTTCTGTCTGAGGTGGGGCACTACATCTACCATCAGTTCCCCACTTTACTGCATAGATCCAAACCATGCTACTCATGTGCTGAGTTGGTGAGAGCCAGTATCAAACATGGAACCTTGGAATTCCAAGATGAATGCTCTATGAATTCAGCTAAACCAGCCACTTATACTTACTATTTAATAGGAATAGCTACCTGAAACCATATAACTGATTTAAAAATCACTTTAGCATTGAATAATTCAACAAGGATTGACATGCGATAAAATGAACTTATCAACCATCAAAATATTTTAGACATTTCGTGAAACAATGAAATGGAATAGAAATAAAATATTCATTGCAGTAACTAAATCTGCTTTTTATATTTTTTCATTCAGATATAAAAACGTATTTTTTTTTTTTTTCAAACTAAAATTACAAAAAACAAAACACTTTATCTTTTCGTTTAGAACAATACTTATCCTTTTTATAAATAATTAAGAGATATAATTTTTTTCCAACCCAATTTTTCAGTAAAAGATTAATATAGAATTTGAGAATCAATATCAATCCTTGGATGTGTAGAAAAGAGTCTCACAGATGAATAGAGATTTATATTCATATTGTTACAAGCTTATAAGTTCCTAACTCTATAGAAAAGAAGCTGACTATCACTGTAGAACCAAGACATGTAGTCGAAAGGGAATTTTTTTTTTAAGTTGGCCTGGGAATAATGGCAATGAAGGGGTACACCACATTCCCCAGAGCTCCAAAATTGGAACTTCACCATTAGATGCAGTTTAACTTCATACCTTGGCCACCGCCTTCTAGCACATATATTATAAAAGTTGTTGGGGTTTACAATAAGGGCAATAGGGTTGTGACTATCATATAGGTACTAGGGCTTGACCTGACTAGACAATTGATTGGAGGGGTTCTCTCCAACCACCTGTCTAGCCTAAGTTAGGACCAAAGTGGATTGATGCATGTCATGGACTGCTCAATCACAAGGATTCCATCCTTAAGCATCACAAGTCACCACCCATGGCCAACAGGTGGCTCTACTGGAGGGGAGTGATTCTTACTTTACTGCAGAGGTGCAATCAGTGCATTCTACAGTCCCAGCCAACAGGGCCCTGATTGATTGGAGGGGGCTTCACCGTACACCTGATTAGTCATTCGAATTTTAAATGACATAGCATTATAGATACTGATTGTCTGACAAAATCCTTTGCCCACAAAACCATCCACGTGAAATCAGAGACTAAAAAGTCTTTTATTATTCTGCCAGCAATAAAATGGTTTTCTAGGTATCACCTATTCTTTTTTTATTAGAAATTTCAATATCTTTTAGATCATGAGAGTATTGCAAGAAAAAAGAAAAAGAACAGAGGAAGTAAAACACATGCCAATTATGGAGAGCAATCTGGTCTTGATCATGTCATGCATATAAAAATCTTGTTTCATTTTTCGGTCAGAAGAAATATGTCAGGTTTTATTAAATCCAGCAATAATAATTCATGTAATTCAATCACTCAAGCAAATATGTCTATATACATAAGCAAATAACATCATTATCCTTTATCTTTACAATATAGACTGTTGAAGCATTTATAATGTTCATCTATACGTACACATATACAATGGAAAAAGAGATAGTAGGTAAGTAGATATTCTTAGAATAAGATAAAAAAATAGATGGTATCAATATACTAAGACTTAAATTATATATATATATATATATATATGTGATAAAAGAAAATGAATCATTGGGAAAAGACAAAGAAAAAAAAGGAACAAGTCACAATACTGACTTTGTCAGAAAAATAAAAATAAAATTAAGTGAGTCACAATGCAATAAATATTGAAAAAGTGCTCAATATGTACATACAGAGAGCCAGTTTGAAAATAATAAGTATCAGAATATTGAAAAGGATCTTCACACACACACACACACACACACACACACACACATATATATATCTATTAATAATGGAGATTCGTTTCCGGTTTTTGTCTGTAACAAAAACTACGTCACTGCTTACGTCACACTACCTAAAATCGTCATAACATAGAATATTATAAATACACTCAAAATTTGAGCATGCAATGTTAGACAGTCCACATTGGTTTTTTAAACAAGTTTTAATAAATACATACGTGGTATTGTCTATCTATATATACTTTGTTTTATTTTAATATATATTTAAAGTTATCAGAACTAAGTTTCCATTTCAAATTTTTTATTTTTTACTCCTTTAATAAATTTGATGATTTTACTTTACTTATGATACAAACTCTCTGCAACTCCCATCCCCTCAGGCAATTTTCATTTTACGTTGCCCAGAGGGCGTTTTTTATTTTGCTAGTATATATAATTAACAAAGTAAGAAGCTGAAATACCGGCTGTTATGAATTCATTTCTACCAACATATGTATATATACATATATATCAGGGCTTCATCAGACTGCAAATAATATTGAAATGTTTTTTTGCATTTGCAGTTTGATGAAGCCTATATATATATATATATATATATATATATGTATGTATGTATGTATACATATGTCAGTGGAAATAAATCTATAACTACTAATATGAGCAGTATTTAAGCCTTTTCTTTGCTGAATATATTGCTCTGTATGTAATTCAAAAATTATTGTACATTGAGTTCTCAACTTAGTCTTTGTCAATTTTAACATTCTGCTGTTAAAAAACATCCTGCTTAGAATAATACCCAACACCAAAAAACCTGGTTATTTACTTAAACATATATATATATATATATATATATATATATATATATATATATATGGGGAGGGGGTGTATTCAAAAAGCACAAAGCCAAATGTGAATAAGAGTGAATAATAAGACATTTGCTCTTTCACTTGTGTTGAAGCAACATTTACTAAGCTTAACTTGATCTGAGCACTGATACAAATGTGGTACACCCATTGTGGTTGGTTGGCTTTACAGCATGTCAACCCTTGTTGGGTTATTTAATGCCCGGGTCAGTCTTTTTAAGCAATTATATAGTTTCAAGAAACTATTCCTATTTGATAATAATAATCATTTCTTTGCACACAGGTACACAGTTTCAAGTATTCCTATCCAATATTAATCATTTTCAAAAATATCTATTTGACCCTTAGATGGATCTCTAACAGATGCTACCACTTTGAGTCTGAGTGGACCTGGAGTAATGGAACCAAAAGGGTACTCCACACTCTCCAAGACTCCAGAACTGGAGACTCACCACCAAATACAGCTTAGTGTTATAGCTATAGTAGGGGGGGTCTGCATAGTATGCAGTTGGTGTATTCTAAGCTTTGCTAACAGCGCAAGAACCAGTGTGGTTGGTTGGATTTTTTGGCATGTCATCCCTTGTTGGGTTATTTTATGCTGAAGACATTTTGTTATATTCATTCTTGATGGTATTCAGATTCTTTTCTTTTTTTCAAACTCGATTAAAAAAAAACATTTTTTTAAACTCCAGGTCAGAGTGGACCTGGGAGTAATTGTGATGAAGGGGTACTCCACACTCCCCAGAGCTCCAGAATTGGAATTTCATGATTAGATTAACCAAGTGTTGATCAAGATCAGTAGAGTATTAATGATCTGTGAGATTACCCTGTTAACTATTGAATAACAGTGAAAATTTGCTTATTTATTAAACTTAGCTTAGTCTGACACATGGCCAAATGTATAAAGAGTGATTAATGGTTGGCAAGATAAGCTTGTTATTTCTCAGTGTTGAAACAGTATTTACTAAGCTTAGCTGACACAAGGCTACAAGTAAGAGTACCCAATAAGGATCCAACTACAGTAGTGATGGC
Organism: Doryteuthis pealeii; assembly: GCA_023376005.1. Lineage (NCBI taxonomy): Eukaryota > Metazoa > Mollusca > Cephalopoda > Myopsida > Loliginidae > Doryteuthis > Doryteuthis pealeii. The sequence goes on along the minus strand of CM042143.1, from coordinate 57,521,940 downwards.
CTGCCAGTATAGTTTTCTAACCAATGTTCTAAGACAAGGACTTCTCAAATTTGATCCAACAATATTGGCATGCCAAAATTAGGATATTCGCATAAAGTAGTATGAAAAGTCAGCAGAGAGGCCTATTGTTGGTATCAGCTGGACATTGAGGGAGTCTATCCCCTTTTCACTAGTGCTAGACCAAGGAGATTGCTTTTGAGCCTGAAGTGGAGCGCCACACCAACCATCAGCCTCCCACTTTACCACACAGATCAAAACTGTGCTACTCATTCACTGAGTTAGCAAAAGCGCCATACATAACATCAATTCCACACAGATCTAAGCTGTGCTGAGTTGCCAAGGGCTGGTATTGAACCCGTAACTTTGTGTTTCCAAGGTGGATGCTCTACTGACTGAGCTAAACTGGCCCATGAAAACCACCCAAAAGAAAAGGAATCATCTATTAATTGGTTGAAACCATTAGGATGGTACGCTAAAGGCAAAACCATTAGGATGGTACACTAAAGGTGAAACCATTAGGATGGTACACTAAAGGTGAAAACCATTAGGATGGTACGCTAAAATTGAAACCATTAGGATGGTACACTAAAGGTGAAACCATTAGGATGGTACGCTAAAATTGAAACCATTAGGATGGTACACTAAAGGTGAAACCATTAGGATGGTACGCTAAAATTGAAACCATTAGGATGGTATAAAATTGAAACCATTAGATGGTACGCTAAAATTGAAAAGGATGGCACGCTAAAGGTGAAACCATTAGGATGGTACGCTAAAGTGAAACCATTAGGATGGCGCTAAAGGTGAAACCATTAGGATGGCACGCTAAAGGTGAAACCATTAGGATGGCACGCTAAAGGTGAAACCATTAGGATGGCACGCTAAAGGTGAAACCATTAGGATGGCACGCTAAAGGTGAAACCATTAGGATGGTAAAGGTGAACCATTAGGATGGTACGCTAAAGGTGAAACCATTAGGATGGTACGCTAAAGGTGAAACCATTAGGATGGTACGCTAAAGGTGAAACCATTAGGATGGTACGCTAAAGGTGAAACCATTAGGATGGTATGCTAAAGTTGTACCAAATTGAGACTAAAACATCAATTGTTTTCTTATTTTCTCTTTTTTTGTTTTTAAAATTCTTGAAACAATCAACTAAATAATTGAAAACCCGATCACTCAGTTTATATCCAATAAGCCATTCGATTTGAATACTCGAGGCTGAATCATTTGCAATATTAAATATATGCGCATAAATTAAGAAACAAAAACAAAACACAATTTACAACCATCAATTTATCAAAAATTATGCTCATTTTTGTTTTGTTTTTTTTCCATTTCACAAATGGAAATTTGTTGAAAATTAAAATATTCCTCTGGGATATTAAAAGACTCAAATTCCTTCTGAAAGACAATTTAAGAAATGGTAATCAGTATTCTTGCCTATCATCTCCTTCAGCATTTGTGTGTATATTTATCTAAGAAGGAACCAAAAAGGCCAATAAAACACATTCATTTGGCACTTTATATTTCTTTCTTTTGTTTCTTCTAACGAGAAGTAACTTTGCAAATTAAATCTATTAGTTTTCAGTTTAGTGGTTGAATTTGAATAAAAAGGAAAATAATGCAGAAACAATTACTGGCACTTTTGCCGAACCAGATGCTCTCAAAGACAGAGTTTTACTAAAGATCTTTACACTTTGTTGATTAGCACAGTTGCAAATCAGAATAGAAGAGAATCATTTTGTCATGAAGGAAAGAAAAGAAAACAGTTGAATAGTTAACACAAAAACTGACAAACAAAGAAGTCATATTCACACTTTAAAAACATTGTCTGTCAGATCATTTTGAAACATAACAGAGATTTAATCAGCTAAAAACTTCAGCACCTCTATTTTCTTTTCAATTTTTTCTGACACCAGAAATATATATATATATATATATATATATATATATATATATATATATATTAGAACCAGTTAAATTATAACCTTCTACATGCATGATTGTTGTAATAGTTATTGGCATGTATGAGGTAATCCCAAAAGTATGGTCTCTCTCTCTCTCTCTCTCTCTCTCTCTCTCTCTCTCTCTCTCTCTCTCTCTCTCTCAGAATCAAACGTTCTCTCTTTCTATTCCTCTCACTCTCTCTCTCTCTCTCTCAAAATCAAACTATCAATCTCTCTCTCTCTCTCTATTCCCCTCTCTCTCTCTCTATATATATATATATATATATATTGTTTTAAAACCGAATGGGTTAAAACCCTCTGACTATAGTTTCACACAGTAGCAAATCTTCAGGGAGTTGCTTTGTCCAACCATCAACTTGTATTTATATCTGGGTTGTACCCATTCCTAAGTAGGTGGGTGTGCCACCTACCCTCCTTTTCCCTTACGTCATGCCTGAACCTACTTGGCATAGTCTATGTTTGTTAACATGTCTACATTTGTTTGTCAACTCCGATCGCGAGTTTAATATCCATCTGGGTCCCTGCCTTCAGCTATTCTTAGTTTTTCTTACAAGCACAGCATAAATAGGTTATCATTTCCTTTATGTGATGGTGCTCTCTCTCTCTATATCTATATATATATCAATAACATACCAATTACCAAATTTAAACTTAAGTAAATTTATAATCAAATTACATTCTTTACTTAACTTGAACTATTATTACCAACTGACCTAGTGTAAAATAATAAAAACATGTGACAACACGTCTACCGACTTACACAATTTTCTTTTTTCTTTCATATCTCAGCAACTCTTAACAAAAACAATTATACACCTTATTTTACCATAACAATATTTAACAATAATCCCTAAGATTATATTAACGAATAAATATACCAGTATAAATACACGTATTCTATTATATCAAGAAAACAAACTTTAATTGTATATTAGCAGAACCTTATCTTTTTTTACACAAACCATCAACAATTCTCGTAAACTTAAATAAAAAAATTTACCCCAATGAAACAAAATAAACGCATACTAGCAACACATTTATTAAATTTAAAGTCAATTAAATTTATAATCATTATACCTTATTCAATTTAAACTATTATTATTACTATTTCCACTTCTCTCAACATAATAAAAACACATGACAGCAAGTCTATTGATATTTACCCAATTTACATTCATCTTAACAAAAAACAAAAAAACAATATCTTATTTTATTTCATCACAGCAATAATTAACAATAATCGCTTAGACCATTTTAATGAATAAATACACCAGTATAAATATACGATTCTATTATATCAAAAAATAAAATAAAAAACTTTAAGCATATATTAACAAAACCTTATATTTCTTTGCACTAAACAACAATAATTCTTACAAATTGTTAAAGCAAAAATGTAAAGAGTATTTCTCATGATGTTTATATTTGATCCTTTGGGGAAAAAAAAAACCCATCTCCGTTGATTTTTAAATCGGCGCCCCAGCATTCATTAACTGTGAATCTGTCTTTAACGGTCATAACCACAAAATAAACTTGTGCAGTTAACTGCAATTAATCAATATCTTGATTAATTCAGTGAAGATCCTTATGGTGAAACTCGAGTAGGTTATTCCTGTATATACCATTGTAATAAATTCGCTCTACTTATGTATTGAGCACTTTATATTTCTTATATCGCTGTCTTATCATTGTGAAACTTGTATCAACTAACCATTGAGACCAATTTCACTGGTAAGTCACCACTTTCATATATAAAATTATATATATATACAAATATATATTTCTCTCTCTTTCTCCCTCTCGCTCTTCTCTCTCTCTCTCTCTCTCTCTCTCTCGCTCTTTTTCTCTCTCTCTCTCGCTCTTTCTTCTCTCTCTCTCTCTTCTCTCTCTCTCTCTCTCTCTCTGCTCTTTCTCTCTCTCTCTCTCTCTCTCTCTCTCTCTCTCTCTCTCTCTCTCTCTCTCTCTCTCTCTCTCTCTCTCTCTCTCTCTCTCTCTCTCTCTCTCTCTCTCTCTCTCTCTCTCTCTCTCTCTCTCTCTCTCTCTCTCTCTCTCTCTCTCTCTCTCTCTCTCTCTCTCTCTCTCTCTCTCTCTCTCTCTCTCTCTCTCTCTCTCTCTCTCTCTCTCTCTCTCTCTCTCTCTCTCTCTCTCTCTCTCTCTCTCTCTCTCTCTCTCTCTCTATATATATATATATATATATATATATATATATATATATACGTCTTTCTGTTGATCCATTTACCTAACTCTGTTGATTAATCTATCTAGCTATCTATTTGTGTATTGAATTATCTATCAATCTCTCTGTTTGTTCATCTATCAATCTATCTTATTATTTTCGTGTGTATCTATCTAAGCTATAAATGGACACTTACAGGATTGGTGGAGAAAACAGGTCATTTAACCTTACCCAGGTTCAACAGATTATTTATCCCAGAACTCTGTATCAGAGCTTTTAGCCAATGGTGAGGAGGTCATCCCTTGGGTCATGCACATTTACACTATAAATGGCAGGAAGTGCAAAAGCTTCCTTGAATGTGGAATACCTATCATATAACCGAGTTGCCAGGAAGAAATAACCTGAATATGTCCTTTTGCCCTCTCCCAGGTAAAGTGGCTGCAGATTCCCATGGGCTAGTCTGTTCAGTTCAACATATATATATATATATATATATATATATATATATCACTCTCTCACTTATCATCTATGTATGTCTGTATATAATATCTATAACCTTAGGTATGTTCATATATATATATAATGCAGTATTGACAGTTAACAAATTTAATCAAATTACCAGCAGTATATAAAAACTTACATTGATCAGCTCTGTGAGAATACTAGATGTGATGATGAGGACTTAAGATGACGAGTAGGGTTGAGTGGTGAGAGAAAGTCATGGGAATCCATGCTGTCAGTTTGACATCATCATGGTAATGATATAAAAACTAAAAGTGTTTAATATCAATTATTTTAATATGCATTTAAAGTTATCTAACACATAGAATTTTATGAGAAAATTATTTACAAACAATAAATAGTCACATAATCTTCTTCTAATTGATAATTTGTATTTTATTATATGGTGAAAAAAACATCCTGGGTTGGTTGGTTGGTTGTGTTTTACAGCATGTCAACCCATTGGGTTATTTTATGCCAAAGATGTTTTGTTTTACTCATTCTTGTTGGGTATTCAATTTTGCTTTTTCAAACTCATTTTCTTTAAACTCATGTTTTTCTATTCAACCCATAGATGAGACCCTTACAGGCACTACCACTACGGGTCAGAGTGAACCTGGGAGTAATGGTAATGAACCTCATCCCCAGAGCTCTAGAACTGGAATCTCACCATCAGATTTAACATAAATACCCAGGACACTAAGACCCTCAGCGATCACCTTCTAGCATATATATGATAAAAAGGTTGGGGGGTTCTATAAGGGTAATAGGATTGGGACAATCATATTGGTGCTAGGGCTTGATATGACCAGCAGATTGATCAGAGAGGGCCTCTCCAACCGCCTGTCTAGCATAAGTATGGGCCTAAGTGGAGTGTTGCATGTGATGGACAACTCATCCACTAGAATTCAATCCTATCACAGGTCACACCTATTGGCAACAGATGGCCCCCATTGGGGGGTCTTTCAACTTTAAAAAGATGCAGTGGCATATTCTACAACCCCAGCTGACAGGATGGATTCTGTTTTGATTATCGTCTGTTGTAAAATTTTATTTCTGACAGACGATAATCAAAACAAAATGGTTTTGACGCGCCCACCAAAAAAAAAAAAAAAGAAAAAACTTAAATATTTGAATTAATTTAATTTTAACTGTGAGAAACTTAGAAAAAAATTTATTTGAATTTTGACAGCAAAACTATTTTTTATATCTATTATTCAAAAAAAAAAATGGGCTGGCTTAGCTCGAGGTTCCTGGTTCAATTCCAGCCCTCACCAACTCAGCATATGAGTAGCACATGGATATGTGCGGTAAAGTGAGGAGTTCATGGTAGGTGTGGAGCTCCACCTCAGATGCCAAAACAATCTCCTTGGTCTAGTGTTAGTGAAAAGGGGATAGACTCCCTCCCTGTCTGGCTGATACCGACTTTAGGACACCCCAATGACTTACTTATTACAAAAAAAAAAAAAAAAAGATTTCAAAAATCTGTTTGCATTTCTTTTTCCAAAAGAGCATGGCAAAAATTCATTTTCACACTACCCAAGGGTATTTTCTTTTTCTTTTTTGGGGGTTTTGTTGTTGTTTTTTTGTTTTTGCTAACTCCTATAATTTACAGATAGAGTTAAGAAAACACTTATTTCTGGAGATGATGTCAATTATTTCTAGGTTGTTGTACATGTTATTTATTTTCGAAAGAAAACTTGTTCAGCCTAATCTCTCTTATCTCTTTTTATGTTGGATTATATAGCCACCCCCCCCCACCCCACCGCCTGCCAAAACTGTTCTCCAATTTGAGGGAAGATGATGCTTAGATAGGATTAGGTAAGAGAAACATTCCAAGTTGACTGCATAGCTGGTAGGCGATAATTTTTTCTTCCAAAGATTTCTTTCCTGTTCAGCAATTGTGAAGTTTGTCAAAGAAGTGATGGGGGGGGGGTCTTTCGGAGAAACAAAAGACGTCCATATTTTTTAAGGTGAAAATATTATGGCCCAGTAGAAAGCAATGAAAACAGAAAAATTAGATTCTTTTTTTTTCTTTTTTCATGATAAGTTGTTTGAAGCAAGAAAGGACAGATTGTTCTTTACTTGCATGGCACTTTCACACTGATAGATATGCACTGGCATAGAGTGATTTGGATTTTTGAAATGCCTTCCTCTTGCACTCAAGTCATTCTTCTGCTTGATAACACCCATACAAAGGGTACTTTATAAAGGTTAGGTTCACACATATATATATATATATATACATACAAACATGTATATACATATATATATACATACAAACATATGTATATATATACATATATATATACATACAAACATATATATATATATATATATACAAACATATATACATATATATACATATGTATATATACATATATATACATATATACATATATATATATATATACAAACATATGTATATATACATATATATACAATATATACATATATATATATTATATATATATATATATATACAAACATATATACATATATATATATATACAACATATGTATATATAATATATATATATGTATATATATATATATATATATATATATATATATATATATACAAACATATGTATATATACATATATATATACATATATATATACATACAAACATGTATATATATACATATATATATACATATATACATACAACATGTATATATATACATATATATACATACAAACATGTATATATATATATATATAATACATACAAACATGTATATATATATACATATATATATACAAACATGTATATATATACATATATATATATACAAACATATGTATATATACATATATATATATACATACAAACATATGTATATATACATATATATATATACATACAACATATGTATATATACATATAATATATATACATACAAACATATGTATATATACATATATACATATATATACAAACATGTATATATATATATATACATATATATACAAACATATGTATATATACAATATATATACAAACATATGTATATATATATATATATATATATATACAAACATATGTATATATATATACATACAAACATATGTATATATATATATATATATATATATATATACAAACATATGTATATATATACATACAAACATATTTATGTATATATATATATATATATATACATACAAACATTTACATATATATATATATATAAGTAAAGTCGTCGGGGCGGCCTAAAGTCGGTATCAGCCATGCAGCGAGGGAGTCTATCCCCTTTTCACTAGCGCTAAACCAAGGAGATTATTTTAGCGTCTGAGGTGGGACGCCACACCTACCATCAGCTCCTTACTTTACCACACATATCCCTGTGCTACTCATACGCTGAGTTGGCGAGGGTGGGTATCAAACTAGGAACCTTGTGGTTTCTAGCCGAACGCTCTACTGACTGAGCTAACCCGGCCCCTATATATATATATATATACATACATACAAACATATGTGTGTATATATATATATATATATATATATATACATACAAACATATGCATGTATATACATACATATATATATATATATATATATACATATATGAGAGTAAACAAACAGTATGTTTGAGATGGCGATAACCGACAATTTTTGGGAGAATATGTGTTTAATTGAAGTCATACCTAATTTGAAAATTAATTAGTTGATAATTAATGAATTAGGCATGCATATCTTTTTAAATGTAAGGCGTAAACAAATCAAGAAAAAGTCGATCTCTGTATGTACATTTCAGCATATTATGCCTCATCAGCAGAGTTATAGACAGGAAAAGTGCTCTCTGTGTGATTCGAACTGACAGGCGGGGATTCTAACCATTACACTAGCTGTTTTTTTCCGGATTTCTCATTTGTTTTTAAACTGATATATGCTACTTTTTTGGGTGACTTACTACATGATAGTATGAGAGTAAACAAACAGTATGTTTGAGATGTCAATAGCCAACAATTTTAGGGTTCGAATCACACACAGAGCACTGTGCGTAATCTTAAACAAATCATGGAAACAAAACCCTACTGTACAGCCACTTTCCACTTATCACACAGACACCCAAGTGAGACAAACAAAACATGCTGGGCACTGTTGGAGAAGCAGGGACGAACTTATAAGTGACGTTCTCCTATGGAAACCAGCACATGAGCACCCCAGTGTATACCACCCAGTAAAGACCCACATTGACCAGCTCTACACAGATACTAGATGCTGCACAGAGGAACTCCTGAGAGCAATGAATGATAGGGATGGTTGGTGAGAGATTATCATGGATATCCATGCTACTGGTGCAATATGATGATGATGATGATGATGATGATATCAAACCTTGTTGGGTTATTTAATACCATTTCAAGTCATCTATTTCTACAAGTATGGTTTTGTTTATAATTTTGATTTTTTAGACTATTGTCCTCATCTTTATTGTGGTATGTAAAATCACAATGTTTTCGGCCACTGTATCCTCCAGGTGTTTCCTGTGTATCCAAGCATATCAATGACCCAACCTAGGAAATCATTTTGAATAGTTTGGCTGTGGATCAAACAAGGCATCAAAGAAATGATTTCCAAGGCTGGGTCATTGCTATGCTCGGAAACACTTAAGGAAGGTCGGAGGATACAGCAGCCGAAATGTTGTGATTTTACACACCACAATAAAGATGAGGACCATAATCCTTGACGTGAGCTAAGCTTAGTAAATATCTTCCTACTAATTACTTCAAACAGTTGACATAGCTAATAAGATCAATTGAAAGTTTATAATTTTGATTTTTTAAATATTGTCCTCATCTTTATTGTGGTATGTAAAATCACAATGTTTTCGGCCACTGTATCCTCCAGGTGTTTCCTGTGTATCCAAGCATATCAATTACCAACCTAGGAAATCATTTTGAATAGTTTGGCTGTTGATCAAACAAGGTGTTGAAGAACTTTTGAAGATCTTATTCAAATAATGACATCATTGTTTTAGATGCTGCACAGAGGAACTCCTGAAAGCAATGAATGATAGGGATGGTTGGTGAGAGATTATCATGGATATCCATACTACTAGTGTGATATGATGATGATGATGATATCAAACCTTGTTGGGTTATTTAATACCATTTCAAGTCATCTTTTTTACAAGTATGGTTTTGTTTATAATTTTGATTTTTTAGACTATTGTCCTCATCTTTATTGTGGTATGTAAAATCACAATGTTTTCAACCACTGTATCCTCCAGGTGTTTCCTGTGTATCCAAGCATATCAATGACCCAACCTAGGAAATCATTTTGAATAGTTTGGCTGTTGATCAAACAAGGTGTTGAAGAACTTTTGAAGATATTATTCAAATAATGACCTTATTGTTTTTGCACACCTAACATTCCAACATGTGTCATGAGGACCATCATGATCATTAAAAAAAAATATTTATTAGCATTTCCTGCACAACTCGAGGTGCAAATTCCAATGACATCAATTATTTTTTATATTTTTACTTTTTAAAGTAATTTACTTTAAAAACAATTTGATTTAGCCTATTCAATGACTGGTTACCATACTGTGTTCATCTCTACATTTGATCTACTCAAGAGGTTACTGCAGCCCAACCTTGTGCTACTCATACATTGAGTTGACGAAGACCAGTATCTAACCAGGAACCTTGTAGTCCCCAGGCAGACACTCGTCAACTCAGTGTATGAGTAGCACAGGGATCTGTGTGGTGAAGTGAGGAGATGATGGTAGGTGTGGCACTCTGTCTCAGATGCCAAAAACAATCTTCTTGATCTAGCACTAGTGAAAAGAGGATAGACTCCTTAACTTTATGAAGAGATATCATAGGAGTTATTAGACAAAAAACATCAAAGTGGACAAGATAAAAATCTAGAAAAGAGGATAACGGATGGTGCCCAAGTAATAACAAGAGACATGACAGTAGATGGAGAAAGAAAATAATGAATAGTCTGTTGCCAATTAACTTTCTTCCTCTTTTGCCAAATAGTTCCTCTACTAAAGGAAAGAGTCCAAGGGAGATAACTCATAATCCCCATGGACCCACTTATCCTTCCAGCCGTGGTTTAAATAGTTCTACAATGATGGCCTGACCCAGAGTGGTAGTACCTATTAGAGGGGCCCATTTGCTTCTTTGAGACGTCTTCTTTTCGAAGTTGGGTTATTTCATAGGTTGAACTGACTAGTCTCATGAGATCTCAAGATTGTTGTTTGGTTTGGTTTGGTTTACAGCATATCAACCTTGGTGGATCATTTAATGCCAACTAAGTTTTGGATTCATAGCAATATTTTGGTAGAAAACAAATGTATATATGTATAGATTTTAACTATTGTTCAATTACTTATATTTTTTTAGTATAATCCCACTTCTTTTAGGAAATGTAAAATCCTGGATGGTCTTATTTTTGTGAAAAGTATTTTTCAAATTACTTGCTTGGTAATATTTTGTTCACACTAGATCAAAGTTTAAACACTCTAGCAGTATGTTTCACTGTAAATCTCTCTTGGCATGTAGTGTATATTGGGGATTCTTTGCTATCTAGTAGATGATGATGGGTGATGTAGGTGTGGCCTATGTGAAGGCAGGTTAGCACAACAACAAAATACAACATCAATATTGTTGTAGCTTGAATATCAGAATTAACAGAGAAATAATAGGAAGAAACTTTCACAGGATTTAACCTAGCAATTGCTAATTACTCTGTTCATCTTTTATCTTTGCTTAGTTAACCTTTTTCCCTTTCCTTAATAATCACTGAGTTTCTTCCTATTATTTCTTTGTTAACTCTGATACTCAAGTTACAACAATCTTGAGATTTCACGGGACTTGTCAATGGACACACCAGAGTGGGCGGGCCAGCAAAGACTTACATAGATTAGCTCTGTATGGATACAGGATGTCAGGAAGAAGACTTGCCAGGAGCAATGCCTGATAGGGACAGGTGGCAAGAGAGAGTCATGGAAATCCATGCTGTCAGCATGACATGATGATGATTATGACCTAACAGCACATAGTGATAAGATGAAAGACAATTTTTTTTTTTTCATTTTTCATCTTTACTCAAATTTGTATTGATCAAAATATTTCCTGAGTTCGATATTTTTAATTTATGTTTCAATTTTAATTTTTCAGTAATTTTAGATAACTTCCACTTAGAAGTTCGATTTCAGAGTGTTAGTTAAATAAATGCAGAGGAAGAAGAAAATTTTTGCAAAGCTCTTGTAAATTTTTATTTCACAAAAATCGTAGGTAATGTCATGTTCTTTTGCTCAAGAGAGTGTATTTTCCTGTAAGTACATTATATATAATATATATATATGAGAGAGAGAGCATGGGTGGAGTCAGATTGTATTTACATAAAACTGTCTCTACCGAAACATATGTATATATAATATAATTTGATTTTTACATATGTGGGTGTGCCTTATCAATTTGTCTCACAAACAAGACTAGCACGCAAACGTTTTTTTTTAAGTACGTAGCAACATTTTTCAACACGTCAATATCTGACAACCTCCTCTCTTCCTCTTTTTACCTCCCTTCCATCCCCATTCCTTTCTGTCTATTTATTTTGTGGTCAAAGCTGAAATAAATTTATAATTTCATAACCTAAAGATTTTTCTTTATATACAAGCTGTTTCAAAAAAAGTATCAAGATTTTTTTGTACTTTTTGACACACCTTGTATTCTGAAAAAAAAAAATGTTTCATTCATTAATTTTTTCAGAATACAAGGTGTGTCAAAAAAGTAGCAAGCTGTATTTACCAAAATAGAAATGAAGAATGAAAGGAATGTTTATTTTTTTTCAGAATACAAGCTGTCAAAAGGTACAAAAAATATTGATACTTTTTTGACACACCTTGTATAAATATATATATATATTGTAGATGACTATATATATTCTCTCCACCCTTGGTGGATTGAGCTTTCTGGAAGGGAATTTAACTGATGGCTGCTGTTTATGCTGAAATTGCATATTTTAAGTATTAAAGTGGATCAATCTCTCTTTAGTAGTCTTTATATATATATATATATGTATTTATCAATAATAATTCCCTTCCAGTTAGTGGGTTTACTTATAGCCCGGTGGTTAGAAGCTCTGACTGATGAAAAATCAGTCAAGTTCCGATCCCGGCTTGAAGCAGCTTACAAAGTCTAGTCACACTGAAGAGATATCATCCATCAAAACATGACTGAATGTTGATGACTATATATATATATATATATATATATATATTTAATCCAAAAGTCCAGAGAAGAAATCTTCCTTACGACACAAGAGTTTTATTTAAACAAAACCAAGTCATAGTTTGAGAGCTCAATGTATGCTCTTAATGTTAGAGTCACAGAGCAAATATATAAGTAAAGAAATAACAAAAGACTTAGAGATTTAGCATTATAGTCTATTTCAGGGAGCTTAATAGACTATAATGCTAAATCTCTAAGTCTTTTGTTATTTCTTTACTCATATATATATATATATATATATATATAGGGTATGCCAGAAATATCTCCCACATTTTAAACTGCCACCAGTGTGGTGCAAGTGGTAATGGTAGCTCCATCTAACTAATGTCCTTCAATCTTTCTTTTTTTTTAAATACAATCAGTTATAATCATGGCTTACAGTATGTTTGCTGTTGAAACGTTTCTTAAGACTAATGAATCTGTTACTGCTTTACAGAAAGCTTTTTGTGCTTATTCCATGTCATGGAGTTGGAATTATGTTGTTCTGGATAGAAAATCAATACTGCTATGCGTTGAAATTTCCATGACGAAATGAACATGAAAAGCTCCCTGTATAGCATATATATATATATATATATATATATATATATATATGCCCACAGTGCACCTCACGTGGTGTAATAGTTAGCAAGCTAGATTTGCTGACCATTGTTAGTGAGTTAAATTCTCATTGGGCACCCCCATACTTCTAGCCTTGTGTCACATCTAAGCTATGCTTAGTAAATAATTATATATATATATATGCCCACATGCAATATTTTCTGCATTATATATGCATATATATATATATAGCTATTTCATAGTGCAGACATGAAAATAAAGGGCTCAATTAAAGGTGTAAGAGCTATATTCATTCATTTATAAAATAGTACACAAATAAATATTTATTTATATAGTATTATATATATCTTACTTATCCTCAAAAGTAAAGATAAAAGAAAATACAGAATTTCTTGAAATATGTAGCTGTAAAAATGTAAACATCTCAACTCGATTGAAGAACAAAGTCCCAGACATGGAGCCATATTTATATCTATTTTTCTGCCAAGCCAGCAAAACCAGAAATAACACCACTCAAACTAATACAATAGTGATCTTTTATTTTAATAAAATAATAATAATTCTGTGCACTATAAAAATGTCCTCAGAATGTCAGGAGAATAAACGATAAAAATATCTATAGACTGTAGACACATCTAGAGTTAATGTCTCATTTTAATTCTGATTCACGTCATCTTTTTTAGTTTATAAAATGTTTAAAACAAAGAATCATAACCTGTTAAAAGTATTACTATCTCTGTCCAATAATAGTTGTTATATTTATATATAAATTTCAGATACTGAATAAAAGAACTATTACAGAACAGAAGTAATATAAAGTTAGAAGTATTTTGAACACAATCCAACTACATATACATACTAGCAGAACCTGTAGATATACCACAGTAGGATAATCTAATTATTACAACCTAGACATGTTTATTTCAGAGCTATTGTTAAATAGTTCAATATGTAAAAAGTATAGTAATCTTAATTTAACTCTCTCAATCTTTCTTTCTTTCTTTCCTTCTTTTCATTATGTTTGATTGAAACAGATTAACGTTATTGCTTCTGTGCACTCTCTATCTTTCCCCTACTCTCTTTTCTTTCTTTCTTATATTTTTTCTGTTTAGCATGTAATTTTTCTTAGCTGTATTCATAATAAAAATGGAATGGTCCATTATTTGCTAAAGTGACGACACTCATAAGAAATAAGAATTTGAAAATTAAGCACCACCAGATAATCAGGATTTACATTTTTGCATTTCATCTTGTATGGTTGGTTGGTTGGTTGGATTTTATGGCATGTCAACCCTTGTTGGGTCATTTTATGCTGAAGACGTTTTGGTTGATTCATTCTAGATGGGTTCTCAGTTATTTTGTAAACTCAATTTTTCTTTTTAACCACATTTTTTAGAACTGATTTGTTCTATTTAACCCATAGATGGGACCCTAACAGGTACTACCACTCTGAGTCAGAGTGGACCTGAGACCAATGGTGATGAAGGGGTGCTCTACATTCGCCAAACCTCCAGAACTGGAACCTCACCATCAGATAGAGTTTAACATCATTCCCAGGACATGAAGACTCTCAGCCACTGCCTACGGCCCACAGGTGGCCACATTAGGGGAGTCTTACCCCTCTGCAGAGGTGCAGTAGGTGTATTCTAATACCCCAACCAACAAGGTGGTGTATGATTTGGACGGTCTCATTTTTAACCAGAGGGTAGAGCACAATGATAAATGTTGTACTTTTCAGGAACACAAGTATTAATATATAGATTATTTTTTAACTAAACCTTTCTTTTCTTCCATGAGTTGGACCATTTCAATAATGATTTTAAGAACTATAGAATAGAAAAACAAATGATAGTAACAATGTTTCATCTAAGAAATTAAAATACTATTAGCTATAAAGAAGTAACAGATCAAAAACTGGTCAAAAATCAATGATAATACTTCATGTTTAGCTCAGTCAGCAGAGTATCTGCCTAGGACCCACAATGTTCTGTGGGATACTGTTGTATATCCACAGGTCTTGCTAGTATATTTTAAAAAGGAAGAAAATAACCAATAATCATTGCCTTCATTTCTATACATTTTGTTGGCTAATGTAAAACTAACAAATTTTTAAAAAATATTCAACACATTGTTATATCATTTCTGAGTAATTTTTAATCAACTCTAAACAGACAGGAAAAATGTTGTTTTTTTTAAAATGGATGACAACTCCATGTCTATTAATTGCTAATTATAAAGGTGTTTCTCTTTGCAAATAATTATTATGTAAATTCGAAAAATAGGAACTGACTTGACATTAGAATAAAGGTCATCTTTTAGCAAGTTATAATCATTTTAGAATTATGTGGAGGCGCACTTAGTATAATGGTTATCATTGGAGGAAATGGAATTTGCAACCTGAATTTAAATATTAGATGAGTCTGTTTGCATTTCATTTCAAAATAATGCCCTTAGGAAAGAGATGAATCCCTCTTTTCTCCCCCCAGGTATGGGTAAATAGTAGGCCTGACTGGGTTCTTTAGCTTTGGTTAGTGTTGTCACTTGAGTATCAGAGTTAACAGAGAACTAATAGGAAAAAACACAATGAGTATTAAGGATAGGTAAAAATGCAAGATACAGGGTAAACAGAGTAATTAACAATTGCTAGGTTGAATTAAGAAGTCCTGTGGGATCTCATTGTTTCTCTCTTGCGAGGTTCCATCAGACATTATCTATACAAAAACAGATAATTCCCTTCTCATTATTTAGGTAGGCAACCAGTCAAGGAAAAGGAAAACTGAATTCAAAACTGTCATCCAATCCATGGCAGAGGGGTGGGTAAATACTTTCAATGATTTTTTAAAATTCCATCTGCTTTTTTTTTCATGTCTGTAGAATAAACATCATACTGGTAGAAGAGTTTAATTTACCATCGAACTGGTAAGACAAGGCAACAAGGAAGCCATAACTTAATACAAATCTTACCTTGTTGCAAGCCTACTACAGAATGCCAGAGTATTTATGAAGCATCATAACATCATAGAAACCAAACAGCCAATCAGGACTCAAGGAATAGAATCACCCAAATACATGAATGGAGTATTCCTGAGTTCCATAAATACCAGCTGTTTTGGGCACCAGTCAGTAGTGCTTAGTTGCTGTTGTTCAAACCAACAGCATACTCAGCTCACAACAAAGTTGGATGCTAATCATCCAACAAATTTCTACAATGCCATTTTTAAAAAATATTAAATGTTGTTTAGATAAAAAAAAAAAAATCAGCCAATAAATGTTGTTAATGATTTGCTAAATCACTTTTATGACAACAACATCACATAACAGCCTTGTAAGTCAAAAAGTATTCAGGCCAAAAGTGTTGGGCAACCTCTGTGAAACAGGAAGTGATGTGCTGCAAGGTTATCTCTAATTGGGCAACACTGAGGTCTCAGATTAGTAGCTCCATGTCCTTCATGTTGGTCAGTAATTGTCAGAGATGAAACAGGCTGCCATAAAGACGGTATCTGATGCATACTTTGTCCTCATCATCAAGATCTACTGTGGCCTCCTTGAGCATCATGCTGAAGAAGATGGTGAAGAGAGTCAGTGTCAGGATGCAACCCTGATGATCTGGAAGGGCTCTGAGAAATCACTGTTGTGTCTGACTTGGCCATGCTACTCTTCTTGCAGGCATCCTCAAAGACAAAAGGCACAGGAGGAAGAACTATAACACAATGCCATCAAACCCTGACCAGAAATTCAGCTGCAGTGACCATGCCTGCCTATTCCACATTGATCTTATCAGCTATGAACATGCCTGCAGCCAATATTCGTTCACAAAGCCAAACCATGATGATGAGGAAGTTAAAAAGTTTTTTACCACAAAAAATGATGTTTTAAATATAACGTTTTTATCCAAAACACTTGGAGAAACAAGAATAACAAAAAAAAAAGAAATTTAGTGATAATCTGATCATTATTGGTCTAAATTTATGAGATATGTATTATTTTTAATTTTCAGGCTGTTGTCCTCATCTCTATTGTTATATACACTCCCGAGTTTAACAAGAAACACCTGAAGGCACATCAACCAAAGTGTTGTGTACATAACAATAAAGCTGAGGACAACAGTCAAAAAATCTTTAAAAAATACTATATATATATATATATATATATATATATATATATATATATATAAGGTGTACCTTGTCCATCCAAGCATAGCAATGATTCAATTTTAGAAATGATTTCCCAAGGTGAATCATTGCTATGAAGAAGGTTGTGTTTTTATATATCATGATAAAGATGAGGACAACAGCTCGAAAATTCAAAATAATACATAATCTGATCATCTTATCGATTGGGTAATTCTATGTCAAAAATGAAACTATATTTTTGGTACAAATAATGTTGAATATATGTGAAATAATAATAGAAAAATTTTTTTGTCAGAAATGCAGTGCCACATCGGGATATTTTTCTTGCTATAAAAAATCAGAAATCATCAATAACTTAAAATTGGTTAACTTTAAGACTTTTTTTTAGCATTTATGGATTTCTTGGGCAAAAATGCTTTTATAAACCAATTTTTAGGTATAGAGAAGCTCTAGAACTCATTTTAGTGACACAAATAGATTACAAAAATTTTTGCAACCCCCCTCAAATTTGAAGAGCTAAAAATTGACATAACTCTGCCAATTTTTAGAATTAGAAGCTTAAATTTTAGGGATTATCTAACTTTAACACACTCCACACATGTACAAAATTTCAGAAAAATTGAAGGGGGTGGGTGACATGACCCGAATGATTTGACATGGAATTATCCATTTCAACTTTTAGAGGATTATTTATCTGTGACTTTTCTTCTGTTCAACTAGTGAAGCGTTTACAACTGAAAATGCTGAGAGATGCTTAAAAAGATTGCAATGTGAATTAGGTTACTAAGTTACTGAAGTTAAAAAGTATATATATATATATATATATATATATATATAGAAAGAGAAAGAGAGAGAGAGAGAGGGGGAAGAGAGAGAGAGAGAGAGTGCAAGAGGGAGAGAGTGTATGAGAAGGAGAAAGATAGAGAGAAGCACTCAGAAATTGGCTTACCTGAAGAGACATGCTTAATTACACTATGATTTTTTCCCCAGCAATGTATCAAGTTGATACAATGTCCCCACTCAGAATTTCTATCTTCATTGATTCTCAACAATGAAAAAAAAAATTTCCAAGAAATTTCCTTGTTACCTGCTTCCTTAAACTATGCCATTGATTTATTTCTTCAAGTCAAGAACGTTTTTATGGCCTCATCTTGAACAGGAAAATAAAATCCATTCGTAATGCACCCCTACCATAAGAAATAAACCCCCTGAAACATTCGAGCTAAAAACAATGATACCAAAATGAAAACAGGCAATTGAAAAAAAAATTAACTTGCACAAATAAAACATTTTGAAAACAATTCAAAAAATAGTGTATGCATCGGGGAGCAGTTGATGGAGGATATAATAATAATGATAATAATACAATGTTTTCCATTTTTAATGCACCCCTGAAACACTAGAGCCAAAAAGCCAAGCACATAAAAAAAAAATAAAATAAAATAAAAAAGAACAAACCTCTCGTAATGTAACATTCTCCAAGATAGTTCCAAAAGCAGGAATAGTTGCAATTCTTACAGAACTGAAAAAAGAAGAAAAAAGAAATATAAGATAAGCATATAAAAGTATTTATGATGAAAAAGAAAGAGAAAGAAAAAAGAGATGAAAAATGGAAAAAAAGAAAAAAGAGTGACTGAGAGAGAGAAAGAGAGTTAAGTCAAGATTATTATACTTTTTACATATTGAAGAATTGCAATAGCTCTTAAGTAAACATAACAGACGTTGTAATAACTAAATTATCATCATGCTCTAGTATATCCACAGGTCCTGCTATATATATATATACGATGAGGAAATTAATCCGACAATATGTGAAGAAAATGTTTTCAAAAATATAACAACACAGGATGTTAAGATCAAAGGAAAAACGTTATATGTCTATACTTAAGTATTTCAGTTTATGCTAAACCATCATCAGGACAATGCAAAAATTTCTCTTTCATTGTCCTGATGATGGTTTATCATAAACCGAAATACTTAAGTATAGACATATAAAATTTTTCCTATGATCTTAACATCTTGTGTCTGTTATATTTTTGAAAACATTTTCTTCTCTCATATATATCATATTCAACAGAAAAATAAATTAAAATTAGAGAAAATACTATTCAAGAATTTAACTGAAAATGTAAAGCTTAATAAATTATGAATATTTACCTTATTTTCATACATAAATTATCAATAGTAATGCATTTAATATATTATTAATATTATAATATTATTGATAAATATTATATTATAATAAAATTTATTATATTGATGAATATTATAATATTATTAATATTATAATTATTAATATTATAATTAAATTAATATTTATTATAGCTATTAATAGTAATGCATTTCAGTCAAATCTTTTTAGTACAGAATACAAGTAAGCAAAGTGTTTACAGACCAAAGGACAGTGTTGAAAGGGGGAAAAATATTCTATTGCTTGATAAATTAATCTCCAAATCGATCCTGCCATATCACATTTAGAGATTTACCTACAACTCCTTAAAAGATCCCTATTACATCACAGCACCTAGTGAGAATTGAACTCAAACATAATGGTCAATTAGAATGTTTTCTGAGGTAAAACTTATTGGTGTTTATCTTATCCCTATGCAAGGGATACAATAAGCATGACAGTCCTTGGAGTGTGGGGACTTGACTAATTATTTTCCATACCACCAGAAAAAAAGAAAACTGAAAACAAATCTGAATATACATATATGTGATTGATATTCACCACTGAATTAAAGTGCATTGACACAGTTTGTTTGGTTGTTTGTTTTGTTTTTTTTTTTTTTTTTTTTTTTTTTTTACAGCATATCAACCTCAATTTTTTTTTCATGAACACATTTTTCTATTTAATCCATAGATGGGACCCTAACAGGTACTACCACTCCGGGTCAGAGTGGACCACGGAGCAATTGTGATGAAGGGCTGCTCCACATTCCCCAGACCTCCAGAACTGGAACCCCACCATCAGGTCATCAGAGTTTAACGCCATTCCCAGGACATGAAGACCCTCATCTGATAGTGAGGTTTCATTTTTGGAGGTCTGGGGAATGTGGAGCAGCCCTTCATCACCATTGCTCCGTGATTGCCCCAACCCTATTGCCAAAGCTTCTAGCACCCATATGATGAAAAGGGTTGGGACTTGCCATAAGGGCAATAGCAATAGGGTTGGAGCAATCATATAGGTCTTTGGGCTTAACATGACCAACCAATTGATTGGAGGAGGCCTCTCCAACGTCTAGCCTAAGTAATGGTCTAAGTGGAGTGTTGCATGTCATGGACTGTTCATCCACCAGGATTCCATTCTTAAGCATCACAGGTCACCACCCATGGCTAATAGGTGGCCCCCACAGATGTGCAGTCGGTGTATTCTAAAGCCTGAGTTAACAGGGCTTGAAAACAAATCTGAATATGCATATGATATGTAATTGATATGCATCACTGAATTAAGTGCATTGACATGGAATGAGATTATGCTGAAAATAGTGGTATGTGACACAAGGTCAATTTCTTAAGCAGAGTTTAACAGGTTTTGAGTTCAGAGTTTTCCTTCTTCTAGACTGGTTGACTAAACAAGGTTAAATAGCCCACTCTGTCCTATCTATCTACCCATAGCTGGAAGGAGAATAGTTGGATGCATACCTTTTCCAAGGGTATTAGTACTATGTGAAATACAATCTGCCTCATCCAGGATTTGAACTCTTCTCGATATATCTATTTCCCACAACAATAACACTTACACCATGCACCTCCACATTGCCACAGTTGAATGAGCTGCCTATCTAAATACTAAATTCTAAAATAACCTGATTATTTAATAGAAAAATGTCATGATAACATGCATTTAAAAGAATTGAAATTATTTATTATAAATTATTTTAATTTATTATCTAGATATATGAATAAATGATTTATATCATATCTAGATAATAAATGTTCTGCTTATGTAATAGGTACCAGGAACTCATTACAATATCACAATTTTTCCTTAAGGGACCCTCACCTTTTCAGCATACATGTACAGTACTTAAACTTTGAAGCCCTCTCCCTCCCATGGTATCACAACTAAGCTAGGTTTAGTAAATAACTATAGTAGCAACATGCTTCAAAAATTCATTTTGTGTTGTTTTTTTTTTTGTTGTTGTTTTTTTTTTTTTTTTTTTTTAAGGTAGACATTTATTTCATTTTATCACCACATCATTTGGTTGATAAAATGTGAAGCCAATATCAGAAGTCATCCTGGAGTGCAATCAGTAACATCAAAAGTCCACTCAAGACATGTCTGGAGGAATCAAAGTTGACCTGCTTTTTGATAACTTAAGTATTAAAAAATCATGAGATCCAACTTTTATGCAATCATTATCATCATAGAGTATATATATATATATATATATATATATATATATATAAAGCAGAGGCTTGCAGACTTCTGTTTACTAATAACTTCTTTTTTACACAGATGATGGTCCCGATGAGGGTTTGATAAACAAACTGAAACACTGTAGTGTCAGCTTAATAAACATCAACCATCAATGCAACTTGTTTTTTTTTATTCTTATAAAATTATATATATGTATATATATATATCAATAATTATTTTTATGAGGAGGATCATATCTAACTATACATTTACAAACCAGGAAAAAGAAAAAAAACTTTAGGGACTTTCAACCGCATTTTCAAAAGGGAAACTTCCAGTAATAAATAAGTGAGAGCTCATAACTTGGAAAATTTCTAAGTTCACATACTCACAAGTTAAAGTACCACTGCATGTGTGTGTGTGTATATATATATATATATACACATATACACACACACACACACACACACAAGGTGGGTCAAAAAAGTATCAAGATTTTTTGTACTTTTTGACTCACCTTGTATTCTGAAAAAAACAAAAAAGCATTCCATTCATTCATCATTTCAATCTTAGTAAATCCAGCTTTAAATTTGGTACTTTTTTGATACACTTTGTATTCTGAAAAAATTAATAAATAGAACTTTTTTTTTTCATAATACAAGGTGTGTCAAAAAGTACAAAAAAATCTCGAAACTTTTTTGTCACACCTAGTATATATATTTGCATTTGTTGATATTTGCTGTACCATATATATATATATATATATATATATATATATATATATATTTGGTACAGCAAATATCTATTATTTTTATAGGGGGATCATATTTTATTATGCAATTATGAACAAGAAAAGAAAAAAAAGAAACTTTAGGGAACTTTTGACCAGAGTATTTTTCAAAGGGGAAACTTTCGGTAACATTTTAAAGTCCCAGACAAAAATATATTCATTAAAAGGGATGAGAATTGGAGAGAATGGGGAAAACATGGCCATAAATAGTTTCTCGGGAGCCAGTCGATTCTGTATGTGTGGTTGGGTTATAAAAAGTAGTTCAGACAGGCTACAACAGGAGACAGGTACTGTTGTGTAATTATTATGGTCTACAGGGAATTTGGGGATTGAAAAGAAAACGGTAATATGGTTTCTGGAGAAAGAGAAGAAAAAGAAATAAGAACAAAAAGAGGTAAAAGTTTCAAAGAGTAAACACTTAACAGGGGCCAGCAATTGACCAACCAATGATCCCGGAAATAGATATAAAAATAAAAACAGAAGTTCCAGGTTTTGAGCAGAAATGGATGTGACCTTACCCCACCCCCGGACCACAAACGGAAAAAAAAAAATTTGGCCTCTTTTTCTCCTTTCTTTTGTTGGGGCTTCTGTTGTGATATATCTAGGGTAGCAATGAACAGCACACATGAACATGATTTAAGATAGAACAGCTCGACCTTACTCTCTCACTCTCCTTCTCTCTGAAAAAAAACCCATGAGCCTAGAAAGAAATAAACAACCCCTTTGTGACTATATGACTTTGTATGTTGTTCCTTCGAGCTAACGACGACTACTACTACTAACGACTACCACTACAACTTGACTTTGGCCCCCATGCAACAGTACACTTTGGGA
Source organism: Doryteuthis pealeii (assembly GCA_023376005.1). Lineage (NCBI taxonomy): Eukaryota > Metazoa > Mollusca > Cephalopoda > Myopsida > Loliginidae > Doryteuthis > Doryteuthis pealeii. The sequence continues at coordinate 57,498,350 of CM042143.1, read as the reverse complement.
GAAAACTCCAGGAACTAAGCTGTTATTAATTAATACCCATCCAGCATGAACACACATACACAAACATACATAAGATAAAGTCTACTGTCGGTAGCCGGACAGCAAGAGAGTTTATCACATTTTCCCTAGTGCTAGATGAGGGAGATAGTTTTTGCTAAGGTGTGGTGCCACATCTACTATCAGCTACCCACTTTAGCACAATGATCAGATTACCTAAAGCTGTGCAAATCATGTGCTGATTTAGTGAGGGATGGTATCAAACTCCAAACCTTGCAATTCCTAGATGAATGCTCTACCAACTGAGTTAAACCGACCCCTTAAATATATGTATAATAACAAATGCTAATAAGAATCCTTCACTCTTTCTTAAACAGAAGTATCAATAACACCCCCTTTACACTTATGGCAAACCCCAAACCTTTTTATTATACATGTGCTAGAAGGCGGTGGCTGAGGGTTTTAGTGTCCTGGGTATGATGTTAAACTGCATCTAATAGTGAAGTTTCAATTTTGGAGCTCTGGGGAGTACCTCTTAATTGCCATTACTCCCAGGTCCACTCAGATCTAGAGAGGTAGTAGCTGTCAGGGCTTCATCTATGGGTTGGTTGGCTGGATTTTACAGCATGTCAACCTTATTGGGTTATTTTATGCCGAAGATGTTTTGTTTTATTCATTTTTGATGGGTAATCAATTTTTTTGTTTTTAACACATTAGCACATTTTTTTTTTTAAACACATTTTGTTCTATTTAACCCATAGAGAGGCCTCCAACTAATTAACCAATTGGGGGCCAGTCCAACTGCTTGTCTAGCCTAAGTAAGGACCAAAGTGAAGTGTTGCATGTCATGAAATGCTCAGCCAGCACTGTTTCATTAAGTGGGTCACCACCCACAGCCAACAGATGACCCCATTGCAGAGATGTAATCTAAAGCCCCAGCTGACAGGGCTATCCATCTACGTGTTCAATAGAAAAAATAGTTTTTAAAAAATATTTATTAAAAATTCAGTTTAAAACTCTTAACATCCTGTTAAGAATTTTCTAAGTCCAAAGCATTCCTATAAGGATATATTAAAAAATGGCTAAAAATGATCTTTGCATCTAAAGTTACCTGTTATTTCCTTTAAATCAAAGATTTTTAAATATATGTTTAATATTACATTTAAACAAAGGCTATCATTTGGAGTGGATTAGGAAAATGAATGAGACTTCTGGCCAGGTGGAATGAGGTGGTATATGACTTTAAGAGTTAAAAAGAAATGTTGAATACCCATCAAGAATGAATAAAACAAAACATCTTTAGCATAAAATAACCCAACAAGGGTTGACATGCCGTAAAATACAACAAGCCAACCAATATCATCATGGATTGATATTACAATGGGAAACTGATGGGTTTATGGGTTGTCTAGTAAATATATAAAAGGTTGGCAGATGTGAAATTATCGTGGCATTTTATCTTTTGAAGGCCTCAGCTGTCACAGATGCCCCGGCATTAATGTCTTCCATGTTTTGAATCAATATCTATAACCATGTTGCTGAGAGATACGGTAATTATCCACACACGATGTTCTTAATGTATAAAACCTCCCCACACCACACACCCTCCAGGAAGCATCTTCCTCTTTGAGGAAAACTCTTCAAACGTGCTCGCAAGGAGAAATAAAAAAAATCAGAAAAAAAAAAATAAACGAAAAAAACAAACAGCAACAATAACCTCAAGACCTGTTGTGTCATTCAAAATAAAAATCTATTATTGATAGAATTATTAATAAATTGAGAAAAAATCATTTTTGTTTTCTCTTTCCAATAAACGTTGTCAGAAAGGAAAAAAAAAACGTTTTATACATTTGCTATACAATTGCTTTTTTTTCTTTTTTTTTTTAATGATTGAAGGCATATATATATATATATATATATATATATATTATATATAATTATATATTTAATTTTGTCTCTACCATTAGACAAATAAAATATTTCAGAATCCTGTTATAAACATGTTGTTATATTTATTCATAGAAAGTAAAGTAAACTTTGCAAGTTTTCATAAATCCACAGGGTTTTTCTTTTCCGCACTGAAGTGCTGAAATTGACAAGTTAGCACATAAATAAGATTGCATCTTTGTTACAATATAAACAAAAATTACTTGAACATCAGTCTTTAATGTACTTTCCTTCTCAGATTAAAATAAAGACCCAAATATATATATATATATATATATATATATATAATGAAGGACATGATATGTGTGCATAGAAATAGTGCTCAATGCTATAATAGCAGAGCAAGTTTAAAACCTAAAATATAAGATTATTGATGAATATATATATATATATATACAAATAATGAAGGATATCAAATAAAAAAAGCTTTGCTTAGAAAAAGTGCTCAATACTATAATAAAACCTACAATATATATATTTACCAACCCCTCTGCATGAGCAGGATGCGACACAAGGTCAATTTCTTAATCAGAGTTTAACAGGTTTGAATTCAGAGTTTTCCTTCTCCTAGACTGGTTGCCTAGCCAAGGTTAAAGAGCCCAGTCTGCCCTGCTATTTACTCATAGCTGGAGGGAGAACTGTATTCATACCTTTCCCAAGGGTATTAGCACTATGTGAAATGCAAACAGTTTCGACCCAGGATTTGAACTCTGGTCGATGAGTCCATTTCCTATGATTCTAACCATTACACGCTTGCCTCCTAAAATAAAGCATGAATGATATATATATATATAATATATATATATATATATATACATACATGTATAAAATGAAGGACATCAGTTAAGAAAAGTGCTTGCATAGAAATAGTGCTCAATACTATAATAGTAGAGCAAGTTTAAAACCTATAAGATCATGGATGATTATATATATATATATATATACTTTACTTTACTTTATATATATATATATATATAAAGTAAAGTCGTCGGGGCAGCCTAAAGTCTATATATCCCCTTTTCAATAGCGCTAGACCAAGGAGATTATTTTAGCATCTGAGGTGGAGCGCCACACCTACCATCAGCTCCTTACTTTACCGCACAGATCCCTGTGCTACTCATATGCTGAGTTGGCGAGGGCCGGTATTGAACTAGGAACCTTGTGGTTTCTAGCCGAACGCTCTACCGACTGAGCTAACCCGGCCGTATGCTTCTTTGTAGGTATATGTGATGAATGTTAGGAAAAAAATTTGTTGTCTAAGAAGCATGGAAAAATATGTTGTAGAGTAAATATCAGAATAAAAATGAAAAGGATGAATATTGTGTTTTTAATTTGATTCATTTTTCTTACATTTAGGAATACCTTCCCCTTTCTCAAAGGTTTATTCTAGACTGACTGTTATTTCATTTATCTTTTCTTTGGGGTTACATGGTGTTGACAGACTTATGGAAAGGTCGATTTTCATTTAATATTTCTCTCTATAAAAAAAGCTTTTTGGAAAGTCTTGCATCATTCATTTCACCTCAATCTTCATTCTAGTTACACACATATATGATGACAGCTTCATCTTCACAGATGACTGCCATTTCCTGATCCTTCAGTTCCATCTGGATTGATGCTATATGTGTGTAACTATCCAACTGACTACCATGCCAACACCATGCAACCCCAAAGAAAAGAACAGTCAGTCTAAAATAAACCTTTGAAAAAGAGGAGGGTAACCCTAAATATAAGAAAAATAAATAAAATTAAGAACACAATTGTTGTGATTTTTATTCTCATATTTATTCAACATATATTTTTCCATGCTTCTAAGACAACCAAATTCATGATCCTCTAAGCTCTATACCCAGGTGGATGAGCAGTTCATGACTTGAAATACTACACTTTGGCCCTATCTTGGGCTAGACGGGCGGTTGGAGAGGCCCCCTCGATCAATCGGCTGGTCACATCAAGCCCTAGCACCTATATGATATTCCCAACCCTATTGCCCTTATGGCAAGCCCCAACCCCTTTTTATCATATGGGTGCTAGAAGGTGGTGGCTGCGGGTCTACATGTCCTGGGAATGACATTAAACTCTATCTGATGGTGAGGTTCCAGTTTTGGAGGTTCGGGGAATGTGGAGCACCCTTCATCACATTGCTCCTGGTCCACTCTGACACGGAGTGGTAGTACCTGTTAGGGTCCCATCTATGGGTTAATAGAAAAATGTATTTATAAAAAAATTGTATTATCCATTAAGAATTGATTTATTTCAAAACTTTATCGGCATTAAATGACCCACTGAGGTTGATATGCCGTAAAACCAATCTAAGCTCTATCTGGATTGAAGCCTTCTCACAGATGATTCTTCAAACCAGCAGATGTCTTGAAAACTTTGAAGCACAGATGACAGACAAACAGAGCAATGACTGTAGATGTTAATTGTTAATTGATTCAGTTCTTGGAGAAGTTTTTTGTGCACTGTCATCTCTTTTCAAGCCAGACACATATTTGCAGACTTTACTGCAAATTATGCAAGTGGTATCATCTCACCCCAAAGAAAGTGTATCCTGTTCACATCTCTCACAAATCTTCATGTGATTAACATATTCAGCTTTAGACGGAAGAGAAGACAATAAAAAAAATATCACATTTCCAAGCTTCTGAACCTGGGGTCATGGTTACATTCATATATACGAACATAATGAGAATTTAAGTAATTTATAGTGAGTTTGATTTTCACAGACAGCTCTTTGTTTGTAGCCTTGTGCCAAAACTAACCAACACTTAGCAAAAACTTAGCTTACTAACCATTACAGACGAATGGAGTAATGACTGTACATGTGTTGTATCATGAGGTGGAAAGATGCACAGATGAATGGTGTGCTTAACACATCTGGTGCCTTATGGATACATACAAACACAACAAATAAGTACAAACAATTAACAAGACAAACTCACACTAAAAGAGGAGGGTCAGTTTGGTATAGCCAATGCAGCAAAGTCAGTCTGAATATCATTCAGCTAGTTGATCTACTTTAATCATAGGCTATTTTATGGCTATGAGCCAGTCCATCTGGTAGAGTGTCGAAGGGGTGTTACCTACTCTACAACAATATGTTAATTAATTCAATTCTTGTAGAAGGTTTTTGTGTACTATCATGTATTTTCAAGCCAGATAAATATTTGCAAACTTTACTGCAAATAATGCAAGTGTTGTCATCTAACCTCAAAGAAATTGCACCTTGTGAATATCTCCCATGAGATTTCATGCGACTGACGTATTCAACTTTAGAGAGAAAATCACAATCACAAACATCATACCTCCAAGCAGACTCCTTAACCTGAGAGTCTGATATTGTTTCCTTCCCCAGCTGTCACCTCAACCTTTTCATGACTTTTACAGCTCTCCTACTGTTTGAAATGTCTTTCTCCACTCAGATTTTCTCAATGATAGCTCTTCTTCCCAACCCAGAATATCAATTTTCAGTGATTTGAGATTATTCCTGATAACAAATCATGCTATTCTATGGGCAGCCCTAACTCTAGAAGTTTATGTCAGCAGATCAGCAATATAGCTAAAGAGCATTGTGATCTTGCAGAGGAACATGGCGATGTCAATAAGAGAGCACAGCTGCTTAGGTTAGTTGAACACCATAGTGAGAAAGAAAACTTATTATATCCTGTGGTGTTTGTGGTCACTGGTTATCTTGCCTCAGCTTGTCACTGGAGTATAATCACAATCATATATATATATATATATATATATATATATTATATATATTGGCAGCATTTTTTCTTTTAAACATGTTTTGTTGAACTCAATAGACAATTCTTGTTTGACAAGTTTTTGTTCAATCCTTTCTAACCGCCTGGCCATATTTTTAATATCTGGGTGGAATTGATGTAGGAATCCACTAAAGGTTTTAACATGAGTGCTATCTGCACAACTAGTGCCATCATCAGATGTGGAACAGGTTAGGTGTTTCCATTGCTTGTTTTCAAACAAACAGTAGCAGTAGGAATTGTTGAGTTCAACAACACACACACACATACACATACATATATATAATATATTAATATTTTGAAGGCCAGTGTATATGTAGTTCCTGTCAGCTTGTTCACAAACATCTAGAGTTTTGGAGAAAGACTTTTTTTTATTCATTCTTGTTGGGTATTCAATTATTTAACACATTTTTTAATTCATTTTTGTTTTATCTATTTAACCAAAAGATGGGACCCTAACAGGTACAACCATTCCGGGTCAGAGTGGAACTGGGAGTAATGGCAATAAAGAGGTACTCTAAACTCACCAGCGCTTCAAAATTAGGACTTCACCACTGGATGCAGTTTAGTGTCATACCCAGGACACAAAATCTTGGTGTACTTAGTATAACGGTTATCATTGTAGGAAATCTTAGCATAAATTGAAACTCTGAAATAGTACATTAATACATACTACATTCTGATATTACAGTTGTTTAAATAACAGTGAAATTTCCACAGGTACAGATACTGCACTCGTATCCTCAGCAGAAGTACACACAATCTACAATCTGACCCTAAGCAAAATTTTATGATATTAGAAGCCCAGCAGCTATTTTTTCTAAATGTGGTTAAATGAAAAGGAAATGTACAAGAATCCCAAGGTCACTGTTGACAGGGTACACTATGTAAACAAGAAAGTTTATATTCAAAAGTAATTCCAAAACTCAAAATTTTTCAGTACAGATATTTTCAGGCTGGTTTAATTACCACACCAACGAAGTGACATGACATAAATTATACATGGTAGATATGAGATATGTATATTGCTGAATTAATCAAGGGGAAGTCACAGACCTGGAAACAGAGACAGATCTAAGAGTGAGGTGAACAGGAGAAGAATACTGGAGAAAAAAAAACACAGAATTAGCCTGTAGTTTATTTTATGAATGGCTTGTAACTCTGGCATTACCAAGAACTTTAAGAAAATAGACAAGTTTGAGTTTAATAAGATTGTTATTGTTGATTTGGTTCATCCACCAAATGATCTATGTCAGAATAATCAGTCTTTGTTATATAACAAGAACTTATCTATATGGAAATAGATTGGGTCATTTGTGATGGTAATTATATATAACTATATATATATACACACACATATATACACACACACATATATATATATATATATGTATATATATATATATATAATATCTTATCAGCATTGCAGTCTCGGAATACTATACAATTCTTGTGCATATATATATATATATATATCAAAACAACACATATATCTTATCAGCATTGCAGTCTCGGAATACTATATAATTCTTGTGCATATATATAATATATATATATATATATATATATATATATATATACATATATACACACAAACATATATATATATACATATATACACACAAACACACATATATATATAATATACATATATACCACACACACACACATATATATATAATACATATATACACATAAACAACACACACACAATATATATATACATATATACCACAAACACACATACATATATATACATATATACACACAACACACACACACACACACACACATATACATATATACACACAAACACACACACACACACAATATATACATATATACACACAAACACACACACACATATATACATATATATATATATATATATATATATATATATATATATACATTATATATATACATATATACACACAACACACACACACACACATATATATATATATATACATATATACACACAAACACACACATATATATATATATATACACACACGAACACATTTTGTTAAAATCAACAGACAAAAAGAAAAAATGCTGCCAAAATATACTTTATATATATATATATATATTATACACACACACACATATATATATATATATATATATATATATATTTCAACTGATTTTATTCTAAGAAGGAAAGTACTAGAAGGAAATTGATGTTTAAGTAATTTTTGTTTGTCTTGTAACAAAGATGCAATCTTATCTCTGTGTCAACCTGTCAATTTCAGCACTTTTGTACTTTTTATTGATGTACACACCTGAACAAATTACGTGACAAAGTCTAGACAAGCCAGTGTTAATTCTTGATACTTTTTGAATAGAACTCTTTAGTAAAACACAAGATTGTGCAAGTGCAGCACCCTTTAACCCCACCAGACCCTTAGCTCTGTGCAATTTTTTGAAAATTCATCTCAAATGTAAGATTTGATGATGTGTAAGACATTAAAAGAAATACAATAGCACAGCTTCACACTATATCAAAAGCGGAGTTTCAAGGGTGATTTAACCAATACAAAACTCATTGGAATAAGTATTCAATTCCAGGTGTTGACTTTTTTCTGATATAAGGTGTGTGCTGGACACCTGCTCCTACTTATAGACTCGGCGACAACCATGTGACCAACTTCTTGGCCAATCACTGGCAGTACTCTGCTGCTGTTATAATATTTATACAGGCTGTTTGGATCTTAACTACACTCAATTGCTTTGAACCTTCGTGGACGACAGAACATAGGATTATATCACTGGACCTTTGACATTACATAGGATTCCATAAACTCAGGACTTATTCACTTACCAAAGGATTCTATACTGCAGGACTTACTTACTTAAAGTCCTTTACAACTGGCCAAGGATGGCGGTCAGAAACTTAACACCAAGGATAGAAGGATGTTATTTGATAAGTAACAAAACTCACCAGAAAGCAAGCGGACTGTAGAATGCTCCTCGATCCATTTGCAAAACCAGCAAGAAGTTCAACTCCATGATTGTTTTGCTATGTTTTTGTTTTGGGGACATCAAGAGAGAATTTGCACCGTTTCGGAGCTTTCCTCTCATTGAAATAAGTATTTAATGCCAAAGATACTATTTAGAAGAATGTTAATATTTCATTCATCGCTCATTTCTGACTTAATTAAACTATTTTATTTTTTAATCTTTTTTAATCAATTTTTTTATATATCATTGATTTTTAACCTTATTATATTATTATTTAGCTTTTCTTATGGAAAATGAGGGGTAAAAATTTTTTTTTAACACCATCTCAAACAAAAGATAGGGTGTGGATTTTATTTAACGTTTGTTTCTGCAGAACTCCACTTATTTTCCTTTATAAAACGATGTGCGCTCTGTCATTGTATAAACAAACATAAAATCTTTTATACATGTAAATGCACGATTATTATAAATATGAAAATATAAATATGATATATATGATATATATAATAATATATGATAATAAATATATAACCACTCATTTAATTTGAAATGTTATTATAGATTGTGTTTGTCAACAACATTCCTATTGAATATCAAATGATAAATCAGTTAATGAGATGCCAATAATTTGTATTTTGCCAAATGAACAATTGTATATATCAGAAGTATAAAGAATTTGGCTAAGAAGTGCTGGTTGGTTGGTTGGATTTTATGGCATGTCAACCCTTAGGTTATTTTATGCCGGATTTTTTTTTTAAAACTCAATTTTTAAAAAACTCATTTTTTGATCTATTTAACCCATAGATAGGACCCTAACAGGTACTACCACTCTAGGTAAGAGTGAACCTGGGAGGAATGGTGATGAAGGGGCACTCAACATTCTAGGGAACTACAGAATTGGGACTTCACCACTAGATGCAGTTTAACATCATACCCAGGACACTAAGGTGCTCAGCCATTGTTTTCTAGCAGATATATGATAAAAAAAGGTTGGGGGCTTGTCATAAAAGCAATACGGTTGGGAAAATCATATAAGTGCTAGGGCTTGACATGACCAGTCGTTTGATCAAAGGGGGCCCTCTCCGACCACCTGTCTAGCCCAAATAAGAGCCAAAGTAGAGTGTTGCATGTTAAGGACTGCTCAGCCACCAGATTCAGTCCTTAAGTATCATGGGTTAACACCCAATAGGGCCACCTGTTGGGCATGGATTGTGACCCGTGATGCTTAATGACAGATTCCTGGTGGCTGAGCAGTCCATGACATGCAACACTCCACTTTGTTCCTTACTTAGACTAGAAGTGTGATAAGCAGAGGTGTAGTCAGCATATTCTACAGCCCCAATTGACAAGGCCAGTTCTTTTTGAACACACCTTGTATATATTTACTCTAATCTTCAATTGCTATTTATTTTTTAATCTTTAATATTGATAAAAAATTTGCAAAAATTATACAAGGATGCTTTTCCATGAATGTATGAAATTAAGATCCCAAAATACTTCTGCCTCATATCTTTGAAGAATATGCTATTTAGTATGATGTAAAATAAAAATAATGGTTTGTTTATTATCTAAATAGCTATTTCTCTAAAATCAAAGTCTTTTTAATGTTGTTAAATGACTCATGTATAATTTTAACCTGAGAAAGTTGAATTTTTCAGTTATTTCTTATAATACATAAAGTAGTAAAGTCAGCAGGGCAGCCTAATGTCGGTATCAGCCAGACAGCGAGGGAGTCTATCCCCTTTTCACTAGCGCTAGAAGAAGGAGATTATTTTGGCATCTGAGGTGGAGTGCCACACCTACCATCAGTTCTTCACTTTACCGCACAGATTCCTATGCTACTCATATGCTGAGTTAGTGCCAACTTATAATAAATACACATTTAATATTTTACCTAAAATGACACCAATTTCTTTTCTTTTTTTTTATATTTTAAAAAAAATTCCCTCAAGTCCAGAGCTTGTCCCATTCTCTAAATCTTTTCTCATTTCACAATGACACCTGCATCAGAAAAATAAGCACTAAAAGACTTATCATAAATACAAATTTAATATTCTATCAAAAATGACACCAATTTTTTTTTTTTTTTTTTAATTTTCTCTAGTCCAGAGCCTAACCCATTAACCAAAACTTTTCTCGTTCCCCAATGATACCTGCATTGGAAAATTGTTCTTACTACAAATATTACTCAGAAATAGGATTTTAGTTTCTTTTACTCATTCTTATTATGTGTGTGCTTGTATATATGCATATGCAGCTGCTCTTTCTTTTATACTTCTTTATATACTATTCTAATTTACTGTGTGGCTGGAAAAGGCTCTGTGTTTTAACTTCATTATCCAGTTGTTACATCCTGGAAATACTGTCAGTGACATAAGTAGAAGAAAAAAAAAAGAAGTGCAGCAGTTTTTCCATTGCTGAATGGCATAAATGCATAGAAATAAACACATGCGGCTTTTGCAGAGGCAGCGAAACGACAACCTGAGATGGTGGCATCACACATGGCTTTGAAATGTGAGCAGGACAAAAGGCTAATGCCATGGTCTCCTGGCACAAGAAGATATTCATGACATGTGTATATGACAGAAAATATATGGACCTCTCCTTTCAAGAAAGATGAAACAGAGGGGAGGAGATCAGCAAACTGATAAGTAAAAAGAAAAATTCTTTTATTATCCTTCAAAGACTGGAAAAAACTTTCTTTAGATCAAAATTATATCACTAAAAAGGATTTTCTTTTTGTCTTATTTATTTAACAAAAAACATATTTCTAATATTCCTATCACATGATACAGAGGAAAGTTTTAAAAGTTTGTTCTTTTCCCTGTCAAGCCAAAATTTCTGGCAAATTTATATCTGCCTCAAGTGAAACTTAGGTTAGCCATTTTACCTACTAACTTTTTTTTAATAACTTCTGCCTACTAACATCTTTGATGACTTCCACCAATTAACTTTTTTTAATGAATTTCTACCTACTAACTTTTTTAATGAATTCCAACAATGAATTTTTTAATGAATTCTACCAACTAATTTTTTTAATGAATTTCTACCAACTCACTTTTTAATGACTTCTGCCTACTAACATCTTTAATGACTTCCACCAATTAACTTTTTTAATGAATTTCTACCTACTAACTTTTTTAATGAATTTCTACCTACTAACTTTTTTAATGAATTTCTACAATTAATTTTTAATGAATTCTACCAACTATTTTTTAATGAATTCTACCAACTAATTTTTTAATGAATTTCTACCTACTAACTTTTTTAATGAATTTCTACCAATTTTTTAATAAATTTCTACCTACTTTTTTAATGAATTCTACCAACTAACTTTTTTAATGAATTCTACCAACTCACTTTTTAATGACTTCTGCCTACTAACTTTTTAATGACTTCCAGATCTTAAATTCTTAATGAATTCTACCAACTAATGTTTTTAATGAATTCAATCAAGAAATGTTCAATGACTTCGGCACACTAACATTTCTAATGACTTCAGCATACTAAGATTTCTAATGACTTCCACATCCTAAATTTTTAATGAATTTTACCTACTAAGTCTACTAACTTTTTAATGATTGATTAATTGATTCATTGATTTTAACAATATATCAACCGATCTTGGGTTATTTTATGCCTAAGGAATTGTGTTCAATGACAATTTATATTTACATTTTTTGTAATGATATTGAATATTCCTATTTAATACAGATAATTTGCACACAGTTGTATGGTTTCAAGCATTTCAATCTAATATTAATAATCTGTCCAATCTGTCATAATTATCAAAACATTTGATATGTTTACTTAAGAGCTCTTGAAAATAGTTCATTATGTAAAAAGTATAATAATCTTTATTTAACTATCTCCCTCTCTTTTTCTTTTTTTTCATCTTTACATTATGTTCAATTGAAACAGATTAGCGCTATTGCTTCCACATGCTCACCAACTCTCTCTATCTTTCTTTCTTATATTTTATCTGTGTAGCATGCACTTTTTCTTCCATTTCTTTCTTTATAATAAAAATGAAAAGGTCCATTATTTAGCTGAAGTGATGACACTCATAAAAAATAAAAATTTGGCAGATAGACAACACCAGATAATCAGGGTTTACATTTTTGCATTTCATCATGAATGATTTGGATGGTCTCATTTTTAACCAGAGGGTGTTGCCAGATGATAAAGGAACACAAGTATTAATATGTAGATAGCATGAAAAGAGTAAAAGACAAGCCATGACTGGGTAAGAAAGGTGATCTACTTGGAATTATGGAAGAAATTAAAATTTGACCATACTATCAAATGGTATATGCACAAACCAGAATCCATCCTAGAGAATGAGACTCATAAAATTCCCTTGATTTTGAGATACAAACGGATCACCTAATCCCGGCCAGAAGACCAAACTTTGTGTTAATTAACAAGAAAAAATGAAGATCAGCTAATGGATTTTGGCATTCCAGCAGACCAAATTTTATTTTTTAAAAGATTGGTGGGGGTGTGCTTATTTATGGGTGATAGTACACATTCTCTGTGATTCCCATGTGTACATGAATTTGTTATTATTATCCTTACTAATAGTAGCGTGAGTACTTTATGGTGAACTCACAGAATGTGAAGGATAGGAGTTCAAAGACGATATTAAGTTCACGCTGAAGAAATGCACCATCACACCTTCAAGCCTGAAAGATCTGGCCTCCAACAGACAGGGTTGGCGAGATGCATGCTGCACAGGAGCTGAGCAGCTCAATATCGAAATTAACAGGGCTACAGTACGGTGACGTCTTCATCGTCACGAACCACCAAATGCAGATGGGAATTTCCCTTGCAATGTGTGTGACCACATCTGCAAGTCCGGAATTGGACTAACTAGCCATCAGAGGGTCCACACCTATTGAAGACATAGAGTATCATCATTATCTGCAACAAACTTCTGAAAGGAAAGGAAAGGACTACTAGTAAAAGAAAAGTCAACAGAGTGGTCTATTGTCGATATCAGCTGGACAGTGAGGAAGTCTATCTCCTTTTCGCTAGCATTAGACCAAGGAAATTGTTTCTGCATCTGAGGTGGAGCTACCATCAGCTCTCTACTTTACCACCCAGATCCAATCTGTACTGAGTTGGTGAAGGCTGATATTGAACCTTATGGTTCCAAGGTGGATGCTCTACCGACTGAGCTAAACAGCATCAGCATTACTAACAACAACAGCAACAACCATATTTTACTTTCAGATGGAGCCTCATCATCTACATTTCTGATTTCTTCTTTTATAACAGTTGTCTTGTTTTTTTTTTGTTTTTTTTATCTGCAGAAAACCTACAGGCTCCAGGTGTCTAAAAGATGATGAGTTCCATGCAAAGTCAACAATGAAATGACAAAAAATACAAACATCAGAAATACCCTAGGAAAATATAAAGATTTGTTAATGGGTTGACACAGGTCAGTTGCCAGTGCTGTCTCCAAGAAATCCTGACAAGTGCTAGTTTTCAAAATCCAATCCTTCAAAAATATACAGAAATGATAACGGAAACTAAGGGTATAGATTATCTTCCTAAAAAATAAATAAACATATATATATATATGTATAAACAACAATATATGGTAAATTCTTCAACTTCTATTCTCTTGACATGCTGTCAAAAAAAAAAAAAAGAGAGAGAGAGAAGAGAGAGAGAGAGAGAGAGAGAAAGAGAGAGACTAAGATATTCTAAGTTATTTCCTAATTTTTATTTATTTTTTATTTTGGTGCTTGTTTTTTATTGTTTTATGTAATTCTTTCACAGTCCATCTCAACTTACAATTCTAACTCGCTAGAAACACATGCTTAATTCTTCCTTTCAAAGTTCAGTATCATACAACAAAAAAGTATCATTATTAAACTATTGGATTTACATCCAGACTGTTGGTTAGTTCATTACAATCATTTGAATAGAATGAGTTCTGAGGTGAAAAGATAGTGAATTTTTAAATATCCCATCATATAAGTAAAAAATACCAAGAAAATTTGGTACAGCTGTGAGGGAAATTTGGTAGGCAAAGAGTTAAATAACCCAACAAGAGTTGATATGCCATAAACACAACCAGCATCTCCCCTTTAACTCTCTCTCTCTCTCTCTCTCTCTCTCTCTCTCTCTCTCTCAGACACACACAGAGCTAAGCTCAACTTAAAACTCCAAACATTTCTTTCTCTTCCTTCATTTATTTTTTGGCTGTTCTGGTGTGGAGTGAGGGGTGGATATCATTTACTTTTGAAAGATTGGGAAACCCCAAACTACATACTGGTATTGTGACAGGGGAGCATCTCGATATGGGGCCGACATCGATGCCCTTGCAGAAATCAGCTTCAGCAATAAGGACCAATTGACAGAAGGGGGTGGGCTGGATACACATCCCCCTGGAAAGACAGGCCGATGGTAGCTGTAAGAAGTTTGAAGAAAGGTGACTCGAGCCCTCCATCCTGAAGCGACACATGGCGGACGCCATGGAAACATTTCCTACATTGAAGTCTGACCTGTGTGGCAGGGCATGTATGTCGAGGGTTTCATATGTGTGACAGGGTACATAAAAACAAGCTGGATCCGTGGGCCATCTGCGTGCTCACAACTGAACTACTTGTAGAAATGGCCTTATTCTGTGAAGAAGCGTGTGTGTGGGGGGGGGGTGTTTAATATGACATCTTCCAAGCCGGGATACTTTGTATGTTTGCTATCAGTGCGTACAATACGGTTCGATCCTAGATAAAGACAAGGATGCAGAATACTTATTTTCAAGCCAAACATTCTTAAGACTTAAGAAGTCTAGCAGACAATCATGTGTAATTTGACTGCATTTTTTTAATGTTTCAACAGATTTTACTTCATACATATATTTACTAACCCATCCGCACAAGCAGGATGTGACACAAGGTCAATTTCTTAAGCAGAGTTTAACAGGTTTGAATCCTGAATTTTCCTTCTCCTAGACTGGTTATCTAGCCAAGATTAGAGCCTAGTTTACCCTACTATTTACTCATAGCTGAAGGGAGTGAAGTTTGTTGCAGACCTTTCCCAAGGGTATTAGCGGTATGTGAAAATACACACAGTTTCGTTCAGGATTTGAACCAGAGTCAACGAGTCCATTTCCTACGACTCTAACCATTATACCATGCACCTCCAATTTTACTTCATATAACTTTAAACCACTCACCCAATTCAGTAAACCACCCGCTCTTTCTTTTGTTAACCTATATAATATATAATATATATATATATATATATATCCACAACAATTAGCAAAAGCCTTAGTAGCAATTTCAATTCCCTGATTGGGACAATTAGCTTTTTACAAATTAAAACTCTAAGGATTTTATAAATAGATTAGAAAATACAAATATTAAAAATAAATGTAATGTTAACGTAGATTAAGTTATTACAGATTAATATACCAATTGATGTTTGAATCTTAAAATCTCAAATAAACTAATCCCTACCAATCAACAAAGTCATAAAAATCTGACGGTTGACCACAAACTAAATTCTTTTCCCTTTTAATAATAATTCCTATACACTAAAATGTGTCCTATTTCTAGATTCCTTTCTAAGCGTTGTTTTATCAAATCTTTTATTAGAATCAGAGCTAAGATATCTGTTTCATGACTTCCTTTTAGTCTAATTTTCATTGCTATCCACCTTTCTATTATTATTTTTTCTTAGCATTATAACATTTAGATTTGGACAGGAGTCTGGCCAGACAGGCAACATACAATGAACAGCCTAGGAATTATTACTTACAGTCAAGTCATGATGAAACCATACAAGAAACCACAAGAACACCTGTGAGCTTGTTTCGTACTTAAATGGGTGATCACTTAGTATCAGCAGGTACTGTAAGCAACCTGTGGCCTGTGTACCAGACAGAGCCAAAACTTAGTAATTTATAACAACTTTGGAATTATGAAATAAAATTGCTTTTATCAAACTTATTTTTATATGTCTGAGATATACATAAAACTTTCTCAGGATATTTTGAAAGTAAGAACTAAGTGTATATCATTATTTATTTCATCATCTTAAAGATAATATAGATATTCATTTACAAAATGGCTCTCAGAGATCTGAAATTAAAACTACAACTCTCTTTCATAATTTTCTTAGACCAGTTGCCATACCAAGATTAAAGAGCCCTACTATTTATCCATAGCTGGAGGGAGAATAGTTGGATGCATACCTTTCCCAAGAGTATTAGTGCCATGTGAAATGCAACTTTCCTTGTCCAGAACTTGAACTCCAGTTACCATACAAAGATTAAAGAGCCTAATCTGCCCTATTTATCCATACCTGGAGGGAGAATATTGGATGCATACCTTTCCCAAAGTATTAGTGCTATGTGAAATGCAACTGTCCTTGTCCAGAACCTGAACTTGCGTTACCATACCCATTTCCTACAATGATAATCATTACACCGTGGGCACCTCTAAAGCAAGTATAACTAATTACGTAAATATAATGGGCAAAATTACTATTCTTTTTTTAAAATTTGAACATTAAGTGTTTTGGCTTGAAATTTTCTCTATTGGCCTAGACTAGTTTCAGTTAGATGAGTCTCTCTGTATTGAGAGAAAAGAGAGAGAGAACAAGACTTCCAGAAAGTGTCAGACCAAATTATACAAGCAAAATTCTTGTCTACTATTTCTCCTCAAAACCCAAATCAGGGATTCTCATCATAAGGAAAATATTCCTATTCTACCCCATCAAACGTTATGTCCTTTACCTCAAACATAAAAACCAACAATGATTAATGATACTGTGAAAGGTAAGCTGTCATCTGGAAGTCTGAAGATAAGGCTTAAATACAAACATCTGCATATGACTAGAAAATATATTAGCCAAAATAACAAAGGCGAAGATCACATTCTAAAGACAATGTGGAATCTGAAAGGCAATTTTAACTTTGGTAAATTGCCAGTAAAAGACAACTATTCTTTTATATATTTGGCAGCAAACAGAATTACTTCATTACCTTCATTTTCAAACAATCCATTTCTGTTTGTTCTTAAACTTTTATGGTCATATATTTTAAACTTTTATGGGCATATATACTATCCAATTCATCTAAATATATACATATATATCTATGGGAGTAAAATGAGGAAATTAATCCGACAGTATGTGGAGAAAATGGATGATACAATGGATGGAAATTTATTAGTCATAGCATTGATGTTTGAACATTTCGGTTTATAAAGAAAGCCTTCTTCAGGACAATTCTTCCTTTTCTACACATTTCCAAACTCAACACATTCAAAACATCCATCATCTTTTTAACTACATAAATCCTTTTATTAATCAATTATCTTCCTTTGACCATAGCAACAGAGCCCTAGGGTCTTAGCCATAAACTGATGAGAAAACTCATGCGATTGGCTAAGGGCCTTTGTCAGCAACCAATCAGAGCCTATATTACTAGGCCTAGATTACCTGCTAATTTTGAGGGATGATACCATGAATCTCCCTTTTCCCCAGCAACAGAGTTCGAGATAAGACGTGCTTTTGAAGCCTGCCAGCTACTGACGTCAAGAATGACATATTTGAAACCTGCCCAGGGGTGGAGCCGTAGATTTCGTAAAAGTCAAGACTTCAAATACAAGAGACAGATAAGTTTTGCAAAGGCATTAATTTGCAAACCATAATACACCATTATACAATACACTTTTAAACCTTGCATACACTTTGTAAACCTTACATATACTTTGTATCTCAACTCACGTATTGTATTTTGTATGTTACATGTTCTTGTGATTGATAAACGCATTGTTTTGTTGTAAAGCCTTGAGTTGTGTTCATTACTTGTTATCTTTATCCTTGTCTTTATCTTGCCTTTATAATTGCCAACATTTTTGTCCTTGACTGGTTTCATTGTCCTGAAGAAAGTTTCTTTATAAACCGAAATGTTCAAACATCAACTCTATGACTAATAGATTTTCTATCCATTGTAACATCCGTGTTTGTTGTACATTTTTTCCATATATATCTATGTAAGTGAGAAAAAATGGAAATGAATCCGACAATTATGTTGAATAGATAAATGGCAGAAACACATGTATTTTGGTATGGATGAAATTTATTATATATCAACATATGTTTCAATCAGAATTTACTTACGCATATATTTATCTTTTCAACATATATATCTATATAGGAGGCTCTCCTGATGTAACAGTTATCGTCGTAGTAAATGGACATGGCAAACTGAGTTCAAATCCTGGATGAGAGTATTTGCATTTTGCATTGCACTAATACACTAGGGAAAGGTATGAATCCAGCTATTCTCCCTTTAGCTATAGGTAAATAGCTGGACTCTTTGACCTTGATTAGGCAACCAGTCGTGGTGTAATAGTTAAAGTCATAGGAAATGAACTCCGCAACCCGGGTTCAAACCCTGAATGATGCTGTTTGCATTTTACATACTGCTAATACCCTTGAGAAAGGTATGCATCCAACTATTCTCCCTCCAGCTATAGGTAAATAGGGCTGACTGGGCTCTTTAACCTTGGACAGGTAATCAGTCTAGGAGAAGGAAAACTCTGTTAAACTTGGTTTAAAAATTGATCTTGTGTCACATCCTAGACGTGTGGAGGGTTTGGGAAATATATATATATGTGTATCCATTATCCATGATTTAATACAGAGTTAGTGCTGCCCTGGATCAAGAAAGTGACCACTGGAAGACCCTCTATCTGGCAACAAAATTCTGCATCATGTCACGCAAGCAGGAGTGCCCAGTCTTGGCTCTGAGAAAATCTATGTGGCCATTTCGCTCCTAACATCTGGCTATCTAGCTCCCCAGATTACAATCCCCATGATTATTATTTGTGAGTGGGGTTGAGCAAGAAACTAGCAAAACTCTGTGCAACACTAAAGATGAACTGAATGCAAGGATAATGGAAGCATTTACCAATTTCAACAAGGAGATCTTCGGAAAGGCTTGCAGGAGATTCTGAAGTCATCTCAAGGCCATGCTTGAAGCCAATGGTGACTTCTTTGAATGAATTTAATCTATAGTATTTCAAGATATTTTCATCTAATTTTGGTAGATAAATCTGATAAAGTGAGATGTTAGTGTTTTCATGTTTTTGTAATTTAGATGACAATTTACTCATCACACTCTGTATATATAGTATTAGCAAAAGATTACTCACACAAAAGTGCATAAATAAGGTTTCAGCCTCAGGCCATCATCATAGAATGTTTATTTCAAGACTGTTTACATTTCATGACTGACATACTTACTGACAAAAGAAGAAAGTGATACACATGCATGTGTATATATATATATATATATATATATATGTGTGTGTGTGTGTGTGTAAAATGAAAATGGAAGTGAATCCAACGGTATATATGTTGAAAAGAGAAATAAAGGAAAGAAAGTATAGAATGGATAAATTAATTAAAATATCCTATTTTAACCATTTTATACTTTCTTTCCTTTATTTCTCTTTTCATATATATATATATATATATATATATATATTATGTGTGTGTGTGTGTGTTGTGTGTGTGTGTGTGTGTTTGTTGGAAGAAATGATGACTTAACATGGAAGATAAAAAGTGAGAGTCACAATTTTGAATGTGGAGAAAAAGAAGTAACCAAATAAGTCGGAATTCTGAATGAATATAAAAAGTGCTCAATACATTTGTAGAGCTGGTTTAGAAAACCAATAAAAGCAGAATATATCTACTCCAGTTTCACCAGTAGGATCTTCTCCATTTGAAATAAAATTTCGGAGTGGCCTAAAGTCAGTATCAGCCAGACAGCGAGGGAGTCTATCCCCTTTTCACTAGCACTAGACCAACTTGTTTTTTAGTGTCTGAGGTGCAGCGCCACACCTACCATCAGCTCTTCACTTTACTGCACAGATCCCTGTGCTACTCATATGCTGAGTTAGTGAGGGCTAGTATCGAACCTAGAACCTTGTGGGTCCCAGGCAGACACTCTACCGACTGAGCTAAACCGGCCCTAATCAATTAAAACAAGCTATATAATCACCCTTTGGATGTCTTCTGCACAGCATCCAGAATCTATACAGAGCTGGTTGAGGTAGGTTTTTGCTGGTCAGACGACACTGGTGTGCCTATGTGTAGATGTCCACAGGAGAACATCACTTATGAGTTTGTCCTTGTTTCTTTAGCAATATCCAGCATGTCTTGCTCCATCTCATTTGGATGGTTTGCATAGATATTTTTAATATTTAGATTTTATTAATTTTAGAAGATGCATGCAATTGAATTTTGATTCTGTGTTTAAATTATGTGCTAAGCCATGATAATTCAATATCACACACAAGCATATATATATATATATATAAATTCAAACAAATCTCCTCATAAATTATTCATTTATTTTCAAAGATTTGAAATACATGCAGTTTGCAGGATAACCTTCTTGTTTTGAATTTTCAAAAATCTTTTTTTTAAAATATCAGCCAGCTGAATAAAAATACTGAGCCTGAAAGCAAGTTTATTTGCAAAGTCAATTTCACTCAGATAAGCAATATTGAAATATGTTTAAATACTAAACAGTAAAATAAATTTTTAACAAAAAAATTCATGAAATATTAGTAGAAATTTATTAGATTTTTTATTTTTATAGTAGGCTTTAAATTTCTTTTGTTTTGTTTTGTATTTGCTTGTTTGTTTCTTGTTCTTATATCTAAAGTCTTTTATTATATAACTGCATCTAGTGGTAAGGTTGCAATTCTGAAGAATAGTACATGGACCTGACCATCTGTGTTCAAATCCTGGCCATGGGTAAATAATAGGATAGACTAGGCTCGTTAACCTTGGATGACATATGGATTAAGCGAAGAAAAAACTCTGAATTCAGACCAGATAAACTCTGCTTAAAAATTGACCTAGTGTCACATCCTGCTTGTGTGGAAGGGTTGGGTAAATATGTACATACAGTATATCCTCACATTGTGTTTTATATATTAGGGAATTATTTTGAAGTTATAAAGTTTATTTTTTCATCCTAAAATAACGCATCTGATTTTCCTTGTTTTGTGTCAAACAGTTAAATAGGAAAGTAAGAATGTAAGAAAGAGGAAGAGAGTAAAAACAAAAGAAGGAAAGGGAGAGTTTTAAAAAAAGGAAAGAGGGGGAGAGAGAGAGTTAAAAGGAAAGAAAGAGAGAGAGTAAGAAGAAAGGAAAGAGTAAGAATAAGGAAAAAGAGGGACAATAAAAAAGGAAAGAGAGGGAGAGGATAAGGATTTAAGAAAAAGGGAGAGAATAAGAAGAAGGAAAGAGGGGGGAGAGTAAGAAGAAATGAAAAAAGGGTAGAGTAAGAAGGAAGGAAATAGAAGTCTATGAAAAAGGAGAGGGAGAATAAGAAGAAAGGAAGGAAAAAGAGAGAAAGAGAGAGTAAGAAGGAATGAAAGAAAGTGAGGGAGAGTAAGAAGGAATGAAAGAAAGTGAGGGAGAGTAAGAAACGAATGAAAGAAAGTGAGGGAGAGTAAGAACGAATGAAAGAAAGTGAGGGAGAGTAAGAAATGAAGTAAAAAAAAGGGTACAGTAAGAATAAAGGAAAAAGGAGTCTATGAAGAAAGAAAGAGAATAAGGAAATGGGAAAATGAATAGGATCACTTTTTCTTTCAAATTTTTACATTTGAAATTCAAAAGCAAGAAAACTCAATTGAATAAGATTTCATATCAGATAAGGTCATATAAGTAATTAATTTCCAAGAAGCCTTGGTGATTGTCTATTTATTTATTTATTTTTCTAGTTTCTTTTAATTAAAAATCAGGCCCAACAGATAAAATTAGAGGCTTTACCAAAAGTTCACCCCACAATAACCTTGGAAAATTTGAAAACATACTTTGCCAGAAATGTTTGTATTAATGTTATGGACAAGATACAAATCCAAATAAATTGTGCAATAAAGAAAATACTACATTTAAGAATCTGTGATAACTTATTAGGGTATTTGCCATGCATCCCACTTATGCAGGCGTGACACAAGGACATTTTTTTGTGGGCCTACCCACTAGCTTCATGGGTGGTAGGCGCAAAAAATACGTTGATCCTGTCGGAATTTCCACTCAAGGGGGGCGCCTCAGGCACAGGGCAATAAACCCAACCCTGCTCCTTTAAATCAAGGAGGTAGCCTTTGCCTGGGGGGATAGCCCTCTGGGATCAACACTGCTAATTATTACTAATAGTCCAGTGGCCGAAGCCACCAGACCCCTGCCCTATAGGCTGGGTTATTAGTGTGTTAATCTGAAATAACTTATTAGAGGGTCTGAAAAGTTCTGAGTCCAACCAAGAAAGAAATGTTATAGAACCATCAAACATACATGCTATACCACATATTCTAGGTGGGGGTCTCCGTGGTATAAGGTCTATCATTCTTGGACATCCCATCATGGTGTAATGTTTAACAAACTAATGTCATAGATCCATTACTACTGAATAGCGAGTTCGATCTTCGCTGGATACCCCATACTTGCGACCTTGTGTCACATTGTACCATGGCGAACAGGTTGGGTAGATACATTGGGTGTCCTATCATGATGTAAGGGTTAGTAAACTAGTCTTGCAGATCCATTATTACTGAATAGCGAATTTGATCCTTGCTGAATGCCATATACTTGCGGCCTTGTGTCAGATGCTATCCATGATGAACAGGTTGGGTAAAAAGGACACCACATCGTGGTGTAAAGGTTAGTCTCACAGATCCATTACTACTGAATGGCAAGTTCGATCTTCGCTGGATACCCCATACTTACAACCTTGTGTCACATCCTACCCATGTCAAATATTTCAAATACATTTCTGCCACATTGTAGATCAAAAACTATGCCAGTTTTTGTTTTAAACACTAACAAAGAGCTTTCAATCAAATTCATTGATCGTCTTCCGGATGGATTATTTTTTATAGGTTTTGTTTGTTTTAGTTTAGTGTGGGTGTGCGGTTTATTCAGTTGGAACAGTTTATAAAAAGGCTTGCCTCCCCCCATACTTAAAGGGCAGAGGCACCAAACACCTAACCCATGTGCAGTGGTTGCCAGACCCAGAGAAAGAGAGAGATTTTCTCCCAGGCTGCAGTTTATATACAGCAGCCACCTATTGGGGAAAACCTTCAGCAAGGGTAAGATAACCCTATTGGACTCATGTCCATCCCAACATTATTATCATATCAATATCTCTCTTTAGAAATAATCTGATAGTGAAATTCCCATTGTTAGTTTAGAATGATGTAAAACTATAGAACATAACTGGTTTGGGCTGGTGGGTCAACTTGTTCAATTCTGTCAGTAGAGAAAGTCTTCTTGATTATAAAGAACATCAAAATTTATCAGCCTTAACAGCTGATAGGAAAATAATCCTCTTCAAACATCAGGAAATACTTGAAGCAAAACTGAGAATATGAGAAAAGGAAATAAATGCTGACAGTTACATAAACTTACTTTCTTAACAGAAAAGTAACTAAATGAAACGGATACAAATAACATTTCATTTTAATAAATCATATCAATCTGGAAATTAAAGCTCAGGTTTTTCAAAGCATTCAGATCCTCATCAATGGTTGCCACTCATACTTAAGTCTGGTTTGTTGGATTCTATCCAGTTCTGGAGTGTGTAGTATACTCTTCATTGACATTTCTCCCAGGTCATCTCTCATCTGGAGTGGTAGTATCTGGTCCCATGTTGGACCAATAGATTGTTTGATAGGGATACTTGAAATCATATAAATTACACCACGAGTACCTCCATGAATTGATATATATTGTATTAAACATAAATAAGTACTTGATAAACACGTTTTTTTGTTAAAGATTTTATTCTAAACCAAAGTCACCATATATATATATATATATATATGCCTTGGGAAAGGTATGAATCCATATATTCTCCCTCCAGCTATGGGTTAAATAGTAGGGCAGACTGGGCCCTCCAGCCTTGGGTAGGTAACCAGTCTAGGAGAGGGATAAATCTGAATTCAAAATTCCTGAGGTCGGTCGTTGATTGGGTTTGTGGCAACCCTTGATGCACTAATTCTTTCCTATCGACTGTGCCAAAAAGTGTGGATGGTCCAACACAAGCCTTCACCACTATAAATAAATCACTGTGTGGGTGTTCATTGTATGAACCCTCATGCATCGAAAATCAATGAGAGAGTCCATTTATATATATATATATATATATATATATATATATATATATATATGCCCAAGTGTCACTTCAATGTTTTCATTGGTCTGGTTGGCTTGTTGGATTTTATGGCATGTGAACCCTTGTTGGATTATTTAATGCTGAAAACATTTTCTTCTTTTTATGCTTGATGGGTACTCAATTATTCTAAATTCATTTTTCTATTTAACCCAAAGATGGTACCCTAACAGGTACTACAAGCCTGGGTTAGAGTGAACCTGGGAGTAATGGCAATGAAGGGGTACTCCACAATTGGAACTTCACCATTAGATACAGTTTAACCTCATATCTAGAAAGATAGAGGAATAGAAATAAAAGATGATATAAGAAGATGGCTACATAAAATGTTGACCTAGAGTTCATCAGCCCTTGAACAGATCTTGTTTTTGTAGCGAAGAGGTGAAGTGAGTTACCTCACAATGCTACACAGATTGAACTTACAACCTGCAAGCTGTGGGTGGTGATTCGTGGTAAGCGTCCTGTCACCATAGTTGGAATGGTTCGGCCGATGAGAAGGCATAAAAGCTGGAAGAACCGGTTGTCTGGGGCATTCTTACAACAATGCTTGTGCGAGACCAGAAGACCAGACAATTTTTTTTAATTACTCGAATCAAGCTAATTCTGCTATATATCTAGCAATCAATTTCCCACAGTTAAGCCTGATGAGGAATATGGGATTTAGAGTTTTCCTTCTCCTAGACTGGTTGCCTAAAAAGCCAAGTCTTTCCTACTATTTATTTATAGTGGGGATGAAAAAAGAGATAGGCATTAGCACTAAAGTGATTTGTAGTTGTATTTTTCTTCCTTTCTCTTGTTCTCAAATTTTTCATCTACCTTTCTCCCTCACTTTTTTTCAAGCCCTCTTTCCCTCTCTTTCTCTTAGTTTCTTTCTCTTTATCTCTAAGTTTTTCTCATTGCCTCTCTCTTTAGCTGTCTGTATTTCTTTGTCTCTCTTTAGCATTAGCACTCAAGTAAAATGCAAATAAACTCTTATCCAGAATTTGAACACAATGAGTCCATTTCCACACGCAGGTGGTATGATAGTTTTCATCACAGGAAATTATCTGAAAGTTAATTAATCTTAATCTTGGTGGGCAATTCAAAATAGTTGCTAAGTTTTATTAAATTGGTTAGCTAAATCATATTTAATTAATTATTTAATTCAAACCCTTCTCTTCGTCTTTGATTTTTATCTCATTTTGATTAATGTGTTGTTCTTGGGTTTTTGTCAGGTAGACGTTCCACCTGATTGTTCCTGGGTAATACCCATCCCCACAAATCATTGTTTATTATCGCCTTAATTGAAACAACCCAAAAATCACTGGGTCAGAATCTTGCGACTGAAAAGAAAATTCTCTGTTCAGATAGAAAAAAGTAAAAGGTTCTCTGGGAAAAACATAACAATTCAAATAATATTTGGTTTAGTTTATTTAATGGCATAAAAGACCATATGGGTTATTTAATGCCAAAATCTGTTTTATTTGTAAATGCTTGTTGGTTGGTTGGATTTTACGGTTTGGTTTTTATTGTGTATGAAAGTTTTGATATATTTACAATATCATGGTTGGTTGGATTTTACAGCATGTCAACCCTTGTTGAGTTATTTTATGCCAAAGATATTTTGTTTTAGTCAGTCTTGATAAATATTTTTAAAAATCTAAACTCAATCTTTGTTTTTTTTTAAAAACTCATTTTGTTTTTAAACACATTTTTTAAAACTCTTTTTTTTTCTATTTAACCTATAAATGGGACCCCAACAGGTACTATCACTCTAGATCAGAGGGTACCTGGGAGTAATGGCAATGAAGGGGTACCCCACACTCCCCAGAGCTCCAAAATTGGAACTTCACTATTAGACTGATATCATGAGTTATATAAATGGCTAGTAAAAAGTTTTAAAGAAAAAGAATCCAAAGTCAAATACTCTAAACTGAAATGCAAGAATATTTCTAAGTAAAGAAATATAAGGAAACAAAATATTCAGAAGAGAATTGGCAAGTATAAAAACTGAAAGCATTAAAGCCTGAAATGATTCACCATTTCTTTGCCTATATAATAAATGCAATTGTTATTAGAACTGAACCTGACAAAAACAAAAGAGACCATTCTAAAGATTCAAAAGAACTAATGAAGCCCTCCAAAAAAAGTCAGTTTATTGCCAAAAGAACTGACAGGACTATAAATCCAATGTTTCAATATTCATGAACCTTTTTGGTTCCTTGATAAAAGAAGCAAAAGTTTTTTAGAATATTTAGCTGAAAATATTTGCCTTTCTTCTTTTGTTTCATCCTTTCTTATTTCTTTTTCTTCTTTTTATCTTTCTTTTCTTCCTCTCTTTCTTACATCATTTGTTCTTCGTTCCTTTTTTTCTTTCATCCTTCATTTCTTTCTTACATCCATATGAATGTGTCCATAACCATAAGGGAATGATAAAATATTAAACTAACAAACCAAACCAAAACTTTGGATACTTGACTGAAGGTGAATCAGAATTCATATAAATTCATATAAAAACTAGTTTTGCATTAGATAAATATTATAGAATGTCTATGTTTGAAGTAGGTTTTCATCTACAGTAGGTATGTTCCAACACCCTGAACAATGGCAAAACCAAAAAGATAATGAACCATATCATATAAGGCATATGAACAATTCACAAAACCTACACATAATAATGAACCTTATTATATTAGGCATATGAACAGATGGCAAAACCTACATAAAATAAAGAACCATATATCCAATCCTGCCTATTTGACTTATAAAACCATCTTTAAAAACTAAATGAATTAGACAAAATTCAAAGGACACTTTAAAAAAATTAATTTGAAATTTTTCTCCTTATAATCAAATGACTCGGACTTTGATAGTTTTGAGAAATTTTAATTTAACCCATAGATGGGACCCTAACAGTACTACCACTCCGGGTCAGAGTGGACCAGGGAGCAATGGTGATGAAGGGGTGCTCCACATTCCCCAAACCTCCAAACTGGAACCTCACCATCAGATAGAGTTTAACGTCATTCTCAGGACATGTAGACCCTCAGCCACTGCCTTCTAGCACCCATATGATAAGAAGGATTGGGGTTGCCATAAGGGCTATAGGGTTGGGGCAATCATATAGGTGCTAGGGCTTGACGTGGCCAGCCAATTGATTGGAGGGAGCCTCTCCGACCACCCATCTAGCCCAAGAAAGGGCCAAAGTCATGGACTGCTCAACCACCTAGGTTCTATCCTTAAGCATCACGGGTCACCACCCATGGCCAACAGGTGGCCCCAATTTGGAGGAGCCTTACCCCTCTGCAGAGGTGCAGTCAGTGCATTCTAATGCCCAACAGGGCGGTATATAACATTTGTATTTAGTTTAACACCATAATGCATGAATACTGAATGCAAATGGAAGAGTGGGAATGCTATATTCAGTAAATGCAGTCCATCAAAATATTCTTAGTGATACCAAACTTTATAGAGAGAGAAGGTTAGTAGATACCAATATTTTCATTAGTCATTGATAATATGAAAATTTCAGGAGGAAGGGGGAGGAGTAGGTTTTTTTTACTAAAGAGAAGAAATCCCTTTTTTTTAATTTGAATTCAGAGTTTTCCTTCTCCTAGACCAGTTGCCATACTATTTAATACATGCATATGTGACTTTCATGAATTCATAGGGATAAGAAACTCTTTGCATTTTCATTTTTGTTGAAGACCCTTAAAGAAGTTTCTAAACATAAAAACCCTTAAAATACATAACTGTTTCTATGGTTCTCAAAAAAAAAAAAAAAACTAACAAAAAAAAACCCAGAATTTTTTTTAAATTTTCTCTTCACGTGACATCCTTCAGCCAATGAACCAGTCAAGCACCTGTGATTCCAAATCATTAGTTTTCCTATTTCATTCTGTTCACACAATGGCTCAAAACATTTGATTTCTCAGATGTCAATCATCACATCCACAGGTGTTTGACCTTGGCATCAAACTCTAATACCAGGTTCTGCACCCAATGACACATTACATTACACTGTCTCATCCATGGGAAATGAAAAAAGAATGGATTCTTACTAGTAAGGAACTAATATTTTACTGATAGATAGAACAGTACTACTATACTGAAAGAAAAAACAAGTCAAAATTATTATTATTATTATCATTATCATCACCATGGAGAAGGAGGTGGAAAAGAACAATAACTGCTCAAAATCCATTAGCTACAGAACAAATGAAACCAATTCTATCGATTAAAAAGATATTTGCCTCTAAGGGAGTTTTATCAATCATTATTATTATTAATAATTATTTTATGCTATTACTATTCAAAATATTTATCTTTAGGATAAGGATAAATGATAATGATTGATAAAGCATCAATAATTATCATTCATTCTTATCCTTATAATTATTATTACTATTAATCATTATTATGTTATGTTATTATTTAGAATATTCATATTTCTGCAAAGATTAATTAATCATTATTATTAGCAATTTTGACTAGTCCCAAAAGGAACTATAGCCATGATGTACTGGAATAATCATTATATCTTATGATTATATAATAATCTAATTTAATATATATATATATATATATATATATATATATATATGCAAATGTGAAAAATAATTTATTAATACTTAAAAAGTATTGTCAATATTTAAAACTTTTCAGTTATTAAATACTTATCCAGTATATATCTATAATTAAATATATATCAGACATCTATCTACAATCTTCATCAGGCCATCCAAATATCGCCTGTTCATATTGACAATTGTTTAATGATTTGATAAATAATCAAAACATTTTAAATGTGTGCTATTTGGTCTTACTATCAACTAGCTGTGTTCTATTTGGTTTACCATGAACTACCTGTGTGCTGGTTATGTACTGTTTGGTCTTACTATGAAATAGTTGTCTGCTATTTGGTCTTACTATGAAATAGTCTTATGTTATTTGGTCTTACTATGAATTAGTCTTGCACTATTTTGTCTTACAATGAACTAAAATTGTACTTGCACATTATTTGAAATGAACTTAATTGTTATTAAAAAGACATTTTATGATATTTTGGACTTAAAAATGCGCATTAAAATGAATTTGAAAAGGGTTGTGTTTTCTCCATGAAAATTACGTTGAATCAAAGATAGTTGCCATTGTTTACAATCTTTTTCTCGGAAAAAGAAAAAAGGGACTTAACTCTTATTGCTTTGAGAGTTAAGTCCCTTTAAGACTTAAACGAGTGTTAAGTCCCTTTGTTCTTTTTCCAAGAAGAAGATTGTAAACAATGGCAGCCATCTTTGAATCAACGTAATTTTCAAGTAGAAAACACAACGCTTTTCAAATCCATATTAATGCATGTTTTTAACTCCAAAATATCATAAAATGTCTTTTTAATAACAATTAAGTTCATTTCAAATAATGCGCAAGTACAATTTATGGTTGGAATTTAGTCACTTAAAGTTCAAGATTACTGATCTTGGCATATTAAATGTATGCTATTTGGTCTTACAATGTAATAGCTATGTTCTATTTGGTCTTACTGTGAACTAGCTGTGTGCTATTTGGTCTTACTGTGAACTAGCTGTGTGCTATTTGGTCTTACTAGGAATTAGTTAAGTGCTATTTGGTCTTACTAGCAATTAGCTGTGTTCTATTTAGTCTCACAATGAACTAGCTGTGTGCTATTTGGTTTACAAACAATCTATGGAAAAATGGGAACAAAACACTTCCAAATAAAAAAAAAAATTAAAAGAAAATTGACACTACATACATTTTCTTAAATCTTCTTCATAAGTATATAAACAGTAAAATTTTCAACAAATATAAATGTATACCATTAAGGCACTAAAAATTTTATTATTTGCTAATGTTTTGTCTGCTTTCAGAAAATACATATAAAGCAAAAATTCATAGAATTTTTTCCCCATTGCTAAATAAAAGTTTGCATAAACCTTTGCACATACATAATATTTATTTTAAAACCCCAAGAGTGAAAATGGGTTTTCTGATCGCAATCAAACAGCAGCTGGATATTTGCCTTAAAAAAAAACTCTTCTACATAATTAGGTGAATTGTTTCTTTCTAAAAGCTAAATAAATTATAACATGGGAAACAGATGATAGAATGGAGAGAGGGAATATAGTCTATCTTTTTAATGGAGGAAATGTTTGTTCAATTAATAAGTTTTATCTGATATTTCTAAAACGAATTTGTGTTATTGTTCAAAGTTTGCAGACAAAAAGGCAAATATGACTTACTTAAAGAAAGTTAAGAAAATGAATGTGAGTTACTTCAAGAATAGAACAATAATCAACAGCAATAATATTATTAGCTGGTTTTTTTTTTTTTCAAAACTCTAAATAAAAATTTAATAATTTTGATGTGTGCTATTTGGTCTTACAATGAACTATGAGCTATTTGGTCTTACCTTGAACTATGTGCTACTTGGTCTTAATTTGAACTATCTATTTGGTCTTACTATCTTTGAACTATGTGCTATTTGGTCTTAATTTGAACTATGTGCTATTTGGTCTTTTGAACTTGTGCTATTTGGTCTTAATTTGAACTATGTGCTATTTGGTTTAATTTGAACTATGTGCTATTGGTCTTACTTTGAACTATGAGCTATTTGGTCTTAATTTGAACTATGAGCTATTTGAACTATGTGCTATTTGGTCTTAATTTGAACTATGTGCTATTTGGTCTTAATTTGAACTATGTGCTATTTGGTCTTACTTTGAACTGTATGATATTTTGTCTTACTTTGAACTGTGTGACATTTTGTCTTACTTTGAACTCTCTGTGTGATATTTGATTTTATTATCAACTACCTGTGCAATTAAAGAAAGGTAACAAGAGAAATATGGATTACTTCAAGAATAGACCCATAATCAACAGCAATAATGGTATTTACTGTATTTTTTCATTTTTCTGACTGTTGTCCTCATCTTTATTGTGGTATGTATAAATACAATGTTTTGGGTGCTGTATCCTCCGGCCTTCTTCAGGGTTTCCATAGTAATGACCTAACCTGGGAAATCATTTTTAATAGTTTGACAGTTGATCAAACAGGCATCTAAGATTTTTGAAGATCTTATTCAAATAATGGCGTCATTTTTTTTGCACACCTATCATTCCGATACGTGTTATGAGAAGAATTACGATCATTTAGAAAAAAAAGTTTATTGGTGTTTCCTGTTCAACTTGAGATGTAGAATCCAGTGACATCAGACTTTTTCAATATTTCTATTTTTAAAGTAATTTATTTTAAAACAATTTGATTTAGCCTTTTCAAAAAAAATTGTTTAAATATTTTGCAGAGTGGCAGTCAATGGTAGAGTGAAATAAAGTCTAAGATAAGAGATAAGTGTACATAAAGAAAGGTATCAAGTTGAAAAGAAAATATGCTTTGTTTTTTGTTTTTTTTTCTTCTCTTTCTTTTAGATTTTAGACAAAAACACTATCACAGAAATATAATATAATTCTTCCATTTCCCTGAGAAAAAATAAGAACCAACCAAGTATTTATTCAGCTGTCCATGGAGCCAAAATGTAACACAAGGTTGTGTTAATGTGGGGTGCCCTGCAGGAAGCAAACCAGTTTTTTTAAAAAATTGCTTATTTGAGGGGTGCTTCAGGCACTGTGCAATTAACCCAATATTTACACCTTTTAGTTGAGTGGGCAGGTGCAACAACCAACCAGCATCAAGTGAATTGGGCTTTCAAATAATGGGCTTTAGATTTTCCAGTGATATCATATTGTTTGTTTTATATATATATATATACATATATATATATGTATATATTAATATTGATTATATAGAATGCTATATTTATAAGTAAAAAAAAAAAAAAGTAGTGTCGTCGGGGTGGCCTATCAGTGAGGGAGTCTATCCCCTTTTCACTAGCGCTAGACCAAGGAGATTGTTTTAGCATCTGAGGTAGAGCACCACACTACCATTAGCTCCTTACTTTACCCCACTGATCCCTGTGCTACTCATATGCTGAGTTGGCGAGGGCTGGTATTGAACTAGGAACATTGTGGTTTCTAGCCGAACGCTCTACCAACTGAGCTAACCCGGCCCAATATCTATAAGTAAATAGTGCTAAATATCATGGATAATGAATGTATGTCTAAATTAGGGTAGTGTGTACATGAAGACAACAGCTCTTGGTTACTGACAGTTTCTCACCTATCTGATTATCAAACCAAGTAGTTTGAAAATTGCATGGGCAAGAAAACATCAGTGTTGTGCATGTTTTGTTCATATTACCTGGACAGTTTGTGAACAACATATAACAGTTTTCTTGTGGAATACTACTTTTAAGATTTGTTCTAGACAGTGCAAAGCATCCTTGTATAACTCCCATCTAATTCTTTATTTGTTTCATTAGAGTCCAGGTGGAGCAGCGATACAATAGCACAGACATGACTATGGCTAAGAAGAATTCTCGCTTTATCTTAACAGTAAGATCATATTTCCATATAATGATAATCTGTCTATAGCAGTCCATGCCTTTTCTATGCATGTTTAGGGTTTATTGCCCCTTGTTTGGCTGGAAGAGTTATCTTTCCTTGTGTTTCTGGTCTTGACCATCAGGTGCTCTGACTATTTAAACAGGCAAGCACCAAGTCTGAATCCTCTTTCTTCTCCGGGACTCCACCAACAAAAATGGGTTAGACATTTTGTCTACACCCTTCTTGTGTGGGGGTTTCACCCCACCACCCCCAACACAATGTAGTAAGTGACTTTACCTTCTGAATCTAACAAACAAGGGCAGACAATCCCACACATGCATTGACATTGCTATCTGTAGAGTAGATATTACTGCCAAGGTATGTGAACTGGTCTACTAATTCTAGAGGCTTACCATCCAGTGTGGAGATGCATCTATCTTGTTTAAAACACAAACTCAGTTTTATCTGAGTTCATATAGAGACCAGTGCCTCTTGCTGCCCTCTCAAGGTTTGTTGGTTGGTTATTGGACAGTTGAATTTTATGGCATGTCAACCCTTTTTGGGTTATTTTATGATGAAGATGTTTCGTTTTATTCATTCTTGATTGTATTTTTAAACATTTTTTCAAACTCATTTTTTTCTATTCAACCCATAAATGGGACCTTAATAGGTACTACCACTCAGGGTCAAAGTGGACTTGAGAGTAATGGTGATGAAGGGCTGCTTCACACTACCCAGAGCTCCAGAATTGGAACCTTTCTATTATATGCAGCTTAATGCCATATCCAGGATACTCTCTGACCCTCTCTACCTTAGTAAGGACTAAAGTGAGTGTTGCATGTCATGGACTGCTCAGCCACCAGGATTCCATACTCAAGCATCATGAGTCACCACCCACTACCAACAGGTGGTTCCATTGGGGAATGGAGTATTTTACTCCTCTGCAGAGGTGCAGTCAGCGTATTCTACAGCCCCAGCTGACAGGGTGGTCGTCTCTAGGCTTGAGTAAATATATCATATTTTAGAAATTTAAAAACTATTAAATAGCAAGAACTTAAAATGGTAATGTTGTCAAAGCCAGGCAATGCTGGATACTCTTTTTCTATGAAAAAGTTCATGATTGGTAAATGTCTAAAGTTTGTCATAAATTTAGCTGCAAATACAAATGAATACTGAATAACTGAATACGAGGAAGAAAGTTGTGGATGTCTCATTAAATTATGTACAAGATAACGTCATGGTGACACTCACTGTTAAAAAAATTATATCTTGTCAGAGACTTTCGAGCAAATGTTTTTTAATGCATTTTTTTTTCCCTCTTTTCCAGGCAGCACAAGGTGAAATGTGTGCAGAAATGGGATTTGCATCAGTAAATAAAGCAAAAAGAAAAAAGAATTTTTTTTAAATATATATTTTCCTAGCCGAGAAAATTTAACACTGGAATATTTGCATAGTATGAAAACAAATCAACTGATATAACTTTGCATAAATTGAAAAGTTAATATGTCTATCTGCCTGCACATTATATATATATATATATATATAATATAGAAAAAACAAAAGATGTTTACAAATGAATGGGCTCATCAGGAGAGAGTGTGCAAACTGACACTCTCTCCTGATGAGCCCATTCAGTATTTTATCATATTCATACTGTCGGATTAATTTACATTTTATTTTCATATATATATATATATATATATATGTGTGTGTGTGGTACCTTTAATTACAAGTTTAATTTGTTCCACTTATACCTCAATTTCCTCATGTATCAAAAGAATTTTCCCAATTGAAACAAACTGAAATGCCATTAATCCATTCCAGCGTCAGCAAAACATCCTAATTTTTGTGTTACATTCTTTTAAATAAGAAAAATAGCACTCTATTGTATATAAACATAATAAAATAGAGTATAATTAATTATGTGCTGTAATATGTTCTAATGTTCATTCTTTTTTATCAATAATATTTTTCTTTGGCATAATAAATTTGGAAACTTAAATGTTTGTAGTGATCTTATTAACATTAGTGTATCTGTCGCTTGCTGGTACCTCAAATTTTAGTTCACAACACAAAGCACACTATCGATCAAGTGACAGCTCATAACTCCAAAAACTGGATAAGTGAGGGTACTCGTAAGTCAAGGTACCACTGGATATGTTATAAAATAATAGAATT
This sequence comes from Doryteuthis pealeii, assembly GCA_023376005.1. Lineage (NCBI taxonomy): Eukaryota > Metazoa > Mollusca > Cephalopoda > Myopsida > Loliginidae > Doryteuthis > Doryteuthis pealeii. The sequence continues at coordinate 57,462,848 of CM042143.1, read as the reverse complement.
GCTAAGTAAAATCTTTAAAAATACCCAATATTCGGACCATATGACCTTTAGGCACCTCTTTTTCAATCTCGTTTTATAAGGACATTTTTTTTCATTTACACAATCAAAATTCAGTTGTTTGTTAACAGATGATTTTTAGAGTTTTTTTTTTTAAATTATAAGTAAACCCCTAACCCTAACCCCTAACAAACAACCGGATGTTGACGGTGTAAATGAAAAAAATGTCCTTATGAAACGAGATCGAAAAAAGGGGTGCCTAAAGGTCATATGGTCTCAATATTCTATAAGAAGAGCAATATGCCATTAATATTAAACTAGCAGGACCTGTGGATATACCACAGTATGATAATTCAATTATTACAACATTTGATATGTTTACTTAAGAGCTATTGTGAATTAGTTCAATATGTAAAAAGTATAATAATCTTCATTTAACTCTCTCTCACTCTTTTTTTTTTCTTTTCATCTTTTCATTACGTTCAATTGAAACAGATTAGCATTATCACTTCTGCATGCTCACCCCTCTCTATCTTTCTCCTATTTTCTTTCTTCTTATATTTTTTGTGTAGCATGTCCTTTTTCTCCTCTTTCTTTCTTTATTATAAAAACAGAATGATCCATTATTTAGTTGAGGTGACAACAGTCATAAAAATAAAAATTGATCAGATAAGAAACACCAGATGATCAGGATTTACATTTTTGCATTTCATCTTGGATGATTTGGACAGTCTCATTTTTAACCAGAAGAATTGATAACGGTCGTACAATTAAAGAACAATATCACTAAAACTTTCCTACTACTAAATCTTGATCCTCAGATAAGCAGCAGCAAACTAAGTAAATATGTTTCCTGCTTAGATATTTTTTTTTTGTTAAGAATATTTTGTCACATGACCTAAGCTATGTCAGGTGACAAACATATTTTACTCTTCTCTCTAGATTGAAAAATATTTTCTTCTCCCCTAAACTAGTCAGGCAGAAAACTGGAAAGGAGACACTTGGTTTTCTAAACACCAACACTCAGCATTTGTTTATTTACTATTTATTTTGTTCTGTTAACTCCGCTTAACAAATTGACCTTGTATCATATCCTACTCATGCGGAATGATTGCTAAATATGTACTTTTATGAAAAATTGTCAAATTTACTAGTTTTTCTAAAAATTATGCTTCTTTTTTTTTTTTACAATGGATATGTTAATTTTAGAACAAGCATAAGAAGATACAAGATAAAAGAAAAAGCTGGAACAAAATGTCACAAGAAAAGTATGGTGAACTAGAAAAATACACAAAACGGATCCGAAATAAAATTACTGCATCAGCTATAGGTGAATAGTAGAGCATACTGGGTTCTTTAGCCTTGGTAAGGCAACCAGTTTAAGAGAAGGGAAACATTAAATTCAAATCAGTTGTATTCTACTTAAAAAAATTGACCTTGTGTCACATCTTGTCTGTGGCATTCGGGTAAATACATACCCTTTATAAACATGAATTCATCTACGGTTATGGGTAAACAGTAGGGCAAAGTGTTCTCTTTAGCCTTGGTATGGCAAGAAATCTATGCACAAATTCTCTTCCAATTACAATATACATAATTCTAACCCCTTATTATAGGCGTATGATCTTTTTTTTTTTAAACGTGGAAAAACTGGACCTTTAGGCACCCCTTTTTCGATCTCATTTCATCAGGACATTTTTTTCATTTACACTGTCAAAATCTGGTTGTTTGTTAACAGAGTTTTTTTTATTATAAAACTAACACCTAACCCTAACCCCTAACAAACAACCGGATTTTGACGGTGTAAATGAAAAAAATTGTCCTTATAAAACGAGATCAAAAAAGGGGTGCCTAAAGATCATATGGTCCAAAAAACTTTTAAGAGGACAAATATTTTTAAATCTAAAGAAGAAAATTAAATATGTTTGTTTTTTCATTAACAATGAAAAAATCCATTTAATTTGGTGCCTTGAACTTTTATAGGAATATTATAGTGACTTTTAATAGTCAATAAGTCAGTGTTGAAACATTTCAGTTTGTTATAAACCCTTCATCAGGACATAGACATTTTAATGTCAACTTCACAATCTACAAATAAATCTATCTTTTGGAATACTTTCTTATTTCTACATACCGTCGGATTTATTTCCATACTTATATATATATATATATAAATGTTGGTGAGTAGATTCTTCTTTTAAACTCACACTTTGTAGGTAGTAGGTGTTTCAGTCCAATGACAAAGCAATGGTAGAAGTAAACCTTCTCGGAGAAATTACCTCCAAAATCAGAACTGGAGAAGGAAGCCCCAGCATCAAACTTCTACAGACTTCTAGATCTCCTTTGATGGTAAAAGTCTAAGAGAAGGTACTCTGAAATAAAATCTGCAGTTTTCATAGTCACCAATTATCTTGCTATTCTTGTCACTGGGCTGTACCTATGTAAATTCAAAGAGTGACATAAGTGTCACACAAGCATACATCACTATAATACAAAGACATAACAGATGTCTTACTACCTTATCATCTTAAGCAACTTGTATATTTTTCCCAAGTTGAATTAATTATTAATCAGGATGTTTGAGTTGTAATTCAGGCAGTAAAATGGCCATCATCTGTCAAAATGTAATAGTCATCATCTCTCTCTCTCTCTCTATATATATATATATATATATATATATATATATATATATATATATATATATATTATATATATATGTGTGTGTGTACAAGCTGTGTCAAAAAAGTATCAAGTTTGAAGCTGTATTTACGAAGATAGGAATGAACAATAAATGTAATATTAATTTTTTTCAGAATACAAGGTGTGTCAAAAAGTACAGGTTTTAAAGCTGTATTTACCAAGATAGAAATGAAGAATAAATGGAACGTTAGTTTTTCAGAATGCAAGGTGTGCCAAAAAGTACAAAAAATCTCAATTCTTTTTTAACACACCTTATATATATATATATATATATATATATATATATATATATAGAGAGAGAGAGATAGATAGATAGATAGATAGATGCATGTGTATATATATATATATATATATATATATATATATATATATACATTCATATTTATAAAGTCTTGCAGCAGTTCTAAAATTTAAAACTTAATAAATCATGTTATACAAATGATAGCATCATTTTCTAAAAAACGTTCAACTCTTGGAGTTTTATTTTTTATGTTCATTTTGATTACTGCATTTCAACAAGACTGCCATCTTTATTGTTACATTTTAAATCTGCTGCTGGACTTTAAATGCAATTTGCATTATGACCAATGTATGTGTGTGTGGGGGAGGGGTAAGTATTTTATCAGGCCAGTAGTATTGCTAGGATTGGTTGCAAGAGTCAATCACATGACCTTGATAGTCTATAAATCTAGGTGTGGAATTAGAGCACACCTTATATGCCAAAATATTTCCAACAAATGGTCATAAATTTTGAAGTGGATATATATGCTTTCCACAAAAAAGGGTCAATACACACTTCCTCAATAAGTAGATGCATATAAATTTGTATTCATGTATGCATATAAGTGTCACACAAACTAAATATATATATTTAATTTATCAGAAATAAATTTATATATTGAATTTAAATCTGATATCATAATGGCCCATTATGAAATCAGATTGAAGAGGCAAAGGTAGCTGAAATAAATTTATTTCTAATAAATTAAGGTTTTCATATATTTGTCTATACTATACTCTGTATATGTAAAAATATGCACATACACTGAGATTTACATGTATATATGCAAAATCTTTATATGTACCTTTGAGTTCTCAATTTTGGTTGAATCTTGTATGGAAACACTTGATACCATTAACTATATATATATATATATATATATAGTATCCGAATACTGCTTCAACATTTTTGTCTAAGTAGTAAATTATCCAAGAATACTCAATAGTTCATAAATAGTAGACCTATAATAATCATAATTGTGAAAATTATGGGTCTACCATAGTTTTGATCAGCTAAGACCTTGTCAGGACCTTACAGTTCATGAAGATGTAGGTTCCTGATGAGGTCTTAGCTGATCAGAACTGTGGTAGACCCATAATTTTCACAACTATAATACTATAATTATATATATATATATATATATATAGAGAGAGAGAGATAGAAAGAGAGAAAGAGATAGATAGAGAGAGAGGGGGCACATAGTGTAATGGTTACCATCACAGGAAATGGACATGAAAGGTTCAAATCCTGGAGAAGGTTGTTTGCATTTCACAGCTCCCTCCAGCTATGGGTAAACAGTAGGACAAACTGGGCTCTTTAACTGGTTAAGTCAAGGAGAATGAAAATTGAATTAAAACCTGTTAAACTCTGCTTAGAAATTGACCTTGTGTCACATCCTGATGGCAAATCACAAAACAACGATTGTTTGCTTTTTATTATTATTGATAAATCTTGTTCCTCCAAGATGTACCGGTTGTGACGAAATCAAATACGTAAACCACATCATGTTTGAGATGATCATTCGTGATGGTGATATTATGCCTCCATTCATCTTCCCACATAGTCTCAGACTCTACACAGAGGCCTACATCAAATGCCTAATTTGATGTAGACCTCTGTGTAGAGTCTGAGACTATGTGGGAAGATGAATGGAGGCATAATGTCACCATCACTATTTTATATTTACCAACCCCTCCGCACGAGCAAGAAGCAACATACGGTCAATTTCTTAAGCGGATTTTTTTAACAGGTTTTAATTCAGATTTTTCCTTCTCCTAGACATATTGCCTTACCAAGGTTGAAGAGTCCATAGCCCTACTATGTACCCATAGCTGGAGGGAGTATAGTTGGATTCATATCTTTCCCAAGGGTATTAGTGCTATGTGAAATGCAAACATTTTCTTTTAGGATTTGAACTTGGGTCGACGAGACCATTTCCTATGACTCTAACCATTATGCCATGTGCCTCATAGTAGTGCTGCCCTAGATCAAGAGGGTGGCTGCTGGAAGACCCTACATCTGGCAACTGGACTCTGTACTATGCCACACAAGTAGGACAACTCTTGGCTGTGAGAAAATTTCTGCAACCACATCACCTTTAACATCTATCCAGTTAACTCCTCAAATTGCAATTCCCTTACTTACTATGTGTGGGGTGTGGTTGAGACAGAGACCAACAATACTTCTTGACCTAGAATGTAATATCCAAATAATTCTCTCTCACTCACTCTTTCTTTCTTTTCATCATGCTCGATTGAAACAAATTAGTATTATCGCTTCCACATGCTAAGCCCGCCTTTCTCTATATCTTTCCCCTACTATCTTTCTTCCTTTCTTATTATTTTTTTCTGTGTAGCATGTCCTTTTTCTCACCTTTCTTTCTTTCTAATAAAAACAGAATGGTCCATTATTTAGCCAAGGTGACAACACTCATCAGAAATAAGAATTTGGCAGATGAGCAACACCAGATAGTCAGGATTTACATTTTTGCATTTCATTTTGGATGATTTGGACAGTTTCATTTTTCACCAGAGGGTGTTGCAAGATGATAACGGTCATACAAATAAGGAACATGAGTATTAATACATAGATATTAAAAGTTATATATTTCAAAATAAATTTTTAAAAAAGCAAGATTTACACCTTTTGTGAAATAAAAATAATCTCCCTTTTATTTTTACTCAAGGTTAACAGCACCATGTTTATAAAAGCTATCAACAAAACAATTGTTTATGGGGGAAAACAGAAAACAGATTATGAGAAATAAACAAGAAGCAAAATTAATATAAACAGCTCCCCCCATTTTCTTGTCCTTTTTCACCCTTTCTTTTTTTCTCTCTTTCTCATCCTCTATCTTTTTCTTTCTTCTTTTTTTCTATCCCCCTCTTCCTCCACATTCTCTTGATCACTTTTTCTTGTTTTTTCTTTCTCTGTTTCTCATCTTTTTCTCCGCTTATCTTTATGACTTGGTTTTTTAAAGCAAAATAAACTAATGAGTTACCCCCATTGGGAAAAAGACACCACGTTTGCTTCAGAAACATATTTGATGCAAAAGAAACAGCTGCAAACCTCTATCTACCACAACAAATCATAATGGGGTTTCTATTCTGATCATCTCATCATATATTGATTCTGACATATGTTGAATACTTGATTTGTGGTTGTAATGTCATTTAACATCAATGATTTTTTTTTCTTTCAAAGGACAGGAATCATAGAAAGCAATAGAAAGCTTTTTAGGAACACATGTCCCTTTGTTGCCAAAAGTGCATGGTGGTGCGCACATATGTTCTATATACTTTAGGTACACATGTCACCTTGCAGCTAAAAGTGCACGGTGATGCCCACATATGCTTTAGGGACACATGTCACTTTGTTGACAAAAGTGCATCGTGTGCACACAGATGCTCTATGCTTTAGGGATGCATGTCACTTTGTTGACAAAAGTGCATGGTGGTGTGCACATATGTTCTATATACTTTAGGTACACATGTCACCTTGCAGCTAAAAGTGCACAGTGATGCCCACATATGCTTTAGGGACACATGTCACTTTGTTGACAAAAGTGCATGGTGGTGCACACAGATGTTCTATGCTTTAGGGATGCATGTCACTTTGTTGACAAAAGTGCATGGTGGTGTGCACATATGTTCTATATACTTTAGGTACACGTGTCACCTTGCAGCTAAAAGTGCACAGTGATGCCCACATATGCTTTAGGGACACATGTCACTTTGTTGACAAAAGTGTATGGTGGTGCACACAGATGCTCTATGCTTTAGGGATGCATGTCAATTTGTTGACATAAGTGCATGGTGGTGCACACAGATACTCTATATGCTTTAGGGATGCATGTCAATTTGTTGACATAAGTGCATGGTGGTGCATACAGATGCTCTATGCTTTAATGACACATGTCACTTTGTTGACAAAAGTACATGGTGGTGCACACAGATGCCCACATATGCTTTAGGGACACATGTCACTTTGTTGACAAAAGTGCCTGGTGGTGCATACAGATGCTCTATATGCTTTAGGGACACATGTCACTTTGTTGACAAAAGTGCATGGTGGTGCCACATATGCTCTATATACTTGAGGTACACATGTCATCTTGTAGCTAAAATTGCATGGTGGTGCCCATATATGTTCTATATATTTTAGGTATACATGTTACTTTGTTGCTAAAAGTGCATGGTGATGTCCACAGATCCTCAATGCATAAAGGACAGATGTCCCCTTGTTTCCAAAACTGCATGCTGAGATCTATATATGCTCTAGGGACACATGTCATGGTGGTGCTCAAAGATGTTCTCTATGCTTTATAGAAAGACAGTTCACCTAGGATATTCAAAAAATATTGTGAATTTTTTTATAAAAGCACCAATTTTGGCACAAAAATAGACCAATACATTATTAACAAATCAGGATGTGGAGCCATTGCCCAACTGCCCCCTGGCAGCTGTGGCAGCCTTTTTTCAAAATGTCTGCTGAGAAAGACTTATCTAAAGATGAATGAGATGTACTGAGTAAATGTACAGGAAAAAAAATTATTGTTTTGAATCTGCAATCTTGTGCAAACATTATGTTGCATATTGTTGCTAATGTAGAGTAGAACTTAACCACAAAGAAAGTGTGTTTTTAGAATCTTATCTTATTATCAATTTATTGAATTATTCATAGATTAGCATAACAACTATGCCAAACATCTCTCAATTGAACACGTCTCAATTCACTTGCATCCTGAGTGCTCCTTTCATACAACTTTGTCATTTTCTATTTCCAGAACGTTGAAGAGTTTCAGTCTCATTGACCCTTGTGGTGCAGAAAGCAGCTCAGTCTACAAGTGCAAGAGGGTCAGTCTGGACTATACACAACTGTGTGCTAGCAATGAGAAGTGCTCTCAGAACTAAACACACAAACTTAAGATGAAGATTCTGAACTGTTTCAGCGAGTACACAGGTACGGTAAAAAAAATAGGTGAACATATTGCATTTAGCAGATTATGTGTTAATTAACATTTTGAGAAAAAGCCAACACTCAAAAAGTTCAGGACAATCTTCCAGTGGGGCACAGTCTTTCATCAATCACTGTTTTCTTCCCGAACTCTTGAACTCACCAGTTCAAATCCTTGGTCAGATGAACAATAAACACCACTTTCTCTGTCGTCGACACTGTCACTCCTTCCACTGCCCCAGTGTGAACAACTGCTTGCTTTTATAACGGCTCACCCAGCCACCATGCAAATTATGTCTGGTGCCATTCGAGGCTTTCGTGCATGGCACAGGTGATTCTTTGCCACTTACGCCGGCGGAGGGGGGTTCGGCTATGCCCATTACACATCTATATATCAATACTTTTGTTCTTTAATTGTATGACCGTTATCATCTTGCAACACTCTCTGGTTAAAAATGAGACTGTCCAAATCATCCAAGATGAAATGCAAAACTGTAAATCCTGATTATCTGGTGTTGCTCATCTGCCAAATTCTTATTTCTTATGAGTGTCATCACCTCAGCTAAATAATGGACCATTCTGTTTTTATTAGAAAGAAAGAAAGAGAGGGAAGAAAAAGGACATGCTACACAGAGAAAATATAATAAGAAAGAAAGATATTAGAGGAAAGATATAGAGAAAGGTGGGGTGAGCATGTAGAAATGATAATGCTAATCTGTTTCAATCAAATATGATGAAAAGAAAGAAAAAAAAAAGAGTGAGAGAGAGTTAAATCAAGATTATTATACTTTTTATATATTGAGGTATTTTGCAATAGCTCTTAAGTAATCCTATCAAATGTTGTAATAATTAAATTATCATACTGCAGTATATCCACAGGTTTTGGTAGTGATGATTAAATGTATAACATTTGACTTGCTCAGGAAGTGATCTGATAAGAGAAAACTATCATGATTATCGCTAAATGGTTCTATTATTGTTGCTGTATTATTGATGTAATTAGCATAATTGTGTTATTAATTCTATTAATTGGTATCGTAATTGGTGTAGGAAGTGTCCATGAATAGGTATCTATACATATATAAAGGGCAGTTGTTTGTATGTATGTATGTCAGGAGGAAACTATAAAAATAAAACAATTAAGCACAAAGTTAATATATATATACACATTCACTATCACCAGAGCTTGCTTTTTGTGCAAAAAAATAATGAAGATTTTATTCATATCTGGGAAGATATTTGACAATTAGGATTTGAATAGTAAGAGGGGGGAAAGTCATTGGTTGTGTTTGTGATTAAAACGTAAATCAATTATGTAAGATGAAAACAATCAATGGATTTGCAAGACTAACTTTTTATTATCCTCCCTCTTCCCAGGCAATGCTGGGTAGCCACTTCTAATTAACAGATAAAGGAAGAAAGTCAAATAACATTTCCACAACTTAAATATGAATCTAAGCTATTCAAGAAGGAATATCAACATTTGATGCTTGATCATGGGTTTCCTTGTTGCCATTTCATTGGCAGTTAGCCTATGTTAATTAATATCAGTAACATCTCCCAAAATATAACTAAAAACTATCTGACATGTTTTGATTCAAAACCTTCACTAAAATCTTTAGCAGCAAACTTTATCTATCATTTAGCTAAAGTTCACATAGCATTAATACCCTTGGTAAAGGTATGAATCCAACTACTCTGCCTCCAGCTATGGGTAAATAGTAAGGCAGACTGGGCTCTTTAACCTTGGTTAGGCAACCAGTCTAAAAGTAAAACTGAATTCAAACCTCTTAAACTCCATTTGGGGTGGTCACTACTAGAATAGGCTCAGTCCTAATGAGTGATCTATTTCACTATTTTTTTTTTTTTTTTTGAAGGGGTGGGAGTCTTTTGTGTGTCTGCTGGTGATCAGTTTGGAAAATGGCTGCCACGGTCACCAGGGAATATTTGGGCAATGGTTCTACAATGTGTCTCACTAAATTATAAATTCTATAAAATACACACAGACTTTACGTGTACCCTGTATATCGGTCTACCTCTGTTTAGCTCAGTTGGTAGAGCATCCACCTTGGAGCCACAACATTCTGGGTTCAATACCAGCCTTCACTAACTCAGTACATGAGTAAAGTGGGAAGCTGATGGCAGATGTGGTGCTTGACCTCAGATGGTAAAACAACTGCTCTAGTGCCAGTGAAAGGGGATAGACTCCTTTGCTATCCAGCTGATACCAAAAATAGGCCACTCCATCAACTTTACTACTTACTTCTGTGCTAAAATTGGTACTTTTATAAAAAAAATGCACAATAGGTTGGTTTACTCGCTGTACTATTAAAAGTCTCCAGAAGAACAAATATAAAAACTAACTACAAGTTTATTTACAGTATATCATTATTATGTGTAGGTTGAATAAAGTAAGCCAAGATAAGCTTCAGAATTCCCACTATATATAAAAAGTGACCTAATAGATATCTATACTTAGTCCTGCAAAGCGACCTAGTAGATATGTATACTTAGTCCTGTAAAGTGACTTAGTAGATATGTATACTTAGTCCTGCAAAGTGACTTAGTAGATATGTATACTTAGTCCTGCAAAGTGACTTAGTAGATATGTATAGTTAGTTCTGCAAAGTGACCTAGTAAATATGTATACTTAGTCCTGCAAAATGACTTAGTAAATATGTATACTTAGTCCTGCAAAGTGTCCTAGTAGATATGTATACTTAGTAATCTCATGATGGTTCTCAGTGCAGGTATCATAACTTGTGTATGTCATAAACCAGGAACTACCTGTATTATAACAGTGATTAACCACTGCCTTCTGCACCTGATAAATGTATTTCATAGAGCAAAGTGTTGAAAGAAACAACACTTCTATACTTATATCTGTCTGACCTTAGTGTGCTATGGTCTCCATTCCAATAATCTGGACATCTTACTGGTCAAACAAAGACATCTTAATGTAATAAATTAAGAACAAAAAGAGAGCAACAAAATTTAACCATTACCAAGAGCTGCAAGTAAACACAAAATTCCAAATGAGTTCCTCTGAGAGACAATCAAAGCACTTACAAATATTGAAATGTTTTTTCTTCTTTTTTTCTGCTTTGTGTTTTCAGGTCAACAATGAATCTGTGCACAAAGTGATTGCGCTAACAAACAAAAAATATCACCCACAATACAGAGAACTTTTTTTATAAGACCAAAAACAAACACCATTTGATTATATCTGCTTATTCAAAATGTAATTCTTTAATATCTAGGAATCTTTTGTTCACCCCTGATATGAGGGTAATCACAAAGGTGGGGTCTCCAAAATATCAAGAAATCACAGAAACCTTTATTGAATATTGTCAATGATGTTTGCATCATTTTAAAGTTTCAACATGTATCTGTTTTTTTTTTTGTTTTTATATAATCATCATTTTGGTTCATGCATTTTTGTAGGCATTGTGGCAATTTATACCATCTCACTTCATGTTGTTGAGGAAGTGTTGAACTTCCCTACACCACTTGTATACATTTTTGACATCCATGCACAATTTGCCATACACTTCCATCAATTGGTAATGAATTTCAATTTGTTTGATGCCTTTTGTGTTTAAAAATGAATAACTGTGCAAACTTCATACTTGGCGGTAGCGTCAATCAAAGACCTCCATCAGAAACAACAGCCAAGCAAAGACTGATATGAAAATTTATAACAAGAGCAGAAAATATCATTGTATATATGATGTACAGGTATCAAGATACACACTGAAAAATATTTTTTGTTGATACAAGGGTAATCCCAAAGGTAAGCTCTTGAAAATATTTAGAAATCAGAGAAACATTTATTGTTTATTGTCCATGATATTTACATCATTTTAAAGTTACAATCTGTATCTATTTTTCTACATAATCGCCATTTCGGTAGATATATTTTTGTAGGCTCTATGGCAATTTTTGTATACCCATGTCATACCAGCTCGCCGTCAATGTTGTTGAGAAAGCACTGTAAACTTCCAACATGACTTGCAGACGTTTTTGACATCAGAGTATGACTCACCATACACTTCCATTAATTGGCAATAAATTTCACTCAGTTTAATGCCTTTTGTGTTCAAAAACTGAATAACTGAGTGAACTTCACACTTGGTAGTAGCATCAATTGGGAGCTTAATCAGAAACGACTGCCAAGCCAAGACTGAGTGTGGCCGTGAGGTGTGTGCAGGGGCAGGTGCATGCACAACAAACATCACAGCATTGCCAATAGCCGCACAAACAGTTTCCCTACATCCACAGAACTTTGTAAACCTTATCTTTGGGATTACTCTTGTATATTTTTCAAAGTGTATAAATTATTTTACAAGATTATTCAATTTAACAATTAGGAAGAGTTTGTTTGTCTATCTTCTATAGACAGCCAAATGGTTTGATGTAAAACTAGCAAATTTGGAACACATATTGGAGAATAAGATCGGACTCTTTAACCCTGGTATGGCAACCAGTCTAGGAGAAGGAAAACTGAATTAAAACCTTTTAAAAATTGACCTTGTGTTTATGTGGAGGGGTTAGGCAAACACATATATATGTATGTGTGTGTCTCTGTCTTCCAAAATTTCATAATGACAGTAGTCCATACAGGCTTTTAGTAAATGCATAAAATAGACTGCTGGCAGATATATTCAACCCACTAAGAATAAAGGTATCTCTCCTATATAAAGAGAACACAGTCCAATTAGAGAGACCTGTCCAATTAAGGATGATCCCTTTCCTTTTGCCAGATGCTAAGTTTGTACATTGAATGTCAACATCTTCATTATATCATTTCAGTTCATGTAGAAAAACAATTTGAGATGAACTGAAATAACATAACGAAGATGTTGATATTCCATATAGAAAAACAAATGTATCAATCATCATCATCAGGTCATGGTTACAGCATGGATTCCCATGACTTTCTCTCTCACCATCAATCCCTATCATTTATTGCTCCTAGCAGGTCTTCCACAAGGCATTCATACAGAGCTGTTCAATGTATGTTTTTAGTGATCAGCTGTGTTAATCAGGCCTAGTGGGAGGTCATGAAAATATTTTTTTAAATTTTTCTTTTAAAGAAATCTGACAGTGCACCTTCACATCATATAAAAAGATGACTTTAACCAATTTGGTAGACTAAATGTTGGTTGGTTGGATTTTATGGCATGTCAACCCTTGTTGGGCTATTTTATGCCAAAGACATTTTGTTTTATTTATTCTTGTTGGGTATTCAATTTTTTTTTTCAAACTCAATTTTTTTTAAAACAAATTTTTTAATACTCATCTTTTGATTGATTTACCCTAACGGGTACTACCACTTCGGGTCTGGGTGAATCTGTGAGTAATTGCAATAAAGGGGCATTCCACAATCCCCAGAGTTCCAGAATTGGAACTCTATCACTAGATGTAGTGTAACATCATATCCAGTACACTAAGACCCTCAGAAATTGTGTTAATTGTACATTCATATTTACATTTTTTGTGTAGTTATTTCTTAAGAGCTTTTTTTTATGTCAAGTAATCCTATTTAATACAATTAATTTGCACACATTTCATTGGTTTCAAATATTCCTATCTAATACAAATAACTACATTGTTTCAAATAATGATTTCTATTTAATAAGTCATTTGTTTGCAGACAGTTATATGGTTTTAAGTAACTAATAATAATCCTTAGTAAATAATTATAGCTTCAAGTAAGTAGTAAAGTTGGTGGAGTGGCTTATTGTCAGTATCAGTTGGACAGCGAGGGAGTCTAATGCCTTTTACACTAGCACTTATGCCCTGAAGATGATCTAATTAATATATCGAAACACTGCAGTGTCGGCCAATAAACTCACCACTTAACCCATTTAAACCTGTGTTTTTTCATTTTTCTTGATATATTACATACCGTCGGATTCACTTCCTTTCTTCACACACTAGCACTATACCAGAGAGATTGTTTTTGCAACCGAGTTGGAGTGCCACACCTACCATCAGCTCCCCCATTTTACAGCACAGATACAAGCTGTGCTACTCATGTGCTGAGTTGGAAAGGGCCGGTATCGAACCTGGAACCTTGGGTTTCCAAGGTGGATCCACTGCTGACATTTATATAATCATGAAGGAATAAAAATGAAAGAAAAAGAGATAGGTATATACAAGATTTGATCAATAAGTTTGTCATCTGATGCTTAGCTGAATTTTTATATGTTTTCATTGTATAATGACTAATGATAATCCATAGTAAACAATAATAGCTTTAAGTAACTAATCTTAATACAAACATTAGCATAACAAAGCCGGGCCAGGAAAGGGCAACTGACCCGAGGTGCAGCTTCAGGGAGTTGCAAAATTGCCCTAACCCAAAAGCCTTCACATTGCTATAAACATTGAAATATATTGCCTAACAGAGCTCTTATTAGTGCCACTACACTCCTGAAGTATAAATGAGTAGAATTTGAAAGTGGGTGGGTAGGTTGTTGTAATTGAATTATCAAATATCATCATTGAAATCTGGAAGAACAGTTAACATTTGTACTCTTTAGTACAAAAGATATAAATAAGATACAGTCCAATGCGCAGCTCTTCAACAACAGTAATTAAAATCTCTATAGTAAGTTTATCTACTACTTGACTAATACCCTTGTGTAATCTGTATTATTTATGTGTTTCGTTGGACTAGTCCAACTTTCTTGTAGAAAAAATATCTTCCCTTACAACAGAGGTGAAGTTTTGAAAAATCTGAGTCAGGGTGTGCTGGGCCAAGGTCTTGCTGAGGATCACAATGCTGATACACTACTGAATATAAATAGCATAAATACTGAATACAAGAAAATGGTTGCCATCTAAGAAACAAAAATGTTTGGTTTGGTTTTGGTTTGTTTTATGGCATATCAACCTCAGTGGGTCATTTAATGCTGATAAAGTTTTGAAATGAATTAATTCTTAATGGATACTCAATTTTTTTTATAAACACATTTTTCTAATTAATCCATAGATGGGACCCTAACAGGTACTACCATTCTGGGTCAGAGTGGACCAGGGAGCAATGGTGATGAAGGGGTGCTCCATATTCCCCAAACCTCAAAAACTGGTACCTCACCACCAGTTAGTGTTTAACGTCATTCCCAGAACATGAAGACCCTCAGCCACTGCCTTCTAGCTCATATATGATAAAAAAAGACTGGGGTTGCCATTAGGGCAATGAAGTTGGGGCAATTATATAGGTGCTAGGGGCTTGACATGACCAGCCAATTGATCGGAGGGGGCTAAGTAAGGGTCTAAGTGGAGGATTGCATGTCATGGTCTGCTCATCCACCAGGATTCCATCCTTAAGCATCACGGGTTTCCACCCACGGCTAACAGGTGGCCTCATTGGGGGGTTCTTACCCCTCTGCAGAGGTGCAGTCAGTGTATTCAAAAGCCCTAGCAGACAGAGCTTAAACATAAATGTAAGTAGTTAAAAAATCTAACCAAAATTATTTCCTCCAACAATTGAACCTTTTAAAAAAACTTTTTAGAGACTTTTAAAACACTCAGCTCCAAAGGTTTTTACTACTTTACATAAAGTAACATCTCCCTTTCTTGGAAATCTACACCATGTACTCATTTTGTCCTCCATTCACTGTATTCCACTGATACTACTTAATCTCTCAGGAAACTCATCATTCTATTCTTAGTTTAAAAAAAGGTGAATGTTTTTACTACTTTACATAAAGTAACATCTCCCTTTCTTGGAAATCTGCACCATGTACTCATTTTGTCCTCCATTCACTGTATTCCACAGATACTACTTAATCTCTCAGGAAACTCACCATTCTATTCTTAGTTTTAAAAAAGGTGAATGTTTTTACTACTTTACATAAAGTAACATCTCCCTTTCTTGGAAATCTGCACCATGTACTCATTTTGTCCTCCATTCACTGTATTCCACTGATACTACTTAATCTCTCAGGAAACTCACCATTCTATTCTTAGTTTTAAAAAAGGTGAATGTTTTTACTACTTTACATAAAGTAACATCTCCCTTTCTTGGAAATCTGCACCATGTACTCATTTTGTCCTCCATTCACTGTATTCCACTGATACTACTTAATCTCTCAGGAAACTCACCATTCTATTCTTAGTTTAAAAAAGGTGAATGTTTTACTACTTTATATAAAGTAACATCTCCCTTTCTTGGAAATCTGCACCATGTACTCATTTTGTCCTCCATTCACTGTATTCCACAGATACTACTTAATCTCTCAGGAAACTCACCATTCTATTCTTAGTTTTAAAAAAGGTGAATGTTTTTACTACTTTACATAAAGTAACATCTCCCTTTCTTGGAAATCTGCACCATGTACTCATTTTGTCCTCCATTCACTGTATTCCACAGATACTACTTAATCTCTCAGGAAACTCACCATTCTATTCTTAGTTTTAAAAAAGGTGAATGTTTTTACTACTTTACATAAAGTAACATCTCCCTTTCTTGGAAATCTGCACCATGTACTCATTTTGTCCTCCATTCACTGTATTCCACTGATACTACTTAATCTCTCAGGAAACTCACCATTCTATTCTTAGTTTAAAAAAAGGTGAATGTTTTTACTACTTTACATAAAGTAACATCTCCCTTTCTTGGAAATCTGCACCATGTACTCATTTTGTCCTCCATTCACTGTATTCCACAGATACTACTTAATCTCTCAGGAAACTCACCATTCTATTCTTAGTTTTAAAAAAGGTGAATGTTTTTACTACTTTACATAAAGTAACATCTCCCTTTCTTGGAAATCTGCACCATGTACTCATTTTGTCCTCCATTCACTGTATTCCACAGATACTACTTAATCTCTCAGGAAACTCACCATTCTATTCTTAGTTTTAAAAAAGGTGAATGTTTTTACTACTTTACATAAAGTAACATCTCCCTTTCTTGGAAATCTGCACCATGTACTCATTTTGTCCTCCATTCACTGTATTCCACTGATACTACTTAATCTCTCAGGAAACTCACCATTCTATTCTTAGTTTAAAAAAAGGTGAATGTTTTTACTACTTTATATAAAGTAACATCTCCCTTTCTTGGAAATCTGCACCATGTACTCATTTTGTCCTCCATTCACTGTATTCCACCGATACTACTTAATCTCTCAGGAAACTCACCATTCTATTCTTAGTTTTAAAAAAGGTGAATGTTTTTACTACTTTATATAAAGTAACATCTCCCTTTTTTGGAAATCTGTGCCATGTCTTCATTTTGTCCTCCACACATTGTTGTGCTGATACCTGCATTCCAGTGATACAACTTAGTCTCTTGAGAATACCCACCATTCTATTCTTGGTCTAAACCTATCAGTAAAATCAACAGTCGCGGTGACAGTACCAATACAGAAAGAAATCAGAGAAAAAATGTTATACAAAGCCTAAAATCTCTCAAGACACAATCGTGACAATTTTATCAGATTTTAGAGAAAATTACATTAAACATATCCTACTAAGTAATTATCAACACAGTAAATTGAATATGTAAATTTGTAAATGAATAAATAAATTCAAAATAAAAAAAATAAAAAAGTAGCCTTACTTTCAAGTTAATAATAGTAAAAAAAAATGAGTTCCTGACTAAAATATTAAGAGTGTAACTGGCAAGTTTACCTAGCATTGCTCAACTTAAAATAGTCGTAAGAATCTTTATATTAACTAGCAAGAATATGCACCCTCTATGCATAAGTATTTAAGTTTTAATGTAATCAAAAGTAATAAATTATAAAGACTAACAAAATTAAATAAGAACACATATAAAAAGATTACACTTATTTTAATTATATTTTAGTTGGTTTCTATATAAAATCATTCATAGGATTGATTTTTATACATTGGAGAATAAAACAATAATAGTAGGGATCAATAACACCAAGAAATTATTTATTAAACCTGGTTTTGTTAAAACCAGTATGCAAATTAACTATATCATATATGTAAACCTTTATTTCTTAGTGATATATAAAATGCATTGCAGAATTTTCAACACACTAATAACATGGGCTGTTTTGAGGCAAATCTAACAGATTTTCACAGAGACATCATTATTATTAAGAATTCTGGGGTATGGGGTTATCGTCCCTTGTCTGCGAGCCTCTGTTTCAAACCAACCAATCATGAGCCAGCATACTTTGGCGCCAAACCCAAAAGTGTAAGACTCACCCTCTTCTGCACCAGCAACGAAAGGGAACGGACCGAAAAAAGGTCGCTCCCACTATTCTTCAACAGAATCGGAGTCGGACGCAAACAGAAGTCCATCTATATCCGAACTATATCAGAAGGCCGTAGCAAGGGGCTCCGTTAATACCCCATATCTCAGGATAAACAGCTAAGTGACAATTATATACATATATATATTTGCGCAAACGAGACTAAAGTTTGCAAGTTTTATATCTAATACAAGTCTTTTATTCACATCTTGTCGTTCGTTTTACTTCTTTGACTCTTAACCTGTCTGCCACATTTGCGGTTAACTCCAAACAAACTTCGGAGTATTGCCGTTAGTGTTCTTTTCTTTATATTAAATAAGATTTATTCTATGTACTAATGATTTTGACTATAAATTAAATACTCATTTATAAACACCGAATCTCCATTATAATAAGATATGCTTATTTGTAAATATGTACTTAGCTACCAATCTATTGTTTTTGTCACACTTTCTGTTATAAATATATATGATGGACTCTCCCATCGATCGACGTATGAGTGTTCATACAATGATCATCCACACAGTGATTTGTTTATAGTGGTGAAGGCTTGTGTTAGACCATCCACACTTTTTGGCACAGTCGATAGCAAAGAATTGGTGCATCAAGGGTTGCCACAAACCCAATCAATGACCGACCTCAGGAATTTTGAATTCAGAGTTATCCCTCTCCTTATAAATATATATAAAAGGGGAGAAAAAGGTATATCTTAAATATACCTCTCAGATGAGAAGGGATAAGTGAAACCTCAACCCTATACACATATGTTTCTATTGTGTGG
Source organism: Doryteuthis pealeii (assembly GCA_023376005.1). Lineage (NCBI taxonomy): Eukaryota > Metazoa > Mollusca > Cephalopoda > Myopsida > Loliginidae > Doryteuthis > Doryteuthis pealeii. The sequence goes on along the minus strand of CM042143.1, from coordinate 57,443,890 downwards.
ATCAAGAGAAGGATGACACTTATATTAAAAGTAGAAAGAAAGAGGAGGACTAACAGCCAGTATTATTTCTAACCTTCTCCAACCAAGATCCTGCTGTTAGATACTGATCACTTATTTGGATGAGGGGGGGAGTCTGTTGTTAAGTTTTGACACAAACTAGTATAAACCCATAAAAATCAGGTTTCATTTTATTTCTTATGCTCTGTACTTTTTGTATCATCAATTAAATATATTGTTTTGGTCTTTCTTTAATGACTTGAAAATTTGCCTTTATTTCACACAAGTTAAAAAATGTTCTTTTTTCTTTTTCCTTATATTAAATTGATGTCTCAATTGTTTCTCAAACAAAAGATACAGAAACCACAATTTCAAGACTAAATAGACCAAATTAAATATCATTTATTTCCAAAACATTTTAATGGTGTTTTTATCATTCTAACAACTATAGGTGCTAAAAAAGTTTAGAAAAAAATCTTTGGGGTTTTTTTTTGACAGTCAAAATTGTTTTTCAGGATTGTTCTGGGACAGTGGTAAAAAAAGTTAGTCTAAAGGCAGATAAATTTAGAGCCATGTTTTCATTAGAAAAATGTAGTGTGTCCTGGGTATGATGTTAAACTGCATCTAATGGTGAAGTTCTAATTCTGGAGCTTTAGGGAGTGTGGAGTACCCCTTAACCACCATTACTCTGTGTGGTAGAGCCTGTTAGGGTCCCATCTATGGGTCAAATAGAAGGAAAGGAGTTAACAAAAATATGTTTTTTAAAAATTGAGTTTAAAAAAATAAATTTCAGTATATATCAACAATCATTAGAACAAGATGTCTTTGGCATAAAATAACCCCACAAGGGTTGACATGCAGTAAAATCCCCCCCAAAAAGAAAAAAATATAGTTACAGATCAGTTAAAGTAATTTCACTCAACTAAAAAAATTAAAAAAATTAACTATTTCTTTAGTTTTTGCGTTGCCATGGTATTAAAGAAACAAGAGACAAGCTTCAAAATTAATTCCTGCATGGCACTGACAGGAAGAGGGTTAATAGTAAGGGGGTTAATTGCTCCTTAACATCTGGAGGGTTCTAAAGCAGATTATCAGGGAATATAACACCATTGACAAGGATAAAGTATCTTTAACAACTTGAGTTTACAGAAGAAAAAAATTATTTTCATTTTCAGACTTAGCAAATTTATTGTCTTTTTTCATTTTGAATTTCTTCTTATGAAACCAATCCAAATGAAAGAAACAGCTTTAATGAGCCATGGTTTGGTTTGGTTTGTTTTGTTTTACGGCATATCAACCTCAGTGGGTCATTTAATGCCGATAAAATTTTGAAATAAATCAATTCTTAATGGATAATACAATTTTTTATAAATACATTTTTCTATTTAACCCATAGATGGGACCCTAACAGGTACTACCACTCCGGGTCAGAGTGGACCAGGGAGCAATGGTGATGAAGGGGTGCTCCACATTCCCCAAACCTCCAAAACTGGAACCTCACCATAAGATAGAGTTTAACGTCATTCCCAGGACATGTAGACCCGCAGCCACCGCCTTCTAGCATCCATATGATAAAAAGGGGTTGGAGCTTGCTATAAGGGCAATAGGGTTGGGAAAATTATATAGGTGCTAGGGCTTGACGTGGAGCCATGGTTTGCTGGTAGTGAATTCCCCAAACTGGCAGAAAACATGCTCTATCACTACGATTTTCAGTTAATTGCTCTTCTATCACACAAACCATCTGAGTGAGACATACTGGACACTGCTGGAGAAGCAAAGATGAATTCATAAGCGATATCCTCCTGTGAAAACCAGCATATGGACATGCCAGTGCAGGCCATCCAGCAAAGATCTACATTGGCCAGCTCTGCATAGATACTGGATGCTGGGCAAAGGACCTCCCGAGGACAATGAATGATAGGGATGGTTAGCAATAGATTGTCATAGATATCCATGTTATTATCATGACATGATGATAATGCTCTATCACTGTGATTTTCAACTAATTGCACAAAATTATATCATTCTGAAGATGCTTAAGTTAATCAATAAATATCATATAGGGGTTAATACTTACAGCCACCTGGTGACCAAAGCTATCTCTCTTATCTATCACAAAGTCTCATACATTTCATCGATCCAAATCGCGTCTAATTAGCTTCCCTTCTTTCTTGATTACCATTTAGCTATTCAACTAAAAGCTCCACAATTTAACCTTGGCCTAGAAGAGAAAATATCACGTTGTTCATCGACATACTTTAAGTAATTGAGAGAGACGCGATATAGGAGTGTGCCTTAACACGGCCCATTTAGGACGGTCTCTAAGATGATTAGAGAAATAAGTAGACAATAAGAAAAAAATAGAAGAAAAAGAAAACAAAACAAAAAAAAAAATAGATGTGAAATCAATATGATATATTCAAATTCTAATTTTCTGATGACCAAAAAAGAAAAAGGTCATAAATTTGCTTTCTGGATTGGAAATTTTCAACTAAATGTCTACATTTAAAAACAGGTTGAGTAGCTATCAGTAGCAAAGTCAGCAGTGTGGCCTACTGTCGGTATCAACCAGAAAGTGAGGGAGTCTATCCTGTTTTCATTGGTGCTAGACCAGGAAGATTGTTTTTGTGTCTGAGATGGAGCACCACACCTATCACCAGCTCTGCACATTTCCACACAAATTCAAGCCGTGCTACTCATGTACAGAGTTGACAGGAGCCAGAATCAAATCTGGAACCTTGTGATACCTAGGTGAATGAAAGTCTGGAAGGTTAGAAATATGGGAGGCATTGCCATGTTGCACCCTCAGAATTTCATGTTTAGGCCCAAAAGGAGGTACTCAGGGGACAGGTGTTCCCCCATTGATGAAGAGGTGAAAGAGGCAACTCACACATTGCTTTTGTCCATCTATCTTTCTATTTATCAGTCTTAGTCTGTTCCAATCTTTGTATTTATCTGTGTATCTATCTTAGTCTATTCCTATCTTTGTATTTATCTATGTATCTATCTTAGTCTGTTCCTATCTTTGTATTTATCTATGTATCTATCTTAGTCTATTCCTATCTTTGTATTTATCTATGTATCTATCTTAGTCTATTCCTATCTTTGTATTTATCTATGTATCTATCTTAGTGTCTGTTCCTATCTTTGTATTTATCTATGTATCTATCTTAGTCTGTTCCTATCTTTGTATTTATCTATGTATCTATCTTAGTCTGTTCCTATCTTGTATATCTATCTTAGTCTATCTTTGTATTTATCTATGTATCTATCTTAGTCTGTAGTCTGTATCTTATCTATGTATCTATCTTAGTCTGTTCCTATCTTTGTATTTATCTATGTATCTATCTTAGTCGTTCCTATCTTTGTATTTATCTATGTATCTATCTTAGTCTGTGTATTTATCTATGTATCTAAGTCTGTTCCTATCTTTGTATTTATGTGTATTTATCTATGTATCTATCTTAGTCTGTTCTATCTTTGTATTTATCTATGTATCTATCTTAGTCTGTTCCTATCTTTGTATTTATCTATGTATCTATCTTAGTCTGTTCCTATCTTTGTATTTATCTATGTATCTATCTTAGTCTGTTCCTATCTTTGTATTTATCTATGTATCTATCTTAGTCTGTCTAGTCTCCTATCTTTGTATTTATCTATGTATCTATCTTAGTCTGTTCCAATCTTTGTATTTATCTATGTATCTATCTTAGTCTGTTCCTATCTTTGTATGTATCTATGTATCTATCTTAGTCTGTTCCTATCTTTGTATTTATCTATGTATCTATCTTAGTCTGTTCTATCTTTGTATTTATCTATGTATCTATCTTAGTCTGTTCCTATCTTTGTATTTATCAATGTATCTATCTTAGTCTGTTCCTATCTTGTATTTATCTATGTATCTAGGGTCTGTGCTACCAAATTGTGTCTGTCTGTTTATATCTAGGTGTGTAAATGTTTCCCTCATCAAAGTTAAAACTAAAAGAAGAAAAAGAAACTCACTGAGTATTCAAAATAATGAAGGTGATTTGTGGCTTTCTAGAAGGCAAGTATCCATGCCCTCATTTAAAGTTAAAATACGAAGAAGGAAGGAGACTAAGTTGAAGACTAAATTTGGAATCCCGAGACTCCAGAGTTCATCTTGGTACGCCTCAAGATTCCAAATTTAGTCCTTTCTCTATTGTGATATTCCACCTTTAAATGAACAAATATTCTAGCCTCATAGCAGCTTTCTTAGATATGCATTAGTTGCCTCTATTGAAGTCAGTCAGTCTACTATTAGTTTGAACAACAGCAACTGGCCAAGCACAACTGAACCAGTGTCAAGACAACTGGTACTTATGGGAATTCAGAATAGTCCACTCATGCATTTGGGTGATTCCATTCCTTGAACCCTGATTGGCTGCTTGACTTCTATGATGTTCTGAGGTTTCATAAATAACCTGCCATTTTGCAGTAGTCTTTGCAGCAACTCAGGTTTGTATTAAGTTACGACTGCTTGCTGCCTTGTCTTACCGATTCGACGGTAAATTGAACTAGTATGATTATTCTACAACCTCTTTCTCCACATAATCCTTGGTAAATCGCTATCCTCTGAATGTGAAGTGAATGCAGCAAGACTGTTCCAACCATCTGCTGTGATTGCCTTCAAGCTACTTTGAGACCTTGCATGTTGCACACTGAATCTTTCATTAGTTTAAGCCCAATGAAGGAGACATTCAGAGGACAACAGTTCTCCAGTAATGATAAGATAAAACTCACATACGACTAGGAAAGCAGCCAAAAACTTGTACAAGATAAATCTGTAAGTCCTCATTCAAAGGGAGAATACTATGTTTGAGAAGAAAAGATACTGTCGAGGACTACATTTGTAATCCTGAGATTTTTGTGGTTTGTTTTTATGGACTTTACGGCATGTCAACCCTTGGGTTATTTTAAATCAAAGACTTTTTTTTATTCATTCTTGTTGGGTATTTAATTTTTTTTAAACTAATTTTTCTCTTTTTTAAACACATTGTTTATAAACTCATTTTTTAATCTATTTAACCCATAGATGGGACCCTAACAGGTAATATAACTCCAGGTCAGAATCAATCTGGGAGTAATGACGACAAAGGCGTACTCCACACTGCCCAGAGTTCCAGAACTGGAACCTCACCACTAGATACAGTTTAATGTCATACCCAATACCCAGGACATGAAATTTTTGTGTTCATTTTAATATGTTTTGTCAATTTAGTCAGTTTAGATCAGTCGGTAGAGCATCCTCATAGAAATCACAAGGTTCTGGGTTAGATACTGGTCTCTGCCAACTCAGCGCATGAGTAATATGGCCTGGGTAATCTGATCTGTGTGGTAACGCATCTGGGAGCTGGCGTTAAGTGAGGCAGTGCACCTCAGAAGAAAAAAATTGCCCTGGTCTAGCTCTTACGAACAGGAGATAGACTCCCTCACTGATAATAGGCCACTCTGCATACTTTACTACTACTACTAAATCTGTTGGAATTAAAGAAAAAAGAGAATTGCTTTTTGACATCATTATTGCATTGGTTTAGCTCAGTTGTAGAGCTTCCGCCTAGGTTCCAGGTTCGATACTGGTCCCTGATAACTCAGCCCATGAGTAGCACAGCTAGGGTAATCTGGTCTCTCTAGTAAACCACCTGGAAGAGTTGATGGTAGGTGTGGTGGTGCACCTTAGCAAAATCAATATCCCTGGTCTAATGCTGGTGAAAAGTGGATAGACTTCCTCGCTGTTTGGCTGATGCTGATACTGATAATAGACCACTCCACAGACTTTACTACTACTAAAGTAAGTAAATTTGTTGGGGTGGCCTATTGTTAGTATCAGCCGGACACCAAGGAGGCTATACCCTTTTCGCTAGTGCTAGACCAGGGAGATTGTTTTGTTTTTTTTTGCTGATGTGAAGTGGCATATCTACCGTCAGCTCCCCACTTTACCACACAGATCAGATTACCCAATCTGTGTCACTCATGTGCTGAGTTGGTGGAGACCGGTATTGAACCCGGAACCTTGTGATTCCTAGTCAGATGCTCTACTGAGTGAGCTAAACTGGCCCCTTATGACTACTAGTAGTACTACTATTAAATCTGTGGTAATTAAAGAAAAGAACTGCTTTTTGACTGACCCTCATATAATATTGCTTAAGAATACACCCTTTTAAATTTTTTTTAAAAATTGAAATAAATCACTAAGTAGACCTGAGTCTATTCTAGTAGTGACCAGATTTGAATTCAGAGTTTTCCTTCTCCTAGACTGGTTGCCTAACCAAGGTTAAAGAGCCCAGTCTGCCCAACTATTTACCCATAGATGGAGGGAGAATAGTTGGATTCATACCTTTTCCAAGGATATTAGCGCTATGTGAATTGTGGCTTCATCCAGGAATTGCATTTGGGCCAACGAGTCCATTTCCTGCGACTCTAACCAGTACATCACCGCACTTTAAGAAGGTTTAAGAATTGACAGCAAGTGTCTATTAGCACAAAGTTGTCGCATTGATCTTTCCTTGAATGATGATTCTCCTTTTGTTAGAACAAGTTATTGACTTGTTCCCTGTTCACATTGTAGAACACGAGAGTTTCATAGAAAGCAAATGTGTGAAAACTATTACATGGGGAAATCTAAACATTGCATTGAGGATATTAGAACTTTAAGTTGTTACTTCACACATGTCTGCCCTGTTACTTGGAGTTATTTGCAAACATTCACAAGTTTGCCAAAGAACTGAGATGTCCATAGTTACAACGGTCAAGTCTACTGGGGCTCTAAGTACAAATACAGTAAATAAAGGAGGTCATAAACAATGAAACAAAAATTGGTTAAAATTGTTAGGAATAATCCAAGAACAACAAAAATAGGTGCCCACAAGCAGATGAACAAGGTGTGCCAAAAAAGTATCAAGATTTGTTGGTACTTTTGGACCTTGTATACTGAAAAAAAAAAAATAACGTTCCATTCATTCTTCATTTCTATCTTGGTAAATACAGCTTTAAACTTAGTACTTTATTTAACCACACCTTGTATTCTGAAAAAAAATTAAATTCCATTCACTCTTCATTTCTATCTTGGTAATACAGCTTTAAACTTAGTACTATTTTTAACACACCTTGTATTCTGAAAAAAATTAACGTTCCATTCATTCTTAATTTCTATCTTGGTAGATACAGCTTTAAACTTAGTACTTTTTTTAACACACCTTATATTCTGGGAAAAAATTAACGTTCCATTCATTCTTTATTTCTATCTTGGTAAATACAGCTTTAAACTTAGTACTATTTTTAACACACCTTGTATTCTGAAAAAAATTAATGTTTCATTCATATTTTTTTTTCAGAATACAAGGAGTGTCAAAAAGTACAAAAAATATCAATACTTTTTTGACACACCTTGTATATTAGTGTTTACAATGAAATTGCTGAAAATTGAGCTGAAATTTTAACTGGGTAATGCTTAATATGTGTGTTTAAGTTTGGTTGGATGGATTTTACAGCATTTCAAACCTTGTTGGGTTATTTTATGCTGAAGACATTTTCTTTTATTCATTCCTGATGGCTATTCATTTTTTTTTTAAACTCAGTTTTTTTAGACACATTTTTAAAACTCATTTTTTATCTATTTAACCCATAGATGGGTTTAATGGCATATCAACCTTTGTGGGTTATTTAATATCAAATCTTGTTTATATATATATATATATATATATATATATATATATATATATGATTTGTTTGATAATTCTTATTAACTACATGTGTATTAATAATTTTTATTAACTACATGTGTATTAATATCAATAATTTTCATTAACATGTGTATCAATAATTTTCATTAACTACATGTGAATTAATAATTTTCATTAACTACATGTGTATCAATAATTTTCATTAACTACATGTGTATCAATAATTTTCATTAACTACATGTGTATTAATTATTTTCATTAACTACATGTGAATTAATAATTTTCATTAACTACATGTGTATCAATAATTTTCATTAACTATATGTGTATCAATAATTTTCATTAACTATGTGTATTATTATTTTCATTAACTACATGTGTATTATTATTTTTCATTAACTACATGTGTATTAGTAATTTTCATTAACTACGTGTATTAATAATTTTCATTAACTACATGTGTATTGATAAATACTGGTTGGTTGGATTTTATGGCATGTCAAACTTTAGGCTATTTCATACCAAAGACATTTTGTTCTATTCATTCTTGTTGGGTATTCAATTTTCTTTTAACTCAATCTTTCTTTTTAAACTCATTTTTTGTATCTATTTAACCTATAGATGGGACCCTAACAGGTACTACTACTCTGAGTCAAAGTGGACCTGGGAGTAAAAGCAATGAAGGCACTCCACACAGCCCAGAGCTCCAGGACTGGAACCTAACCACTAGATGCAGTTTAACTTCATACTCTGGACACTTTGTAAGATATGTGACTATATATATATATATATATATATATATATATATATACATTATATATATATATATATATATACACCAACCCCGTTGCACAAATAGAATATGACACATTTAAGTGAGGTTTAACAAGTTTGAATTCAAGGTCTTCCTTCTTCTAGAATGGTTGCCTAACCAAGGTTAAAAAACCCAGTCTGCTCTCCAAAGGGAGAATAGTTGGATGCATACCTTTCCCAAGGGTATTAGTGCTATCAGAAATGCAAACAATTTAGTCCATTATTTGAACTTGTATCCATTACCTATGATGATAACCATTACACAACAAGTGCCTTCATAAAGGTACATATATAACATTAATCTTTTATTTATTTATTTACTTTTAGAAAGAAGTGAAGACCGTTTTCTCAATTTCTCACATAACCAAATTTTAGAAACCATTTAGCATACTAACTGGTGGGGAGAGAGGTTGGGGTTACACTTTACCCAATGTTACTCTGAAAATTGTACTAGGCAGTAGCAATCAACTTAAATCCATTATGGCAATTTCAATATGGTGTTTCATCGCACACCCTCTCCACTCGCCCCTTTTTTGTCCTTGATATTATTCTTCACCGAAACTCACAAAATGAAAACAAAGTATGAGAAAACATTCACTTCTCTTCCAATTTAATCTGTTTCATATCTACTCTGCACACAAATGTCTGCTTTGTGAACGAAACATCTGTTTTCATTTCAACTCCCAAAAGCTTCACAGTGACTGATACAATGCTGCCAAAATCCATTCCAGTTTCAAGTAATGAGTCTTGTTATGACAGAAAATTCAATAGTTGTCCGTTTTGCCAACAAAACAAACTTGGAGATGGGCCTTTAGCCTCCTAAGCAATATGCTGTTAGGTCAAGCAAGTTGAAAGTTTATTCACTCATTTTTCCTTGGACTGAAGGTTCAGAAGGTTTCCTTTGGTCAGAAGGTTCTTCCATCTCTATTTAAGGTTGATATGAGAAGATAGAAAAACAGGGGGATTGTCCAAGGATACATAATAAATAAATAATATATTTTTGTGAAAATCTTTAAGGGCAAATTCATTGTCCTTGGAATGTACAGTATTTTGGTTGGAAAATTCGTCCATCTCTATTTAAGGTTGATGTGAAAAGATAGATAATAGGAAAGATGTCCAAGTAGGCATAACAAATAAATACATTTAAAAAAAATCACCTTCATGGTTGGTTGGTTGGTTGGTTTGATTTTATGGCACGTCAACCCTTGTAGGATTATTTAATGCTGAAGACATTGTTTTATTAATTCTTGATGGTTACTGAAACATTTCGTAAACATTTTTTTAAAAAACTCATTTTCTTCTATTTAACCCATAGATAGGACCCTAACAGGTACTACCACTCTGAGTTAGGGTGGTCCTGGGAGTAATGGTGATGAAGAAGTACTCCATACTCCTCAGAGTTTCAGAATTGGAATTTCACCATGAGATGGTTTAACATGGACCTCTCCTTCATGTGAAAATCTATAAGAGCAAATTGATTATCCTTGGACTGTACAGTATTTTGGTCAATAAATTCTTCCATCCTCTACATGTAAAAATCATTAAGGATATATTTATTGTTATTGCGGTGGAGTCAGTCATGTAGTGGCTAATGAACTTGACTGCAACATCATAGTAAGTAAGTTCAAACTGCAGTTGTGCTACTACATTCACTTTTAGACTAATATCCTTGGGAAAGGTATGAACCCCTTATCCCTCCAGTAATGGGTTAAATAGTACCACAACTGTTCTTCTATATGGATGACTTGGGCATTAAATTACCCATTAAGGTTGATATTTCATTAAACAAAGAAACCAAACCAACTCAGGAAAAAAACAATCTCCCTATTCTAGCACTAGGGAAAAGTGGATAGACTCCCTCAATGTTTGGCTGATACCAAAAATAGGCCACAACACCAACATCACTTTTTACTTACTGTTCTTCTACAAGGTTTGCTTTGGCATTAAATAACCCACAAATGTTTGGTTGTTAGGTTTAATGGCATATCAACCATTGTGGGTTATTTAATATCAAATCTTGTTTTTATATATATATATATATATATATATATACATATATATTGATTTGTTGATAATTCTTATTAACTACATGTGCATTAATAATTTTATTGACTACATGTGTATTAATAATTTTCATTAACTACACGTGTATTAATAAATACTGGTTGGTTGGATTTTTTGGCATGTCAAACTTTAGGCTATTTCATACCAAAGACATTTTGTTCTATTCATTCTTGTTGGGTATACAATTTTCTTTTAACTCAATCTTTTTTTAAAACTCATTTTTTTTATCTATTTAACCCATAGATGGGACCCTAACAGGTACTACCACTCCGGGGCAAATGCCATTATACAAAGAAACTTAACTATCATTGTCCTTGAACTGTATAGTATTTTGGTCAGAAAATTCTTCCATTCCCCAGATGTGAAACTCTTTAAGAGATAATTATTTGGGAATTTCTATCTGTCTACAATTCATTTTGCTCAAAATGTTAAGAATCTATACAAGTGATAGAATAAGCAGTTTGGAATTAGCAGATATATCTAATGTTGTTCAGGGGGGAAAAAGAGACCAAACATTTTCATGAAATAATTATAATATCTTAGCTATATTCTATGTATAAAAATATGAGATACACACAAAAAAAATGTGTTTCAAACAAAGAAAAATTCTGATAAGTTTCTTGCTGTTCTATCTTTCACAAATACAAAGTGTGTCAAAAAAGTATTGAGATCTTTTGTACTTTTTGACACACCTTGTATTCTGGAAATAAAAAATAACGTTCCATTCATTAATTTTTTTCAGAATACAAGGGTGTCAAAAAATTACTTAGTTTAAAGCTGTATTTACCAAGATAGAAATGAATAAGAAATGGAACTTTTTTTTTCAGAATACAAGGTGTGTCAAAAAGTACAAAAAATCTTGATACTTTTTTGACACACCGTGTATGTACAGTACTTATTCACTACTAACTCATGAAGATCCAGCATATAGCTGGCTATGTGATCTTATCCATCCCAATAATTATGAAACATAACACACATATTTGAATTTTTGCATCAAGGTCTCCTTATGTCCATAAATTGCATATTTTGTTACATGATGACCTCCATTGATGTCAAATGAGGTCAGAGATCAGTATGTTAGAATCAAAGGTCAAGTCAATATCTATGTAAAATGTCTATGTCTGGCCATGATCCTTTTATACACACATTGACCTAAAGTTAGCAGACTTGTTCCACATGACATATACTAAGTGAAGTTTAGCATTATCCAGAAAAAAATGTTCCATCTTTTACAAATATATACAGTCCTTTTTCACTAAAAAGTATCAAATAAAGTAAGCAGAGTGGCCTTACTGTCGATATCAGATAGACAGCAAGGGAGTCTATCCCTGTTTTGCTAGCATTAGACCAGGGAAATTGTTTTTGTGCCTAAGGTGAAGTGCCACACCTAATATCAGCTCCCCACTTTACCACACAGAAGCTGTGCAACCCATGTCGCTGAGTTGGTGAGGGCTGGTATCAAACCCAGAACTTTGTGGTTCTTAGCCTGATGCTCTACTGACAGACCTAAACTTTACTCATTAATATCCAACATACAGCTGGCCATGTGATTTACATGAAAATGGCCTTGTTCATCCACTATTTATAAGTTCAAAAACATTCTAGTAATTCATATCAAAGTCTCTATTCCATTTGTTTGGATAGAAATGATATATTTTTCTATCTGATGACCTACAGAGGCTGCAGAGATCAACTTTATTTAGTCTATGTTGGAGCCCAAAGTCAAACAAATATTTATACAGAAATCTGTTTCCTGGAGCTTTCTGTCCATCCATAATGATTGGACAGACATACACAAACTTCAGCATAGATAAATAATAAAAGCTGAAGATTTTAAATTGTTACAACTTAATCGGAGGAGGTGCACACAGCATAATGGTTATTGTCACAGGAAGTGAACTTGGTTAGCCATGTTCAGATCCTGAACAAGCCAGTTTATATTACAAGCTAATGCCTTTGTGAAATCCATCTCTACTAGCCCATAAGCTATGGGTTAAATAGTAGGGCAGACTGGGCTCTTTAGCCTTAGTAAGTTAACTGGTCTTGGAGAAAGAAAATGCTGAATTCAACCTGTTAAACTCCACTCAAGAAATTGACCATGTGTCACAACTTATTGATGCAGAGGAGTTGGTAAATATATAACTTTCAAAGAAAGAAAAACTTAACAAACCATCATTTGACTATGATAAATTTATTTCGACTAGAGACTCAATTATAGTCAAATGACAGTTTGTTAAGTTTTTCTTTCTTTGAAAGTTAAATATTGATCTGTATATAATTAATTTATTAGTTATCATACAGTGAGCTCTCTTAGGAGTTTATAAAAATCATTGTATGAATCTAGAAGTTTGCACCTACATGAACATAGAGTATGGATGTACAGTGAGATTTTGATGATCCCAAATGGAATCATCTCTTACTTACCAGTCAATTGGATTATTTTACATATATATATATATATATATATATATATATATATGTACCTTACTTATTTTACACAATAAATATTTATTTTCAGCATAATCTTCTTCTTTGTCAATGCACTTAATTCCGTGGTGAATATCAATCCCATATGTCAAACATTATAGAGTAAAAAGTCCTTGTTAGGAAGACATAACAAAAATAGAGTTGCTCCCCTTGATCAGTAGGGGACTGTTGGGAACCCGTAAATGGGGTTTCCACTATGTCACTTTTGGATTGGGATTCAGACTGAGTGGACGCTGCTTACAACATGTGTGAGCTAGTTAAGTCACTTTTAGGGTAGAAGCATTCTCTACCCTGCGTTAAATAAAACCTTGTTAATTTTCCAACAACCTGGTCTTGCATTATCATTCAGTCTTCTGTATTTCATCTGTATTTTCAGCTCATCTTTTTCACATCCTGTGATGTTTTTTTAGTTTAAGAAAAAACCAAACCCTCTGACCTTTTCTTCTTTAACTAGCTACTTTGATCTCTAAGTTAAAAGAATTGTCTTCCTATTTGAAAAAGTAAAAAAATAAAATTAAAATAAAAAATAAACCTTAGTTAATACTTTTTGACTATACAGTATTTTTTTTTTTTTTATATTAAAAGAAATCAAGATAAAACCATCAGGTTAATTGGTATGACCTGTATTGTATTCACAAATTCTGCACAGTCAATATTGGAGGCAGCAGAGACTAAAATAATAAAATAATAATATAATGTACAGGGTATGTCCAAAAAAGGTTATAAAACATTTAAAACAGCATCTTGTCAAGGAGACATTCTATTGTGCATTTGACTGAAATATTGTGTTTTGGAGTCAAAGGTGCCAAAAATAGAGGAGTCAAAGTTGAAGGTGTTTTTTTGTTCCAACTCCACAGCTATGAATTCTACACCAGGATGTTTCAACAAAATTTATATCATTTCATGGTTAAATCAAACTTAACGGACCTAGGTTCAACCATCATATGTCACCCTACCGAAAGAAAAAAAATATTAACCAAATTTAATGAAATTTTCAGTGTTGATATATTAATGAATAAAAGATATAATGCACCAGTTATTCTATTTAGAAACTTTTACATTTTTTCAAGTCAGTTAACTTTGAACCATGTATCTCTGAGAATCTGTGTTACACCTCAAAGATACGTCATTCAAAGTTAACTGACCTGAAAAAATAAGTTTTTAAATAAAATAACTGGTGCATTATATCTTTTATTCATTAATATATCAACACTGAAAATTTCATTAAATTCGGTTAATTCCCTAATTTTTTTTTTTTTTTTTCTTTTGGCAGGGTAACATACAATGGTTGAATTTAGGTCCATTAAGTTTGATTTAACCATGAAGTGATATAAATTTTTTTGAAACACCCTGGCATAGAATTCAGAGCTGTGGAGTCAGAAAAAAAACCTTCAACTTTGACTCCTCTATCTTTGGCACCTTTGACTCCAAAACACAATATTTCAGTCAAATGCACAATAGAATGTCTCCTTGACAAGATGCTGTTTTAAATGTTTTATCACCTTTTTTGGACATACTTTGTACTTTATATTATTATTGGCTGTGCAAAATTTGTGAATACAATACATTTAGGACCTAAATTTACAATTTAGGCCCATTAAGTTCAATTTAACCCATTTGATAATCTAATAACTTGAACAATTCTTATTCAAATGATCTCAAATTTTAACACCCTGTGTAGAAACAAGTTATAAGATATAAGCTCTAAGTTTGCAGGTGTACAATGCATCATTATTATAATTGTCACCATGAAGTAATATGAGTGAAGGGGTAATCTTTTACAGTAGCTACATGGTTGGCAGAGAAACAAATCATTCTCTGAGATTACCTTTTTCTCCAATCTCAGCATCTCTTCAAAATCAATGGCACAGATTTAAAAAAATCTTTTTTTTTTAATTTCTTGCATCTAAAGATTTAAAAAAAAAAAAAAAAAAAAAAAAAGAAGAAGAAATACACTTGATCATTTTCCGTTCTTTGGAATATACAATTTTCTGCAACTTTTCACAATGAATCTCCAAGAATCGTAAATTCCTAGGAGATATAATTTCCGATCCTAACTTGAATACAATTCCAATTACTTTTCTTTAGAGTATTTCAAATTTTTATTATTTGAAAGAACGTAAGGAATCTTTCTTTTTCTTTTTTTTTAAATGTTTGTTTGTTTTTCCCACTTGTGATTCATTTGAAGGAAATCCTTTTCTTCTCACTACTAGCTCAGAGCACTCGAGGGTAAAGAGTGTAAAATTCTTCAAAAATTAAATCATCCATACATTCATACATCTCATCTTGATAGAACATAGCCACCTTGTTCATGAAAAAATTATCAAATTTAATGAGAAAATCTCAGTGTTTATTTCACATCATTTATTGTGCACATCCAACAGAGATATCCATGGTGTAATAGCTTTTGTCAGAGGAAATGGGCACAGCGACATGAGTTCAAATACTGGACAAGGCTCTTTGTATTTCACATGGTGCAAATACTCTTAGAAAATGTATAAATCTAACTATTCTCCCTCCAGTTTGGGTAAATAGTAGGGCTGACTGGGGTCTTTAACATTGGTACGAGAAGTAAAACTCCTATGAAATAAAAATTTTCAAACAGATCTATTTTACCGTAGATTGGCCCTAACAGGTACTACCACTCCGGATCTGAGTGGACCTGATAGTAATGGCAATAAAGGGGTACTACACACTTCTCAACAAGGTTCCTGGTTTGATACTGGCTCTCGCTAACTCAGTGCATGAATAGCACAGTTTGGATCTGTGCAGTAAAGTGAGGAGTTGATGGTAGGTGTGGTGCTCCACTTCAGACACAAAAACAACCTCCTTGATCTAGCGCTTGCAAAAAAGTGATAGACTCCTTCGCTGTCTGGCTGATACCGACAATAGGTCACTCCACCAAAGAAAAAAAAAACAAAAGAACACACTCCTCAGATTACCCAAAACTGAAACTTCACCATCAGAATGCAGTTTAGTGTCATACCCCTTTTTAGGAGATTCTTCCCCATCTACAGGTGATAGTCAGCTTATTCTAAATCCCAAACAACAGAGTGTAGAACTTAGAGCAGATACCACAAGCAATCTACCATTCTTTAAATGCAAATAATATGTAAGATCTATTTCAAAAAGTCAACATAGATGGCATTATTTCCTTTTTTAGGCAAATAAAATTATACACAAAAAATATAAACATAAACCTGATCAATACCATACAAAACTAATCCCTCAACACTATCCCTGATGATAGTAACATATCACTAAAACCGTTAACTACAAAAGTATAAGTATAGATATACAATATATATTATTTCCTAACCTCTTGACATAAGGTAACCCCAGACAGGTTGATATGCCATTAAAATCCAGCAATAAGCAATGAGGCCTGAGCAAAGCTGAGTAGATTTTAAGTTATTGTATCACACACACACATATATATATATATATATATATATATATATTTGTTTGGAGGTTGATTTTGAAGGCTATCACAATGCAGGTGTAAAGAAAAAATAATAAGGTAACAATGGTGTTGTTTGTTAACCTGTAATTTATTCTTGATATTTCGAGATAAAATCTCTTTTTCAGAAGAACACTGGAACTGAAGTAGTTGTCATCTTGTTGTGGCATTTTTAGTTTGTTTTTTTTTTAAATGGCATTTTTAGTTTAAAAAAAAAAAATTTTTATATCAAATATCAAGAATAAATTACAGGTTAACAAACAACACCATTGTTACCTTATTATTTTTTCTTTACACCCGCATTGTGATAGCCTTCAAAATCAACCTCCAAACCCAGATGTACACAATGCTTCAAGCAAATTATAAAACTCTTATATATATATATATATATATATATATATATATGAGTTGGTGCTGACAAGCTATATGATAGTTCAAAGCAATAATTGCTCATGTCCTCTGCCATGAGGTTTACTAAAACAAAAAATGTTGTTTCACAAAACTTGACATATAGGTTCATAGGTCGACAGTCTGGAAAAGATTAGATTTCGGGAACACGAAAGCTCTTCATGTTTGAAGTTCACTTTAAACAAATCTGATTTTAGTTTCTCGTCTGCTTTTTAAGATCGAGCGACAAATAACAAAAAGTTAAACAAACAAACAAAAGGTAAGTAAATGAAAGTAATTTAATAAATGCTGATTTCTGTGGGCAAATAACAATGATTCAAGGCATAAAGATAAATGTATTTTTTTTTGTTAAACTAATGAACAGAATAAAACTTAAGTTATTATGTCGCAAACTTTAATCTCACTTGACAATTATTTGTAAACTTTATATGACAAAGAAAAAAATTAGAAACAAGTCTTTTCAATATTACAGAATTCTTATTGATTTTAATTCCTCTTTGAATTTCCAATTATATCCATTTTTGCAGGGCTCTTTGGGGACTATTCAAAGTGCCCCAATCTCTATATAAATATGCATGAACCTATCAATTTCTGTGTCACACAGGGAAATGGAAGAATGATATTTATATACCAATAAAAGAGGAAAGACAAACCAGCAGAGAAAGTTATTTTTCTGATTTTTTGAGGTGAGGCTTGATGTGTATTATTTTGATTTTTCGGACTATGGCTGACCATATAAGTAAAAGTCATCAGAGAGGCCTAGAGTCGGTATCAACCATACAGCAAGGGAGTCTATCCCCTTTCCACTAGTGCTAGACTAAGGAGATTGTTTTTTAGCATATGAGGCAGAGCACCACACCTACTGTCAGCTCCTCACTTTATCGCACAGATCCCTGTGCTACTCATATGCTGAGTTGGCGAGGGCTGGTATCGAACCAGGAACCTTGAGGTTCCCAGCTGAACACTCTACCGATCGAGCTAAACAGCCCTTAAACCTGATCATATAGAGAAAGAAAAAGGGAAACCATCTACCTTTGTGGGATGAAGTCTCAAAGATGCAGGGCATATGTTGGGCTATAGTGACCTCTTGAGTAGACTAAGAATAGAGATGAACACAATATGGGAACAAATAATTGAAAAGGCTAGATTAAATTGTTTTTAAAGTAAATTACTTTAAAAATAAAAAAAATATCAGAAAATACTATTGGATTTTATACTTTGAGTTGTGCAGGTAATGACAATAAATTCATTTTTTCTCTTTAATGATTGTAATGTATCTCAGATTGATAGGCGTCCAAAAACAATGATATCATTATTTAAATGAGACCTTCAAAAATTGTTTGATGCCTTGTTTGATCTACAGCCAAACTATTCAAAATGATTTCCCAGGTTGGGTCATTGATATGCTTGATACACAGGAAACACCTGAGGAAGGCCGGAGGATGCACCTCAAATTTTAGCTCTCAACACAAAATAAAAAAAAAATTTAAAAATTTGATTGAGTGACAACTCGTAACTTGAAAAACTTATAAGTTGGGGCACTCGTAAGTCAAAGTACCACTGTATATATTTCAACCAGACTAGCTTGCAATAAGCATATTTCTGGTATTAATTAGTAAGGCTCTTTAACCTTGGTATGGCTACTGGTCTAGGAGAGGGAAAACTCTGAATTAAAACCTGTTAAACTCTGTTTAAAAAATTGACCTTGTGTCACATCCTGCATGTGCAGAGGGGTTGATAAATATATATAACAACTTCTAACTTGGAAAACTTGTAAGTTGGGGCACTCGTAAGTCAAGGTACTACTGTATTTGAATAGATTTTTTATTTTATTTCATCCATTCTGTTTATGTAGAATCAAATGCAGATATGAATGCATCTGAGAGAGGTTTATTTTTATTTTTTTAAATTATCATGTAAAATTCATACTGATATCTTTTAAATAAAGGCTTCAAAGAAATATCACAATTTATATCAAGGTTCGGTTTGGTTGGTTTGTTTTATGGCATATCAACCTCAGTGGGTCATTTAATGCTGACAAAGTTTTGAAATAAATTCATTCCTAATGGATATTCAATTTTTTTTTATAAACACATTTTCCTATTTAACCCATAGATTCGAACCTAACAGATACTACCACTCCAGGTCAGAGTGGACCAGAGAGCAATGGTGATGAAAGGGCACTCCACATTCCCCAAACCTCCAGAACTGGAACCTTGGTAAGGCAACTGGTCTAAGGGAGGGAAAACTCTGAATTAAAACCTGTTAAACTCCACATTCTCCAGAACTGGAACCTTGGTATGGCAACTGGTCTAGGGGAGGGAAAACTCTGAATTAAAACCTGTTAAACTCTGCTTAAAAAACTGACCTTGTGTCACATCCTGCTTATGCAGAGGAATTGGTAAATATATAAGAAAACTTGTAACTTGGAAAACCTGTTAGTCAAAGGTACCACTGTATATATTTCAACCAGTAGATTATAAATCTAATATCATAAGGATTTGCTTAGAATATTTCGGAATTTCAATGCTAGAGTGTTGTTGAAAAAAGTAATGGCCTAATATCACCTCACAGCAAATATCTTTCATGAGAGATAACTTAACTGCTTTATATGAGACGTTATTATATTGTAGTTTAGCCCAAAAGTATCCACTTATGTGCGACGACAACGATGGGTTTGCCATAGTTACTTTCCTCAGAGAGGAAATATAATTCCACCTGTTAATTTTCACTAGACTCGCTCTAATGTGTCTAATAATGCATTGGTGACGATGCTGTTGATTTTAATTTTTATAATGGTTTTTGATAGGCAGTCAGGGAATACGGCCGAAGTTGCTGAAAACGGCATTGAACTGATAGAGGGGGTGGATTTTAGAGGAGTATTTTTGTACGATTTGCAAACACTCGGAAAATGACCTATTTTTTTACATTTATGGCATTGAATTTCTCTGGACATGACTGTCGTGGATGTAAACTTAAACCACAGTAATAGCATGTCCGTCTCTTATAATAACAGAAAAATAATTTTTGTTACTCGAAAAGAAGGTAGTTAGTTAGTTAGTTGTTAATCAAAGGTACCTCTGTATATATTATAAATCTAATATCATAAGGATTTGCTTAGAATATTTTGGAACTCCTTATGATAGCAGAAAAATAATTTTTGTTACTTGAAAGGAGGGTAACTAATTGAAGCAGGAAGTTGTAGTATTGATAAGATTTACCAAATGCAAAATGCCATGATACCATAATAAACTGATACAGCAGGTTAGAATTAGTCTTTATTCCATTGAATTTCATAAGAAGGGAACCTAACAGATCAA
Organism: Doryteuthis pealeii; assembly: GCA_023376005.1. Lineage (NCBI taxonomy): Eukaryota > Metazoa > Mollusca > Cephalopoda > Myopsida > Loliginidae > Doryteuthis > Doryteuthis pealeii. Next base: position 57,423,638 of record CM042143.1, on the reverse strand, counting down.
GATAGCAAGTGTAGAGGCCGGTCATCGGACATGATTAATGATGATGGTATCACTCTACTGCAGTTGAAGGTTATGACTAATGATTGGGTCCTAATCTGGTTAAACAAGATTACAGATAAATAATCATTGGGTGGGGTAGGAAATATCTGTGTAATGGCTGAAACCAGGGAGACAAGCACGAAAGCAAACATCATGCAATATCACTAATCTGCAGATATTGTATGAATGTGTCACAATTGGAATGATCAGTGCTTATTTTTATGTGTGTTTATCTGAGGCATATCATTAGGTCGGTCCAGCTTTTGAGGATTGTTACCAAAATGTATAGCGCTGGTATACTTTGTTATGAAATGCTAAAGTAAAGATTTTCTGAAAGGTTCTCAAAGAGAGACACACTGGAATTGGCATCTTTGAAAGTTCCTTCACTGAATGACAAACATCTCAGAATAATCAACAGAAACTTTCACGTTTCTCTTGATAAATGATTATCAAGGATTCTTGAGAAGTTTCTATAGAAAACAAATTCTAAAGTGTCAGGTCTCCATATAAAATGAAATGAAAAAAAATGGTGACAATAAGGAAGGAGCTGCAGTATTTCATTTTCTCTCCCTTGTCAGCCTAAATAACCTCTGCGTGTGTGTGTGTGTCAGTCTGTCTGTCTGTCTGTGTGTGTGTGTGTGTATGTGTGTGTGTGTTTTGTATACAAGTTCCAGAGAAAGATTTGGATGTATTTGGAAATCTTGAAATATACAGAAATAGATATGGGTAAATTAGTAAGGCAGATTGGGCTCTTTAACCTTGGTAAGGCAACCAGGAAATAACTTTTAATTCAAGATCAGACAGATTACAGGGTGTGAGGCTAGCAAATCCAACCCATAAAAACTTACTACAAAACCAAAGCACCTAGCAAATAAATAAGCATTTTTTAACAAGTAAAAATGTATTAAAAGTAAAACCTGCATACTAAAAACAAATGTTAAACTTGCAAATAGTCGGGGTTTTTTCATTTTGTTTCTTATCAAAAATTTAAGTCCATGATATAGAGCTAGTTATTCTTTTGTTTTTCTTGTTTAATGTTTACCAAATTTTTCGAACAGATATCTCTTGCTAGTTAGTTACACGAATGCAATGTAAACTGACAAAAAAAAAACGTTTTAAATTTATTAAAAATTAATTGAATGTGTAATATTATTTTGCTTTTATATTGATGGTCATTATGTTACTACATCATTCCAGATTATTTGGGTATTTTTGCAACAAATTATTATGAATATTTTTAAATTATACAAAAAAAACATATAGGATGACAAGAAGCAGGAGTCAGAAAGTATTTCCACTTTAGACTAAGAAAATTGTTTGGTTTTATACCTTTTCAACACTTGTTGTTTTACTTAATGCCTAAGTCTATATATATTTTTAAGCAATTATATTGTTTTCTAATAAACATTTGTAAACAATTATAGCTTCAAGTAACTACTCTTAATATGATTTATACACAATTATATAGTTTCAAGTAACTATTCCTATGAGGCCGGTTTTTTTTACCATGCTTTGATGTTATTGGGAGATAAATATAGCTTTGACAAGTGGAAGGAGAAAAAAATATACTTCATGTTATGAAAAAAAGATTTCAAGCTCTATTCAATGATATAATGAGTTTTAAACTATGAGTAAAAACTGAGTAAAACACAAAATAGGTCTCAATGGTGTCGCAAACTGTTAATAATGATAATGATTTGTTTGCAACACTTGTAGGGTTTCAAGTAACGATTTCTATTTAGTAATAATCATCTGTCTAAACATAATTATACAGTTTCGAATAACTAACAGTAATAACCTATTCCAAACATAATTATATAATAATATGTATAATGTCTGTACAAAAACTGTAATAATCAAGTAGTCTAAACATAATTATACAGTAATAAAAGTAAGTATAAGTCGCGAACCGGGGGAAACTCTTCAAAGGAAGAACTATTCCTATTTAATAATAATAATAATTTGTTTGCACACATTTATATTGTTTCAAGTATTTCTAATACTAAAAAAGTAAAAGTAAAGTCATCGGGATGGTCTAAAGTCGGTATCAGCCAGACAGCAAGGGAGTCTATCCCCTATTCACTAGCATTAGACTAAGGAGATTGGTTTTGCATCTGAGGTGGAGCGCCACACTTACCATCAGCTCCTTATTTTACAGCACAGATCCCTGTGCTACTCATTTGCTGAGTTGGCAAGGGCCAGTATCGAACCAGGAACCTTATGGTTCCTAGGCGGATGCTCTACTGATTCAAAAAGAGCTATCTGGTACATAGATGGTACCCTAGCAGTTGACTTTGGAGTAATGACAATGAAAGGGTGACTCCACACTGCTCAAAGTCCAAACACTAGAGGTTCACCACCAGATACTGTTTAGTATGGGACGATAGACATTTACTTGATTCAAAGCGTCAGCATTGCCTGATGTATCCTGATATTTGTGTGATGTCCCAATTGTAAGCTTGGTGTTAAGCTTTTGTGTGTGCAGTGGTTGGTTTGAGTCGTGGCATGAAGGGCCAATATATTTGAAGCTGTGAATTCAGGCACCCGGATATAGTGCAACCACATGCTTAATTAACACGGTACACAGAGAAGGTTGGCTGAGAAAAATCTGAGGTCAGGAGAGACCATTCCGATTATTTGCAGGTGACACACTTTGGAACATGGTTGAAGACTGCTGTAATATTGCTGCAATTGGCAGACTTTTGCAGTTAGGAAATCGATTACCCGAATCGTTTTTTCTTTTTTTTCTTTTTTTTTCATATATCATATATATTTTTGGTTGGGGTTTAACCCTCAGTAGAGGATACCGATAGAGCCGGTTTAGCTCAGTCAGTAGTGTAGAATAATACTAAGTCCAATTACCATTGAATTGGCAAGACAAGACAGCAAGCAGTCGTAACTGAAATACAATTCTGGTTTGCTGCAAAGACTACTGCTAAATGGCAGGATTTATGGAGCCTCAGAGGATCCAAAACCAAGCAGCCAATCAGGACTCAGGGAATGGAATCACCCAAATGCATGAGTGGACTGTTCTGAATTCCCATAAGTATCAGTTGTCTTGACACTGGTTCAGTTGTGCTTGGCCAGTCACATTGTTCAAACCAATAGTTGACTGACTGACTGACTTCAATAAGTAGAGTGTTCGCCTAGGAACCACAAGGTTCCTGGTTTGAAACTGACCCTCACCAACTCAGTGAATGAGTAGCACAGGATCTGTGCAGTAATGTAAGTAGCTAATGGTAGGTGTGGATAGATTCCCTCACTGTCTGGCTGATACCAACATTAGGTCACCCTGACGACTTGAGAGGATGCTGTTGGCTTATTCAAACCCCACTTACAGTGCAGCAAAAACGATCTATCATCAAAAGAAAGTGCATCAGTAAATTAAAAAAGAAAGAAAAATTTATCCCTTGAGAAGGGTTATATTTAAATCTCTCAATCTAGTAAAGTCGCACAAAGAATTGAAATCAATTTAATGATGATGATGATAAAAATGATGATGATGATGTTATGAGGCTTCATAAATACCCCGGTATTGTGTAGTAGTATCGCAACAAGATTAGATCCGTATTAAGTTACGATTTCTTGTTGCCTTGTATTACCAATTCGACGGTAATTAGAACTTAGTATGATTATCCTACAGTGAATGGTTATGGAAAAAAGGTCACTAATGCGACAAAATTTTATATTTACATTTACACATAGTATATGGAGGCATGTGGTGTAATGGTTAGTCATAGGAAATCCTGGATGAGGCTGTTTCGTTTCACATTCCACCCTTGGGAAAGGTATACATCCTACTACTCAATAGTAATACAGATGTTTCTTTTTGTAAATACATTTAAAAAGTTAAAAACCTGTTAACCTTGGATTTAAAAAGATCCAGGATTTTAAAAAATCCAAGATTAATAGGTATTTTAACCAATTCATATTTTTGTTTGTTATATTCTGTAACATTTCTTATTTTTATCTGTGTATGTTTATAAGTCTATGTTTATGTAATAATGTATGTTTGAAATGTTGTTTGTAGTCAGCATTTAATGTCTTTGACCCAGATCAAGCGCCTGCCTTAGTCGTTACAATAACCTTTGATGTTGACCGCTTGTAGAGAGAGGGGAAATGAATTACCTCACGAAGCTAAGCAGGGAGGAGGGGCATGTCTTGCATACAAGATGCCCACCTTCTCTTCTTCTACCATATAAGAGACTAGAAGCAGTTACCCAGCATCACCTGAGTAGAGGGGGGGACCAAAGAAAACGTGGTGTAATGGTTAGCAAATTAGTCTCTCAGATCCATTATTATTATATTTTAATTTTCAGATATCTATCATCAAAAGAAAGTGCATCAGTAAATTAAAAAAGAAAGAAAAATTTATCCCTTGAGAAGGGTTATATTTAAATCTCTCAAACTAGTAAAGTCGCACACAGAATTGAAATCAATTTAATGATGATGATGATGATGATGATGATAAGAGACAAAAGAGATGCAGGTATACAAAATGAGAAATTCAACCACTTGAGGCAATATGTGTAATTGCTAATTCCGGAATATAACAATGGAAATGCGTCACGCCCACAGCAAATCTCGTTTTCAATTGTTTCGTCTTTGGTTTTAATCTTTCCACAACTTGACATTCTGCTCAGTCAACAGAAACATTTGTTAGATGGAAATACAGTTTTCAACAGAAAATTCACCTTGTTGTTTTTAGCCTTTTGCTTTTTATCATTCAATGAAAATCAATTATTAATTCATTGATTTGTATTGGCTTTATTTATTATTTTATTTATTTATTTTTTTTTATCTGTAGCATTTTAATCCAATTTACTGAGATCCACAGCCGAATCTGTTTGGATACTGGAATCAAATCAATTTCCAAACATTTGTGAATCCACTGGCATTTTCCATTTAAATACATTTCAAGATGGTGTATATATATATATATATATATATATATATATATATACACACACACACACACACACACAAGCAAGAAAATCTCCCTACATACATACTTAATTTCAGAGTATATATATATATATATATTATATATATATTACAAAATGCAGAGTTGTTCTTTATTCTATGTATTAATAATTTTGACCATAAATCAAATACTGATTATTAAATTTACCTAATTCCAGAGGGTATTTGACATAAGCAGTGTCATAGTTTAGGTTAGATATACACCGAATCTCCATAATATATATATATATATATATGTGTGTGTGTGTGTTATGTTTTTTGACAAACCTTTTAAAGCAGTAATGTATCTCTGAGGTAATATGACACCGATGATTCCATTTTGCCACGGAGATATATATATATATATATATATATATATATATATATATATATATTGGTTGATCGGTTGTCTTACAGCATATCAACCCTTTTCAGGTTATTCAAAACCAAATCAAGTAATTTTGATAAACAAAGTCTCTGGTTTCTCATAGCACCTGCTGTTAAATGGTCACTCAATTAAGTGAACAAGCTAATCACTGCTTAACTTTGATGATCTAGTGAGAAATGGTGCTTTTAATATGACTTATAGGCCTGATATATTAGAATATTTGTTGACCCCAAAAGATTCAGAGTTTGTTTCTTTTCTTATTTTTGGTTTGGTTTGTTTTATGGCATATCAACCTCGGTGGATCATTTAATGCCGACAAAGTTGTGAAATAAATTAATTCTTAATGCATAATACAATTTTGTTTATCAACTCATGTTTTTCTATTCAACCCATAGATGGAACCCTAACAGGTACTACCACTCCGGGTCAGAGTGGACCAGGGAGCAATGGTGATGAAGGGGTGCTCCACATTCCCCAAACCTCCAGAACTGGAACCTCACCATCAGATAGAGTTTAACGTCATTCCCAGGACATGTAGACCCTCAGCAACCGCCTTCTAGTACCCATATGATAAGAAGGATTGGGGATTGCCATAAGGGCAATAGGGTTGGGGCAATCATATAGTGCTAGGGCTTGACGTGACCAGCCGATTTCTTATTTTTGCTTTTTATTTACTGTCCCCCTAAGCAAGACCTTTCAACTACTATTTGGGAAAGGCATGAATCCATTTCCTCTCTCACCAGACTGCGCTATTTATGATATGATACAGCAAGGGGAAGTAAAACTGAATACAAACCATATAATTAAAAACTGATCTTGTATTACATCATTGTGACAGAGAACACGAGGTGAGTGGCCTGCCGTATTCTCGAAGGAAGTGGGCTAGGCTTTGCCTGGCATGTGGAATCGAACCCGCGTCCTTCGGAATGCGAACGGGCGACACATTGGCACTGAATTCAAGATACTACTGTGGATGATGGCTATGAGGATTCCGGCAGCCGGATTGGCTCGGGAATCTCATGCATGGGGTGCAGACACCCAGATGTTGAAGGAAAAACTTGTATAAGTAGAAGTGGGGTGATGACAGCAGGCAGTTGTGATTTTTCAGCTGCTGAAGATATTTGAGTTGGTGATTTTACGACGACGATGGATTTTTTGTGCTATAGATTTTGTGACGGCGACAACATTGTTGACCCCCCCCTCTTTTCAACAAGTCAAATTTATTTTTCCCCTCTATTTTTTTTTTTTCTTTTTCATTCTAGAATCATGCCCAAGAATTTTTATTGAGGTCAGTCAATCAGTCAGTCAGTATACTGTTGTTTTGAAAAACAGCAACTGGCTAAGCACAACTGAACCAGTGCCCAACACAGCTGATATTTATGCAAATCAAGAATAGTCCATTCATGTATTTAGGTGATTCCATTCCTTGAGTCCTGATTGGCTGCTTGGTTTCTATGATGTTATGAGGCTTCATAAATACCCGGTATTGTGTAGTAGTATTGCAACAAGATTAGATCCGTATTAAGTTACAACTACTTGTTGCCTTACCAATTCGACGGTAATTAGAACTTAGTATGATTATTCTACAGTGAATGGTTATGGAAAAAAGGTCACTAATGCGACAAAATTTTATATTTACACATAGTATATGGAGGCGCGTGGTGTAATGGTTAGTCATAGGAAATCCTGGACAAGGCTGTTTCGTTTCACATTCCACCCTTGGAAAGGTATACATCCTACTACTCTCCACCCAGTTATGGGTAAATAGTAGGGCAGACTGGGCTCTTTAACCTTTACAAGGTAACCAATCTAGGAGAAGGAAAGCTCTGAATTCAAACCAGTTTAACTCTGTTTAAGAAATTGACTTTGTGTCACATCCTGCTTGTACGGAGGGGTTGGTGTGTATATATATATATATATATATATATATAATAATACTGAGTCATATATTATATAAAGGATTATGTCTATATGAAATGTGTACAAAATATGGAATTAGTAAAAACTGATAACAGATTTAAATGAAAGAAATAAAATATGAATTGTACAACATTTCAGCCAATGTGCCCTCTGGCTTTCTTCAGATATTTCTGGTCGGGAGCCTTTTCGAACTTGGGAATCTTCTTGTCATAATCGGAATTTTGGTTCCCAAGTTCGAGAAGGCTCCCAAATCCGACAAGAAATACCGGAAGAAGCCCAGAAGGCACATCGGTCGAAATGTTGTACAGATAACAATAAAGATGAGGACAATAGTCTGAATAATTCAAATAATACAGATGTTTCTTTTTGTAAATACATTTAACAAGTTAAAAACCTGTTAACCTTGGATTTAAAAAGATCCAGGATTAATAGGTATCTTAACCAATTCATATTTTTGTTTGTTATATTCTGGAACGTTTCTTATTTTTATCTGTGTATGTTTATAAGTCTATGTTTATGTAATAATGTATGTTTGAAATGTTGTTTGTAGTCGGCATTTAATGTCTTTGACCCAGATCAAGCGCCTGCCTTAGTCGTTACAATAACCTTTGATGTTGACCGCTTGTAGAGAGAGGGGAAATGAATTACCTCACAAGGCTGAGAGGGGAGGGGGCATGTCTTGCGTACAAGATGCCCACCTTCTCTTCTTCTACCATATAAGAGACTAGAAGCAGTTACCCAGCATCACCTGAGTAGAGGGGGGGACCAAAGAAAACGTGGTGTAATGGTTAGCAAATTAGTCTTGCAGATCTATTATTATTATATTTTAATTTTCAGATATCTTCGTAAATATAAATCAATCTTCGTAAACTGTGCACAAAAAGCAAGAACCGGTGATATTTAATGTGTTTATATATTTACTTTGTTTTTAATTGTATTTTCTTAGTTTCATACATACATACATACATATACAACAACAGCTCTTTATATGTGTATAGGTAGATATAGCTAAGTGGAATGAACAGTACTGCCCAGTACAGAGATTGAACTAACAACCTGCAGGTTATGGGTAATGTCTCTTAGTAAGCATCCTGTCACCCCTGTTGGTTGGAATGGTTCGGCCAGTGAGGAGAGATAAAGGCCTAGGCAGTTTCATTCAAAGGAGGATAACTTTTTTTTCAGCTTGAAGAACCTTTGCCAGTTTACTACTACTTTTATTCCAGTTGAGGGAGCTGTCTTACAGAACGGTCAAGGATTAATCGAGTGAACTTATAAGGAAATTCACAATCGGGCTTGGTTTTTCAAGGGGACTAATGAGGTGAGAAATTGAGTGAACTGACGAGGCAGACTGAAGCGACAGAACTTTAAATTTCTCTCTCTGCAAATATCACTGCTGAATGACTGGGTTAATGGAAACAGATTGCATACATAAGCACATACTGAACTTAGATGAGCCTTGAATATTTAAGGCCCAATATCTTTTACTATTCCCTCAAATGTATACAGTTCCTCACTATTAAAGAAATAATGATAAGTAAGCAAGTTGTGATAATATAAAAAAGAACAACTAAAATCAAAAAGTCCAGTTGGACACATGGTGCAACAGATATAAGTATTAAGCCAACAGTTGTAAGTGACAATCATCTGGATGTTGTAGGTTCAATCCTGACTACGGACGAAAATAACAGAATACTTAACGTAGCTTAACACTTGTACCTGGTCATGGTTAATGGAATGAGAACAATTTACTCTACTTCAATGGATTGAATAAAGGTTCAGTTTAAAGTTCTGTGAAGGCTCCCAATTTTGACAAGAAACACGTGAAGAAGGCCGAAGGACACATTGGCTGAAATGTTGAGTATATAACAATAAAGATGAAGACAACAGTCTGAAAAATCTAAATAATACAGATTAATATTTAAAAATGAAAAGAAAAAAATCTAAAGATACAAATGCAGAATAGGCAATATCATTAGAATCGCATTTTATATATGAATAGCATTAAATTACGGAAAATCCTGAAGTAGCCTAATACTAACCCCAATCCTAAAACTAAACTTTTCCCTAACTCTAATCCTAGCATCTCAAAGTTTTGGTTATTTCTGTGGAATGTAATGAAATGTAATTCTTTTTATATATAAACCAAAGTAGCCTGACCCTAGCACTAACACTAAAACTAACCCTAGCGCCTCAAAGTTTTTGGGTATTTCCATGAAATGTAATGCTTTTCATACGTAATCTACTGATATTATCACTTGCGTGCTATTCTGCATTAGTACCATAAAATAAATATCGATTCACAAATATGTTTAAGCCTAAAAGACAAAGCTAATTTTGATAACCAATCTTCTGTTCACAACCAATTGGACGCCGTTATTAATTCAACATTACAAAGATGAATTGAAAGATTGATAAAAAGCAGAAAAATAAATCATGTTGACTTGCAAAAAAAAATACTTCAACCATTTCAGTTTGTTTGAAAACAGTTACACTCGTCCATTAATCTCTTTCATGGCTATTATCAAGCAAAAACACACACAAATCCTCATGTTTAAAAAGAAAAAAGTGGAAAAGAGAGGTAGAGAAAAAGTGGAAAAGAGGTAGAGAATAAGTGGAAAAGAGGTAGAGAATAAGTGGAAAAGAGAGTAGAGAAAAGTGGAAAAGAGAGAGAAAAAGTGAAAGAGAGGTAGAGAAAAAGTGAAAAGAGAGGTAGAGAAAAAGTGGAAAAGAGAGTAGAGAAAAGTAGAGAAAAGTGGAAAAGAGAGGTAGAGAAAAAGTAGAAAAGAGAAAGAGAAAAGTGAGTGGAAAAGTAGAGAAAAAGTAGAGAAAAAGTGGAAAAGAGAGGTAGAGAAAAAGTGGAAAAGAGAGTAGAGAAAAAGTGGAAAAGAGAGTAGAGAAAAGTGGAAAAAGAGAGGTAGAGAAAAAGTGGAAAGAGAGGTAGAGAAAAAAGTGGAAAGAGAAAAAGTGGAAAGAGAGTAGAGAAAAGTGGAAAAGAGAGGTAGAGAAAAGAGAAAAAGTGGAAAAGAGGAAAAATAAAAAATGCAAAACAATGCATGCCCATCAGATAGAAAAGTGTCCAATAACATTCGCACTGCAATTTCATTACAAAGCGTCTGACACTCTTGCTTGGATATGAACTCAAACTGAGGCTAACCAGATATAAGGAAATAGAGATAGTTGATCAAACCGAGGAGTTTGGGGGGGGGCGGACATTGAGTCAGGATTCAGGTCAAACAGTCAGGGGATATGTAATATAGGCCGCTAACAATTTGGCAAGAGTACAAGCAATTTTCATTGGTGTGAAATGGAATCCACACCTGCAACACTGAGCAACATTACCCTAAGACCCATTGGTGCCATTGACCACACCCTCTAATGTTCACAGCTGATCACAGCAATCAATTTCATCGAAGAATCTTCTTTCTTTCTTTTCTTCTTTCTTTAATTTGTAGAAAGACTGATCATTTACTTAATGAGTAAAAACATGATGAAGTGTGGTGGACAGTACTTTGAACCCAAAGGGCGCAAGGCATTGTGGGTATCAAATGAAAGCTTGTGGTGAGAAAGAAAGACATAATGGATGATTTAGTTTTGGGGCAGAAAATTAAAATTTAAAAAAAAAAAACTTATTTGGAGACAAAAGTTTATTCCAATGAAGTTATTAAAAGAAGAAGTACAAGTTGAGACAAAGTCCATTTTGTTTGTTCGTTTGGTACAAATGCAGAACAGCGCACAAGAGATAATATCATTAAAATCGCATTTTTATATATAAATAGCATTAAATTACGGAAACTCCCAAAGTAGCCTAATACTAACACTAACCCTAAAACTAACCTTTTTCCTAACTCTAATCATTATTTCTGTGGAATGTAATGCTTTTTATACGTAATCTAATATTTTCTCTTGCGGACTATTCTGCATTGGTGCTGTTTGTTTATACAGGGTGGGGTAAAATGATCTGATACATTGATTTGGGGAAATAACTAAAGCCATCTAACTCCTACCTTGTAAACTATCCTGTGTAATTCATTTCTAAGAAACTATTGAAATGTATTTACAGTTAGCTTGAAATGGTGAGGGAAGAAAAAAGAAAAACACTGGGATGTATGGATATGATTTTACTGCGTCCTTTTAGATTTTTGTGTGTCAGGGATGCAGGACATGTTCCTATCAGTATATATATATATATATATATATATGAATCAGAAATTTACTACCAACACATATATCATTTTTCAAGGTAATAGAATTTCTTATAAAAAAAAATAAACTCGAATATATAAATTTTGGTAGAGATAACCAGGCAAGAATTTAAAATATTTCTGACAACTGTTATGAAACTATGAAATTATAAGATTCCCCTTGTTTTCCTAAAATAGTGAGAAAATGACCCGGTTCAAGCCTAACAAAAATAAAGAACTAATGAGAGGTTAACCAATGACTCCATCATCAAATATAAACGACCATTTTTATGACTAAAAGCTTGTTAACACTTTATGCCTGTTGGAATTATGTCCTGAGACAAAAACTAATGAAATAACACTTAAAATTAATGAGATTTAGAAATAACAAATAAAATTTACCTCCTTGACTCTAATTATGAAGAACGTCTCGAAGTTCATGTCTGGCTGTAACCAAATGGAAGAATTCATTCAGATACTGAGTCACTTAAATTAGACAGACACTTCAAAGATAGATATTTTTAGGTCCTTTATCAAGAAGAAAAAGTTGAGTAAAACTGAGCACTTAAACTTTTCATCTGATTCTATCTATCTATACTTATATAAAGGGCAGTTGTGTTTATGTATGTCTGGCTGAAATTACAAAAAAAAACAATTAACGGAAAAGTATATATATATATATATATATATATATATATATATATATATTCGGGACCTTAGTCTTTTGATTTGGAGCCCAATCAGTTGAAATTTAAATAAGTAAATAAATATAGTAATAGCATTGATTTTTTTTACATTTATATAATTTTTTTTTACTTTAATTAGTAACAGTATGGAATTTTTTTTTGTATCTAATATTTTAAATAGGAGACATTCATTTTACTTATCAAGGTGTCTGTGCACTTTTTTTGCCAGACCAATGCAAGTTTTTTTTAAGTAGGGATTTTAATGGGGCATCCTGCAAGGATCCAACTCATGATTGAGTAATAATGGATCTGCGAGGCTAACTTTTGTCCCCCCTCCCTTCTACCCAGGTGACACCGGATAAACACTTCTAGAACATATATAAAGGGCAGTTGGTGCATATGCATGTATGTATGTCTAGATGAAACTACGAAAATAAAACAATTAATGAAAAAGTAAATATACATACAAATTAAATATATCATCAGTTCTTGCTTTTTGTGCAAAAATTATGAAGATTTGATTTATATTTGAAAATATTTATAAATTAAAATATTCATAGAAATAGCATTGAAATTCTACTTGAAAAATGTCCAGCATTTGTATATCTCAAAAGTAAACAAATCAATACACCAAGTTTGTTTTTCTCCCCTCTACCCAAGTGATGCCGAGTAGCTGCTTCTAGTTCTCAATAAATAAGGCTATAAATGAAATGAATTGGTCTGAAAAATATCACAATGCTCAATAAGGAAAACTTATAGTCAAGTCATGTTGAAAGCACCGGTTCCCACTAGATCACCAAAGTTAAGCAGCAATGAACCTGTTCAATACTTAGATGGGTGACCATTAAGCAAAAGCTGATACTGTAAGCAACCTGATATCAAAATAATTTGATTTGGCATTAAATAACCAGAAACGAGTTGATATGCCATAAAACAAAACAACCAAACAATCAATAAATAAATAAAAAAGTTAATATTTGTTTTGGTTTCCATGTTTAATGGTATATTAACCTTCTTGGGTTATTCAATGCCAAAGCCATCCTTCTAGAAGAACAGTAGTGGCAGTATTTAACCAGTGGCTGGGGAGATAAGGGGTTTCATACCTTTCCCAATGGTATTAGTCCAAAAGTGAATGTAATAGCATTACTGGAGTTCATACTCACAACTTTGTAGCAGGCCAGCTCTTAAACTTTTAATTCGATTCCATTCCCAATAAAAAGCTATAAATGAAATGAAGTGGTCTGAAAAATATCACAATGCTCATAAAAGATAAAAAAATGTTTATATTTGGTTTGGTTTAGTTTGATTTCTTTCTTTAATGGCATATCAACCTTCATGGGTTATTTAATGCAAAAGCCAACGTTGTAAAATAACAGTCACAGTACTATTTAGCTCATAACTGGGAAATGAGGGTGTTCATACCTTTCCCAATAGTATTAGTCAGAAAGTGAATGTAATAGCGCTACATGAGTTCGTACTCACAACAGTGTTGCATTTAATCTCTTCATCAGATTCTATTCCCAATAAAAAGGTTATAAATGAAATGAAGTGGTCTTCAAAATATCACAATGCTCAATATTTGGTTTGGTTTCTTTTCTTGACATATCAACCTTCTTGGGTAATTTAATTCCAAAGCCATCCTTCTAGAAGAACAGTAGTGGTACTATTTAAACCCATAGCTGGTGAAAGATGAGGAGGTCCATTCCTTTCCCAAGAAAGGGGTTGGCAAATACATACTCTCCTTAAAAACTGACCTTGTTTTATATCCTGCTCATGTGAAAGGGTTGTAAATACATGCTCTCCTTAAAAATTGACCTTGTGTTATTTCCTGCTTGTGTGGAGGAGTTGGTAAATATATACACTGCTTAAAAATTGACCTTGTGTCACATCTTGTTTGTGTGGTGGGATTGGTAAATATATATATATTCTCTGCTTAAAAATTTACCTTGTGTCATATTCTGCTCATGCGGAGGAACTGGGTAAATACATGCTCTCCTTAAGAATTGACCTTGTGTAACATCCTGCTTGTGTGGAGGGGTTGGTAAATGTATACACTGCTTAAAAACTGACCTTGTGTCACATCTTGTTTGTGTGGCGGGATTGGTAAATATATATATATATATACTCTGCTTAAAAATTTACCTTGTCTCATATCCTGCTCATGTGGAGGGACTGGGTAAATACATGCTCTCCTTAAAAATTGACCTTGTGTCACATCCTGCTCATGGCGGAGGGGTTGGGTAAATACATACGTATTCATTCCTAATCAATTTTCATAGCTTAATTGTCCTGGAATGTAAGAGAATAATTTAAATCCTTCTAGAAGAACAGTAGTGGTACTATTTAACCCATAGCTGGTGAAAGATGAGGAGGTTCATTCCTTTCCCAAGAAAGTGGTTGGCAAATATATACTCTCCTTAAAAATTGACCTTGTGTCACATCCTGCTCATGATGGAGGGGTTGGGTAAATACATACGTATTCATTCCCAATCAATTTTCATAGCTTAATTGTCATGGAATGTAAGAGAATAATTTAAATATTGTCATAGAAAGCACCAAAAATAAGATAAAAGACTATTAAAAGCAATTGGAACTAATGACAATGGTTCGTTTATGAAATTCTGATGACTAAAGACTATAACGTGTTATTAGCAACAACTGGTTATTAAGAAAGGCATTGCTGAATTAATATTACTTGGAAATCTAATTAAGAAAAATATACAGTTAACAAAGAAGAAGCTATGATTAATTTTGTTTCTGTTCTAAATATTATAGAAACTAGTACCAAGGATTCTCTCATGATAGCTGACAACTTTCACATCTTTATTTCCAATCCATCATCATGTTGTGCAAGTAGCACTGATATCCATGACAATCTCTCACCAACCATCCCTATCATTCATTTTCCACGGAAGGTCTTCTGCAGAACATCTAGTATCCATGCAGAGCTGGTCAATGTAGGTCTTTGCTGGACAGCCCACACTGACATGCCCATGTGCTGGTTCCCACAGGAAAACATCACTTATGAATTTAACCTTGCTTCTCCAGCAATGTTCAGCATTTCTAACTCAGTAGTTTATGAGAAAGTGGGCGAGTGACCACAGAACTGCTTTCTTGTAGGGTACTGTTTCCATGATTTGTTTGTGCAGGGCCATAGTAATGGGGGGGCAGACCCTACCCCAATTTTTTACTAGTTGTAATGAGATATGCTGTTAAAATAAACCAAACCTATTATAAAAGATTGGGTTTCTCTCTAACTCAGAACATCGATTGAATGGTTGATTTTAATGGCATGTCGACCCATCTAGGGTTATTTTATGCTAAGAATTTATAGAATCATGTTCATTGTATATTCATATCTATATTTTTTGTGTAGTTGTTTTTTAAGGGTCTTTTTATTCACATGGATCAGAATAATGGTAATAAGCTCCACACTCACTAGACCTCCAGAATCAGAGCCTCGCCATCAGATGCAGTTTAGTGTCATGGCCAAAGCATCCCTTTTTTAGGGTGGGGTGGGTCTTACCCCAGTGCAGACGATACAGTCGGTGTATTCTAAGCCCTGCCAACAGGACATAACTCAGAACAGGATATTGAAATAATAAAAATGTAATATAAATCTCCTAGCAAAGTTACACCTGAGATCTTTCTTAAAAAATAGACCCTTCAACCTTTTGGTGCACCTCATAATTTGTCTGGCTCCCAAATGCTATTATCATAATAAAAAAATATATTAAAAAATTCTATAAAACACTTTTTTTTTTTTTGCTTAATGTTACAGTGTGCGGCTATTTGAGATAGAAGCAGTGGCCCATGCATTTGGGGCATTGGTGTGACTGCCTTAAGATTTTTATGCCAAAAGCACATAAAGTTGTTTCAAAACATTCTCTTAGGTTGACTTGATGATCAGCAGCAAAAAGGTCAAAGAAGTGAAAGTGAAAGTCACAAGAGCAAAAGAAGTGTTTTTAATGGGACTGTGAAAAAAAACAAAAACAAAAACAAAAAAAAAAACATTAGGATTTAAGAAATTGTGCTTTTCTATTCACCTCATTTCACTCCCTCTCATCCTCCTCCCTCCACCATTTTAGATTTCCTTATTGATTCCACATATCAAGTCCATTGTTAAATAACAAAAAGGTTGAAGTAGGACTGAATTTTCTAACATTCTCTTTAACAGCTTCTTTCTTATTTCTCGTTCTTTCTTTTTTCCCTCAATATATATATATATATATATATATATATATATAAACACCTCCAGGATGCCGCAGGATAAAAACAGTTTAACAGGTTTGAATTGGATAGGTAAATTTGTGTGTGTATATATATATATATATATATATATATATTTACCGACTTAAAAATCTAAACTCATCTTAAGAAATTGACTTTGTGTCACATCCTACTCATATGGAGAGGTTAGTAAATATATATATTTACCAACCCTTTCGCATGAGCAGGATGTGATACAAGGTCAATTTCTAAAACTTTCTAGACTGGTTGCCAAACCAAGGTTAAAGAACCCAATCAGTTCTACTATTTATCCATAGCTGGGGTGGGGGGAATAGTTGAATTCATACCTTCCCCAAGAGTATTAGCAAAGAGGTTTTATTAATTTTTGTTGGGTTTTTAAAAATCATATTTTTTAAACACATTTTTTTAAAACTCCTTTTTGGATCTATTTAACCCATAGATGGGACCCTAACAGGTACTACCACTTCAGGGAGTAATGGCGATGAATGTGTATTCCACACTCGTAAGAGCTCCAGAATTAGAACCTCAACACTAGATGGATTTTAACATCATACCCAGGACATATGGCACAATGGATATAAAGGTTGAGTTATACAGTTCTAGGTGACAATCATCTGTAAGTTGCAGGTTCAATCCTAACCACAGGCAAAACCAGAGAATACTTAACATAGCTTAACACTTGTACCCAGTCATGGTTAATGGAAAGAGAACAATCTACCCCCAATGGATTGAATAAAGAGCTCATTTTGAAGTTCCATCAAGGCTCCAAAGTTTGACAAGAAGATTGCAGAGTTCAACAAGAAACACCTGAAGAAGGCCAGAGGGTACATCAACCGAAATGTTGTGTGTATAACAATAAAGATGAGGACAAAAGTAAAAAAAAAAAAAAAAAAATATCATGATGGAAAAGAAAAAAGAACGTAATCTGAATGTTGAAGGTTCAATCCTGACCACAGGCGAATATAACAGAAATACTTAACATAGCTTAACACTTGTACCCGGTGATAGTTAATGGAATGAGAACAATCTACCCCAGTGGATTAAATGAATGGATTAGTTCAAAGTTCTGTGAAGGCTCCGAAGTTAAAAAAAAAAGAAACACCTGAAAAAGGCCAGAGGGCACATTGTTCAAAATGTGTATATAACAATAAAGATGTGTCTGAAAAATCTAAATAATACAAAATATTTTCTATTTCAATATTTTGTCATATTATTTCAGTTCAAAGCCAAAAAAATAAAAAATAAACAAACAAAATAAAAACATGGTATATCCACAGGTCCTGCTTGCATAAGATATTTTTGTGTTTTTATCTTATTTTTAGATCTATCTAACCCATAGATGGGACCCTAACAGGTACTACCACTTCAGGGAGTAATGGCGATGAATGTGTATTCCACACTCGTAAGAGCTCGGAATAAAATCTAAATAATACAAAATATTTTCTATTTCAATATTTTGTCATATTATTTCAGTTCAAAGTAAAAAAAAATAAATAAATAAAAAATAAACAAACAAAAAAAGAAAACATGGTATATCCACAGGTCCTACTTGCATAAGATATTTTTGTGTTTTTTATCTTATTTTTAGTAGTGAGACTAGCAAAAACATGCATCCTCTGGGTGAAAATATCTAAGTTTTAATTTAATAAAATATTAGATTAGATTAAAAAGACTGATGAAACTAAATATGAACACATATAAAAAGAGTACACTTATTATTGTTTTGTTTTAATTGATTTCTATATAAAATTATATATAAGATAGATTTTAATACATTTGAGGATAAAACACTAATATTAGAAATCAATAACACCAAGTAATAATTTATTAAATCTGGTTTTCTTAAAACCAATATGAAAATTATCCACCCCTTATACTATGTAAACCTTTATTTCTTTGTGATATATAACACACTTTGCAGGATTCTAAACTCATTAATAATATGGGCTGTTTTGAGCTAGACTTTAATAGAGACATTGTTAATAGAAAGGATGTTAATTAAGATTACATAATAACTATTTAGAATATAATTAATTTAGAATATAAAGTAAATATCTAAACGCATTGTGATGTAGGCAGTGACATAGTTTTGGTTCCAGACAAATAGAGACAAGATTATCCATTATGTATAGATAATAAAACCCTGGTTCATAATGTCAACAACCTCTCACCTCTCCAGAAAAAAACTCCATTAAGGCTGTATATTCGCATCCCAATTATTCACAGATCATAGCAACACAATACAATAGAAATCAATGAGACAATTAAATAAAATATAAAACAGAAAATGTTAAAAAAAAAAAAAAAAAGAGAAACATTTCCAGTTCCCTAATTCTATACTTCTTCCCGGATTGTGCGGGGGGGGGGGATATAATATCACTAAAAAAAAATCCAACTCACAACTTTGATTTTTACAATTCTTTAACAATCAACTAAGTATCAGTGACTAAAAAAAAAATGGCACATCATAACATGACTTTTACTAGAGCAATACATTTAAAAGGCTTTAATTTAGAGAGTAAAGCATTTTCCAATTTTAAGGAGCCAGTTTAGCACAGTCGATAGAGCATCCACCTAGAATTCACAACATTCCATGTTGGATACCAGTCCTCAACAACTCAGTGCTCGAGTAGCACAGCTTAGGTAACCTGATCTGTATGGTAAAGAATCTGGGAGCTGACAGTAAGTGTGGAGCTCCACCTCAGGAAAACAATCTCCCTGGTCTATTGCTAATGAAAAAGGGATAGACTCCTTTGCTGTTTGGATGATACTGACAATAGGCTACTCTGCAGAATTTACTTTTACAAGGGGGTCTTCGGCATTAAATAACCCACAAAGGTTGATATGCTATTAAACAAAGAAACCAAACCTATATTGAGCATTTGGTAAAGTAAGTATTTACCCAACTAGTTTGCTATGGGTAGGATGTGGCACAAGGTTGTAAGTATGGGGCTTCCAGTGAGGTCAAACTCACTGTTCAGTTGTAATGGGATCTGCAAAAATCTTATATATTTATTTACCAACCCCTCCACGCAAGCAGGATCTGACACAAGATCAATTTCTGAAGCAGAGATTAACAGGTTTGAATTCAGTTTTCCTTCTCCTAGACTGATTACCTATCCAAGGTTAAAGAGACCAGTCTGACCTATTATTTACCCATAGATGGAGGGAGAGTAGTTGGATGCATACCTTTCCCAAGGGTATCAGCGCTATGTGGAATACAAACAGTCTCGTCCAAGATTTGAACTCAGGTTGACAAGTCCATTTCCTACGACTGTAACCATTACACCATGTACCTCTTGATATAAAGTATACTAGCAGGACCTGTGGATATACCACAGTATGATAATTTAATTATTACAATGTTTGATATATTTATTTAAGAGCTATTGCTAAAATAGTTCGATATCTAAAAAGTATAATAATCTTGATTTAACTCTTTTTTTTTCTTTCTTTATCTTTTCATTATGTTTGATTGAAACAGATTAGCATTATCACTTCCACATGCTAACCCCCTCTCTCTATTTCTCCTCTTCTCTGTTTCTTTCTTATATTTTTTCTGTGTAGCATATCCTTTTTCTTCACTTTCTTTCTTTATAATAAAACAAAATGGTTTATTATTTAGCTGAGGTGATGACACTCATAAGAAATAAGAATTCAATGGATAAGCAACACCTGATAATCAGGATTTACATTTTTGCATTTCAACTTGGATGACTTGGATGGTTTCATTTTTAACCAGAAAGTGTTGCAAGATGATAACGGTTACACTTTTAAGAAACACAAGTATTAATATATAGATAAGATTGCAGTGAAATAAACTTATTTCATACTTCATCAAAATTGGTAGACTTTCTATAGAATGAGTTGCTTTACACTTTGACGTTGTCATAAGAAATTGCTAACAGAATCTAACAGACACAACCACTCCGGTTCAGAGTGGACCTGGTAGTAATGGTGATAAAGAGATATTCCAGATTCCCCAAAATTCCAGAATTGGAACTTCACCACTAGATGCAGTCTTGGATGATTTGGACGGTCTTATTTTTAACTAGAGGTGGTTGCAAGATGATAATGGTCATACTTTGAAGAAATACGAGTATTGATATATAGATAAGATCGCAGTGAAATAAACTTATTTCATACTTTATCAAAATTGGTAGACTTTCTCTAGAATGAGTTGCTTTACACTTTGATACACACCAGATCATCAGGATTTATATTTTTTACATTTCATCTTGGATGATTTGAACAGTCTCATTTTTAACCAGAGGGTGTTGCAAGATGAAACACGAATATCAATATATAGATAAGATCACAGTGAAATAAACTTATTTCATACTTTATCAAAATTGGTAGACTTTCTATAGAATGAGTTGCTTTACACTTTGACATTGTCATAGGAAATTGTCAGATTAAAGACCGAAAATATTGAAAAATATGAAAAAGATTAAAACTTGCATTTCAAATTTCCTAATGATCGCTTTTAAAGAGTTGTTAGCTTTTTTTTTCTTTTTTTTTTTTTCTTTTTTCTTTTCTTTTTTTTCTTTTTATCTTGGTTGAATATTTCCTGTTTGAATTTCCTTTAGAAAATTTTCTCGAGTCTTCCACTGAGTTGGTCGTCTTATTCATTAAACGTCTAATTTGATTTTGTGTGTGAATCAAATTCTCAAGCATTGTTTATTAAAAGCAATATTTTTAAAAAGGAGAAAATTCCAGGTTGAGGTTTGTGTTTGTCTTCAAATTCAAAATTTATTGCAGTAATTTGTTTTAAATTCCATTTGGCAAATTACAGGCCAATTTTCTCAATTTTATCCGCTAATGACAGCGTCTGGTCTCTAATGCAAAGTTAATTGCTAAAAGAATTATTATATTTTTTTGTTTTTGACATGTTTAACATGTTTCAGTTTGTGGCCTTAAGTAGTCACACACTTGACGGGAATTGTTGAGACACAAACAAGTAAGGTTAAATGACTTTTCCCAAATTAAAATGGGTTTGTTTTTGTGATCATCATTTTTCTTGGATCATTCAAATTCTACTTCAATGTTCATTTTAAGTATAATTGATATGAATAGGATTGAATGGAGGGAAAACGGTTTTTGACCTTTTTTTGTTGGTTGACCCCCTCTGACATGTAATTTATGTTTATAGAACCCCACTAGTTATTATTAGGAGCAATGGATTCTAATCAGTATTGCATAGTTATTTTCATTATTTTGAGAGGAGTCCCCATAGCATAGTAGCTAACATTGTAGCAAGCAAATTCCAATTGCGCTTTTATATTCACTTTCAGACTAATAAGTAGTAAAGTCAACGGGGCGGCCTAATGTAGTTAACAGCCAGACAGCAAGGGAGTCTATCCCCTTTTCACTAGTGCTAGACCAAGGAGATTGTTTTAGCATCTAAGCAGAGCATCACACATACCATCAACTCCTCACTTTACTGCACAATTCCCTGTACCACTCATATGCTGAGTTGGTGAGAGCCGGTATCGAACTAGGAACTTTATGACTCCTAGTCAGACACTCTACCGACTGAACTAAACCGGCCCTTACCCTTGGGAAAGTTAGGAATTCCCTCATCTATGAGTTAAATAGAACCACTACTGTTCTTCCACAAGGATTGTTTTGGCATTAAATAACCTATGAAGGTTGATATCTCATTTTTTTAAAAACAACAAAAAAAAAACTCAAACCAATTTCACTGCCTTTTCTTCTTTTGGGGGAATCCCCATGATGTAGTGGCTAACATGCTGGACTGCAGCATTGTAGGAAGTGAGTTCAAACTCCAGTCATGCTATTATGTTTACTTTCAGATTTATAACCTTGGGAAAGGTATGAACCCTTTCACACCACAGCTATGGGTTAAATAGTTCCACTACTGTGACTGGTTTAGGTTTCTGACTTGTTGTTTTTGAATGATTTGAGTTTTGATTTGGAATTCCAAGTCAAATCATTCAAAAACATCCCTCACCTTTTTGAACAACAAAAAATCTTTTTCTCTTCTTTTTATCATACTGCTCTGAAGAAGGTTTTATATAAACCGAAACGTTTAAATGTCAACATAAACTCTATATAAATTCATCTTTTTGGGATCATTTTGTTTTTCCTATCTCTATACATCACCTTATATAAATGATGTCCTGTGTACTGATTGATAATTAATTTTATACCTTTCACATCATCAAAGCCAGTGCGTTCTGCAGAGTGTTTTGTGTCTTGTTTTTATATCCCAAATTTCTGCAAGTCTATTTGATATTCAAAGCAGTAGCAGCACCTGCCAAGTTCCTGCAGCTAAAGCATATTGGTTATTTATTTATTTTTTTATTCTTTGATTCAATTCTTTGAAGAACCTTTTGCACAGAAACATGCCACAAATCAATGCCTCATGACCTCAACATGGCACTCAGATCCATTACGGCACAAGGAAAATGACTCACTGAAATGGGAGGGGGGGGGTAAAGCCTTGCCTGGTGAACGTTCAGTTTTATTTCAAGAAGATTGCAACTTCTTACAGATATTCAAGGAAAGTGTTGGTGAAATGCTGACATCAGAAGTGTCAATCAAAATCAAGCATGTTGAATATATATATATATATATGAACAGAAGAAAAAATCACCCAAGAAAGACAAAAAGATGGACATAGACACTACCACAGGTTTTATACCTGCCACACATTTTTTGTTGTTTTGACTCATACACAGTCTTGATTTCCTTCGGCCTTTTACGCAATTCCATTACAGGAAGAATTTTTTCCACAAGAAAATCGGATAACTTGAATTTGTTGTATACAAATACATTCCATGTTTAAAATTCTATGAGAGTCTTTTACATCAGCTCCAGCTGGCGGTTCTTCACTGAATTGCAAATGACAGCAAGTATCCCCAGCTCTCCAGGACACCTCCAAGCACTCTAGCTGATCTCAACAGTGCTGCAGCCTGGATGGTCTCAATTCCTTGTCTGATCTCAGTCTCCCATCCTGGCCCTTGGGGACCCCTCCAAGAACACCATCCATAATTGGCACCACCATTACCTTCATGTTCCACAGCCTTTTCAGCTCTCTGGCAAGATCCAAGTATTTTTCTTTGAGCTTTCTTTTACTTTTAGTCTATGGTATACTGGAATGGTAAAATCCACAAGAAGACAAGACTTTTCTTCTTGTTAATTAACTCTATTTGTTCTTCTGACCGGGATTGATTGATTTGTTTATATCTCAAGGTCTCAGAGAATCTTATTATCATATGAGAATATCCCATACTAAATCTTCTACTTCTTATTTCTTCTTACGATTCTGAGTAGCATATTTTACTTGGCTGTCTATTCCTCAGAGTAGTTATCTGGCTGATGGTCAATTCTGTCTTCTTATTTTTTTAGCCATGTCTCTGGTTCTGCCTTTTCTTAATTGGTGTCTTAAGATGTTGCTGAGATGCCATGGGTTGTCATTTGCTTTTAGTGACAAACTCAAGGCATCTATTTTTGTGAATCACATTTTATTAATCTTCTTAAGCTCTTGGATCCAATAACCACGTGCATGTGAGTACCTCCAGCCATCCGACATTACATCTTATATTCTGATTAGTATTATTGTTAGTATTATATTAGCATAATTCCCAGCATTTCTGGTAAGATTATTTATTAGGTTATTTGAAAAATAATCACTGATTTTACATTTATAAAGTATGTCCAAAAAGTATCAAGACTGATGTGGTTTTAAATTTTAAATCTCAACAAAAAGGTGTGCACGGCTAAGCACCATATACTATATCATGATAATATCTAGATGTCTACATATGATCATCTTGGGGAGTCCTTGAGACATAGTGACTATCATGCTAGATTGCAACATTGTAGTAATTGAATTCAAAGATTATGGGATTATATTACCATTACTCAAGTTTCATGTGTATATCAGACTCCTGTCTCAGGATTGTGTAATACACATGAAACTTGAGTAACAGTTATGGCTTGCTTGTAAGCGAAACTTGAGTAATGGTAATATAATTCCATTACTCAAGTTTTATGTGTATTACACAATCCTGAGAGAGGAGTCTGATATACACATGAAACTTGAGTAATGGTAATATAATTCCATTACTCAAGTTTTATGTGTATTACACAATCCTGAGACAGGAGTCTGATATACACATGAAACTTGAGTAATGGTAATATAATTCCATTACTCAAGTTTTATGTGTATTACACAATCCTGAGACAGGAGTCTGATATACACATGAAACTTGAGTAATGGTAATATAATTCAATTACTCAAGTTTTATGTGTATTACACAATCCTGAGACAGGAGTCTGATATACACATGAAACTTGAGTAATGGTAATATAATTCCATTACTCAAGTTTTATGTGTATTACACAATCCTGAGACAGGAATAATAGTAACATAGTCCCATAATATTTATTTATGTATGTTATATTTTTATAAGGTTTTTAGGAATTTATTTTAGTCTTTGGGTTCATTTGTCTTTTGGTGGCCTAATAAGAATTTATTCAGAGATTCTTTGACAAATGGAAAAGTTATTTGAATAAATGTGTTGAATGCCAAAGAGATTACATTGAAGAAAATGAACATGTTGTTGGGATTATGTGTCTTCGTCTCTAGGATACACATCTAGTTGTGCAAGCAAGAAGGCATGAAGATAATCATTTTTTTTTTCTCTCTCAGCCTGCAGTGAAGGAAAGACATGGATTTCCACCATTCATGGAACGACCCCTCTGGGGACGTGACCCACTGCTCCGTACCATTTGCAGATAGGCATTGCCAAACAAAATGCAAAAATATCTTGTCAGTGGGACACAAGCCAAAAGCTTTCATGAATTGCATCAATATCTATAAATATCTGATCATGAGACTTAAATAACAAAAGGATAATTGCCAACTAGGTAAATGGACTATATTTGATTTCTACTAGCAGGATCTGTGGATATACCATAGTATGATAACTTAATTATTAAAACATTTGATATGTTTACTTAAGGGCTATTGCGAATTGTTCAATATGTAAAATGCATAAGAATCTTGATTTAACTCTCTCCCACCCTTTTTTTTTTGTCTTTCTTTCCTTCTTTTCATCTTTTCATTATTTTCGATTGAAACAGATTAGCATTATCACTTCCATGCATTTACCCCCCTCTCTCTCTTTCTATCTTTCCCCTACTCTCTTTCTTTCTTATTATATTTTTTCTGTGTAGCATGTGCTTTTTTTTCCCTTTCTTTCCTTATGATAAAAATGGAATGGTCCATTATTTAAATGATATGACGACACTCATGAGAAATAAAAATTCAATGGATAAGCAACACCAGATAATCAGGATTTACATTTTTGCATTTCATCTTGGATGATTTTTAACCAGAGGGTGTTGCAAGGTGACAACAGTCATACAATTAAGCAACATGAGTATTAATATATAGATTGCACTCATATATATCCATTTTTGTAAAAGTGGGAAGTGCGTGGTGTAATGGTTAAAGTCATGGGAAATGGACTCGTAGCCCCAAGTTCAAATCCTGGACGTGGTAATTGCCTTTCACTTAGCGCTAATACCCTTGGGAAAGGTATGAATCCTACTCTCCCTCGAGCTATGGATAAATAGTAGGGCAGACTGGGCTCTTTAACCTTAGTTAGGCAACCGGTCTAGAAGAAGGAAAACTCTGAATTCAAACCTGTTGAACTCCGCTTAAGAAATTGACCTTGTGTCACATCCTGCTCGTTCGGAGGGATTGGTAAATATATATAAATATGTAAATATATATATATATATATATATATATCCATTTTGTATCAACATTCCTATTTTGGTTTTACATATTAACAAAGTTGTTATAAGAACTTACACCTCCCTTCTCCATTCTTAGATTTCTTCCTGAGACTAACTTATTTGTTTAATGGCATATCCATTCTTTATGAGTTATTTAATGCTAAAATTTGATTAATTTCTAAATTTTGGATAACAATCATAAATATATTTTCAACATTATATTTCAATCATTATTTTTTTTTAAATCCCACTTTTTTATTATATAATAATTTGTTTGTACAGTATTCCTATCTAATACTAATGACTTATATACAATTATATGGTTTAAAGTAACTATTTTTATTTTATAATAATCATTTGTTTGCACACAGTTTCAAGTATTCCTATCTAATACCAATAATTTGAAAGCAATTATTTTTTCAAGGAACTAATAGAAATAATTCTAAGTAAACAATTATATTTTCAAGTTTACATATGACTAAAGTTGTTATAAGAATTTTCTCCTCTCCTTTCTTGGATTTCTTCCTCAGACTAAGAATAAGTACACCTGCTATATATATATATATATATATATATATCATCATGTCGCACTATTAGCACGGATATCCATGACAATCTCTCGCCAACCTTTCCTATCATTCATTTTCCCAGGGAGGTCCTCTGCGCAGCAACCTGCATCTTTGCTTAGTTGGTCAATGTAGGTCCTTAATGGGCGGCCCACACTAGCATGTCCGTGTGTTGGCTTCCACAGGAGAACGTCACTTATGAGCTCATCCTTGCTTCTCCAGCAGTGCCCGGCATGTCTTGTCCGTCTCACTTGTATGGTTTGTGAGATGCATAGTCTAAGCATATGATAAATATATATGGTGCTAGTGTATCTCCTTGTAGGACTCCAGTTCCGATGTCGAAGAAATCTGTGTCGCCATCGGGTGAGCGTACCATTGCTTGTGTGTCTTTGTAGAGCATCATTATAGCAGCAACAGTTTCTTCTGGGAGCCCGTATGCGAGTAGTATTTGTTCCATTTTTCCTCTGTGTATGGAATCAAATGCCTTGGAAAAGTCTACGAATAGTAGCGTTGCCTCTAGATTCTTTGCTCGAATCCCTTCTATGATTCGTTGTATAGTCAGGATCTGAGAGGTTGTGGAACGGTTTCTACGGAATCCGTTTTGGTTTTTCCTAAGAATTTTCTCTATTTCGGGTCAGATGCGATTAAGAAGAAGGGCATTATAGATCTTGGCTGCGATAGCCGTAAGAGTTATGCCTCTGTAGTTTTTAGTATATATATATAATATATATATATATATTATATATATATATATAAGCAGTTTTAAAAGAGTTTTATAATTTGCTTCAAGCATTGTGTTTATATTGGTTTTATCAGAAGATTACTGAAGGTCTGGAGCTGTTAGCTAGGTTCTGTCCATTCTCTTGTATGACTGTCTTCCTTGAAATTCTGTGTGTGTGTGTATGCGTGTGTGTGTGTGTCTGTCCAACAATGTCTTAGTATCATTCCAGGTTTGGCCTACCCACCTTTTTTTAAGCAGTTTTATTTTTGGTTATAGAGTTGTAATGTTGTAGAGTTTGGTAATGAATATTACCTATTAATATTCGTTTTGATTGCATAATGTTCCACTAAAAATGATAGAACCCTGATACCTTTGGTTTAGAAGAAAACTAATTTTTTTTTATTTAAAAAAAAAAAAAAAAATTGTTAGAGGTTTACTTATTTATGAGTCATACTGTAACGCTTAAAAAATTATAGATTATTAGATCAATGAAATAAAAAAGTTAAACAAATGTTAAATTCATATTAACTTTAGCTGCTACAAATTCTTAAAAGTCAGTGCATATTATTATGCACAAGAGATTTTTTTCCCACAATCTTATAGCCTAACAGCCATCTGGCCAGTGATAATTTGATCGATCAAGCAGAAATTCAATCAGCAGTTGTTAAAGGGTTAACCTAATAATAGTGTTTTTGTTTTTTTTTCTGGTGTTGCTGCTATAGTCACATGTAGTGCGGCTCGAAATATTTTCACATGTGTGTTTATCTTGGTTTTTATCTCATCTTCTACTATTGACATGTGTCAGACCTTGACCAAGTGTCTCATAAATTATTCAGTTCTCTTGGTTTTCTGCACTGGGTACAACTGTTCAATTGATTCCAAACCATTTAAAATAGCTTATTAAAGTATTATACATGAATAGTTGGTTGGTTGGATTTTACAGCATGTCAACCCTTGTTGGATTATTTAATACCAGAGATGCTTTTGTTTTATTCATTCTTGATGGGTCTTCAAATTTTTTTTAAATCAATTTTTTTAAAACTCATTATTTTCAATTTAACAAATAGATAGGACCCATACAGGTACTACTGCTCTGAGTTAAAGTGGACCTGGTGATAAAATTGGAACTTTACCACTAGATGCAGTTTAACATCATACCCAGGACACTAAGACCCTCAGCCACCACCTTCTAACACATATATGATAAAAAGTATTGAGGGTTTGCCATAAAGGCTATAGGGTTGAGGCAAACATATAGGTGTTAGGTACATGAATAGTTATGGTAATCAAAATAAAATGCTATACAGTATTACCAAAAGACAAGAGATGAATTCAATCAAGGATTATTTGTCAGAAGATTTCTGAAGGTCTGGAGCTGTTAGCTAGGTTCTGTCCATTCTCTTGTATGACTGTCTTCCTTGAAATTCTCTGCGTGCATGTGTGTGTGTGTTTATGTATGTCTGAATTTAACTATTCAAAATTATTTCCCAAGTTAAATCATTACTATGCTTGAATAGACAAAGTCTTGACACTTGTAGTGGAGTGAGAGCAGTCTATTGCAATGGATTGCAAGGAACACCTGAAGAAGGATGAAGGGTACAATAGCCTAACCGTTGTGCATGTATATTTCACAATAAAGATGAGGACAACAGTAAAAAAAAAAAATCAAAATAATATTTAATCAATGATATTTGAAACAGAAACCTCCATCACTATCCATACCTCATCCAATACATTTTCAAGAAACTTGGAAGAAAAAAAAAAAAAAAAAAAAAAAAAGAGGACAGAGGCATCTGAATAATGAGGCATTAATTATATGACACCTGCTATTTGGAAATCCTGAATCTGTTTCTAAGATAACTGAGTTCCTAAGTTGTATAACATCTTACAGATGGAAAACAAATTTCCCTTGTGCAAATCATACAATAATTATGAAAGCAGATAAATCAAAAACCTTTTCAACAATATCCACTGGCCCTATCATAAATCATGCACACCAATTATATATAAACATATTGTGACAAACACAAATTCTTCCTTCCCACTTTTCTTGCATTGGCAAGGACTGCTATGCTGGAGCAAAGATGAGAGCAGTTATGTGACAATGACCTCCAAGAAAAAGGTGAACTGTTCACCAAAAAAAACAGGTGTGTTTTACAGACAGTATGAAGAAGCAAGTTGTTAAGTGGGACACAGAAGAAGTGGCGCTATAAAGAAAAAAGAAACTTTAAGACCCGAGAATGTTCTCCTTCTGTCGTGTATTACTGAACTTAGTTGGTAGTTTGTTCTGCCTTTTTTGTGTGTGTGTGTGTTTTCTATTGAACTCCTTATCTGTAATGTCTAACTTGTTCTTGTGTCTGCTTTTCTTTCAAATTCCTGCTTCCAGCAACCTTTAGACTATAAAACACAAATTCTTCCTTCGCCCTTTTCTTGAATTGGTAAGAACTGCTATGCTGAAAGAAGGACGAGAGCAGTTATGTGACAATGACCTTCAAGAAAAAGATGGACTGTTCACCAAAAAACAGGTGTTATTGTTACTTGTTGTTGCCCTTAATTTTGCCTGCCGAGTTTTTAGTTATGAATTTCAGCCACTGCTATAGTCAGCACAAGGCTTGGAAAGTCAGTAAACAGTGTGGCTTTAAAAGGAAGTTTAGCAACAGGATCCGGTTCATAACAATATGTATCTAGTAAACAAATTGATAGCAAGATATAAAAAGATTAGAAAGAACATCCATTCTTTATTTCTGTCTTGGCAAATATAGCTTCAGTTTCAAAACAGTGTACTGTAGATTGCACAGGAAACCTGTAATTATAAGTTTTGGCTTTTATTATTGCTACCCACTGACATTATCAGTACTCATGGATATGAAGAGGGGGGGTCAATTTTCCAAACCATTTTTTGTCATGAAAGGAAAGGGATGGGGGATGCCATAGAAACTGTCCATTAAAAAAATGAACTGTTGGCATTCATTTCTACTTGCTGAATGTTTACAGAGACCAAACTGTGGATGTTTTAAACTATATATAACATTTTGTGATAAATAGTTGATTTCTATTCCAAAATTTTGTCAATTTGATAACACAACATACATCTAACAAAAATATAGTCTTATATATTATAATATTATTATAATTAGTAGTAGTTTTATATATTTCTATATATAATGTAAAAGAAAAGTTGACAAAGAGACGTACTCTAAAAAATTGTATTGCAAATGATTTTTACTATAAAAATGCATTGGAAATGATTTTTGCATTGGAAATGATTTTTACTATGAAAATACATTGGAAATGATTTTTACTATAAAAATGAATTGGAAATGATTTTTACAATAAAAATGCATTGGAAATGATTTTTACAGATGGACAACCCAGTATAGGCAGACCAGCAAAACCCTACATCAATCACCTCTATGCAGATCCTGTGTTGTAAGGGAAGACATTTCCCCTACAAGAAAGTTAGACTCATCCAATGAAACACATAAATAATATAGATTACACTAGGGAATGATTGAGTAATAGCTCGTCTTGCTACAGAAATGTAATTACTGTTGTTAAAGAGCTGTATGTTGGACTATCTTATTTATATATTTTGTACCAAAAGGGTAATACACCTATGTTAACCTTTCTTCCAGAATTCAATGTTGTTATTCGAGAACACATCCACAACATTTTGGATACTACATGGAAGACTTTCCAGGAGAGATCACCAATAGGAACAGGTGGCAAGCGTTTGGTTTGGTTTGATTTGTTTTATGGCATATCAACTTTGGAGAGCTAAAAATCAACATAAATCCGCCAATTTTTGGAATTAGAAGCTCAAATTTTGGGGATTGTCTAACTTTAACATAGTTCACACATGTACAAAATTTGGGTGGGTAAAATGACATGGATGATTTGATATGGAATTATCCTTATATATTTTAGAAATGATCAACATCAGATAGTTCCTTCTGGTGAATCTTATTTTTTTATTCAGATCATGCCGATTGTCTGAAGAGCTAATCTCATTTCAATCTGACAGAGAAAGATGAGAATAACACCACCACTTCTTTTCAGTATGTCTCAAGCATGTCTACAACTCTCGAGACACTCAACTTTCTTCTGACATTAAAAACTTCTCTTTGACCAGAAAAGCAATCCTTTAATTTCACAACTTGAACTTATCTATGCACATAAAACATTTATTCACCAAACGACAATCTAAAATTTTGTCTCTTCTTTCTTTTACCCTTTAGGTATGTAATACATAAAAGTAAATGCTCCAAAAGTAATAGTTCCTACTTTAATAAGTTTTCCAACAATGTCAGAAGTGAATGTTAGTGGTATGGCAAGAGAAGTTGAACCTTTCTACCAGTCATTTTTTTAACCTTCTTATCAATAGCAGCTGAGTGTCAGTCTGACAAAATGACACCTGACATGAAAGCAGAGGCATGTGATAGAATTTGTCTATAAAAAAAAGAAACCTGATGACATTCAGTTATACTATACATGACTATTTGGAAAAATAGTGTTTAGTAGCTGAAAACTTGCTCTATCCAATGGGTTTGTATTTACCATCCCCTACAACACAGGCAATGTGCAATACAAGATCAATTTTTAAGCAGAGTACAGCTGCTTTGAATTCAGAGTTTTCTTTCTCCTAGATTGGTTGGTTGGTTTTGTTTTACGGCATATCAACCCTCTTTCAGGTCATTTAATGCCAAATCAAGTCATTCTGATAACAAAGGACTCAAGTTACTTACGGTACCTGTGGTTGCTTAAGTAATCACCCAATTAAGTATTGAACAGGATCATTGCTGCTTAATATATAATTGTTTATTACTAGTAAGTACATAATTGTGTATGTCTACTAAGTACATAATTGTGTATGTCTACTAAGTACATAATTGTGTATGTCTACTAAGTATGTATGTGATGTATTGCAAGAAATTATATAATGATGTATTGCAAGAAATTATACAATGGTTTATTGCTAGAAATTATACAATGGTGTATTGCTAGAATTATACAATGGTGTATTGCTAGAAATTATATAATGGTTATTGCTAGAAATTATATAATGGTTTATTGCTAGAAATTATATAATGGTTTATTGCTAGAAATTATATAATGGTGTATTGTTAGAAATTATACAATGGTGTATTGTTAGAAATTATACAATGGTGTATTGTTAGAAATTATACAATGGTTTATTGCTAGAAATTATATAATGGTTTATTGCTAGAAATTATATAATGGTGTATTGCTAGAAATTATATAATGGTGTATTGCTAGAAATTATAAAATTGTGTATTGCTAGTAAGTACATAATTGTGTATTGATAGTAAGTAAGATTGCTACTTAACTTTGGTGATCTTGAGGGAACTGGTGCTTTCAGCATGACTTGACTGTAATCCTCCTAGAGGAACTGATCTACCAAGGCTAAAGCACCCAGTTTGCCCTTCTATTTACCAGTAGCTAGGGGTGGGGAAAAACAGATGGATTTATGCCTTCTTCAAGAGTATTAGCTTAAAGTAAAATGCAAACAGCTTCATCCAGGATTTGAACTCAAATCACAGAGTCCATTGCCTAAAATGATAACCATTACACCACACACATCTACAATGGTGTTAAATCCTCCTTGCATCTGTTTCCATTGAAATAAACAGAAGGTATTACTTTTGAGTAATTCTTGTAGATAAAACTTGTCTAGACATTATTACTTTATTAAGTTGCCAGGTTAGAGGGGGGGGATCAAAAAATGTTAATCTCGAAGATCCATTGATTGTTTTGGTCTTCCATAGTTGATTTGTTTATGTTTTAATCATGAACGCACCAATGGCTTTCCTTTCTCTTGCTATTGAATTCAAATTCTAATTTTTAAATGTCTTCATGAATATAAATAAAATCTTCATTATTTTTACACAAAAAGCAAGCTCTGGTGATAGAGTATATATATATATATATATATATATATATATATATATATATATATTGTCATTAATTGTTTTATTTTCATAGTTTCCTCTGGACATACATACATACATACATACACACCAACTGTCCTTTATATATGTACTAGAAGTGGCAACCCAGCATCGCATAGGTAGAGGGGACAGGGGAAAAACCTGGTGTATTAATTTGTTTACTTTTGAGATTTACAAATGTTGGACATTTTTAAGTAGAATTTCAATGCTATTTCTATGTATATCTTGATTTTTAAATATCTTCGAATATAAATGAAATTTTCATAATTGTTGTATAGGATTACCTACTTCCCCTCTAGACCGTAAAAGAATGGTTGTGTCTATCTTATAAATTAGCTCGCAGACAGACAAGACGGGGAGTTAGTATGTATATGAATTCCTGATCGAATAAATATACTATTACCAAGTATTTGACTTTGCCTCTTATTTGCTATTATTACATATCTCCTACTTCTCTTTGTGTGTGAGTAATTGGCCACCTTTACCCACGACACAAAAATCAAGAACCAGTGATATTTAATGTGTATATATTATTTATTTTTTTATTAATTGTTTTATTTTTGTAGTTTCATTTGGACATACATACACACCAACTGCCCTGCATATATGTACAGATAAAAGTTGCTGTGTGCATTTAAATTTTATATTTTGAAATTCAAAATATTTGAAACTTCAGTCTCAATACTTTTTAATGACACCTTGTTTTTCAATGGGTGCACTCTCTGATCCCCTCAACTTCACATTTCCATCTGGTAATCTTCAACAAACTTTGACAAGGACGTATTATTCCATTCCCATTCTCGTTAATTCTTCCGACCAATCCAATTAGAACAATTCATTCTCTATTTGTAGATTGAATCTTTTAATTGTTCTGAGTGGAAACCAACAAATTTGAATGAAACATGGGATTTTATCCAAATCTCCTGGAAGATTATCAAATAGAAAATAATGCTATAGTAAAAACAAATAAGTTTACAGGTTGAAAAGTCAACGAAACTCATTCATCAATGAAAATACTTAGAATTTCAAACATTCCACAAAGACTGAAGATTGCAAAGACTTAAAACTTAAAAGGTAAAGTTAATGGGTAATTCCATGTCAAATCATCCAGGCCATGTCACCCACCCCTTTCAATTTTTCTGAAATTTTATCCAAGTGTGGAATATGATAAAGTTAGCTGATTCATAATATCAATCTTGCTAGGGAAAAATCAGAAATCATCAATAATTTAAAAATGGTTGACTTTAAAACTTTTCTGAAAGCATTTTTGGATTTCAAGGGCAAAAATGGTTCTAAAAACCAATTTTTAGTAGTAGGGAATCTCTAGAGTTCATTTTACAGACAAAAATAGATTACAAAAAGTCACCATTTTTCACCAACCCCACCAAATTTGGAGAACTAAAAATCAACATAACTCAGCCAATTTTTGGAATTGGAAGCTCAAATTTTGGGGATCGTCTAGCATTAACATAGTCCCCACCTGGAAAAAAATTAAGAAAAATTGAAAGGGGTGGGTGACAATTTTACATTTTTCTGGATGATTTGACATGGAATTACCATAATAGAGTGGCCTATTGTTGGTATCAGCGAAACAGCAAGGGAGTCTATCCCCTTTTTGCTATTGCTAGACCAGGAACATTGTCTTTGCATCTGAGGTGGAGTGCCACACCTACCCTCAGCTCTCCACTTTAATGCACAGATCAGCTTACCCAAGCTGTGCTACTCATGCACCGAGTTGGTGAGGACCAGTATCAAACCCAAAACCTTGTGATTCCTCAAAATACATCATGGAATAAAAGTGGCCTATTGTTGGTATCAGCTGAACAGCAAGGGAGTCCATCCCTTTTTGCTAGTGCCAGACCAGGGAGATTGTTTTTGCATCTGAGGTGGAGCGCCACACTTACCATCAGATCCAAACTTTAATGTACAGATAAACTTACCCAAGCTGTGTTACTCATGTGCTGAGTTGGTGAGAATCAGTATCAAACCCGAAACCTTACGATTCCTCAAAATACATCATGGCGTAATGACACTAATTCATTTTAAAATTTTGGATAATACATGGAAATATAAAGATCTAAGTAATGAAAATGAAGATAGTAGATCAAATACACCATGAAATGATTATAATTTATATGATAAATTTAGACAAGATAAAGAAGGCTGAAGAATGCATCTGCCAAAATATAATAATATAAACCAGGGATCCTCAAAGTGAGCTACACATACCCCCAATAGTACATGGGTAGCAATAAAGCTAGTTTGTAATAATATATTTCATTTGTAAGAAAAAAAAACTTAATAAATTTACATGTAATTTTTTCTAACCTATGACTGTACTTGATAGAAACATACAAAAAAACATCATTTAGAAATGAACAAAAAAAAAATGTTCAAATACAAGAGGGTCAAATACTTTTTTTTGTACCAATCTGGCCAAATTCTTCATTTCATATTGTTGGACTATCTAAGGCATAAGATGTATACAAAATTGCCACTTATATTTATGGACTTTACCAAAATCAGCAGCAGGCATTGACAATAAAAAACTTACATAGAAGCATTTAAAGTATTGGTAATTGACCTGAAATCAGTTGCTAACCGGATTTAATACCAGAAGGAACACTATAACGAGATTTTCTGCTACAAAGAGTACACTCTTGTTCTACCTAGGATTTCAAGGAATACAAGACTTTCTACAACTGAGACTACACCCTTTTCTGCCATTGGATTTAACAATGGGAGACCTAAATGCCAAAAATGATAACCAGAATCATAACACACATAACACAAAGCAAATTTTCTGAAGACATAAATCTGTGATTTAACAACTAAAAAAACAATCTTATTGTCTGATAAATAAAAAAAAATAAAAATACTCAAAAGTTGATGCCTGAACAGAATTCTGTATTACAACAAGAACACTCTCTGCTCTTGAAGAAGCTATTAACAATAAGCTAGCCAATATAGTGAAAAACAATTTTTTTCCCCCACAATACTTAAGTAAAGAATAACGAGAATTACAGCATTCTTAATGACTTTATGTTTTCCTGCTATTTTCTCTAAGTGAGAATTGGTTTGGACGCCATAAGATCTGTTATAGAAATCATTATGTAAAACTGGCCAAACATATTGGCTCAGAATATTTTTGAACCAAATGAAAGGAAATGCTTTTTTTAATGATTAAATCAAGCCAAAGAGATAAAAAGAGGTTAATCCTCTTATTCTTCTTATTATTATTCTAACTGCATATCATTTCAACTAATTTCCACTTCTTTTCTCTGAGTAAGCATTGGTTTAGAGTCTATAAGAACTGCTGTAGGCATTTACCAAGCTTAGTTTAACACAAGGCCAGAAATATGGGCTACCCAGTAGAAAATAAAAGAATACACCGACTGTACCTCTATGTAGAGGGTATGAAATTCTCAATGGGGCCACCTATTGGTCTTTGTTTGATATTATTATAATCTGCCTATAAATATATAAAGGGCAGTTGGTGTGTGTGTATGTATGTCTGGATGAAACTAAGAAAATAAAACTATTAACAACAAAGTAAATAACACATTAAAAATCTCCAATTCTTGCTTTTTGTGAAAAAATTATGTAGATTTGATTTATATTATGAAGATATCTAAAAATTAAAATAGAAATAGTATTGAAATTCTACTTAATAATGTCCATAGCATTTGTAAATCTCAAAAGTAAACAAATCAATACACCAGGGTTTTTTGTGCCCCCTATACCCAATCGATGCTTGGTAGCTGCTTCTAGTTATATTTAATGCTAGATTTAACAATATTTCTATATTTTTTTAATGTATATTAACTAACATTTCAGACTCTTTAAAATTATGTTTGGTTTCTAAATTGTGTTTCACTAACACATTCCTGTCATCATCAATTTTGAAATCTCTGATGTGATAGGTAGAAAGTTATCTTTTAAACATGTTATATTAAATACAATAGACAAGAATTAAAAAAAAAAACTTTTCTGCTGGTGAGTCATAGGGTATAAATATGGATGAAAGTTGTTTAAAAAACAAATAATTTTTTTTAGTTATGCTGGCAAATAGACACACCCTTCAGGTACAAGTATTTAAATATTAATGTAATAAAATATCATATTAAATTAGAAAGACTAATGAAACTAAATAATGCAGAGATTTGAAATAGAACAACTGAAACTTACTCTTCCATCTCTCCTGTTTTTTATTGCAAATTTTCCTAATTTAACTATTTAGTTAAAATAGAAGTAAAGAATAAAATTACACTTATTTCTTCTTGTTAATGGATTTCTTTTAAGATTTATCCCAAAATATTTGCTCTTATTCATTAAGATAAAACCAAACAATTAGAAATCAATAATACTAAGCATATATTTATTAAAATCAATTTTTTAATATCAATATGCAAATTAGCCATCCCATTAACATTGTAAACCACTATTTTGTTGTATATATAAATACAATTACATGTTATTAGTATGTAGATTTGGTCAATAGTATTAATAATGTAAAACATTAAAAAATTGAGGTTAAAATAAAAATAAAATCATGGATAAAGTGACATAAAAATAATTAAGGGAATTGTAACTTGAATAGTAATATAGTTTCGGTTTGAGACAAAAAAAAACACACTATCTCCATTATAATTATATTTCAATTACTTTCAGCCATCACTAGTCATTGTTAAGAATTAAGTTGTGTTTGAAATCCAAAAAAGGAACAATGTGAATTTTTAAATGAATGTTTTCATCTAGTGTTAATGACATCATGTGCAAACATCTGGATCAAGTGTTAGATGAATTTTAAGATTCCAACTCATTGACCACCCTGGTCAGCTGGGCTGTAGAATACACCGACTGCACCTCTGCAGAGGGGTAAAATCACCCCAATAGGGCTAACTGTCAGCCATAGCTGCCAACCATGATGCTTAAGGATAGAATCCTGGTAGTTAGCAGTCCATTACATGCAACACTCCACTTGGGCCTCACTTAGCTGATACCAAAAATAGGCCACTCCTCCTACTGCGATGGAATTGGTGACCCACTTTCAAAATCTGGACAAGATTTCTCCCTTCATCTAAATAGTAGGGCAAATTGGTCATTTAACCTTGATGTGGAAACCAATCAACAAAATAAAAACTGAATTCAAACAAACTGTACTATACACAAGAACAGCTGAGGAAGACAGGAGGATACAGTGGCCGAAACATTGTGATTTTACATACCACAATAAAGATGAGAACAACAGTCCAAAAAAATCAAAATTATGCAGATTAAACCATTTTGGTTTGTTCCCCCCCCCTTTTTGTTTTTTGGCTGACAAATCAAGTTTAGTGAAGTATGTAAAGGACAAGTCTGCAATAAAATTTTGGCATCTAACTTTAACAGGACATAAATTGGTTGTCTGAGCATTTCTTATAGATAATGTGGCACATTGGTTAGACTATTATTTTAATCTCTGCTCTTTTTATATTATATCATTTCAGTTGATTTCTTTTTTCTTTTCACCTTATACAGGTCTGTGATGGAATCAGCTAATTCTTTACAAATCAGGACTGTTTTCATCTACTTAGTAGCAACAATCATATTTAAGAACTTTACAGAACAAAGAATACTGAATGTAACAGAAATCTAAGGAACTCTAAATAAAGAATGAGAAAAATAGGGAGAAGAAGAGGGATACAGAGAAGAGAGAGAAATATAAAAGAACAGGGAAAATAGAGAAGAAGAAAGACATGCAAAGAAGAAGAGAGAAGAGAGAGATAAAAGAACAGAGAAAAATAGAAGAGAGACAAAGAGAAAGAAAGAAATATAGAAGAACAGAAAGAAATAGAGAAGAGAGAGACATAGAAAATAAGAGAGAAGAAATAGGGAGAAGAACAGAGAGAGAAAGAAAGAAATATAAGAGAAGAACAGGAGATTATAATAGAGAGAAAATAAAATATAGGAGAGAGAAGAGACACATAGAGAGGAGAGAGAGAGAGAGAAAGGTTTGGTTTGGTTTATTTGTTTAATGGCATATCAATTCCTTATGGAGTTGATAAACAATATACTAAAAAAGGTGGAAGAAAATAAAAAGGGAGAAGTGGGGGAATAAAATGAGAAAGATATTTTCTTTCTCTTGTTTCAATTCTTTTTCCATCTACACAAAATACCTACTCCTGCATGCCCCCAAAAGAAATATAAAAAGGTGAACACATTCTAAAATTAATATTGCAAAGATTTTTAACAGTTTAGGTTTTAGTTTTAATAATAGAAATGAGAATGTTTTAAAGAATTTTTCAAATATATTTGGTATGATTTCCACAGGTACATATGCTACACTCTGATCATAAACAATGTGCACACACTACTCTCTGTTCTTGGCAGAATATCCAGGTATCATACTTTATTTAAGTCAGAAATGCAAAACCATACATAAATAACCTTGTTATTTTTGTGAGAAATATGCTGATTATATATATATATATATATATATATATATATATATATATATATATATATACACAAGGTGTGTCATAAAAGTATCAAAATTGAAGCTGTATTTACTAAGATGGAAATGAACAATAAATGGAACGTTAATTTTTTCAAAATACAAGGTGTGTCAAAAGTGTCCAGTTTGAAGCTGTATTTACCAAGATAGAAAGGAACAATGGATGGAACATTTTTTCAGAATACAAGGTGTGACATAAAGTGCAAGTTTGAAGTTGTATTTACCAAGATGGAAATGAACAATGAATGTAATGTTAATTTTTTCAGAATACAAGGTGTGTCAAAAAAGTACAAAAAACTCGATACTTTTTGACACACCTTGTATATATATATATGGTAATGTGTTTGTGTGTGTGTGTGTACATTATGTATGTATTTATGCAACCTCTCCTCAAAAGCCTGATGCAAAATAAGGTCAATTTCTTAACTAGAATTTAATAGGTTTCAACTTTGAGCTTTCCTTCTCCTAGATAAGTTGTCATGCCAATGTTAAAAATTCCAGTGTGCCCTACTATTATAAAGGTATATATATATATATACCAACGCTTTTGTATGAAGAGACTGCCCTACTATGTACCCATAGCTGGAGGAAGAATAGCTGAATGCATACCTTTTCCAAGGGTATTAGCACTATGTGAAATACTAATAGCCATGTCTAAGATTTGAACTTGGGTGGACATGTCCATTTCCTACGACAATAACCATAACACCACAAACACATCCAATTGTACATTATGTAAGTCCTTTATTCTTTTTCTAATTTTTAAAAGCACATCTTGAAGAACTTGTACAAAAAGTGTTATCACCACACATGACAGAACACCTTTTGTTCAGCTTCACTAACAAAACCATTGATTTCTTCGTCTTCAAATTTTTCATTCTCACTCGTTTATATTTTCTTCTCTTCTAATGTTGATTCAAGAACAGTTTATTGATGCACACGACTGTTCCCTAATGCAAAATCATTTCGGACTAGATACACTCTGGAAATTTTGCTGTGGTTTCTATTCTTGCCACAACTCAAATAGAAAATCTTGCATCTTTACAATTCTTGCTTTTTTTCTTTTTTTTTCTATTTTTCCCTTTATGTAACTTCACTCCTCATTCCCTTTCTCTTGTAATATTTATCAAGTATAAAAAGAATTTTCAGTCCCTTGGTACCTGTTTTTATTACCGTTCCTTAGGTCCTACCACTGACCCTTCCCATTTGGACTCCATTCAGCTATAGCTCAAGTGGGAATAGATCACTGGATATCAGTTTAGACTATGCAGCACAGGATCCATTCATAAAATGTACGAACAAGTGTCCACACAACCATCAAAGAATAAAACCCTGAGAAAGAATACAAAAGGATGCCAACCATGAAATGAGATACTGAAAAGTTCTGAGCCCAACCAAGAAAAAAATAAGAATTTTTTTTTCCCAAATGGTTAAAGAAATTTGAGAAAACATGTACTTAGATTTTGAACCTCTGGTGAATATGCAATATATATATATATATATATATATATATACAGAGATGCTGATGGGTACACATCCTGCATCCTTGATGCACAAAAAATCAAAAAAGGATGCAGTAAAATGGTATCCATGCATCCCACTATTTTTCTTTTTTCTTACCTTACCATTTCAAGCTAACTGTAAATACATTTCAATAGTTTCTTAGAAACGAATTATGCAGGATAGGTTATAAGGTAGGAGTTAAACGGTTTTAGTTGTTTCCCCAGATCATAAATAAAAACCCTACAATCTATTATTAGTTGGGACCCATAAATTTTCCTGGGGACTCATTCAAAGCAAATATGTGTGTCCCAGGATGCACTATATCAAAAAGCTATCAGCATCACTGCATATATATATATATATATATATATATATATATATATATGACCTAATCTGAAGACCACTTAGGCAAGAAACAGTCAGTAACAAGGTGTTGACTCCATATACATGCCAACTTAGCTCAAATATAAATGCTCTATTAATGGTATTGAGCACTATCTATTTAAAATATAACATCCATATTATCAATATATATATATATATATATATATATATATATATACCAACCCCTCTGCAGGATGTGACACAAGGTGTATTTTTATGCAGTGTTTAACAAATTTGAATATAGAATTTTTCTGCTACAAGACTGGTTGCTATACCAAGGTTAAACGGTCCAGTTTACCCTACGATGTTGCCATCGCTTTCTGTGTATGGGATATTACTACCAAGGTATGTAAACAGTTGTACTAATTCTAATGGCTTGCCATCCAGTGTGGATATATATATATATATATATATATATATATATATATATATATATATATACACATTTACTAACCTCTGCCGCACGAGTAGTATGTCACACAAGCTCTATTTTTAAGCAAAGTTTAACAGGTTTGAATACAGTTTTCCTTCTCCTAGACCAGTTGCCATACCAAGGTTAAAGATCCCAGTCTGTTATACTATTTATACTATTTACCCATAGCTGGAGGGAGAATAGTTGGATTCATACCTTTCCCAAGGTTATTAGTGATATGTGAAATGCAAACAGCCTTGTCTAGAATTTGAACTTGGATCACCATGCACATTTCCTATGATGATAACCATTACACCACAAGCACCTTCTAAAGTGTGTGTATGTTTTATATCAAGATGAAAAAAAATTGAGATGAATGTACAGGATTGAAAGCATTTTGTTAAAATGATGATGTGTGTGTGTGTATATATATATATATATATAGGGTGTAAAAACAACTTAAAATTTTATGTTTAATATTTAAACATCTTTATTCTCCAGTGAATGGCATTTTTGTACTTGAAAAGAAACAAACCTAAAATATTAAAAAAAAATTTTGAACTGTTTTTAACACATCCTTTTAAAATTTGAGATAATTCTAACGAGAATTGGTCAAGTTATTAGATTATGAAATGATATCAATTTTTCTGAAACCCTCTGTGGGAATATATATATATATATATATATATATATATATATATATATATATAT
The DNA here is from genome assembly GCA_023376005.1 of Doryteuthis pealeii. Taxonomy (NCBI): domain Eukaryota; kingdom Metazoa; phylum Mollusca; class Cephalopoda; order Myopsida; family Loliginidae; genus Doryteuthis; species Doryteuthis pealeii. The sequence goes on along the minus strand of CM042143.1, from coordinate 57,380,675 downwards.
TATTTCTAAACTCAACTGAAACTGAAAAACAAGATAACTCAGTTTTCGAAATAAAAAAAATTTTCAAACTGATATCTGAGAAAAAGAAATTTAAAAAAAAAGAAAAGACCTACACACTCGTACTTTCCGAAAATAATCATCAGTACTGTATGTAGTGGCCAAAAGAAGAAAAAAAAACACTGATGGAGTTTACCAAGTTATATATGTAAAAAGTGTTCAATACACTAAGTAGAGCATAATTATAAGGACCTACTATAATGAGTCAAACATTATCTACCTAGTTTTTACTCAAATAGTTCTACAGGATAATTCTGACTCAGAATTAACTTGAAGAACCATTAAGTTGAAACCTAGGTAGATAGTGTCTGACACATACAGGTCCTTAGATGTATATATATATATATATATATATATATATATATAAGTCGTCGGGGCGGCCTAATGTTGGTATCAGCCAATCAGCGAGGGAGTCTATCCCCTTTTCACTAACGCTAGACCAAGGAGATTGTTTTTGCATCTGAGGTGGAGCGCCACACCTACCATCAGCTCCTTACTTTACTGCACAGATCCCTGTGCTACTCATAACGCTGAGTTGGCGGAATCGAACTAGGAACCTTGTAGTTTCTAGCCGAACGCTCTACCGACTGAGCTAAACCAGCCCATTAAATATATATATATATATATATATATAAGTTGAGAATGGAAGCGAATCCAACGGTATGTTGAAAGGGAAAATAAAGAAAAGAAAATGCTGAATGGATATTTTATTTTATTTTAATTTACTGACACGTGTTTTGGCCAGGAGTTTATCCACGTACATATATACTCTACCTATGATTATTTTAAATACAAAATAAAATAACAATAATAGAAAACTATAAAAATTTTGTAGTATACAAAGAATAATGGCCTTCATCAGAGTAAATTCTTTGGTGTTTTAAAAGCCCCAATAAAATCCTACACAAAGAAAGCCAATATTCCCAGTATTCAACAGAAGCATAAAACAAGCCTTACACTACAGTATATAAAATAAAAATAAAAACTGCCGCTTGATTTGAAAATCACATAGTTGAGAAAATGACAGCTACAAAGTACTGTTGACTTTACTCTAACTTAGATATATATCAATGACATTGAGCAATTACAATTTATATATATATATATATATATATATGCATGTGTGTATCATAGATAGTGTGTAGCCCTAAAAATGTTAAAATCCAAGAATTCAAATATGGTTGCCTTATTTTCAAACATCCTGTATATCACCTGTAAGATAACCAATGAGATACTCTTGAATATCTCAAACATAATTCTCAATACTCTACAAGTATATTTTGCTAAATTATAGTACTACAGCTTCGTGCACATATGTATGAGGGTTGGTTTTCCCCATCCCCAGCCTCATATGTTTCTGGGGACTATAAAAAGCTAGCATTCAGAATTAATGCAAAAGTTTTTTGGCTAAGAAATTTTCTTTTTTTTTTTTAATGCAAAAATGATAGATAAACTTTTTCGAAAGTAGATGACCAGTAAATAAACATTTAAAAGTTGAATTGCACTAAATGATATCCATTTAGAAAGGAAAGAATGGTGAAATTTAATGCAGATAAATTTAACCAAGAAAAAAAAAATGTAAGAGAAAAAAGAGAGAAAAAAAACTTGTCACAGCTGCGTGATCCATTTATACTCGATTAGCAGCCTTGTATTTCATTAATTTAAATTGTAAAAAATAATGAATTATACACCCAATGATAAGATATTTTAACAAATTTAAGTATATATATATATATATATTATATATATATATATATATATATATATATATATATAGAGAGAGAGAGAGAGAGAGAGAGAGAGAGACAGACAGACACACACATGAACACATGCAGAGAATTTGGAAGACATAAGACACAAAACTAAATGGACAATACCTAGCACTTCCAGAGTTTCAGAAATAAATCTTCTGACGAGGAGATCTTTATCTCAAAATATTAAGAATAAAGCAAAGGTTAACAAACAACATCATAGTTACCTCATTTTTCTTTACACTTGCATTGTGATAGCCTTCAAAACCAACCACTAAACCAATATAAACACAATGCTTCAAGCAAATTATAAAACACTATTATATATATATATATATATATATATATATATATATATATATACCCCAACCTCTCTGTACAAGCTGTATGTAACACAAAGTGAATTTTTTACGCGGAGTTTAACAGGTTTGAATTCAGAGTTTTCCATCTCCTAAACTGGTTACCTAGCCAAGGTTAAAAAGCCCAGTCTGCCTTATCTACCTACAGCTGGTCGGGAGAGTAGTTGGATGCATACCTTTTTGAAGGATATCAGCACTACATGAAATGCAAACAGCCTCGTCCAGGATTTGAACTTGGCTCAACGAGTCCATTTCTTATGACTCAAACCCTTACAACATGTACCTTCTATTTCAAATTTAAGTATATTGACAAAAAAGATTTTATACACTTGAGCATGATATGAGAAGAGAAAGAAGATTTGGTCTGTTTTCTTTGTTTAATGGCATATCAACCTTCATGGGTTATTTAATAGTGTGGCATAAGATTATTGTCAATCCTCTGTAATTCTGAGGGGATGACCCTTTTCATACTTATGTAAGGTAGTATAGAGATATGGTGGCGATCAGTGCAGTTGCACTTGCATTCTGGGGATAAATCGTGGGAACCGGAAGGCATAGAAGAACCTGTTCCGGTTTAAGAATAGTAAGGAGCTTTAGTTTAGTTTTGCAGTGGACGTCAGACAGAGCAGTCGGCCATGATGCTCTGTCTAAACTGTAACTCTGCATACGCGCGCTATGTTATGTCTGGGTTGGGGATTTACCGAATAAAGTAACATTAAAAGAAAATCGAAGTCTTGTGTTTACTAAAACTAACAATGACACAGGGCTTCTGATAAGGAGAAATCCCTAACAGAAACCAGACCCGAAGTCCCAAGAAAGTCTAGACCTTAGAAGATTCCAGACCAAGATGATAGAAGATAGAACAAAGCCGGCCAGAAGAATAGATGTCCAAGATATAGAAGCAAGTAAGAAGTAATGAAGGGTATACAACATTATATCGATTTGGTACCATGAAAACATCAGTATGCAATAATAGTAACACTAGTTTTTCTTTCTCAAGGATGCCAAAAGCCATCCTTGTAGAAGAACAGTAGTGGTACTATTTAACACATAGCTGGGGGGGGTATTAGTTTTTATCAGTATTTAATATCATGGTACTGTGCATTAATCTTCATCTGATTTTGGTAATCCAATCTGCTATCTTGTAAAATGTTGCTCTGCTTGAGTAGTGAAGCCATCCTTGTAGAAGAACATTAGTAGCATTATTTAACACATAGCTGGGGGGAGGGTGAGGGTACTAGTTAGAAAATGAACTTAATACTAGCATGACTGGAGGTTTGAACTCACTTACTACAATGTTGCAGTTCAAATGATAGATAATACGTTATGAGGATTTCTCTGAGGAGAGGAAGAAGAAAAAAGACAGGAAATTGGTCTGTTTTACTTTCTTTGTTTAATGGTATGTCAATCTTCTTGGTTTATTAATGCCAAAGCCATCATTGTAGAAGAACAGTAGTCATATTATATACTTTTTACCCATAGCAGAGAGGGAGAAGTGATTCGTACCTTTCCCAAGGGTATTAATCCAAAAGTGAATGTAATAGTGTGTCTGAATCTCAAACTCACTCACTATAATGTCACAGTTCAGCACATTAGACACTACACCATGGAGATTTCCCCAGAAGTAGAAGAAGAACAAAAGGCAACAAAATTGTTGTTTTTTTTGGTTTAATGACATATCAACCTTCATAAGTTATTTAATGCCCAAGCCATCCTTGTAGAAGAACAGTAGTGGTATTATTTAATTCATAGCTGGGGGATGAGGGGTTCATACATTTCCCAAGGGTATTAGTCAGAAAGTGAACGTAATTGCATGACGGGAGTTCTAACTCACTACAATGTTTCAGTTCAGCACGTTAGCCACTACACCACAGGGACTACCCCTCCCCACTTGCAAACAAGTAAAATTAAAGATTAAATAAGCATACAAATTTTATTTTTTTATCAATACAAAATTAATAGATAATGAAATTTTTTTTCAAAAAGAAAAAAAAAAACAACTCTCTGTTGACTAGGTACATTCACTTACATTCTCTCTCTCTATCTATCTATATCTATCTATATATCACTCTATCTATCTATCTCTATCTCTCTGTATCTGTATCTCTCTCTCTCTCTCTCTCTCTCTCTGTATCTCTCTCTCTATCTCTCTCTCTCTCATCACTACTCAAGCAGAGTAACATTTTACAAGATAGCAGACTGGATTACCGAAATCAGGAGAACATTAATGCACAGTACCATGATATTAAAAAAATGATAAAAGAAAAAGATTTCTCTGCTTTTTTTAAAAATATCTTGGAGTAAAAATATTTTTTTTATAAAAACAGACATCTCAAACATTTTTTTTTTCCAAAATTTTTTTTTTTTTTTTTGTGATTGGTGATCACAGAAGAAGAAGAAGAAAAAGAAAACCTAGTCATAAAAAGCAAAGGTAAATTATCTGCAGTTCCAAACTCATCTTCCCACAATGCATTTGGTCGAATATATATGGACCGAGATTAGAGTTAAGTCTTCACAGTCATGGAAGCAAAGAAGAAGTCTCTTTCTGGCTGTTTTCCATGGCTTCAGGCAAGACACTTCTAGTCAGCCTTAAAGAGATTATTGATTCGTACATCTATATAGAATAGACATTCAAGTCCATGGTTACGCCAATGCTGGAGAATTAAATATATATATCATAAGCTTTAGAATAAACATTTTGCACTTGAAATAATTTTATAGATTTGAAATATATATAAAAATAGAGTAAAAGTCAAATACAGTATTGTACATGTGCGTATATATATATATATATATATATATATATATATATATATATATATTATATGTGTGTGTGTGTGTGTGTGTGTGTGTGTGTAAACATTGGCTGCAAGTCCACCAGATATTGAGAATATTATAAAATGTTAACCTTGTGAAAATGTCAAGTGAAATGGAAACATCCTTGTCCAGGATTTGAACTCAAGACACTGTGTCCAAAATTAATTGTATAATCTATTCTCTTAGTTAATACAATTAGATATCTCTACATAGACTACAACTATTATTATTATTGCAAAATTTTCACTCCGGCATTTATTACTATTATTATTATTATTATTATGACTATAACCATAAAACACACACACACACACACACACACACACACACACACACACATAAATATTTAGATGGTAGGCACATAAGTTATGAAAATTTAGATATAGGATGTTATTCATTATATATATTATCAACCTGTCACTATGTGAAATGCAAACAGCCTAATCCAGGATTTGAACTATGGTTGATGAGTTCATTTCCTATGATGTTACTCATTATATAGAGATATGCATATATATATATATATATTATATATATATATTATATTAATTTGCTTACCAATGGATTCCTAAGCCAATGAGCCAATTTTGTTTTAACTTAGAAAGTAAACTCTTTTCATCTCAAGGAGTATTTTAATGGTATTCGCCTCCACCCCACCCCTTTTCCTACAAGTGTCCAGAATATATTAGATTAAAGCTGATCCGGAAGTTAGCGAGATGGAAGGTCCTGAGTTTTGCGAGGACTACTATTAGAAAAGGAGGAAGAAGAAATAAGAGATAGTAAAGGTTTTAAAAAAAGTGATGAACACAAAAACGGTGTGACCCCCCCCCCCAAATGGAGAATTGAAAGCCAACCGGAAGTTTCGGTTTGGTTTGGTTTGTTTTACGCATATCAACCTCAGTGGGTCATTTAATGCCAATAAAGTTTTGAAATAAATCAATTCTTAATGGATAATACAATTTTTTTATAAATACATTTTTCTATTTAACCCATAGATGGGACCCTAACAGGTACTACCACTCCAGGCCAGAGCGGACCAGGGAGCAATGGTGATGAAGGGGTGCTCCACATTCCCCAAACCTCCAAAACTGGAACCTCACCATAAGATAGAGTTTAACGTCATTCCCAGGACATGTAGACCCGCAGCCACCGCCTTCTAGCACCCATATGATTAAAAGGGATTGGGGCTTGCCATAAGAGCAATAGGGTTGGGAAAAATCATATAGGTGCTAGGGCTTGACGTGACCAGCCGATTGATCAGAGGGGGCCTCTCCAACCGCCTGTCTAGCCCAAGATAGGGCCAAAGTGGAGTATTACATGTCATGAACTGCTCTCATTCACCTGGGCTCTATCCTTAAGCATCATGGGTCGCCACCCATGGCCAACAGGTGGCCCCATTGGGGGAGTCTTACCCCTCTGCAGAGGTGTAGTCGGTGCATTCTAACGCCCCAGCCGACAGGGTGGCCGGAAGTTTCGGGTGTTGACCGGAACCGGAAGTCACGTGGTGACGTGGAACGATGAAGAAAAATACTGGCCTCTTTTTGCTTCCCGAGGCGTAGGGCACAGACGGGCCTCTGGTCCCTAGTGTGGGATTACAGTAATTTAACAGTGTCCTCTCTCTTTCTCCCTGCCTTTCCTCCTCTCCAAAACAACCCACGAGACGAGCCTGGAAATAAAAGCTAAGCAGCTTGTGATGATATATTTCTCGCATTCTACTTTTTTATCGACAAGATGACTGCCACATGCCGAACACCTTTTTAGTGTCGTGAATTTGGAGGCACGTTGACAAGACCCGCCATACAATATATATCGATATTAGAACGTTACCTATATCCGATTTGGTACCGTGAATATTACTGCCACATTACAAAGGTCTAATTTGTCCTAAAAGCAAATAAAAACTGTCATTTGCAGGAATGCTCTCCTCACGGTGGGACAGGAAATTAGTTAAAATTTTAGTCACCATTTTAGGCATTTAGTTCTTCTGTTTAGTAAATCCAAGTTGGTATTGTTTGGGTTTAGTTGGTTAATCCTAGTCTTGCTAGTATTCCTTGAAATCCAATGGTAAAAAGAGTTATAGTCTCAGTAGATACTCCTTAGTATCTCTGTAGTATTAGTAGTTCTTCTTGCAATCCTTGTCTGTGGGTCTTGATTGCAGAAAGTTCAATTTAGAATTGATTTTAGACATTTATCAAAAAATTTAAATCCGTTCATATACATTTCCAATATGTCACATTGGCAGTAAGTGCCTGCTGCTGATGTTGGGAAAGTTCATAAATAGGAGTGGCAATTTTAACTCCAAGAATTCTAACAATTACTCAGAAATGAAATTTTCATGTGAAATCGCTTGGAACTCCAGGAGTCTTTTAGAAATATTTTCCGGGAAAGTGCATGAAGGGAGTTGGAGGAAGCATGGCTGGAACATTTTAGCTTAAAAATTAAATCAGGGAGGTCTAATTCATTCAGAAAGCAAATAAAATTGGCATCTGCAGGAAAGATCTCCTTTCAAAGAAGAGGATCTGGAACTTTCCATATTACTAATGATCAAGAAATAAAAAAAATTTCATATTTCTGATTCATATGCTTATGTTTTAAATCAGTTTTTAAATTCAATTCTAAAATTTTAACATATAAAGTAGCTCTATCTTAGTTATTGGACACTATTACAGAAAAGACAAGATGATAATTGGTTACCACTTCTATTTTTTAATATTAACTATCTTCTCTCTCTCTACATATATATATATATATATATATATATATATATTATATGCTGCAGTGTTTCGATCTATTAATTAGATCATCTTCAGGGCATTTGTTGGTATGTGGAAAGTGATAAGAAATCATTTATCACAGAATAACGAGAAAAGCGAGTGGTAGTCCTTGTCACTCAATCTGTTTAAAAAATTTTGAGGTTTGAAAAAGGAGACGGTTTTGAAATAAGACATCAAATATTCTATTTTATGGCGTGAGTATGAGACGCTGTAAGTGTGTGTATCGAAAGGAACATTGTGCATTTTTAGGTATGTGGTTGTGTGTGTGTGTGTCGCTTTTCTCGTTATTCCTGTGATAAATAATTTCTTATCATTTTCCACATACCAACAAATGCCCTGAAATGATCTAATTAATAGATCGAAACACTGCAGCGTCGGCAATAAACTCACCACTTAACCATTTAAACCGTGTGTTTTTTCATTTTTCTTAATTATACTACATACGTCGGATTCACTTCCTTTCTTCACACACATAAATATATATATATATATATATATATAAATTATATATATATTATATATCATAAGTTAGGGGAGCATGGACAAGATTGCTTGTTTACTGACAGTTTCTTTATCTATATGATTCTCAAATCAACTGTCAGTAACCAATTGCCATTGACTTCACATCCATGCTACCCCTAAATTAGATATATATCCTCTATCTCTGGTATTGGGGCACTATCTACTTAAAGATCTAACACTCTATCTATCTATCTATATATTAATATATATATCCGATATCATTATCGGGTGTTCATATGGGCAAAGAATATAAAATAGACAGTTCTAGACACTTTGATACCAAAAACAAAAAATAATTTTCATTCAACCACTGAATATGCTACAATTTTCATTACTTCTTTTGTGGCATATCAAGACTTTTTTAAAAACTTCTTCATAAAAATCTTTTCTCCTCACAATGACCTAAGTGGAAACTACTTGAGAACAATTAAAAAATAAATATCTACAAAGAAATATTCCTTTTATGTTCATATCATTGTGTCTATATATATATATTATATATTATATAATATATATATATATATACACACACACACAAAGATATTAAAATGTCAAATATAAAAGATATTAAAATGTTTGATTTTGTTGGTTTTTCTTTTTTCCAAGACTCTTCTACAGGGACATGTCATAGAGAAATGAAGTGGCAATCTGACCTTTTCCCCTTTGATTTCTTTGCAATTGTTAACTCTTTGGCCTACACAATTTTCCGGTATTTTTTCCACCTGTATGATGGATATTTCAAAGTTCACTATCTATTCACCTCAAGACTAATTCTACTCAAATAAAGTCCTATCATTATTTGAATTTGAGTCCTTCTGCCTCAATTATAATGAACTAACCATCAGTTTTTAAGGGTAGTGGGAGAGCCACTGTGAGCACCTTAACTCTAATAACTCTCTTTTAGTTTTCTTATTTTTCCTCTCTTTAAACTAAACTAGTCCACACAAAAGGTCAGTTCTAACAACTCTCTTTTAGTTTCTTTATTTTTAAACTTTTAAACTATATTATGTTGTATATTATCATTGAAACTTATCATTCTTTTGCACTAAACGATAATATAAATCTCACATCTATGAATGATTTATATCTTCGCATTTAAATATCTTATTGACTTCACATGGATATTTACTTATTATTAACTCTTTGCCTACTAAAATTTCCCCTACAACTGTACAAATTTCTTGGTAGTTTTACCTGTATGATGGGATATTCCAAAGTTCACTATCTATTCACCTCAAACTCATTCTATTCAAATAAAGGTCCTGTCATTATGTAATTTGAGTCCTTCTGCTTATTATAATGAACCAGCAGTTTTTGTGGGAAAGTAGCTGGAGCGGCTTCAAGTAGCCAAAGAGTTAAAAACCTAAGGTTGGTGTTTATGGCACAAACTTCAGGTTCTCAAATCTATTTTTACTACCAAATTTCTCCCACGGCTATACTAAATTTTTTTATTTTTTTTTTTTACCGTATGATGGGATATTTCAAAGTCACTATCAATTCACTTCAGAGCAGGCAGGAATTTTCAGTGTAAACAAGTGACACATGCGAGAGTCACTGCCAGTGGTTTATGGTAGATCACAGTGGTGGGAAAGCTGCTGTGAGTGCTTAAACTAGGCAAAGAGTAACCACTACCAGCTTGCCAAACCAGCCATGGCCAGTTTAAATCCATCTTGTGGTAGTACTGCTAGTCCTGGTGTCACCCATGTAAGTACTGAAAACTTATCATCACTGCTTAACTTCAGAGCAGACATGACAATGAAGGATTCTTAACACCCAGAGAAACTCCAGAATTGGAACCTTAACACGAGATGCAATTTCAAGTCATACCAGAGATATTAAACTCTCAGCTACTGGTTTCTAGCACATATATGATAAAAAGACAGGACAATCACATGATGCTAGGGCCTGACATGACCAGAGGTCAGCCTCTTCCAACTGCTTGTCTAGCAAAGGGCTAAAGTAGAGTGTTGCATGCCATGGACTGCTCAGCTACTAAGATTCTGTCCTCCAGCATCATGGGTTGCCACCATGACAAACAGGTGGCCCTGTGGGTGGTGGGGGAGAGTTACCCCTCTGAGAGGGTGCAATTGGCAATTCTTAAAGCCCAGTCTGACAGGGTGGGCGTTTACTTTAAATCATATTTCATATATTTCATCTGTCCTCAAATGATTGAATTAAAAATTAATTTACTGTATTTTTTTATAATAAGTAATTACTATTCACCATTACTATCTATTACTAATCTCTACTATTTACTATTACTATAATATTAATTTACTATATTTTTTGCTGGCGAATTGTACTGATGCATAATAGCTCACAAGAGATAATATCATTAAATGCATTTTACATATAAATAGCATTAGATGTTGGAAACTCCCAAAGTAGCTTAACCCTAACATTAACCTAGCAACTCAAAGGTTTCAGGTATTCTGTGGAAAGTAATGCTTTTTATACATGATTTAATTGAAATTATCTCTTGCATCATTATTAGTACTGGAAAATATATTATTAATCTTTATTTCTAACCAGAAGAAATACGACAATTGAACCGAACCTCTACTTGAAGAATGACATTTATGATGTCTCTACCTTATTCTTTCAATTGCTCTTTAAGGAAACACCCCCTTTTATCATAATATATATCTACCAACCCCTCCACACGAGGCAGGATGTGACACAAGGTCAATTTCTTTAGCGGGTTCAACAGGTTTGATTTAAAGTTTGGCCTTCTCCTAGACTGGTTGCCTAAACAAGGATTAAAGCCCAGTCGAACCTACTATTTATCCATAGCTGGAGGGAGAGTAGGATTTCATACCTTTCCCAAGGTATCAGCACTAAGTTGAATGTAATAGCATCGTCCAGGAATGAACTTGGAGTGACGAGTCCATTTTCCATGACTTTAACCATTACACCACGCGCTTCCTTTTTATTCATATAGATGCTTTGAATAAGTGGCTAAGGGGTTTATGGTGCACATTAAGTCATTTCTTTTTAATTTATATATACACATGAATTTAGTAAATAATATACATTAAAAATCATTATCTACCATTTATTGCGGTGTATGGTAATGAGCTTAGGCTAGGCAGACCATTGTTTAGTGAGGTTTGGATTCTCACTGGTGCCCCATACTCCTGGCCTTGTGTCAAACTAAGCAATAGCATAGTAATTAACAACTTCTATGAACACATTTTCTTTTCATTTAATTTTTAGAAAGATCAAGATATTGCTTTAATATGAAAAATTAAAGAGAAATATATTTGTATAAAGTAAAAAATATCACTTTTTTTTTTTCTTTTCTTTGGAATAAAATTTCCTAAATTTTCTGCAAGATTATAAAAATTTATAAATCTGTTTGGAACAAAACAGTTATCTTATTGAGATTTCTTGTATAATACTCAAGGAAATATCCCATATTCCTTTCTTATCAATATTCTTTTTTTTTTTTCTTTGTCTTTTAATCTCTTGGTACCGATTCAACTTTTCTGAATTTTGTTGTTTTGTTTATTCTAATTGCATATATCTATTATCCATTTCTTTCGTACTTATTTTACTTATTACTAATGTCTGATTTTGTTTTTGTTTTTGTTTTCTTTAATAAAGAATGAATTAATCCAAAGAAATAAAAAATTAAAACAAATAAAATCCATCAATAAACAGTAGATTAAAGTCTTATTAGAATTTAGAGATTGAATGGTTTTTATTTTGTTTATTTTTTATTTCTTTGGATTATTCATCTTTATAAATGAAAAAAAAAAAACAAAAAACCAAAATCAGACATTAGTATATAAGTAAATAAGTAGAAAGAAATGATATAGATATATGCAATTTAGATGAAACAAAAACAAAACAAAAAATTCAGAAAAGTTGAATCGCGTACCAAAAGATAAAAGACCAAAAAAGAAAAAAAAAAAAAAAAAAAGAATTATTGAATACAGAAAGAGAATATACGGATTAAATTCCTTTGAGTTATTACAAGAATCTCATAAGATAACTGTTTGTTCCAAACAGATTTATAAATTTTTATATCTTGCAGAAAATTTAGGAATTCTTATTCCAAAGAAAGAAAAAAAAAAGTGATTTTTTGAACTTTACCTACAAAAATATATTTCTTCTCTTTATTTTCATATAAGCAATATCTTGATCTTTTCTAAAATTAAATGAAAAGAAATTGTTCAAGTAGAATGTTGTTATTTACTATGCTATTGCTTAGTTTGACACAAGGCCAGGAAGTATGGGCACCCAGTGAGAATCAAAACTCACAACAATGGTCGCTAGCCTAGCTCATTAACCATTACACCGCATTTAAACTGGTAGTAAGAAAATGATTTTTATGTTTATATTATTTTACTAAATTCATGTTATATATAATTAAAAGAAATGACTTAATGTGCACAATAAAACCCTTAAGCCACCTTTATTCAAGCATCTATAATGATTAAAAAGAACAGCGCGATGGTATCTATATTAAAATGGACTCGTCCACTCCAAGTTCATTCCTGGACGTGCTAATACATTTCACTTAGTGCCTGATACCTTGGGAAAGGTATGAATCCTACTCTCCCTCCAGCTATGGATATAATAGTAGTCCAGACTGGGCTCTTTATCCTTGGTTAGGCAAAACCAGTCTAGAGAGGAAGGCAAACTTTAAATCAAACCTGTTGACCCCGCTAAAGAAATGACCTTGTGTCACATCCTGCTGTGTGCGAGGGGTTGGTAACTTATATATATTTTGATAAAAAGGGTGTTTGCCTTAAGAGTCAATTTGAAGAATTATGTAGAGACAATCATAAATGCTCATTCTTCAAGTTAGAGTCGGTCATTGGTATTTTCTTCTGGTGAGAATAAAGATTAATAATTATATTTCCAGTACTTAAATAATATGCAAGAGATAATTTCATAAATCAGTATTAAAAAGCATTACATTTCACAGAAATACCTGAAACCTTTGAGTTGCTAGGTTTTTAATGTTGGGTTAGGCTTACTTTGGGAGTTTCCAACACTAATGCTATTTATATGTTAAAAAATGCCATTTCTAATGATATTATCTCTTGTGAGCTATTATGGCATCGAGTACCAATTCGCCAGCAAAAAATATAGTAAATAATATTTAAGTAAATTAGTAAATAGTAGAATTAGTAATAGATAGTAATGGTGAATAGTTAATACTTATTAATTAAAAAAATACAGTAAATTAATTTTTTAATCAATCATTTGAGAACAGATTGAAATATATGAAATTATTGATTTAAAAGTTAACCGCCCACCCTGTCAGCTGGGCTTTAGAATATGCCAATTGCACCTCTCCGAGGGTAAACTCTCCCCCATTCCACCCACAGGCCACCTGTTTGTCATGGATGGCAACCCATTGATCTGGAGGACAGAATCTTAGTAGCTGAGCAGGTCCATGCAATGCAACACTCTACTTTAGCCCTTTGGCCCAGACAAGCCAGTTGGAGAGGCTGAACCTCTGGTTCATTCAGGCCCTAGCATCTTATGTTGATTGGGCCTGTCTTTTTATCATATATGTGCAGAAACCAGTAGCTGAAGTTTTAATATCTTCTGGTATGACTTGAAATTGATCTCGTGTTAAGGTTCAATTCTGGAGTCTCATTGGGGTGTTAAGAATCCCTTCATTTGTCTGTCTGCTCTGAAAGTTAAAGCAGTTATGATGAAGTTTCAGTACTTACATGGGTGACCACCAGGATAGCAAGTTGACTACTACCGCGAGCGAAGATGATTTAAAACGTGGCCAGCTGGTTGCAAGCTGTATGTTAAGGCCTTTGCCTAGTTTTAAGGCGACTCCACAGCAGGCTGTTCCACCACGTGTGGATCCTACCATAAACCACTGGCAGTGACTCTCGGCATGTGTCACTTGTTTACACTGAAAAAAATTCCTTGCCTGCTCTGAAGTGAATTGATAGTGAACTTAAATATCCCTCATACCAGGTAAAAAAGAAAAGAATAACAAAAAAAATTTAGTATAAAGCCGTGGGAGAAATTTGGTAGTAAAAATAGGATTTTGAAAGACCTGAAGTTATGTGCCATTTCAAACACCCAACCTTAGGTTTTAACCTTGGCTACTTGAAGCCGCTCACAAGCTACTTCCCACAAAAAACTGCTGGTTATTATAATAAGCAGAAGGACTCAAATTACAATAATGACAGGACTTTATTTGATAGAATGAGTTGTGATAATGATAACGTTTGTGAGATATCCCATCATCAGCGGTAAAAACGACCGAAGGAAAATTTGGTAGCCAGTTGTAGGAAGATTGTAGTAGGCAAAGAGGTTAATAATAAGTAAATATCCATGTGAAGTCAATAAGATATTTTAAATGCCGAAGATATAAAATCGATGCATAGATGTGAGATTTATATGATCAGTTTAGTTGGCAAAGAATGATTAAGTTTCAAAATGATATATACAACGATAATATAGGTTTGAAGTTGTAAAATAAGAAAACTAAAAGAGAGTGTAGAACTGACCTGTTTGTGTGGACTAGTTTAAAAGTTTTTAAGAGAGGAAAAATAAAAGAAACTAAAAGAGATTATTAGAGTTAAGGTGCTCACAGTGGCCTCTCCCACTACCCTTAAAAACTGAGTGTTAGTGTCATATAAGTTGAGCGAAGGACTCAAATTACAATAATGATAGGACTTTATTTTGGAGTGAATTTAGTCTGAGGTGAATAGATAGTGAAACTTTGAAAAGTTTCCCAGGGCATAGGAGGGTGAAAAAATACCAGGAAAAATTGTGTTAGGCCAAAGATTAACATATTGCCAAGAAAGGCCAAAGGAGGGAAAAAATTGTTCAGATTGCCAACGGCATTTCTCTATGACATGTCCCTGTAGAAGAGTCTGGAAAAAAAGAAAACCACAACAGAAATCAAACAGTTTTAATATCTTTATATTTGACCATTTAATATCTTTGTGTGGTGTTAGTATAGTGAATATATTATAATATATATATATATATATATATAGAACGACAATATATGAACATAAAAGGAATATTCTTGGTAGATATTTTATTTGTGAAAGATTTGTCTCAAGTAGGTGTGCCACCTTTAGCATGTGTGAGGAAGAGAAAAGATTTTATGAAGAGAAGTGGTGTTGTAAAAGTCTTGGAGGTATGCCACGAAAAAAGTAGAGAAAATTGTGAGCATATTCAGTGGTTGAATGAGAGAGAATTTTTTTTGTTTGTATGCAGAAGTGGTGCTAGAACTGTCTATTTTATATCTTGGCCGATATGAACACCCGATAATGATATCGATAATATAATTATGATAGATAGATAGAGTGTTAGATCTTTAAGTAGATAGTGCCCAATACCAGAGATAGAGGATATATATCTAATTTAGTGACATGGGATGTAGTCAAGCAAATTGTACTGACAGTTATTTGAGACTATAGATAAGAAAGACTGTCAGTAAACAAGCCATCATTGTCCAATGCTCCCCTAACTTAGATATATATATATAATTATATTTATATATATATTATATAATATATATATGTGTGTGAAGAAAGGAAGTAAATTTCCGACAGTATTGTAGTATATGTAAAAAAATGAAAAAACACAGGTTTAAATGGGTTAAGTTGGTGAGTGTGGTATGGCCGACGCTTGCAGTGTTCGATCTATTAATTAGATCATCTTCAGGGCATTTGTTGGTATGTGGAAAAAATGATAAGAAATTATTTTACACAGAATAACGAGAAAAAAGCGACACACACACACACAACCACATACCTAAAAAAATGCACAATGTTTCCTTTTCGATACACACACTTACAGTCGTTTCTCATACTCACGCCCATAAAATAGAATATTTTGATGTCTTATTTTCAAAACCGTTCTCCTTTTTCAAACCTCAAAATTTTTTTTTAAACAGATTGAGTGACAAGGACTACCACTCGCTTTTCTCGTTATTCTTGTGATAAATGATTTCTTATCCACTTTCCACATACAACAAATGGCCCTGAAGGATGATCAATTAATAGATCGAAAAAACTGCCAGCAATATATATATATATTATAATTTTATGATTATAATTATATATGTAGAGAGAGAGAAGATATTTTGAATATTTAAAAAAGTAGAAGTAGGTAACCAATTATCATCTTGGTCTTTTCTGTAATAGGTTCCAAATAACTAAGATAGAGCTACCTTTATATTTGTTAAAATTTTAGAATTGAATAAAAACTTGATTTAAAACATAAGCATATGAATTCAGAAATATGAAATTTTTTTATTTCTTTGATCATTTAGTAATATGGAAATTCCAGATCCTCTTCTTTTGAAAGAGATCTTTCCTGCAGATGCCAATTTTATTTGCTTTCTGAATGAATTAGACCTCCCTGAATTAATTTTAAGCTAAAATGTTTCCAGCCATGCTTCCCAACTCCTATCATGCACTTCCCCTGAGAAAATATTTCTAAAAAGACTCCTGGAGTTCAAGCGATTTCACATGAAAAAATTTCATTTCTGAGTATAATTGTTAGAATTATCTTGGAGTTAAATTGCCACTCCTATTATGAACTTTCCCACATCAAAGCAGCAGGCTCTTACTGCCAAATGTGACATTATTGAAATGTATATGAACGGAATTTTAAATTGTTTGATAATGTCTAAATC
Source organism: Doryteuthis pealeii (assembly GCA_023376005.1). Classification (NCBI taxonomy): domain Eukaryota; kingdom Metazoa; phylum Mollusca; class Cephalopoda; order Myopsida; family Loliginidae; genus Doryteuthis; species Doryteuthis pealeii. The sequence continues at coordinate 57,363,757 of CM042143.1, read as the reverse complement.
AATTCTAAATTGAACTTTCTGCAATCAAGACCCACAGGACAAGGATGGCAAGAAGAACTACTATTTACTTACAGAGATACTAAGGAGTATCTACTGAGACTGATACTCTTTTCTACCATTGATCCAAGGAATACTACAAGACTAGATTAACCAACTAAACCCAAACAATAACCAACTTGGATTACTTAACAGAAGAACTAAATGCCTAAATTGTGACTAAAATTTTAACTAATTTCCTGTCCCACCGTGAGGAGAGCATTCTGCAAAGACTAGTTTTATTTGCTTTTAGAAAATTAGACCTTGTAATGTGGCAGTTATCACGGTTACCAAATCGGATATTGGTAACTTCAATACTCGATATTATGTTAGGCGGGTTCTTTGTCAACGGGCCTCCAAATTCACGACACTAAAAAAGGTGTTTCGGCCCATGTTTGTCAGTCATCTGTCGATAAAAAAGAGAATGCGAGAATATATCATATGCTGCTTAGCTTTTATTTCCAGGCTGCGTCTCGTTGGGTGTTTGGAAGAGGGATGGAAAGCAGGGAGGAAAGAGAGAGACACTGTTAAATTACTGTAAATACCCACACTAGGGGACCAAGAGGCCCGTCTTTTGCCCTACGCCTCGGAAAGCAAAAGAGGCCCAGTATTTTTCTTCATCGTTCCACGTCACCACGTGAACTTCCGGTTCGTCAACACCCGAAACTTCGGCCACCGTCGGCTGGGGCGTTAGAATGCACCGAACTTACACCTCTGCAGAGGGTAAGACTCCCCAAATTGGGGCCAACGCTGTTGGCCATGGGTGGCGAACCCATGATGCTTAAGGATAGAGCCCAGGTGAATGAGAGCAGTTTCATGGACATGTAATACCTCCACTTTGGCCCTATCTTGGCTAGGACAGCGGTTGGAGAGGGGCCCCCTCGATCAATCTGCTTCACGTCAAGCCCTAGCACCTATATGATTTTTCCCAACCCTATTGCTCTTATGGCAAAGCCCCAATCCCTTTAATCATATGGGTCTAGAAGGCGTGTGGCTGCGGGTCTACATGTCCTGGGAATGACGTTAAACTCTATCTTAATGGTTGAGGTTCCAGTTTTGGAGGTTTTTGCGGGAATGTGGAGCACCCCTCTACACCCATTGCTCCCTGGTTCCGCTCTGGCCTGGAGTTTGGTAGTACCTGTAGGGTCCCATCTAGGGGTTAAATAGAAAAATGTATTTATAAAAAACTTGTATTACCATTAAGAATGATTTATTTCAAAAACTTTATTGGCATAAATGGGACCACTGAGGTTGATATTGCCGTTAAAACAAAACCAAACCAAACCGAAACTTTCCGGTTGGCTTCAATTCTCCATTTGGGGGGGGGGTTCACACGTTTTGTGTTCATTCACTTTTTTTAAAACAAACTTGTACTTATCTCTTATTTTCTTCTTCCTCCTTTTCTAATAGTAAGATCCTCGGCAAATCAGGACCTTCCATCTCGCTTACACCTTCCGGATCAGCTTTAAATCTAATATATTCTGGACACTTGTAGGAAAAGGGGTGGGGGTGGAGGCGAATACCATTAAAATTCTCCTTGAGATTGAAAAGAGTTTTACTTTCTAAGTTAAAAACAAAATTGGCTCATTGGCTTAGGAATTCCATTGGTAAGCAAATTATATATATATATATATATATATATATAATATATGCATATCTCTATATAAATGAGTAACCTTCATTAGGAAATGAACTCATTCAACCATAGTTCAAATCCTGGATTAGGCTGTTTGCATTTCACATAGTGACAGGGGTTGATAAATATATTATATGAATTAACATCCTATATCTAAATTTTCATAACTTATGTGCTACCATCTAAATATTTTATGTGTGTGTGTGTGTGTGTGTGTGTGTGTGTGTGTGTGTTTTATGGTTATAGTCATAATAATAATAATAATAATAGTAATAAATTGCGGAGTGAATTTCAATAATAATAAATAGTTGTAGTCTATGTAGAAATCTAATTGTATTAACTAAGAGAATAGATTATACATTAATTTGGACACAGGTTCTTGAGTTCAAAATCCTGGACAAGGATGTTTCCATTTCACTTGACATTTTCACAAGGTTAACATTATAATATTCTCAATATCTGGTGGACTTGCAGCCAATTGTTTACACACACACACACACACACACACACACACATATAAATATATATATATATATATATATATTTATATATATATATAATATACGCACATGTACAATACTGTATTTGACTTTTACTCTATTTTTATATATATTTCAAAATCTAAAAATTATTTCAAGTGCAAAAATGTTTATTCTGTAAAGCTTATGATATATATATTTAATCTCCAGCATTGGCGTAACCATGGACTTGAATGTCTATTCTTAATAGATGTACCGAATCAATAATCTCTTTAGGCTGACTAGAAGTGTCTTGCCTGAAGCCATGGAAAAACAGCCAGAAAAGGATTCTTCTTTGCTTCCATGACTGTGAAGACTTAACTCTAATCTCGGTCCATATATATTCGACCAAATTGCATTGTGGGAAGATGAGTTTGGAACTGCAGATAATTTACCTTTTGCTTTTTATGACTAGGTTTTCTTTTCTTCTTCTTCTTCTGTGATCACCAATCACAAAAAAAAAAAAAAAAAAAATTTTGGAAAAAAAAAATGTTTGAGATGTCTGTTTTTATAAAAAAAATATTTTTACTCCAAGATATTTTTTAAAAAAAGCAGAGAAATCTTTTTCTTTTATCATTTTTTAATATCATGGTACTGTGCATTAATGTTCTCCTGATTTCGTAATCCAGTCTGCTATCTTGTTAAAATGTTACTCTGCTTGAGTAGTGATGAGAGAGAGAGAGATAGAGAGAGAGATACAGAGAGAGAGAGAGAGAGAGAGAGAGATACAGATACAGAGAGATAGAGATAGATAGATTAGAGTGATATATAGATAGATATAGATAGATAGAGAGAGAGAATGTAAGTGAATGTACCTAGTCAACAGGAGTTGTTTTTTTTTTTCTTTTTGAAAAAAAATTTCATTATCTATTAATTTTGTATTGATAAAAAAATTTAAAATTTGTTGCTTATTTAACTTTAAATTTTACTTGTTTGCAAGGGGGAGGGTAGTCCTTGGTGTAGTGGCTAACGTGCTGAACTGAAACATTGTAGTGAGTAAGAACTCCCGTCATGCAATTACGTTCACTTTCTGACTAATACCCCTTGGAAATGTATGAACCCTCATCCCCCAGCTATGAATTAAATAATACCACTACTGTTCTTCTACAAGGATGGCTTGGCCATTAAATAACTTATGAAGGTTGATATGTCATTAAACCAAAAAACACAAATTTTGTTGCCTTTTGTTCTTCTTCTACTTCTGGGGAAATCTCCATGGTGTAGTGCTAATGTGCTGAACTGTGACATTATAGTGATGAGTTTGAGATTCAGACACACTATTACATTCAACTTTTGGATAATCCCTTGGAAAGGTACGAATCACTTCTCCCTCTCTGCTATGGGTAAAAAGTATATAATATGACTACTGTTCTTCTACAATGATGGCTTTGGCATTAAATAACCCAAGAAGATACATACCATTAACAAAGAAAGTAAAACAGACCATTCCCACTGTCTTTTTTCTCTTCTCTCCTCAAGAAATCCTCATAACGTATTATCTATCATTTTGAACTGCAACATTGTAGTAAGTGGTTCAACTCCAGTCATGCTAGTATTTAAGTTCATTTTTCTAACTAAGTCCCTCACCCTCCCCCAGCTATGTGTAAAATAATGCTACTAATGTTCTTCTCAAGGATGGCTTTCACTACTCAAGCAGAGCAACATTTTACAAGATAGCAGATTGGATTACCAAAATCAGATGAAGATTAATGCACAGTACCCATGATATTAAATACTGATAAACTAATACCCCCCCCCAGCTATGTGTTAAATAGTACCACTACTGTTCTTCTACAAGGATGGCTTTGGCATCCTTGGAGAGAAAAACTAGTGTTACTATTATTGCATACTGATGTTTTCATGGTACCAAAATCGATATATGTTGTATACCCTTCATTACTTCTACTTGCTTCTATATCTTGGACATCTATTTCTTCTGCCGGCTTTGGTTCTATCTTCTATCATCTTGGTCTGGATCTTCTAAGGTCTAGACTTTCTTGGGGACTTCGGTCTGGTTTCTGTTAGGGATTTCTCCTTATCAGAAGCCCTGTGTCATTGTTAGTTTTTAGTAAACACAAGACTTCGATTTTCTTTTAATGTTACTTTATTCGGTAAATCCCCAACCCAGACATAACATAGCGCGCGTATGCAGAGTTACAGTTTAGACAGAGCATCATGGCCGACTGCTCTGTCTGACGTCCACTGCAAAACTAAACTAAAGCTCCTTACTATTCTTAAACCGGAACAGGTTCTTCTATGCCTTCCGGTTCCCACGATTTATCCCCAGAATGCAAGTGCAACTGCACTGATCGCCACCATATCTCTATACTACCTTACATAAGTATGAAAAGGGTCATCCCCTCAGAATTACAGAGGATTGACAATAATCTTATGCCACACTATTAAATAACCCATGAAGGTTGATATGCCATTAAACAAAGAAAACAGACCAAATCTTCTTTCTCTTCTCATATCATGCTCAAGTGTATAAAATCTTTTTGTCAATATACTTAAATTTGAAATAGAAGGTACATGTTGTAAGGGTTTGAGTCATAAGAAATGGACTCGTTGAGCCAAGTTCAAATCCTGGACGAGGCTGTTTGCATTTCATGTAGTGCTGATATCCTTCAAAAAGGTATGCATCCAACTACTCTCCCGACCAGCTGTAGGTAGATAAGGCAGACTGGGCTTTTTAACCTTGGCTAGGTAACCAGTTTAGGAGATGGAAAACTCTGAATTCAAACCTGTTAAACTCCGCGTAAAAAAATTCACTTTGTGTTACATACAGCTTGTACAGAGAGGTTGGGGATAATATATATATATATATATATATATATATATATATATATAATAGTGTTTTATAATTTGCTTGAAGCATTGTGTTTATATTGGTTTAGTGGTTGGTTTGAAGGCTATCACAATGCAAGTGTAAAGAAAAATGAGGTAACTATGATGTTGTTTGTTAACCTTTGCTTTATTCTTAATATTTTGAGATAAAGAATCTCCTCGTCAGAAGATTTATTTCTGAAACTCTGGAAGTGCTAGGTATTTGTCCATTTAGTTTTGTGTCTTATGTCTTCCAAATTCTCTGCATGTGTTCATGTGTGTGTCTGTCTGTCTCTCTCTCTCTCTCTCTCTCTCTCTCTCTATATATATATATATATATATATATATATATAATATATATATATATTATATATACTTAAATTTGTTAAAATATCTTATCATTGGGTGTATAATTCATTATTTTTTTACAATTTAAATTAATGAAATAACAAGGCTGCTAATCGAGTATAAATGGATCACGCAGCTGTGACAAGTTTTTTTCTCTCTTTTTTTCTCTTACATTTTTTTTTTTCTTGGTTAAATTTATCTGCATTAAAATTTCACATTCTTTCCTTTCTAAATGGATATCATTTAGTGCAATTCAACTTTTAAATGTTTTATTTACTGGTCATCTACTTTCGAAAAAAGTTTATCTATCATTTTTTGCATTAAAAAAAAAAAAGAAAATTTCTTAGCCAAAAAACTTTTGCATTAATTCTGAATGCTAGCTTTTTATAGTCCCCAGAAACATATGAGGCTGGGGATGGGGGAAAACCAACCCTCATACATATGTGCACGAAGCTGTAGTACTATAATTTAGCAAAATATACTTGTAGAGTATTGAGAATTATGTTTGAGATATTCAAGAGTATCTCATTGGTTATCTTACAGGTGATATACAGGATGTTTGAAAATAAGGCAACCATATTTGAATTCTTGGATTTTAACATTTTTAGGGCTACACACTATCTATGATACACACATGCATATATATATATATATATATATATATAAATTGTAATTGCTCAATGTCATTGATATATATCTAAGTTAGAGTAAAGTCAACAGTACTTTGTAGCTGTCATTTTCTCAACTATGTGATTTTCAAATCAAGCGGCAGTTTTTATTTTTATTTTATATACTGTAGTGTAAGGCTTGTTTTATGCTTCTGTTGAATACTGGGAATATTGGCTTTCTTTGTGTAGGATTTTATTGGGGGCTTTTAAAAACACCAAAGAATTTACTCTGATGAAGGCCATTATTCTTTGTATACTACAAAATTTTTATAGTTTTCTATTATTGTTATTTTATTTTGTATTTAAAATAATCATAGGTAGAGTATATATGTACGTGGATAAACTCCTGGCCAAAACACGTGTCAGTAAATTAAAATAAAATAAAATATCCATTCAGCATTTTCTTTTCTTTATTTTCCCTTTCAACATACCGTTGGATTCGCTTCCATTCTCAACTTATATATATATATATATATATATATATTTAATGGGCTGGTTTAGCTCAGTCGGTAGAGCGTTCGGCTAGAAACTACAAGGTTCCTAGTTCGATTCCGCCAACTCAGCGTTATGAGTAGCACAGGGATCTGTGCAGTAAAGTAAGGAGCTGATGGTAGGTGTGGCGCTCCACCTCAGATGCAAAAACAATCTCCTTGGTCTAGCGTTAGTGAAAAGGGGATAGACTCCCTCGCTGATTGGCTGATACCAACATTAGGCCGCCCCGACGACTTATATATATATATATATATATATATATATATACATCTAAGGACCTGTATGTGTCAGACACTATCTACCTAGGTTTCAACTTAATGGTTCTTCAAGTTAATTCTGAGTCAGAATTATCCTGTAGAACTATTTGAGTAAAAACTAGGTAGATAATGTTTGACTCATTATAGTAGGTCCTTATAATTATGCTCTACTTAGTGTATTGAACACTTTTTACATATATAACTTGGTAAACTCCATCAGTGTTTTTTTTTTTTCTTCTTTTGGCCACTACATACAGTACTGATGATTATTTTCGGAAAGTACGAGTGTGTAGGTCTTTTCTTTTTTTTTTTAAATTTCTTTTTCTCAGATATCAGTTTGAAAATTTTTTTTATTTCGAAAACTGAGTTATCTTGTTTTTTTCAGTTTCAGTTGAGTTTAGAAATAATATATATATATATATATATATATATATATAATATATATATATATATTCCCACAGAGGGTTTCAGAAAAATTGATATCATTTCATAATCTAATAACTTGACCAATTCTCGTTAGAATTATCTCAAATTTTAAAAGGATGTGTTAAAAACAGTTCAAAATTTTTTTTTAATATTTTAGGTTTGTTTCTTTTCAAGTACAAAAATGCCATTCACTGGAGAATAAAGATGTTTAAATATTAAACATAAAATTTTAAGTTGTTTTTTACCCTATATATATATATATATACACACACACACATCATCATTTTAACAAAATGCTTTCAATCCTGTACATTCATCTCAATTTTTTTTCATCTTGATATAAAACATACACACACTTTAGAAGGTGCTTGTGGTGTAATGGTTATCATCATAGGAAATGTGCATGGTGATCCAAGTTCAAATTCTAGACAAGGCTGTTTGCATTTCACATATCACTAATAACCTTGGGAAAGGTATGAATCCAACTATTCTCCTCCAGCTATGGGTAAATAGTATAAATAGTATAACAGACTGGGATCTTTAACCTTGGTATGGCAACTGGTCTAGGAGAAGGAAAACTGTATTCAAACCTGTTAAACTTTGCTTAAAAATAGAGCTTGTGTGACATACTACTCGTGCGGCAGAGGTTAGTAAATGTGTATATATATATATATATATATATATATATTATATATATATATATATATATCCACACTGGATGGCAAGCCATTAGAATTAGTACAACTGTTTACATACCTTGGTAGTAATATCCCATACACAGAAAGCGATGGCAACATCGTAGGGTAAACTGGACCGTTTAACCTTGGTATAGCAACCAGTCTTGTAGCAGAAAAATTCTATATTCAAATTTGTTAAACACTGCATAAAAATACACCTTGTGTCACATCCTGCAGAGGGGTTGGTATATATATATATATATATATATATATATATATATATTAGATAATATGGATGTTATATTTTTAAATAGATAGTGCTCAATACCATTAATAGAGCATTTATATTTGAGCTAAGTTGGCATGTATATGGAGTCAACACCTTGTTACTGACTGTTTCTTGCCTAAGTGGTCTTCAGATTAGGTCATATATATATATATATATATATATATATATATATATATATGCAGTGATGCTGATAGCTTTTTGATATAGTGCATCCTGGGACACACATATTTGCTTTGAATGAGTCCCCAGGAAAATTTATGGGTCCCAACTAATAATAGATTGTAGGGTTTTTATTTATGATCTGGGGAAACAACTAAAACCGTTTAACTCCTACCTTATAACCTATCCTGCATAATTCGTTTCTAAGAAACTATTGAAATGTATTTACAGTTAGCTTGAAATGGTAAGGTAAGAAAAAAAGAAAAATAGTGGGATGCATGGATACCATTTTACTGCATCCTTTTTTGATTTTTTGTGCATCAAGGATGCAGGATGTGTACCCATCAGCATCTCTGTATATATATATATATATATATATATATATATTGCATATTCACCCAGAGGTTCAAAATCTAAGTACATGTTTTCTCAAATTTCTTTAACCATTTGGGAAAAAAAAATTCTTATTTTTTTCTTGGTTGGGCTCAGAACTTTTCAGTATCTCATTTCATGGTTGGCATCCTTTTGTATTCTTTCTCAGGGTTTTATTCTTTGATGGTTGTGTGGACACTTGTTCGTACATTTTATGAATGGATCCTGTGCTGCATAGTCTAAACTGATATCCAGTGATCTATTCCCACTTGAGCTATAGCTGAATGGAGTCCAAATGGGAAGGGTCAGTGGGTAGGACCTAAGGAACGGTAATAAAAACAGGTACCAAGGGACTGAAAATTCTTTTACTTGATAAATATTACAAGAGAAAGGGAATGAGGAGTGAAGTTACATAAAGGGAAAAATAGAAAAAAAAGAAAAAAAGCAAGAATTGTAAAGATGCAAGATTTTCTATTTGAGTTGTGGCAAGAATAGAAACCACAGCAAAATTTCCAGAGTGTATCTAGTCCGAAATGATTTTGCATTAGGGAACAGTCGTGTGCATCAATAAACTGTTCTTGAATCAACATTAGAAGAGAAGAAAATATAAACGAGTGAGAATGAAAAATTTGAAGACGAAGAAATCAATGGTTTTGTTAGTGAAGCTGAACAAAAGGTGTTCTGTCATGTGTGGTGATAACACTTTTTGTACAAGTCTTCAAGATGTGCTTTTAAAAATTAGAAAAAGAATAAAGGACTTACATAATGTACAATTGGATGTGTTTGTGGTGTTATGGTTATTGTCGTAGGAAATGGACATGTCCACCCAAGTTCAAATCTTAGACATGGCTATTAGTATTTCACATAGTGCTAATACCCTTGGAAAAGGTATGCATTCAGCTATTCTTCCTCCAGCTATGGGTACATAGTAGGGCAGTCTCTTCATACAAAAGCGTTGGTATATATATATATATAACCTTTATAATAGTAGGGCACACTGGAATTTTTAACATTGGCATGACAACTTATCTAGGAGAAGGAAAGCTCAAAGTTGAAACCTATTAAATTCTAGTTAAGAAATTGACCTTATTTTGCATCAGGCTTTTGAGGAGAGGTTGCATAAATACATACATAATGTACACACACACACACAAACACATTACCATATATATATATATACAAGGTGTGTCAAAAAGTATCGAGTTTTTTGTACTTTTTTGACACACCTTGTATTCTGAAAAAATTAACATTACATTCATTGTTCATTTCCATCTTGGTAAATACAACTTCAAACTTGGCACTTTTATGTCACACCTTGTATTCTGAAAAAAATGTTCCATCCATTGTTCCTTTCTATCTTGGTAAATACAGCTTCAAACTGGACACTTTTTGACACACCTTGTATTTTGAAAAAAATTAACGTTCCATTTATTGTTCATTTCCATCTTAGTAAATACAGCTTCAATTTTGATACTTTTATAACACACCTTGTGTATATATATATATATATATATATATATATATATATATATATATATATATAATCAGCATATTTCTCACAAAAAACAAGGTTATTTATGTATGGTTTTGCATTTCTGACTTAAATCAAAGTATGATACCTGGATATTCTGCCAAGAACAGAGAGTAGTGTGTGCACATTGTTTATGATCAGAGTGTAGCATATGTACCTGTGGAAATCATACCAAATATATTTGAAAAATTCTTTAAAACATTCTCATTTCTATTATTAAAACTAAAACCTAAACTGTTAAAAATCTTTGCAATATTAATTTTAGAATGTGTTCACCTTTTATATTTCTTTTTGGGGGCATGACAGGAGTAGGTATTTTGTGTAGATGGAAAAAGAATTGAAACAAGAGAAAGAAAATATCTTTCTCATTTTATTCCCCCACTTCTCCCTTTTTATTTTCTTCCACCTTTTTTAGTATATTGTTTATCAACTCCATAAGGAATTGGTATGCCATTAAACAAATAAACCAAACCAAACCTTTCTCTCTCTTCTCTCTCCTCTCTATGTGTCTCTTCTCTCTCCTATATTTATTTTTCTCTCTATTATAATCTCCCTGTTCTTCTCTTATATTTCTTTCTTTCTCTCTCTGTTCTTCTCTCCTATTTCTTTCTCTCTTATCTTATCTATGTCTCTCTCTTCTCTATTTCTTTCTGTTCTTCTATATTTCTTTCTTTCTCTTTGTCTCTCTTTATTTTTCTCTGTTCTTTTATCTCTCTTTCTCTCTTTCTTTTTGCATGTCTTTCTTCTTCTCTATTTTCCCCTGTTCTTTTATATTTCTCCCTCTCTTTCTCTGTATCCCTCTTCTTCTTCCCTATTTTTCTCATTCTTTATTTAGAGTTCCTTAGATTTCTGTTACATTCAGTATTCTTTGTTCTGTAAAGTTCTTAAACTATGATTGTTGCTACTAAGTAGATGAAAACAGTCCTGATTTGTAAAGAATTAGCTGATTCCATCACAGACCTGTATAAGGTGAAAAAGAAAAAAAGAAATCAACTGAAATGATATAATATAAAAAGAGCAGAGATTAAAATAATAGTCTAACCAATGTGCCACATTATCTATAAGAAATGCTCAGACAACCAATTTATGTCCTGTTAAAGTTAGATGCCAAAATTTTATTGCAGACTTGTCCTTTACATACTTCACTAAACTTGATTTGTCAGCCAAAAAACAAAAAGGGGGGGGGGAACAAACCAAAATGGTTTAAATCTGTACAATTTTGATTTTTTGGACTGTTGTTCTCACCTTTATTGTGGTATGTAAAATCACAATGTTTCGGCCATTGTATCCTCCTGTCTTCCTCAGCTGTTTCTTGTGTATAGTACAGCTTGTTTGAATTCAAAGTTTTTCTTCTTGTTGATCAGTTTCCATATCAAGGTTAAACAACCAGTTTGCCCTACTATTTAGATGAAGGGAGAAATGTCCAGATTTTAAAAGTGGGTCACCAATTCCATCGCAATAGGCGGAGTGGCCTATTGTTGGTATCAGCTAAGTGAGGCCCAAGTGGAGTGTTGCATGTAATGGACTGCTCAGCTAACAGGATTCTATCCTTAAGCATCATGGTTGGCAGCTATGGCCGACAGTTGGCCCTATTGGGGTGATTTTACCCCTCTGCAGAGGTGCAGTCGGTGTATTCTACAGCCCCAGCTGACAAGGGTGGTCAATGAGTTGGAATCTTAAAATTCATCTAACACTTGATCCAGGTGTTTGCACATGATGTCATTAACACTAGATGAAAATATTCATTTAAAAATTCACATTGTTCCTTTTTTGGATTTCAAACACAACTTAATTCTTAACAATGACTAGTGATAACTGAAAGTAATTGAAATATAATTATAATGGAGATAGTGTGTTTTTTTTTGTCTCAAACCGAAACTATATTACTATTCAAGTCACAATTCCCTTAATTATTTTTATGTCACTTTCTCCATGATTTTATTTTTATTTTAACCTCAATTTTTAATGAAATCGTTTTACATTATTAATACTATTGACCAAATCTACATACTAATAACATGCAATTGTATTTATATATACAACAAAATAATGGTTTACAATGTTAATGGGAAGGCTAATTTGAATATTGATATTAAAAAATTGATTTTAATAAATATGTGCTTAGTATTATTGATTTCTAATTTTTTGGTTTTATCTTAATGAATAAGAGCAAATATTTTGGGGATAAATCTTAAAATAAATTGATTAACAAGAAGAAATAAGTGTAATTTTATTCTTTACTTCTTATTTTAACTAAATAGTTAAATTAGGAAAATTTAGCAATAAAAAACAGGAGAGATGGAAGAGTAAGTTTCAGTTGTTCTATTTTCCGATTATAGTTTCATTAGTCTTTCTAATTTAATATAATATCTTATTACATTAATATTTAAATACTTGTACCTGAAGAGTGTGTCTATTTGCCAGTATAACTAAAAAAAATTATTTGTTTTTTAAACAACTTTCATCCATATTGATACCTTATGCCTCACCCGCTCAGGCGGGGGTCCAGTGAGCTTCGGCCACTGGACCAGTGAGATGGTAAATTAATAGCGTCGATCCCAGAGGGCCATACCTCCAGGCAATACCTGCCCCCTTGACTTAAAGGGGCAGGGCTGGGTTTATTGCCCAGCGTCTGAGGGGGAATGCCGACAGAATCGACACAATTTTTCCACCTGCCACCCATGAGTCTCGGCTTGTGGGTGGTCCCATGTAAATAGGGCCTTCGTGCCTGACCCGGTACGAGTGGGGTACTAGGAAAATAAAACCCTATGACTCACCAGCAGAAAATTTTTTTTTTTTTTAAATTCTTGTCTATTGTATTTAATAAAACATGTTTAAAAGATAACTTTCTACCTATCACATCTGAGATTTCAAAATTGATGATGACAGGAATGTGTTAGTGAAACACAATTTAGAAACCAAACATAATTTTAAAGAGTCTGAAATGTTAATATACATTAAAAAAAAAATAGAAATATTGTTAAATCTAGCATAATATATAACTAGAAGCAGCTACCCAGCATCAATTGGGTATAGGGGGCACAAAAAACCTGGTGCATTGATTTGTTTACTTTTGAGATTTACAAATGCTGTGGACATTATTAAGTAGAATTTCAATACTATTTCTATTTTAATTTTTTAGATATCTTCATAATATAAATCAAATCTACATAATTTTTTCACAAAAAGCAAGAACCAGAGATTTTTAATGCGTTATTTACTTTGTCGTTAATAGTTTTATTTTCTTAGTTTCATCCGGACATACATACACACACACCAACTGCCCTTTATATATGTATAGACAGATTATAATTCTATTAAACAAAGACCAATAGGTGGCCCCATTGAGAAAGTCATACCCCTCTACATAGAGGTACAGTCTGTGTATTCTTTTATTTTCTACTGGGTAGCCCATATTTCTGGCCTTGTGTTAAACTAAGCTTAGTAAATGCCTACAGCAGTTCTTATAGACTCTAAACCAATGCTTACTCAGAGAAAAGAAGTGGAAATTAGTTGAAATGATATGCAGTTAGAATAATAATAAGAAGAATAAGAGGATTAACCTCTTTATCTCTTTTGGCTTGATTTAATCATTAAAAAAAGCATTTCCTTTCATTTGGTTCAAAAATATTCTGAGCCAATATGTTTGGCCAGTTTACATAATGATTTCTATAACAGATCTTATGGCGTCCAAACCAATTCTCACTTAGAGAAAATAGCAGGAAAACATAAAGTCATTAAGAATGCTGTAATTCTCGTTATTCTTTACTTAAGTATTGCGGGGGAAAAAAATTGTTTTTCACTATATTGGCTAGCTTATTGTTAATGGCTTCTTCAAGAGCAGAGAGTGTTCTTGTTGTAATACAGAATTCTGTTCAGGCATCAACTTTTGAGTATTTTTATTTTTTTTTTATTTATCAGACAATAAGATTGTTTTTTTAGTTGTTAAATCACAGATTTATGTCTTCAGAAAATTTGCTTGTGTTATGTGTGTTATGATTCTGGTTATCATTTTTGGCATTTAGGTCTCCTATTGTTAAATCCAATGGCAGAAAAGGGTGTAGTCTCAGTTGTAGAAAGTCTTATATTCCTTGAAATCCTAGGTAGAACAAGAGTGTACTCTTTGTAGTAGAAAATCTAGTTGTAGTGTTCCTTCTGGTATTAAATCCAGTTAGCAACTGATTTCAGGTCAATAACCAAATACTTTAAATGCATTCTATGTAGTTTTTTATTGGTCAATGCCTGCTGCTGATTTTGGTAAAGTCCATAAATATAAGTGGCAATTTTGTATACATCTTATACCTTAGATAGTCCAACAATATGAAATGAAGAATTTGGCCAGATTGGTACAAAAAAAAGTATTTGACCCTCTTGTATTTGAACATTTTTTTTTTGTTCATTTCTAAATGATGTTTTTTTGTATGTTTCTATCAAGTACAGTCATAGGTTAGAAAAAATTACATGTAAAATTTATTAAGTTTTTTTTCTTACAAATGAAATATATTATTACAAACTAGCTTTATTGCTACCCGTGTACTATTGGGGGTATGTGTAGCTCACTTTGAGGATCCCTGGTTTTATATTATTATATTTTGGCAGATGCATTCTTCAGCCTTCTTTATCTTGTCTAAATTTATCATATAAATTATAATCATTTCATGGTGTATTTGATCTACTATCTTCATTTTCATTACTTAGATCTTTATATTTCCATGTATTATCCAAAATTTTAAAATGAATTTAGTGTCATTACGCCATGATGTATTTGAGGAATCGTAAGGTTTCAGGTTTGATACTGATTCTCACCAACTCAGCACATGAGTAACACAGCTTGGGTAAGTTTTATCTGTACATTAAAGTTTGGATCTGATGGTAAGTGTGGCGCTCCACCTCAGATGCAAAAACAATCTCCCTGGTCTGGCACTAGCAAAAAGGATGGACTCCCTTGCTGTTCAGCTGATACCAACAATAGGCCACTTTTTATTCCATGATGTATTTTGAGGAATCACAAGGTTTTGGGTTTGATACTGGTCCTCACCAACTCGGTGCATGAGTAGCACAGCTTGGGTAAGCTGATCTGTGCATTAAAGTGGAGAGCTGAGGGTAGGTGTGGCACTCCACCTCAGATGCAAAGACAATGTTCCTGGTCTAGCAATAGCAAAAAGGGGATAGACTCCCTTGCTGTTTCGCTGATACCAACAATAGGCCACTCTATTATGGTAATTCCATGTCAAATCATCCAGAAAAATGTAAAATTGTCACCCACCCCTTTCAATTTTTCTTAATTTTTTTCCAGGTGGGGACTATGTTAATGCTAGACGATCCCCAAAATTTGAGCTTCCAATTCCAAAAATTGGCTGAGTTATGTCGATTTTTAGTTCTCCAAAGTTGGTGGGGTTGGTGAAAAATGGTGACTTTTTGTAATCTTTTTTTGTCTGTAAAATGAACTCTAGAGATTCCCTACTACTAAAAATTGTTTTTCAGAACCATTTTTGCCCATGAAATCCAAAAATGCTTTCAGAAAAGTTTTAAAGTCAACCATTTTTAAATTATTGATGATTTCTGATTTTTCCCTAGCAAGATTAATATCATGAATCAGCTAACTTTATCATATTCCACACTTGGATAAAATTTCAGAAAAATTGAAAGGGGTGAGTGACATGGCCTGGATGATTTGACATGGAATTACCCATTAATTTTACCTTTTAAGTTTTGTTTTTGCAATCTTCAGTCTTTGTGGAATGTTTGAAATTCTAAGTATTTTCATTGATGAATGAGTTTCGTTGACTTTTCAACCTGTAAACTTATTTGTTTTTAGTATAGCATTATTTCTATTTTGATAATCTTCCAGGAGATTTGGATAAAATCCCATGTTTTCATTCAAATTTGTGGTTTCCACTCAGAACAATTAAAAGATTCAATCTACAAATAGAGAATGAATTGTTCTAATGGATTGGTCGAAGAATTAACGAGAATGGGAATGGAATAATACATCCTTGTCAAAGTTTGTTGAAGATTACCAGATGGAAATGTGAAGTTGAGGGGATCAGAGAGTGCACCCATTGAAAAACAAGGTGTCATTAAAAAGTATTGAGACTGGAATTTCAAATATTTTGAATTTCAAAATATAAAATTTAAATGCACACAGCAACTTTTATCTATACATATATGCAGGGCAGTTGGTGTGTATGTATGTCCAAATGAAACTACAAAAATAAAACAATTAATAAAAAAATAAATATATATACACATTGAATATCACTGGTTCTTGATTTTTGTGTCGTAGGTAAAGGTGGCCAATTACTCTCACACAAAGAGAAGTAGGAGATATGTAATAATAGTGAATAAGGGGCAAAGTCAAATACTTGGTAATAGTATATTTATTCGATCAGGAATTCATATACATACTAACTCCCCGTCTTGTCTGTCTGCGAGCTAATTTATAAGCTAGACACAATCATTCTTTTACGGTCTAGAGGGGAAGTAGGTAATCCTATACAACAATTATGAAAATTTCATTTATATTCGAAGATATTTAAAAATCAAGATATACATAGAAATAACATTGAAATTCTACTTAAAAATGTTCAACATTTGTATATCTCAAAAGTAAACAAATTAATACACCAGGTTTTTCCTCTCTCCCCTCTACCTATGCAATGCTGGGTTGCCACTTCTAGTACATATATAAAGGACAGTTGGTGTGTATGTATGTATGTCCGGAGGAAACTATGAAAATAAAACAATTAATGACAATATATATATATATATATATTCTATCACCAGAGCTTGCTTTTTGTGTAAAAATAATGAAGATTTTATTTATATTCATGAAGACATTTAAAAATTAGAATTTGAATTGAATAGCAAGAGAAAGGAAAGCCATTGGTGCGTTCATGATTAAAACATAAACAAATCAACTATGGAAGACCAAAACAATCAATGGATCTTTGAGATTAACATTTTTAACCCCCCTCTAACCTGGCAACTTAATAAAGTAATAATGTCTAGACAAGTTTTATCTACAAGAATTACTCAAAAGTAATACCTTCTGTTTATTTCAATGGAAACAGATGCAAGGAGGATTTAACGCCATTGTAGAGGTGCGTGGTGTAATGGTTATCATTTTAGGCAATGGACTCTGTGATTTGAGTTCAAATCCTGGATGAAGCTGTTTGCATTTTACTTTATGCTAATACTCTTGAAGAAGGCATAAATCCATCTGTTTCCCCCCACCCCAGCTACTGGTAAATGTAAATAGAAGGGCAAACTGGGTGCTTTAGCCTTGGTAGACCAGTTCCTCTAGGAGGATTACAGTCAAGTCATACTGAAAGCACCAGTTCCCTCCAGATCACCAATGTTAAGTAGCAATCTTACTTACTATCAATACCCAATTATGTACTTACTAGAAATACACAATTTTATAATTTCTAGCAATACACAATTTTATACTTTCTAGCAATAAACCATTATATAATTTCTAGCAATACACCATTATATAATTTCTAGCAATACACCATTATATAATTTCTAGCAATACACCATTGTATAATTTCTACCAATACACCATTGTATAATTTCTACCAATACACCATTATATAATTTATAGCAATACACCATTGTATAATTTCTTGCAATACATCATTATATAATTTCTTGCAATACACAATTATATACTTAGTAGACATACACAATTATGTACTTAGTAGACATACACAATTATGTACTTAGTAGTAATAAACAATTATATATTAAGCAGCAATGATCCTGTTCAATACTTAATTGGATGATTACTTAAGCAACCACAGGTACCGTAAGTAACCTGAGTCCTTTGTTATCAGAATGACTTGATTTGGCATTAAATGACCTGAAAGAGGGTTGATATGCCGTAAAACAAAACCAACCAACCAGTCTAGGAGAAAGAAAACTTTGAATTCAAAGCAGCTGTACTCTGCTTAAAAATTGATCTTGTATTGCACATTGCCTGTGTTGTAGGGGCTGGTAAATACAAACCCATTGGATAGAGCAAGTTTTTCAGCTACTAAACCACTATTTTTCCAAATAGTCATGTATAGTATAACTGAATGTCATCAGGTTTTCTTTTTTTTTATAGACAAATTCTATCACATGCCTCTGCTTTCATGTCAGGTGTCATTTTGTCAGACTGACACTCAGCTGCTATTGATAAGAAGGTTAAAAAAATGACTGGTAGAAAGGTTCAACTTCTCTTGCCATACCCCAACATTCACTTCTGACATTGTTGGAAAACTTATTAAAGTAGGAGCTATTACTTTTGGAGCATTTACTTTTATGTATTACATACCTAAAGGGTAAAAGAAAGAAGAGACAAAATTTTTAGATTGTCGTTTGCTGAATAAATGTTTTATGTGCATAGATAAGTTCAAGTTGTGAAATTAAAGGATTGCTTTTCTGGTCAAAGAGAAGTTTTTTAATGTCAGAAGAAAGTTGAGTGTCTCGAGAGTTGTAGACATGCTTGAGACATACAGAAAGAAGTGGTGGTTTATTCTCATCTTTCTCTGTCAGATTGAAATGAGATTAGCTCTTCAGACAATCGGCATGATCTGAATAAAAAAATAAGATTCACCAGAAGGAACTATCTGATGTTGATCATTTCTAAAATATATAAGGATAATTCCATATCAAATCATCCAGGCCATGTCACCCACCCCCTTCAATTTTTCTGTACAAAATTTTGTACGTGTGAACTATGTTAAAGTTAGACAATCCCCAAAATTTGAGCTTCCAATTCCAAAAATTGGCGGATTTATGTTGATTTTTAGCTCTCCAAATTTGGTGGGGTTCACAAAAAATGCCGACTTTTTAAAATCTATTTTAGTCTGTAAAATGAGTTCTAGAGCTTTCCTACTCCTAAAAATTGGTTTATAAAAGTATTTTTGCCCAATAAATCCAAAACTGCTATAAAAAAAGTCAACCAATTTTAAGTTATTGATGATTTCTGATTTTTTCATAGCAAGACCAACATGTCTGTATATATTGGGGAATGTCTAACTTTAACTCAGTCCACACCTGTACAAAATTTCAGAAAAATTGAAGTCTGTGTGTGTGTGTGGGGGTGTGTGTGACAATTTTACTTTTTTCTGGATGATTTGACATGAAATTGCCCATAACCATCTTGAAGCTTTTTTAACCGATTTTGAAATCGCCTTAATGGTTCTTTTTTCTTTTTCTTTTATTCTTTGATTATTCCAAGACATAGTTTTGCATAAGGATCTTCCTGTGAAACCCTGACAGCCAACCTTCATGGGATAACATGCAGACAACCATTGGTTTGATCTGCATTACTCATTGCTATTTTTCGAGCTTTCGTTCAAAGGCCACTTCAAAATTCTCCTCCAGCATGGATTCCCATAAACTCTCTCTTGCCACCTGTGTGAGGTTCCAGTTTTGGAGGTCTAGTGAATGTGGAGCACCCCTTCATCACCATTGATCCCTGGTCCACTCTGACCCGGAGTGGTAGTACCTGTTAGGGTATCATCTATGGGTTAAATATAACTGTGTTTATCAAAAAAATTGAGTATCCATTAAGAATGAATTTATTTCAAAACTTTGTTGGCATTAAATGAGTCACTGAAGTTGATATGCCATAAAACAAACCAAACCAAACCAAATGCTTGCCACCTGTTCCTATTGGTCATCTCTCCTGGAAAGTCTTCCATGTAGTATCCAAAATGTTGTGGATGTGTTCTCGAATAACAACATTGAATTCTGGAAGAAAGGTTAACATAGGTGTATTACCCTTTTGGTACAAAATATATAAATAAGATAGTCCAACATACAGCTCTTTAACAACAGTAATTACATTTCTGTAGCAAGACGAGCTATTACTCAATCATTCCCTAGTGTAATCTGTATTATTTATGTGTTTCATTGGATGAGTCTAACTTTCTTGTAGGGGAAATGTCTTCCCTTACAAACACAGGATCTGCATAGAGGTGATTGATGTAGGGTTTTGCTGGTCTGTCTATACTGGGTTGTCCATCTGTAAAAATCATTTCCAATGCATTTTTATTTATAAAAATCATTTCCAATTCATTTTTATAGTAAAAATCATTTCCAATGTATTTTTATAGTAAAAAATCATTTCAATGCACTTTTTTATAGTAAAATCATTTGCAAATACAAATTTTTAGAGTACGTCTCTTTGTCAACTTTTCTTTTACATTATATATAGAAATATACAAAACTACTACTAATTATAATAATATTATAATATATAAGACTATATTTTGTTAGATGTATGTTGTGTTTATCAAATTGACAACATTTTGGAATAGAATCAACTATTTATCCCAAAAATGTATATATAGTTTAAAACACCCACAGTTTGGTCTCTGTAAACATTCAGCAAGTAGAAATGAATGCCAACAGTTCATTTTTTAATGGACAGTTTCTATGGCATCCCTCATCCCTTTCCTTTCATGACAAAAAATGGTTTGGAAAATTGACCCCTCTCTTCATATCCATGAGTACTGATAATGTCAGTGGGTAGCAATAATAAAAGCCAAAACTTATAATTACAGGTTTCCTGTGCAATCTACAGTACACTGTTTTGAAACTGAAGCTATATTTGCTAAGACAGAAATAAAGAATGGATGTTCTTTCTAATCTTTTTATATCTTGCTATCAATTTGTTTACTAGATACATATTGTTATGAACCGGATCCTGTTGCTAAACTTCCTTTTAAAGCCACACTGTTTACTGACTTTCCAAGCCTTGTGCTGACTATAGCAGGCTGAAATTTAAACTAAAACTCAGCAGGCAAAATTAAGGGCAACAACAAGTAACAATAACACCTGTTTTTTGGTGAACAGTCCATCTTTTTCTTGAAGGTCATTGGTCATATAACTGCCCTCGTCCTTCTTTCAGCATAGCAGTTCTTACCAATTCAAGAAAAGGGGGAAGGAAGATTTGTGTTTGATAGTCTAAAGGTTGCTGGAAGTAGAATTTGAAAGAAAAGCAGACACAAGAACAAATTAGACATTACAGATAAGGAGTCCAATAAAAAAACACACACACACAAAAAAGCAGAACAAACTACCAACTAAGTTCAGTAATACACGACAGAAGGAGAACATTCTCGGGTCTTAAGTTTCTTTTTTTTGTATCGTGCCATTCTTCTTGTTGTCCCACTTAACAACTTGCTTCTTCATACTATCTGTAAAACACACCTGTTTTTGGTGAACAGTTCACCTTTTTCTTGGAGGTCATTGTCACATAACTGCTCTCATCTTTGCTCCAGCATAGCAGTCCTTGCCAATGCAAAAAAGTGGGAAGGA
Source organism: Doryteuthis pealeii (assembly GCA_023376005.1). NCBI lineage: Eukaryota > Metazoa > Mollusca > Cephalopoda > Myopsida > Loliginidae > Doryteuthis > Doryteuthis pealeii. Next base: position 57,342,203 of record CM042143.1, on the reverse strand, counting down.
AGAATTTGTGTTTGTCACAATATGTTTATATATATTGGTGTGCGTGATTTATGATAGGGCCAGTGGATATTGTTTGAAAAGGTTTTTGATTTATCTGCTTTCATAATTATTGTATGACTTGCACAAGGGAAATTTGTTTTCCATCTGTAAGATGTCATACAACTTAGGAACTCAGTTATCTTAGAAACAGATTCAGGATTTCCAAATAGCAGGTTCATATAATTAATGCCTCATTATTCAGATGCCTCTGTCCTCTTTTTTTTTTTTTTTTTTTTCCAAGTTTCTTGAAAATGTATTTGGATGAGGTATGGATGGTGATGGAGGTTTCTGTTTGCAAATATCATTGATTAAATATTATTTTGATTTTTTTATTTTTACTGTTGTCCTCATCTTTATTGTGAAATATACATGCACAACTGTTAGTAGGCTATTGTACCCTCCATCCTTCTTCAGGTGTTCCTTGCAATCCATTGCAATAGACTGCTCTCACTCCACTACAAGTGTCAAGACTTTGTCTATTCAAGCATAGTAATGATTTACTTGGGAAATAATTTTGAATAGTTTAAAATTAAGACATACATAACACACACACGCAGAGTATTTCAAGGAAGACAGTCATACAAGAGAATGGACAGAACCTAGCCAACAGCTTCCAGACCTTCAGAAATCTTCTGACAAATAATCCTTGATTGAATTCATCTCTAGTCTTTTGGTAATACTGTATAGCATTTATTTTTGATTACCATAACTATTCATGTACCTAAACACCTATATGTTTGCCTCAACCCTATAGCCTTTATGGCAAACCTTCAATACTTTTTATCAATATGTCGTTTACAAGGTGCGTGCAGAGGTCTTCATAATCCTGGTATGATGTTAAACTGCATCTGGTGAAGTTCACAAATTTTATCACCACGTATCTCTCTCTTT
>CM042143.1:57329551-57341173 GCA_023376005.1 Doryteuthis pealeii | reverse complement strand
ACATCATTAAATTCAACATATACTATTCTCTACATGAATTGCATTTTCGTCAATGCATTTTTGTAGCGCAGTGCCTTTCTATGCAAATGTCATATAGCTTGGACACCAGTTTATGAGAATGTGTTTGAATCTCATTGTTTGTTGCAAATTTCTACACAATCTGTGACGATTCTTGTCATTTATCATACTCACCATAAACTTCCGATTAACTGGCGATAAATTTCAAATCGTTTGCTTTTCACTTCAAAACCAAATAACGCGCGAACTTCACTCTTTGGTGGTAATCATGCAATTGGGAAGCTCCATGTAGAAAGGACCACCAAGCCAAGAACTGTTGTTGCCATAGCTACACAAACCAGATTTCCCTGTGCCTACAGTGTTGGTATGGCTGTTGGTTTGTTACGGCATATCAACCTCAGTTGGTTATTTAATGCCAACTAAGCTTTAAAAATAAATTCATTCTTAATAGATACTCAATTTTTTTATAAACACATTTTTCTATTTCATCATAGATGGACCTAACAGGTACTACCACTCCGGGGAGTGGACCTGGGAGAACATGGTAGATGAAGGAGTGCTCCACATCCCAAACCTCCAGAACATAGAACCTCACCATTCAGACGAGTTTAACGTTCATCCTAGGACTGAAACCCTCAGCCACCATCTTCTAGCACCCATATGATAAAAAGGGTTGGGAGCTGCCATAAGGGCAATAGGGTTGGGACAACTATATAGGTTACATAGGCTTTGATGTGACCAGCCAATTGAAAAATTTTTTTGAAGGGGCTCTCAACTGCCCATCTAGCTTAATAAGCGAGCCAAAGTGGAGTGTGCATGTCATCTAGGACTGCTCAGCCACAAACAGGTTCCATCCTTAAGCATCATGCGATTGTCACCCAACTGGCCAAGGGGCTCAATGGAGGTGTGTCTTACCCTTTGCAGAGGTGCAGTCAATATAATTCTAATGCACAGTCAACAGAGGCGGGCTTACAATGTGGAACAGGGAGGTAATTTGCATATCGATATTAAACAATTGATTTAAAATATGGTTTTTAGTATTATTATTTCTAATGTATGGTTTTACTTAATAAAATATGAGCAAAAATACGCTTCAAGAAATCTTAAAGAAATCCATAACAGAAGAAATAACTGTCATTATTCTTACTTTCCATTACTTTAAAAAATAAGGTAAATTTAGGGAAAATTAGCCCAATGAAAGCTAGAGAGTGATGGAAGAGTAAGTTTCAGTTGTTCCACTTTTAGATTTACCCCCTCTGTTTTCCAAATCTTTTTACTGCCATTCTTATTCAGTTTCATTTGCCTTTCCTAATTTAATATAACATTTTATATATAAAACTTAAATTACTTGCGCCAAAGGATATATATTTGCTAGTCTTAATAATAAGCCAAAATTTTAAGTTAGATCCAAAATAAAAAATAAAGAAACGAAAGCAACATTTCAAAAAAAAAACAAGAATTTAACTCCTGACCCAACGAATAATTTATTCATTCACTTCCACAACAAAATGGAGTGAGTCACTATTCTTTCAACAAATTTATCCTTTCTGATAACAAGGTAAGATGATTACATATTTTTGCAATAAGCTAAACGTTTATTTGTTTATCTATTCAATGTATTTCTTCTATTCCCCAAAAAGCAAGATAAGAGCAGCACACTGATAAGAGATAAATCAATTCATTTCTATCAATTCAATAATAAAATATATATTTTTTCTTTTTTGGAGTTTCAAACATGAAAGAAAAAAATGCCTAATAAAATTTTGCAAGATAGCTCTTTAAATTATTATACTTTAAGCTAACTTAAAACATTACCTGCAATTAAACATATTTATTTTATTGAGATTTATCCACCTTTTTTTCGTTTTTTAAAGCATACTTCTTCCCACCCAAATTCTTAATGAATTAAAATAACATATTACTTATATCACAGATATTATTTAATAATAGAAAAAAATTAATAATTAAACATTCTAAACAGACTACCAGAATATGGACCCTCCAGCGTAAGTTATAAAGTTTTAATGTAATGAAATGTACTAAAATTAGAAAGAAATTAAATAGAATACATATAAAAAGATACAAATATTTTAATTATATTTTGATTGGTTTCTATAAAAAATTATTCATAGGATTGATTTTAAATACATTGGAGAATAAAACAATATTTGAGATCCATAACACCAAGTAATTATTTGTTAAAAACAGTATGTAAATTACCCACACCATATATATGTAAATTTTTATTTCTTAGTGATATTTAACGCATGTTGCAGGAATTTAAACAAACTAATAATATGGGATGTTTCACAACAGTCTAAGTCAGATTCTCATAGAGACCTTGTTAATAACAAGATTTATTCTATGTATTAATGATTTTGACTATAAATTAAAATACTCATTCCGCAATTCCTGTGGGTATTGTGACATAAGTAGTGACATAGTTTGGTTTCAAACAGACAGACTCCAAATCTCCATTGTAAATAAGATATTCCGTAATTACACCAGTAAAATGTAAACCTAGTTAATTTCTAAATAATCCAGAATTGGGGAATGAACTTTATAAATAATAATGTGGGGATATACACAGGGAACTCTCCTGTGTCAGGAAGTTAAGATTAACCCCTTAGTGGACTGGGAGAAATTCACCCATTCCCAGCTGGACGACTAGACTGAAAGGACCTCCTAGCTCTCAACTTCTGATGCCAGCTGGTTTAAGAGATCATGAAGCAAACCACCTCAGTCAGTCATTCAAACAGTCAGTGATCCCAATAACTGTAAGTACAGCCTTGGTAATATGGTTAATTGTATAGGGCCGGTAGCTCAGTCGGTAGAGCGTTCGGCTAGAAACCAAAAGGTTCCTAGTTCGATACCGTCCCCGCCAACTCAGCAATGGAGTAGCACAGGATCTGTGCGGTAAAGTAAGGAGCTGATGGTAGGTGTGGCACTCCACCTCAGATGCTAAAACAATCTCCTTGTCTAGCACTATTTGAAAAGGGGATAGACCCCTCTCGCTGACTGGCTGATACCGACTTTAGGCCACCCCGACGACTTACTTTACTTACTTCCCTGTTAATTATTTATACCTTGTTAATTCTGTTGGAGAGCTCGCTGTTAGGTACTGAGCCCACCATACATAGACAACCAAACCTAACAAAATTTCTGGATTAGATTTATGAAGATAATTTAATATATTAAATAAATTTAATATAATAATTAAACAACATATAGAAAGGAAATTTATCAAATCTTATATGAATATTTAATTAGTCTGAATTTTTTAGATCAGGCTTGATAGTTTGTATTATTTGAGCTCATCTTTATTGTTATTACACAACATTTTGCTCAGTTGGTCAATGGTGCAATGATTAAGGGTTGAGTTAATACAGTTTTAAGTGACAATCATCTAGGGGTTACAGGTTCAATCCTGACCAATGGTGAAAGTAACATACAATACTTAATATAAGTTAACACTTGTACCTGGTTTATGGTTAATGGAATGAGAACAAACTACCCCAATGATTTAGATAAAGGTTTCCCTATTTAGTAATCTTACAAAAGTTAAATCAAACATTGCCTATTTTCTATAAGAAGATTTAAAATTTTGTATACATTGTTTATTCAATATGACTTTTTATGCTTAACACTTGTGGGTATATTTTTGGGAATAATATTGTGAGCATTTAGTATTTATGTCTCCTTCACACAGGACATATAATGAAGGCATATGTGTAATGCGTTACTATGCATTTATATAGAGCTAATACCTTGGGATTGTATGAATAGGCAAAGCATATCTACCTCAAACAAAATTAATTCAACCTTCTACATCCATAGAGGGGATTCTACGAAGGTAACAACTGGGTAAGACATGCGATCTCTTTTTTCTTGATTGCTCTTTTTTACTAAAGAGTGATATTCATATTTCTTGAAGAATTACTCCCCTTATAAGCATCCATTCCTATAGATTAAGTCTGAGCATTTAGACATCATCATTTATTATACAGCATTGCTCAAGTGGTCACACATTTTCATCCAGATTTTTTTAAATTCTAAGATCTTTTTTAAATATCACATTCAGTAGACGGTACTTTTTGATCACATCTCCTTAATCAGCCATTTCAAGATTTGTAGTGATATTCATGGATTCTTAAGCATATAAACAGCTATGGCTGCAATCAAAGGAGTCATATTATATAAAGAGATAAATATCTTATTGATTTCCTTGCTACAAAAAAGTTGGGAGTTGTGCCTTATATTCAGCTGCATTCTCAAGGAAATATAGTAAATCGAATCAAATTTCAATGGAAAACCTTTAGCATTTTTTTTTTAATCTTATCCCTTTTGGGAAAATCATCAACAAAAATCCTTGTACACTCCAGCCCAACTACCATTCAATTTTGTTTATTCTAGCCCTCAACAGCAGCACCAAAAGTATACATATATATATATAATAATATATATATATATATATATATATAGAGAGAGAGAGAGAGAGAGAGAGAGTGTTATCAACATATAGTCCTGTTTTAACATAACTGCCTTTTCAGTGCAGCTAGACGAGGCAAGCTCTTTTTTTTTTTTTTTCAGGGGGCCCGGGGGGGGGAATTTTCCAAAAAAAAAACTTTTTTCCAAAAAAAACTTTGGATTTGTCATCAGTCTTACCTCTGCTCCCATCTACATGGACCAACTTGAGAAAGAAATTTACTGATATAAACATATGAGCCACCAGGAGCATTAGCCATTTAGGAAGAGCTGGTATATATATTATAATATATATATAAATATATTATATATATATTAATATATATATATATGTTAGGGCATTGTAGACCATGGAGTCAACCAGTGCTTGTAACTGAAGTTCCTTGACATGCCAATTTTTTAAACCAAATATATATATGAGGGCTGGTTTAGCTCAGTCGGTAAAGCACTTGACTTAGGAATCAGAAGGTTCTGGTTCAAATCTGGCCCTCGCCAACTCAGTGCAATGAGTGCACAGGGATCTGTGGGTAAAGTTAGGAAGCTGATGGTAGCGTGTGGCCGCTCCTAAACCCCAGATGCCAAAACAGATCTCCTTGGGTATAGCGCAAGTGAAAAGGGAATCGCTCCCTAGCTGTCTCGCTGATACTGACTTTAGGGCCAGCTCGACGACTTTAAATAATATAATATATATATATATGGGGTCCAACAGGAGAAAATTAAATATTTATAAAAAACAGAAGGTCTGCAAAATGGGTTTATGTTTTCTTTTTAATTTTTATTATTATTAATAATAAAATAATAATAATAATAAAACTTATAATATAAAATTTATATAAATAATAATAATTAGAATAAATAATATTTATAAAGTCATATAATAATAAATTAATGATAATAATAATAAAATTTTTATTATTAATATAAATAATAAAATAATAATAAAATTTTTTAAAAAAACATTAATCATTTTGCGGACCTTCTTTTTTATTAAAATATATATACAACAACATACACACCACACCACATATATATATATATAATATATATATATATATATACTACATACACTGATTCGGGTAATGCAACACCAGCCATCTCTTTTATGATTCAAGTTCCATGGGCAACAATCAAGACAACAGAGAACAAATTTCATTACAGAGAGAAATATTCTGGTTTCAATTGAACTATTATTATTATTATTGTTGGTGCTGCTGCTTGCTGTTTGTTGTTGTTTAGAGCCTTATATTTTTTCAATCCACTGCTATTCTCAAAATATCAATTAAAAAGCTCTAATTTTTCTACTTTATTGCCTTTCTTTCATTCCTGACATAAATTCAAGAGGCTGAAAACATAGCAACACTAGGTGTTCAATTACTTGAAGAACTTATATCTTTTCAAGGTAAAATTCCCACAGCTTAATTTCTCAAGAATTGATGTCATATTTGTGATGTGAACAATGCAATCCAGGAGATTTCAAGGAAATCGTTCAAATTGAAGATTCCTCAGAAAGACATTCACAGTTCGCACTTGGTTAACAATTTGTTCAACAATAAAGAATTTTTGTTGTTCTTTGTTTTGAAAAATTTTACATGTCACCATTGTTTGCAATGGATTTTCTCTTTCTTCCCAACTTTATTAATTATCAACTCCACCATTTCTATTCTGCTGATATAAAAAAACTAGAAACTATATTTAAAATCCCACCTGCTTGCTTCAACTTTAATAATGGCTGAGTTTGATTGATGGACAGACACACACAATTACACAACCACACACGGCACACATAAGCAGACACACACGACTTACACATACAGCACACTCAGAAATTTGGAAGACATCACCAAGGCATTTACACAGAATAGACAAAGGCCTGCAACAAGGTAAAAGCTCCAGAACTGCTTTCAAAAATCTTCTGACGAAGGATCTTTATCCCGAAATATTAAGAGTTTATTTGTTGGACAGACACACACACAAACACACACACGACACAAGAAAATTTCGAAAGGACATCACCAGGTATTAGAACCAGAATGAGACAAATCCTAACAATAAGGTAACAGCTCCAGACTTAGCTTTCAGGAAATCTTTCTGTGAGGGATCTTTATCCAAATATTAAAGGAATAAATAAGGGTAAACAAACAACATCATAGTTTACCTCATTTCTTTTACACTTGCAGGTGTGATAGCCCTTTCAAAAAACAACGACCAAATTCTAAGTATTTCTTCCATATCTCAGTATTAAATGATGGAGCTAACTCTATAAGTGTGCAATATCCTTTTTACATTCTTTTGTGTTTATAAGGCTTAAAGTTTAATATACTGTGGTGAGTCAACAGTTATGCAATATTTAAGCTAAACTTATTTGTTTCTATTCTCAAGTTACAACTTCAAATATTATATATATATTATATATATATATTATATATATATATATATCTTAAACTTTCACAATTATTTTTTGTTTGACAATGATCAATGCGGACAGATGAAGTACTCAGAAAATTTTGTACATGGCTGAACATTATCAAACTTTGAGACAGATTTCACATAATTTTTTTTTTGACACATTCTTTTGAACCCACATTATTTTTCTAATGTAACACAATAGATGGACTGTAAACAGGTAAGTACCAACAGCCCGTCAAGAATGGACTAGGGGCAATGGCACAAATTAAGGAGTACTCCACAGCTTCCAAATTGGACATTCACCACTTAAAATCACACCAGGACACTAAGACTACCCAGCCACCACCTCTGACACATACTATGAATAAATAGGGAATATGGAAAACATATAAGGTGCTAAGCTTGGTCGTGATCAGCAATTGATCGGAGGGGTCTCAACCATGTCTAGCCTAATAAGGCACAAAGTGGAGTTATTTGCATGTTCATGACTATGCCAGCTATCAGGGTATCCATCCTTAAGTATCCCGGGATTGCTACCCACGAACCTACAGGTGGGCCTCATTGAAGGGGGGGAGTCTACTTACTAACAGAGGTGCCAGGCAGTGCTATTTTAAAGCCCCAGCCAACAGAGCTGATTGGATATTTTAAATTTTGTTGGTAACTTCCAACAGTGAATACCCAGTCTAGATTCCTTACATAAGTTCCTAAATTAGACATTCATCTGTGCAGCTAAGATAACCTATTCCCATATTAAAACAAAACATGATGTATAACATTTGTCTGATATTCTATCAATATTTCATAAATAGTAATGGTAAAATATTTTATACAAAGAAATTGCCTTCCTCTTTTTTGCACAAAAATTATATATTTATACATATATATAGTGTATTTTACAACAATTTTCTCCTTAAGTATATTTTTATTATAGATAACAAACAACTTATTATTTTTTACACACACACATTTCTATTATATTATAGTTTTACATATATAGAGAGACTAAGGTAGAGAATAAGCTCTGGATAGAAATAGAGCAGAATGGCAGAACAGACCAAGGGAGATAGATAATACACGACTGAGAGAGAGGAAAGAGTTAGCTAAGAAAGAGAAAGAGTAGCTTGAAGAAAAAGACCAAAGATAGAAATAGAATATAGATAAGAACAGACCGAGGTAGAGAGACATGCATAGACTATCAACTTTAGACAAAAAATAAAAACAGTCATTCAAAAGTTTGATGAATATCTTTCTGTACACTCCACATCTTCAGGGCTCATAGGCTTTTTTCCATTCGAGACACATGAAAAACATTTATCATCATGTATTATCAATTAAGGAAAGGCTAAAATAACAAAACCTTAGTTCTTTGGAAAGGCAGCTTGTATGCTAATCAAGTGTCTGGGCAAATGCTAATGTTGTAATGACATCTTGAAGAAAACTGAAACAGTTGTCGACGGTCCATCATCCTGTAAGATAAGATGAAGCAAAAATGACGAGTTGTAGATGAGGATAGGAAGAAAATTAATATCAGACTTAGGATCATACTGGAAGGATAAAGGTAAGTAAAGTCATTCGGCGGGTGGCCTAAATTGGTATCTGCCAGACAGTGAGGGAGTCTATCCCTTTTTATAGTCCTTAGACAAGGAGATTGGTTTTGCTCAGTCAATAGGTATGAACGAGTGTAGGTGAGGATAGGAGAAATGGATTGGAAGTTATGGAAAATAACCCTATTATTATTATTATTATTATTATCATTATTAATTTTATTTCACTATACTAGGACTGAAGTTATTGTTTTTTATTTCTTAGTCGCTCACAAGAAGTGTCTATGTGTTGCATTTGTGTAGAGGACGATATTATTATTATTAGTATTATTGCTTTACTAATTTATACGATGAAGTTTTTTTTTCATATTTTTTCTTAGACGTCACGAAAAAGTGTGTGTTGTGTGTTGTTGTGCTGGTGTGCAGTAGGGGGTGCTTTTCATAGCCGCAGAGAGATTGGAATGTAAACATTCAATATATTTACTCAAGACTTCCAGTTCGTGTGTTTCAATATTCAGTGAATATAGGATCATTACTGGAAGATAAAGTAAGTTAAAGTCGTTCGGGTGGCCAAGTTGGTATCTGCCAACAGCAAGGGAGTCTATCCCTTGTCTCACTATACCTAGACCAAGGAGATTTTTTTTCGTTTTACATCTGAGGTAGATGCCACACCTACCATTCAGCACCTCACTTTACTGCAGATCCCTGGCTACTTCATACGCTGAGTTGACAAGGGCCAGTATCCAGAACCAGGAACCTTGTGGTTCCCAGTCAGATGCTCTAACAACTGAGCTATGCCGGCCCCATGCACATTATACACACAACCTTCTCAAATCAGGAACCTTCCTGTGGAACTTGCGAACCTCATTGCCGTATCAGGCGACTTCATGTTGTTATTGTTGAGGCTTCACAGAAACTTCGAACCGAACCCTTATTCAATCCACAGGGTAGACTGTTTGAATTTTCATTGAAGTCTACTGATTACGGCATGAAGGTTCCCAAGTTCCACAGGAAGGTTTCCGAATTTTGAGAAGGTTGTTGTGTATATGTGCATGGGCCGGCATAGCCTTCAGTGGTAGACATCTGACTGGATACCACTAGTTCCTGCGTTTATACTGGCCCTTGCCAACTCAGCGTATGAGTAGCACAGGGGATCTGGGCAGTAAAGTGAGGTGCTGGATGTAGGTGTGGCATCTTACCTCAGATGGTAAAAAAAAAAAAATCTCCTTGCTCTAGTAATAGTGAAAAGGGATAGACTTCCTTGCTGTCTGGCAGTTACCAACTTAGGCCAACCCCCGACGACTTTTACTTACTTTATCCTTCCAGTATGATCCTGAATTATGTCACTGAATATTGAAACACACCAACTGGAATCCTTGAGTAAATAGTAATTGAATGTTTACATTCAAGTCTCTCAGCTGGCTTGAAAGCACCCCCTACATGCACCACAGACACACACACACACACACACCACCTTTTTCGTGACGTCTAAGAAAAAATATAAAAAAAACTTCAGTCGTAGTATTAGTAGAAGCAATAAAAATAATAATAATAATAATCTTCTCACACAAATAGCACACATAACACTCTTGTGACGACTAAGAAAATTAAAAACAAACTTCAGTCCTAGTATAGTAGTAGAAATTAATATATAATAATGATTAATAAAATAATAAAAATAATAGGGTTATTTCCTATAACTCCAATCCATTTTCTCCTATCCACTACACCGTTCATTACCTATTTGACTGAGCTAAAAAAACAATCTCCCATTGGTCTAGCACTAGTGAAAAGGGATAGACTCCCTCACTGTCTGGCAGATACCAACTTTAGGCCACCCCCGGATGACTTTACTTACTTTATTCCTTCCAGTATGACCTAAGTCTGATAACAATTCTTCTATCCTCATCTACACTCGTTTCATTTTTGCTTCATCTTTATTCTTACAGGATGATGACCGTCGACAAAACTGTTTCAGTTTTCTTCAAGATTCATTACAACATTAGCAATTTGCCAGCACCACTTGATAGCATACAAGCTGCTTTCCAAGAACTAAGGTTTTGTTATTTTAACCTTTCTTAACGTGATAATAAAATGATGATAAATGTTTTTCATGTGTCTGAATGGAACAAAAAAGCCTATGAGCCACTGAAGATGTGGAGTGTACAGAAAGATATCATCACTTTTGAAATGACTGTTTATTTTTTTGTCTAAAGTTTGATACGTCTATGCATGTCTCTCTACCTCGGTCTGTTCTATCTATATCTATTTCTATCTTGGTCTTTTTCTCAGCTACTCTTTCTCTTTCTTAGCTACTCTTTCTCTCTCTCTCAGTCTGTGTATATCTATCACCTTGGTCTGTTCTTGCCTATCTCTCTATTCTATCAGAGCTTATTATCTACCTTAGTCTCTTCATATATGTATAAAACATATATAATAGAAATGTGTGTGTGTAAAAAGTATAATTGTTTGTTATCTATAATAAAATCATACTTAAGAGAAAAATTGTTGTATAAATACACTATATATATGTATATATATAATTTGTGCAAAAAAGAGGAAGCAATTTCTTTGTATAAAATATTTACCATTACTTATTATATGAAATATGATAGAAATCAGACAATGTTATACATCATGTTTGTTTTAATATGGGGATAGGTTTATCTAGCTGCACAGATGAATGTCTAATTAGGAACTTATGTTTTAGAATTCAAACTGGGCTTATATCACTGTGGAAGTAACCAACAAATTATATCCCAATCAGCTCTGTTGGCTGGGGCTTTAAAATACACTGACTGCACTCTGTATTAGAAGTAGACCCCCCCTCTCAATGAGGGCCCCTGTTGTCGTGGGTTAGCCAACCCGGGATACTTAAGGATGGAACCCTGAAAGCTGAGCAGTCCATGACATGCAATACTCCACTTTGGCCCTTATTTAGGCTAGACAAATGTTGGAGTAACCCCCTCCGATCAATGGCTGATCACACCAAGCCTTAGCACCTATATGATTGTTCCCAACCTTATTTATCATATATGTGTCAGAAGGTGGTGGCTGGGAGTCTTAGTGTTCCTGGGTGTGACTTTTAATGGTGAAGTTCCAATTCTGGAGCTGTGGAAGTACCCATTAATTGCCATTGCCCCTAGGTCCATTCTGACGGGCTGTGGTA